>OY728150.1:1106473678-1107098678 GCA_963277665.1 Viscum album | reverse complement strand
TACACACGCTATCGAGGAAGGTCGTGATTGCGTGTAATGCAAGCCAAGTCCGTATTGTGTGCTATGAACGATTCCTTTGGTGTTGCGTATAACATAAGACATAAAAAAAATTTCTCATAAAATCTTAGGGTGTTACATTCTACCCCCCTTAAAATTAATTTCGCCCTCAAAATTCGTCACTTGTAACAAACAGATGAGGATACCTCTCCCTCATCATATCCTCAAGCTCCCATGTAGCTTCTTCTAATTGGTGGTTCCTCCATAAAACTTTCACCAAGAGAGTGGTCTTGTTCCGTAGGACTTTTTCACTAATATCGAGAATCTCTATCGGCTGTTCTTCATAAGAAAGATCTTGTTCCAGTGGTACAACTTCTGAGGTGAGTACATGTGAAGGGTCAGGTATGTACTTTCTCAGGAGAGATACATGGAACACATCGTGAACTTGAGAGAGATTTGGTGGAAGAACCAATAGGTAAGCTACCTTCCCAACACGATCCCGAATTTCAAAAGGAATGATATATCTAGGGATCAACTTTCCCTTCTTTCCAAATATCATGACCCTCTTCCTGGGAGATTTTCGTAAGAACACTTTATCACCCACTTCAAACTCTAGGTCTTTTCTTCGGTTGTCGGAATAACTTTTTTGTCGACTCTAAGATGCTCTTATGTGTTGCTGAATAGATCTGACCTTTTCTGCCATTTCATCAACAAGATCAGGTCCTAATAGCTTTCTTTCCCCAACTTCATCCCAGCAAGTTGGATTCCTACATTTATTTCCATAGAGAGCTTCATAAGGAGCCATCTGAATACTGAAGTGAAAGATATTATTGTAAGAAAATTCCACCAAAGGTATGTGTTGATCCCAACCACCTTTGAAATCTATAGAGCAATCTCTCAACATATCTTCTAGTGTTTGAATTTTCCTCTCAGACTGACCGTCTGTCTGAGGATGATAAGCAGTGCTGAAACTCAACTCTGTATCTAGAGTATGCTGAAGACTTCGCTAGAACTTTGAGGTAAACCTCGGATCCCGATCAGATATAATAGAAAGTGGTACTACATGCAATATTACCACATCCTTTACATATATCCTGGAAAGCTGATCTAGAGATAAATCCTCTCTAATAGAAATTAAGTGTGCAGACTTTGTAAGACAATCAACTATGACCCAGATAGCATTATTGCCTTTGGATGTTTTAGGAATTCCGGTGACAAAATCCATAGTGATGTTTTCCCATTTCCATTCGGGTATGGGTAATGGTTGTAACATCCCCTTAGACTTCTGTCTCTCTTCTTTAACTTGATGACAAACCAAGCATCGAGAGACATATTCATAAACATCTCTTTTCATGCCATCCCACCAGAAGTACTCTTTCAGGTCCCTATACATCTTCGTGCTTCCAGGATGAATAGAGAATGAAGAACTATGAGCCTCATCCAGCAGCTCCTTCTTTAATTCAGGGATGGGAGGAACACAAACCCGATTCCTAAACTTTATTATCCCATCACAATCAAGGTTGAATTCATGAACATTTCTCACCTTCTTTTTTAACTCTACATCTTCTTTCTATGCCTCTTTAATCTTCACATGTATAGATGGTTGAACATTCATTTGAAAAAGATACGATTTCCCCCCTTCCATTATAATTCCAAGATCCATCCTTTGTAAATCCATAAATATTGGATCTTTTGTGATCCTCATCATGGATAAACTGGCATGGTCTTGTCAACTTAATGCATCTGCCACCTTATTTGCTTTCCCAGGGTGGTAATGAATTGAGTAGTAGTAATCCTTAATCAACTCTAACTATCTTCTTTGGTGCATATTCAGCTCCTTTTGTGTGAAAATATACTTTAAACTTTTATGATCAGTATAAATGTCACACCTTTCTCCATAAAGATAATGCCTCCAAATCTTTAATGAAAATATTACTACAGCTAACTCCAAATCATGAGTTGGGTAATTTTGCTCATGGATTTTCAACTATTGTGAGGCATAAGCTATCACCATATCATTTTTCATAAGAACACACCCCAATCCCTTCTTGGATGCATCACTGTAGATCATAAACCTTTCTCCAATACAAGGAAGTGTGAGTACAGGTGCACTGGATAACCTTATTTTCAACTCCTTGAAATTCTCTTCACATTCCTCCGTCCAAACAAACTTAGCTTCTTTCTGAGTCAACTTGGTGAGTGGATTAGATAATCGTGAAAAATATTTCACAAAACGTCGATAATATCCAGGCAAACCAAGAAAACTTCGGATATCAGTTACTATTGTTGGTCTCGACCATCTTTCGATAACCTCTATTTTTGCTGGATCCACAGATATCCCCTCTTTTGAGATTATGTGACCCAAAAATGCAACTTTTTGAAGCCAAAATTCACACTTGGTAAATTTGGCATAAAGCTTCTCCTTTCTCAGGGTCTTCAATACAATTCTCAAGTGATCTTCATGTTCTTCCTTTATCTTCGAATAGACAAGAATATCGTCTATAAAGACTACCACAAACTGATCAAGATAGTCTCTAAAGACTATATTCATCAGATCCATGAAGATAGCAGGGGCATTAGTAAGACCAAATGACATCACTATAAATTCATTGTGTCCATACCTTGTACGGAAATCTGTCTTTGGTATATCCTCCCTTTTAACCCTTAATTGATGATACCCTGAATGAAGATCAATCTTGGAAAAGTACTGAGCTCCGTGTAGTTGGTCAAATAAGTCATCAATGTGTGGGAGAGTATATTTTTTCTTGATAGTGATCTTGTTAAGTTCTCGATAATCAATGCAGATTCTCATTGATCCATCTTTCTTCTTAACAAATAGAACAGGTGCTCCCCAAGGTGACGCACTAGGGTGTATGAATCCTTTATCAAGATTCTCTTGGAGTTGCTTCTTCAATTCCTGTAACTCAATTGGGGTCATTCTATAAGGTGTATTTGAAATTGGTAAAGCACCTGGTACAAGTTCTATTGAAAACTCAACTTCACGATTTGGTGGAAGACCCGACAATTCCATCATCAAACTCCCGTACAATGGGCATATTATTAATCGTGAGTTTCTCACCAACCATTTGAGATAAATAACCTTAATTTAGTGGAATCAAGACCCATAAGATGGAAGAAATTTCCACTGGAAGGTTATGTTCATCCTTGCATCGATAGACGATCATAGATTGATCTGGAATATGAAATATGACTTCCCTTCTTTGGCAATTGATATGAGCTCCATATAAAGAAAGCCAATCCATGCCAATAATCACATCAAATTACACTATAGGAAGGATCACAAGATTTACAGGAAGCACTTTCCCACAAACTTCAATCGGAGAAGAATTGTAAACTTTTGATGCGACTGTTGTGCCATTAGCAGTTGTCACAGCCAACTCGACATATAATCGTTGAGGTAATACGATGATACCCTTAGAAAATTATTCAGAAATAAAAGAGTGGGTGGATCCAGAATAAAATAAAACATTTACTACTTTAGAGTGGATGGTAAGTGTACCTCTCACCACTTCGTTGTCGTACTCCACATCGTCAATAGTAATTGCATGTGACTTTCCTTTGTCTTTGGCCTTAAGAGTTTGTTGACGTCGATCATCATCATCAACCCTTGGATTTGGGAATTGATTGACATAATGCCCCATCTCCTTGCACTTGAAACATTGAAGTGTAGTAGGTTCATTCTGTGTATCCATTCCTTTGTTTGCATCATTATACATATTCTTCCCATTATTTCGACATTCAATTGCCTGGTGACCTTCTTTTCCACACCTATAACATTTGCTTGTCCCCTTAAGACAATTTTCTCCATGTTTCTTTCCACACTTTGAGCATAAGGGAAAACTCATCTTCTTTTCAGTGTGGTCTTTATATTTTCCTTTGAATTCCATTTTCCTCTTCTTATCAAACCCATGTGACTGATGGGTTACACCAATCTCCATCTCAACCTTGAGAGCACATCGAACAATTTCCTCGTAGTTATTGAAGTACCTTATGGATAGCGCCCTTTGAAGACTTGGTTTTAAGCCACTAAAGAATCGATTGATCTTACTCTCAGGTTGGATAATAATACCAGAAGCGTACCTTGCAAGTCTTGTAAAATTTGCTTCATAGGTACCAACAGATTCATCATCCTTTTGCTTCAGTTCAAGAAACTCTTTCTCTATCTTTTTTCAGAGAATATGAGGGAAGTACTTATTGAAAAATAAGTTCTTGAACTCGTCCCATTCCATGGACTCAATTTCATCTCTTGGCCTCGTATTCTTGATAAGATTCCACCATTTATCAGCATCACCTTCCAAACGATACACTGCTAAGATGACTTTATCATGTTCAGAACATTGAAGAACTGAAAATATCTTTTCAGTAGTACTGAACCATTGTTCAGCAACTAATGGATCAGTAGACCTGCTGAATGAAGGCGGACGCTGCCTCATGAAGGATTCAACAGAATGTTTCTCCTTCCTTTGCTCGTTTGGAAGTCCTGCATGATTCATATCTTGAGAAAGTTGTGTGAGCATGGCTACAATATTTTTCATTCCAGCTCCCATAACGTTTGGTTTCTTAGGGGGACAATCATTGCATTGCCTGTCGCATTCCTCATTAACACGGTTCCTTCGGGTTCTAGCCATTGACTAAAACCAAGAAGAATAGCGTGAGCAACACTAATTATAATAGCAAAACCACATAATCAAGAATAAAATTTCACACTTAAGGTCTTATCCTAGGTTATTCATGGTCATTTCTAAAACACTAAGTTTGTGTTCTATGCTTAGACTTATCCTTATGATTCTTACTAAGGTTTTCACATCCTAGTTTCCAAAGGGCGACTATACCTTTCCTCTGATACCAACTATAGTGAACCATACTTTACATACATTGTTAGTACTTCAAAATTGAAGTACACTTATTACAACATATAACAAAACCATGAAAGGACCGTATAGGTATAGTTTCTTTAGAAACTGGGAAACATAAACAACTGGTTCATAAAGCATCTACACTGTCTCTCATTTATTTCATCATATCTAAAGTACCTTTTGGAATATATTACTTAATACCCTTCTTCCTGACCTGGTGAAAGAAAACATACAAAAGGGTGAGCTCAAATGCTCAGCAAGGGTAAACAGAAGAAATATCAATCACATCAAATAACATTTTGGAAATCTTACCCTACAAAAGAGATCATCATTTCATAACATGGGGTAAATCATGGTAGTGAAATGTAATCACAATAATCATAACTTAAAACATGGAACTTTGTGGCATACACACATAATCATAGATAATCATTTCTTAGTAGTCAAGACTCATTTCCAAGACTATCTTAGTGGACAAAGTCCATTTCTAAACCAAGTTCACTCCTCGTTTCAGTCCTGTTTCACTGAACCGGTTTAACCTGCCATTCCAGCCATGTCTATCTCATGAGATATAAAATCTTTACTCAATGCATTGGAGGGAGATATAGGTCCCACCCATCTCATAATGATACCATTCTTATGTGTTCTACAAAATCATAAATCATACATCATTTCATAACCCATGTAATAAAAATGGGATTCTTAAACATTGTGACATCATAAAACAATTCATATAAGATAAATGAATTCATAAAAATAATTCCATCACAATATAATCAAATCAATGTAATAATAGGGATAGAAACAGAACCCTATATTATCTCAGATGGAAAATAATTTTGATAAAACACTTGAACTCCATTCTTGAGGAAAATATCCTTTCTACTTCAAAAACATTTTTCCTTTCTTAACATGTCATACAATTTTAAACTAAAAGAAGTTGATTAAAAATAAACATGAAAACTTGTAAACGAAGCTTCTTGGAAATAATGTTTTAAAAATCCATTCATTCCGTATAAGTTAAAAAAAACACTCTTCTCGTACTTTTGTCGAAAAAGTCAAAAAGTACCTTGTACGAAAAACGACAAAAGATTCCTTTCATATCCTTTACTAAAAACTCACCGAAGGGTAAAATTAGATTTAAACAATTGTAGGTGGATGGAAACAATATTACATATTGAGGGAACATGGATGTGGATGATAAAATACACCCCAGTAAATACCAAAGTATAAACAACCTCGGATAAAAATGAGATTGTGATATTTTCCCTTACCTTAGGTCCGATTTGCTTCATAAGTGTCCGAACCTCCTGTATAATGATTTAAATAATGTCATTGACTTATTACAGAATGATATCATATATGGTCATATTCTTAGCTTCTTATTAGTAATATTTCATTGCTACTTGTTATTCGGGTGTTTATTACTTTTTGTTCTTATGCGTGTTTTGTCGAATAAATTCTTATTCTTCTCCTTAGGTTATAGATAACTCATTTAAAGAATGGTATTAGTGAACTATATATCATATTTATTTATTTAATTTATTTATATAATCATTATGCAGTGAAGATCATGTAGAACGAATCACATCACATTGTGGAGACGGTATTCCGTACGTACGCATGAGCGATGATATCGTTCCCATGATCATGGAATTGTATTGGAGTGTATGTATACTATTTCAGAATCAATACCACTTTAAAATAATCATATATAGTTATTTATTTGCACCATTATACCCATCCAAGTAAGGTGGTGATGGAAAATAGATTACACCACGGCGTGGAGACGGTATTCCGTACGTACACACGCACAATGATTTCGTTTTCCGTAGGGTGGATAGATGGTGAAATAGGGTTATTTCATACTTATAATAACATATCATTATATGAGTGATACTGATGTTATTACTTCATAATTAAACAACTAAATAAGAATAAGTAGAAGAATAAATAGAGTTGAAAGAATCGGTAACAGACATTACCTCTTCTTTGAAGCGCTTCTTTGAGACCTCCTTTTAGGGCACTAAAATTGGTATTTGAAGAAGACCAGGACCTCTAGGATGTTTCTAGGGAAGTGGGGAAGTGAAATGGTCAGGGTTTGGCCGATATTGAAGGCTAAAATTGGTGTGAGGAGGAGAGGGAGGAGGTGCCCTTTCATAAGGGAGGAGAGGGGCACCTTTGGAGATATAAGAAATATTAGTTTATATTAAATCCCAACCCCACTTAAAAACTTCCAAAATGACTCATATCCGAATATTAGATGATATAGGGTTGTAATATCATCAAAAAATATAATTTAGACATGTTATGAATTTATTTTAAACATTATCAACTTGATTTATCCTTATTTATCAATTTAATTTTATTTGTGGTAATAATATTCTAAATTTTAAATTATTATAAAAAATTACATATGTGTTGTGAATTTTCCATAATTTGAAACTTTATGACATTTTAGACCATATAAATTTTAATTTATAATTTTTAAATATTTTTGTGATTTTTAAACAATTTTATAATATGTTATATTTATAAAATAACAATAGTGTCAATTTTGACACTATTCATTTATTTGAATTTAAATAAAATATATACAGAAGATATGTTCTAAATAGAAGCTTTAATATATTTATAAAATGTCATATGTATCTAGAAAATTAGTGGATCACATTAAATAGTTCATATAATATTTATTTTAATATTTTTAAAACCATTTATTTGATATTTTAATTAATAAAATAATTTCAACATCACTATTGTGTCATAATTAATTATAATTATTTAATCCATAAAAATTATAAATAAATTCCTATGATGTAGATAATTGTATTATATTTCTGGAGAATATTCATTTTCAAAGTTTCATTAAGTTTATCACTAAATTAAAATTATTATACTTATAAGATTTAAGAAAGTGACATGTTGTCACATTCTTTGCTTTTAATAATAATTAAATTATTTTCATGGAAAAAAGTCCATTAAATGAATATAATCTGACCCTTAGGTGATATGGGTCGACATTTATTCATCCAATAGAATTTTGGTAGGTGTTAGAGTAATTTTATAATCTTATATTTACCCATAATTACCCGATTTACCTTTAACTATGGTAAATAAAATTTACCGTAGTTACTATTCATAATGCCCAAAAATAAAAAGTAGCATATTAACACAATTTGGACCCAATGATTCCAAATATGGAATCCATTTTTCAAAATTCAAAACATATAAGTTGCAGTAATTAATTTAAAATAAATCCCTTTGTTAAGAAAATGAGTTTTAGAAGTTAAAACATTGCTAAAGATTGAAATGTTTTTACCTATGAATTCAATGTGAAATTAATGCTAATGACATTAATTATATTAAATGGTAAAAATATATTCTATTTATAATTTAAAACCATTAAATATTATAATTTAACCATATAAATTATCTCAATGAAAAAATTTGTTTTTAATTAAAAATTAGCGTATTTTTACTATTCATCAAAATATGAAAGTTATCAGAAAAATATCAAAAATGTATCCAAAGTAAATTTTTATACCCTTATTCAAAATAAGAACTTTATTTTTTCAAATTGAACTTATAATCATGTCAAAAACTAGATTTAATGTGGGTGCGCCATCAAAAGGCGGCAAAACTGCATTTTTTGAAAAATACTTATTTTACCTGGAAAATTTATTTTGTTCTTTTACCATGTTATAGAAAATGTGTATGATGAATAATAAAATTCAAAATGTAGTTAATACTATTCATAACAGCTAGTTCATAATAATATATCGTTGTTTAGTGAAACCCGGTTTTTCGTACTACACACGCTATCGAGGAAGGTCGCGATTGCGTGTAATGCAAGCCAAGTCCGTATTGTGTGCTGTGAAAGATTTCTTTGGTGTTGCGTATAACATAAGACATAAAAAAAAATTTCTCATAAAATCTCAGGGTGTTACATAGCATACATAAGTCATATGGTGACAGGAGACAGAGACCTCTTGAGTTCGAGGATGGCGACCACGTCTTCCTACGGGTCTCACCTCGATGAGGTCTACAGAGATTTGGCTGAGGCGGAAAGTTATCTCCATGATTCATCAGACCTTTCCAGATCCTCAGCAGAGTAGGTGAGCTGGCTTACCGCCTGTATCTTCCACCTCAGTTGCACCGGGTGCATGACATCTTCCACCTTAGTTACACTGGGTCCATGGCATCTTCCATGTATCTCAACTGAGGAGATACATGCATGACCCTACACACATCATTAACCATGGAGAGCTAGATTTTGATGATGGGGAGACTTTTACGGAGGCTCCAGTGGAGATCAAGGATCGATATGAGTGGGTCCTACATGGATGGTCGATAACTCTGGTTCACGTTCGCTGGCAGCATGAGGACCTCCAGGTGATCACATGGGAGAGGGAGGCTCAAATGAGTGCTCAGTACCCCCATTTGTTCCCTTAGTTCGAGTTTTAGCTTTTGGGGACGTAAATCCCTAAGGTGGGGAGAATGTAAAGACTCAGAAATTCCATGGAATTTTTTTTCTTAAATACATGTGAATTTTACGAGTCCATGAAATCTAACGGTGCACGATTCCGAGGCCCGGAGTGCCCGAAATGATCTGTCAAAGTTTTGTTAATCTTAAATTAACGCGCCTAAGCAGTTTTCCTAAAAAAGTAGAATAATTATTAAATGGTTACTCAGATCAAAAATCCGTGACCACCATTTCACTCAGGATGGGGGGTTTACCCTAGGTGTGACTTAAGTTTAGTCGTCGCGGGCCTCCTGTGAGAAAACCCTAAAATTTCATAACCGTAAATAAAATAATTAAATAAAGTTATTTTATTTTTCAAATGCTTATAACTCACAAACGGTAACTTGGATTAAAAATCTGAGACCACCGCTGAACTCGTGAAGGTAGGATTTATTTAAGAAGATACTAACTTGGTTTGGTGAGGTCCACTAGAGAAAGTTAGTTTTTGGCTGCAAATAAAATAATTAAGTGACAACTATATTATTGTAAAATTCATAACTTTTAAAAGATAACTCAGATTGGAAATCTGAGGGTACCGTTGGGTTCTTTGGTGCATGATTCACCTAGGAAAATCCTAACCTTGACCGGCGCGGGTCGAGGGTGGTTGATAATAATTTTCCGAACTTTTTTTGGGTACTTTCAGTAAACATGCAAGCGGCGTTTTATAACTTTTGAACCGATGCTTGGAATTGAAATCCGAGGGCACCGTTGAACTTGCAACGTTGGTGATTTCTTAGTGAGACCTTCACCGTAGTTTCATTCTATCGAGAGTGGAAGTTAGATTTTGGGGTTTTTTTTAACTTAGTTAAAAAAAATAAGGGTTAACTTATTTTTATTCCTTGGTGGTTAAAAACTCCAAGAGGAGGTTAGTGGTAAGGCCCACCCACACATAATCTCCCTTGGGAGGATATTATTAGGTGGGGCCCACACAAGCTTCAAACCCCCTAAACCCACCATTTATATGGGATGAAACCCTTAAAATTCCCTTGAGTTAATGAAGCCAACCCTCTCTTCATTTAATTATAACTTTCCACCTTCCCTCATAAGTGTGCCAAACCACAAATTAATTAATGGCATCAATTAATTAATTTGAAATCGTTTGAATTCTTTTGGACAATAATTAAATAATGGGTTATCTTAACCCATTATTTTGGTTGGAACTTTCTTTTTGGTGGATATTTGGAGAACCCTTGGAGAACTTTATTCTCCCAACAAAGAACACCCCTCTCCAATGAAGAACGACAAACATCTCTCTCTCCCTCTTCAATCGAGGAAAGAATAGGAAACACCACCATCCTTGAAGAACGCCAACGACATCAACTTCTTCATCTTCTTCCGACGTCAACAGAACGATGTCCGCCTTTCCGCAACTTCGTCAACGATCGTCGGAAATCGAGGTAGGGGGATTTGAATTATTTTATATATTAGTATAAACCTCCATTCTTCGTCGTTCAAATTTCTCGATTATGGTATGCCAAATGTTATCGCCATGATGAGGAGGGCTCAGACCACACAAACACGGCTCGAACCTCCCCCTTTGGTTGTTCTTATTTTTTGATGATGGAGGCAGACCGTGAAGAAGCCGGTGGAGCAAGGCCGTCGGGTCGCCACAAGGGCGTGACACCGCCGTGCTTCGTAGAGAACCGAGCTGTGGCCAGGCAGGCCATGGCGGTGCCGGAGGAGCGCGGTGCCGTCGCACTGTGCCAGAAGGAAGAGTCACGGATAGGAAGGCCGCAACAGTTGGCCGACGAGGACGGCGCCATCGCGCCGCGTGGAGGAGCTGGAGGCCGCGGCCAAGCCGGGCAGCGGCAGAGGTGGTGCAGTGCCATCACGCCGCACGGAGGCCAGCAGAACCATGGAGCCATCGCGCCGCGGTGGAGGAGCGAGGGGCGACCGACTGAGCCGGACGCCGGTACGCGCTACTGGAAAGACACCTCGGGTCCCGAGGTTCACCGAAACGGTGCCTAGCGCCAGTTCCTTTAGAAGCCAGGGGGCATCGCACCCCCCCCCCACGACGTGGCCAACTGGGCCACCTCGGGCCGGGCCGGGACATTGCTGGCCGGGCCGCCCTCGGGTTGGGCCGCGCCTACGAGCCGGGCTTCCCCATCGGGCCGGGCCACTCTTGGGCCGGGCCGCCCCCATGGGATGGGTCAGACCCTCGGGCCGGGTCAGACCCACGGACCGGGTCGGACCCCAATCCGGACCCGTACCTGTTTGGCAAGTTTACACCTTTTCGCCCCTATCTTGGGCTACGGGTGTCCGATTGACGAACCTCATGCGGCGATGGAAAGCTTGGAGCGAGACAGTTCTATTGGAATACCTCACTTGAGGTTTGGACACAGTTGGAGTTCGATCAGGTTGTTTTGAATCTAAAAACCAACCGGACCCCTGGATAGGAAATGCCAATAACTCACAGACCGGGCGTTCGATTGCCGCACCGTCTGTCGTGTTGGAACCCTAAAGACATGGAGGTAATTTGGGTTACTCATTTGTGGAGTCTAGTGGTGGTATAGGTATGACCGATATTTCGAGGGAAGATTCTATGGAACTCGAGCGCACTGAGTGCGAGGAATCTAGTGGCTGATAGTGAGGCGGAGGTTGGAGACAGATCATACGGAGGTCAGCGCTCAACGATCTTGCGTGTGTCTGTGCATACCAATCCTATGTGGGTCAGATCCTGTGTGGGTCCGTGCTCAGCGAACCTGTGTGGGTCAGCGCATACCTATCCTGTGTGGGTCAGCGCTCAGCGATCCTGTGTGGGTCAGCGCATACTGATCCTGTGTGGGTCATTGCGGGGGTTAGTACCTATCGATCCTGTGTGGGTCAGACTCTGCATGGTCAGAAGCTGTGCCTCTTGACAGAATAAGATGATCTAGATTTGCGACTAATCATCTTTACTTCTTTACATCACTGAAAATCCTAGTTTTGAGCTGATTCAATGACTTTCGTGTTTTCCTCATGATTGATATGGGTTACTAAATAACTTAGGTATATGTATGGGCATATACCTAAGTAAGGGTTCTGTTGATTTCATACTTTATGGTTATCCTTGTTGGATTTTGGTGAGACCTTGAGGGTCTCGGGGTCCCTACTCAGTATCATTATACTCACCCCTGTGCGGGCTATGCCCGCACATCATTGTGCTGGTTGCAGACGACAGACAGTGCTGATCGGGGTAGATAGTAGCAGTACAGGTCGGTACCCAGAGGTGGACCACTCGGCGAGATGTATACGGAGCGGACGAACATACTTGGGGTGCTGAGGAGACCATCTATACCTACCCTTCAGGTGGGAATCCCAGAGGGCGACACTGTAGATACTTTACTTCTTTTCTTCAGTTGTACTAGCATTTTAGTTGTATTGTACTTTACTATTGGGCTTGTATTTCCGGCCCCCTTTACTTTCAGTACATTATTTTGTATATAGTTTTACTTAGTGTTTTACTTTCATTTGTGTACTTTGTTTTGTTTCTTTACTGTTATAAAGGAAATTCCTTCCTAGTTTAGGGATTTAAACCTTTGGTGCTAGTCGCCAGCCCCTGGCCTGTGGAAGGCGGGCTTGGGGTAGTCATGATATGGGCCCCAGGGGACAGGTCGTGAAAATATCATTCATTATTTTTAAATTAATGATAAATATACATCATATCAAAACAATTATATTTCAATAAAACATTAACATGCTCAATATAATCTCATTTATTTCATTTTTTTTGAAAAAACATTTAACCTATAAAATGATATTTCATTCTGATTTTAATGCATAGATTTCAAATTAAATATATTTTTTAAATTAAACCAATATAGATTTTAACCAAAATAATTAATTTTTACTATTATTTTAACATGTTACATTATATCAATTAATACATTTCATTTTATATAACTTATCTAATATTAAATGAAATTTTTATTTATTATTAAATATGTAAAATTAAAATCAATTAATGATTTCAAATTTAAAAAATATATGATTGTACCAAACAAATATTTTCAATCAGTGAAATTATAAATTTAAAAAATACATATAAATGAAATTATTTTTTAAATTAATAGAATTTTTGAATCCCATTATTACTGTTGATGAAAATTGACCACGTAATCCATATATTAAGCAAACAATAGTGGTAGTTTAAAACCAATACCTGTTAAAAAAAACATGACCCACTTCTCTAAGTGTCCCAACCTAAAAACTATACAAATTTAAAGAAATCATTAAGATACTAATAAAATTACACAATTTATTATTCTTAGAAATATTGAAAGTGAAAACAAATCTAGGGGATACATTAGTTTTGTACAACCAAATGACCTTTAAGAATTTGTTAATTTCAACCTAAGAAATAAAAAAAATTAAAAAAAATTAAAATAAAAGATAGATAATCGCGGATACGTATTCAATACCCATTATCAAGGGAACATTACTCCTCCCTTCATCTTATTCTCACAAGTATATGGGCTGAGGATCCATGATAGAGGGGGAAGGAGATATGATGAGAGGTAAGGGTCAGTGATGAGAGGGAGTAGTAGCAGTGTGACGACGAGGGGAACATCGACAACAAGGGTTTGGGGGAGAGAGTGTCTGATGGATTAGGCTTGGGCTCAGAGGGATCAGGGGATAAGGGGGGATGAAGACATAGGATGAGATTTAGGGGAGTAGGGGGAGAAGGGCCCCGTTAGCGACATATTGCAGAGAAGGGATCCATAAGAGAGGGATAAGGCTTGGAAATAATAGGGGGATATGGGGTGGGGGAGTTAGGGGTTGGGGTTTAGGGGGTTTTGGGGGAAGAAGGTTTTTTTAAAAAATGTTAATGTTTTAGTGGTGGTTTCTTAAACCGCTGCTAATATCTAATTTTGGTGTAGTGCACTATAAAAATTTAACACCTATCCTTTATTATATACGCCACATAGATCCAATTAAATTAACAAAACCCTAATAAAAAAATGTTATAAAAATACTCATAAAATTTCTGTAACTTCTGTTCTTCCCATATTACCAACCCTGGGTCCCTTAAGAGAATATGTAAAAAAAATTCAAAGAAGAGGTAATCATCTTCACCAAGCACTTTCATTTTTCTTCTTCTTTTACCACATTTAATTATGTCCTAACCATTAAAATATAATAATTCCAATATCTCCCATATAATGATATGTTATTATGCTTATTTAATAATATTTATCTTTCTAATTATCTATCAAATGGGAAATAAAATAATTGCTTGTGTGCACGGTGGACAACCGCCTCATGAATCGATATAATTTGTTTTTTTTCATTACCATATCACACGGATTGTCATAATGAAGGAAATAATTAATATATATGATTATTATGACATATTTATGATTATTTAATTACAATATATCATCTACTTCCTTACCCTTCCACCAGTTAAAAATTGATAACATCTCTCATACGTACGTACGACCTACCATCTCTATGAAGTGATGTGATTAATTTTTCATGTAAATATATGATGGATGATTTTAAATATATATATAATGAATATTTATTAAGTTTATATCATGATTAAAATTATATATATTATATAATGATGATCAATATATAAGGACCATAATTTTTAAATCAAACCATACATGAAAAACAGAGTAGTTAACACCCGAAACAATGATAATAATAAAAGATTGTTAAAAAATGGGTGATAAGATGTTATAAATGGATAATATATGATATTATATATGTGTATATGGTTATGGTATGGAATTATAATAAATATAAATTTACTATAAAAGAGTTTGAAATCACTTACAAGGTAAGTCAAACTTGAGGTAAGGGATTTCGTCTTGATTTCCACTCCATTGAGGCATATTTGGTACTATGAAACTATGTTATTTTATGTGGTGTATATATGACCCCTTTTATGTATTTAACATGAATCTATATTTATTTATGAACATTAAAGTTTTAATTCATATTTAATATATTAATGGTTTATAATTTAAAAGTTACCAAAGAAGTGATAATTTATTTTACAATCTCATTTTTTGGGATCGCCTTTACTTCTATTGAAGGAATATTACAATCTATCCTTTATAAAATACATATATTTTATTATACTATAGACATTTAAATAGTTTTCAGTATTTATTACAAATTTTAATCTTTGGAAATTGAATTAAGAAAATAAATTTTTAAAAGAAAACATGTTTTTATTTCTCTTCTAATCGGATATATTTTTCTTCTACGTCCATATTTTTCAAAATTATTTTAAAAAAGTAATATTGAATTAATAAAATTATTTATTAATGAAATTTTATTTTATAATTTAATTTTTAAAAGGGTTGAAATAAATATTTATAATGTTTTATGAAAGGGTCATTTTATACTTTTTTTACAAAAAAAGTCAAAAGTAATATTTCTTTTTAACGTATACGACGTCAACAAAATTTATAGCTTCCATAATTATTTTATGCTATTTAGAAGATTAACTAATATTTCAATGGTTTTACAAAGAAAAATATTTAATTAAAGTTTATTTCAGTAGTTTCCTTCCATTTTCTTTATTTATATAAATGACATTATTTTATTACTAAACATATATTTATGATGAATTGATAGTCATATTTTACCTCTTATTAATTTTGTATCCATCAAATTTATCTTGAAACATTAACTTTATTATGATAATTTTTCATTGGAAATTACATTTATCTTAAATATCCATGTTATTTGTATCATGGATATGATTATTTCATAAACTATATACCATTTCTACATATGGTGTTTTACTATGAATTTTTTTGATTGAATAGGGAAAATAGAAATATTTTGTATTCTTTGCTCAATATAGATATTTGTTGATAAGGAATATTATTTATGAATTAAATTTATAATTCAATATATGAGGTATTAATTGGATATTCAGTGATGGGTAGAGCATAATTATTGATAACCCCTCAATGCATCAATAAATATCATGAGACAAACCGACTGGATGAACTTATTAAATGGGGTTTTAGTGTATAACCACCCATAAATTAAAATTTCTTGGAAAAAGACGTTGATGTTAAAGATATCATTATTTTTTAGATCATTAAATCCAATATTAATAATTTACTTCATTTAAAATTTAGTTATTATTATCCAGGAAATTATTGTATTGATATTATCCATGGATGAATATTGGCATCAAGATATTGATTAAATGACATGTGTTTTCAGTTATTTACCTTTCCATATTGATTATGACTTATTTACTAATGATAGAATCTATTCTATGTAATCCCTACTGATCATTTGATCTCACCCTTTATTTGTTTTTCTTTCCCTAGAATATGAAGAAGGATATTGTGAATAATATCAAGGATGTGAGAATGTTTCTTATAATTTTTTATATCTTAAATGTAATATGAGGATCATGTATGTATCATGTTTTACAAGAATACTAAACTGATCGATCATGTATGGTGTGTTCCATTGTGTTTTGTACCAATTTAATAAAGTAGGAATCTACTTTGGGTTACTGGATTCCGGTTTCTATAGGTATCATCCTACTATTGATTTTCAATTGTATGCACAAAAATTCATTTTTTTTCAAACTGAATCTTCAATAATATATATAGAAACTTCCAATAGAATTTTTATGTGTATGAACACAACACTTATATTTAAATACTAATATTAATTATGTTATAGACCTGCATAAACTTTTTTTTTCTTAAAATTTTTATACGTAATAAGGCACCTATTGTTGATCCTTCTTCTTCCTTTAGAAAAGATAGTTCTCTATCTTCCTTTCTATTCTCTTATAATAGGCGATTACTCTTTTAATTTGATTATTCTTCCCTTTTTTGAATTCTACACACAAAAAATAATATTTTTTCCAATATATTATTTGAATTTTAAATTTGAAATTAAAATAATAAACAACTACATCTCATTTAATACCAGCCTTTGGATCTCCCTCCATTTATTATTAACCATATAATTTGAATAAAATATTTAATTACCATTAAAATAAATTCTAATAAATTCTGATAAGTCCATATTTATTTCTCCAGTTTTTATTTTGAGTCATAACATAATTCCTTAAGGCACAACAGAATGGTTTTTCACCAGTTATTTTTTTAACTGTTAAAAGTGAATCTGTATTACTATGATGTGATGAACCTTAATTAAAAAAAACAAAAAACATGTATGGTATTCCTTTTTGTTATAGTAATTAACCATTAGGTATATAAATTCTCAAATTTGTAGACATACTAATTTGTGGTGTAGCTTATTTCTTACAGTGCAACTATAGATAGATTTCTAGAGAAAAATAAAACTATTATATGGTGTAATAAGTAACTCATAGTGTATAACCTATCAAATATTTATCCACCAAATATTTTCAATGTTACTTATTTCTTTGGTGCAAGAATCACTATATTTCTAATGAAAAGTGATAAAATACTTTATGCATTTTATTCAATGTAACCCGAAGTATACAAAACAACTTTTAGGAAAATATATTCATAATTGTTTCTCAAACACCATGACCTGTACTAAAGCATTGAGAGATGATTGGTGTCTCATTCATGAATATCTTCACATTCCATAGTTTCTTATTTTACATATAAAAATTTTAGGGAGCATGAGTTCTTGATAGCTACAGTGTAGAGTATATGATGATGACACATAACTCCCAGCAAGTAGAAAATAACGAACCTTATTGTATATCCTCTATGACATGGAAGTTAATTTATGGAAATTAATACATTATATATAACACCTTAGGATCTTAAACTATATTTTCTTTTAAAAAAACCTAATGTGTTCAATAACTTGCTTCATATGCAACACCGAACCAAAACGAATCACATAACATTATATAATAATTAAAATATAGTCATAGAAATAGTGGGTAAAAATATATGCAACTAACTAATGAAATATATGTAGAAATAAAAATAAATATCATTATTAATACTAAGGGAATGATGAAAATACAATTAGTGTAGCTAAATAATTAATAAGACTAGTTTATGATTTTAAATGTAACCTTTCTAAAAATTAGATTTTTATGTGTTTTATTTAAGAATATAAAATTATTATGGATAAATATATATTATTGATATTAATAATATATTAACACCAATTATTTTAGTAATTTATTGTAAATAAGTATAAGAATATTTAATTTTTTTTAAAAAGTTATTTTATAATGAAAAAAATTTACATTATGTTTTTATATTTTTATTTAAAAGTTAAATTCTTAACTTTTAGAATTTCAATATGAAAAAATAAACTTCATTTTTAGATTCATAATTTTGATATTACATTAAAATTAATTTAGGTGATTTTCTAATATAATTGTTTTTAGGTGAATAGTGAAAAAATAAGGATTTTTCTAATACCATAACTTTTATAACATTATCATAATAAAAAATGACTTAAAAGTTTTTAAAAACTTTTTTATATGAAAATATATATTTATAAAATAAAATAAATAATTTATAAATATATGTTTAATTTATAAAACCCGTGTTTAACATTTTGGAAAGATAAGTAATATTTTTCTCTAGAAACTGTTTTTATTCACTTACATTAAAAATTATTTTTCATCAAATATTGAAATTAAATCTAAAAAAATGGATGTCATGTTTTATATTAAAATTATCATATTATTTAATAATTTAAATTTAATTTTTGGGCATAAAATTATGATTGCAAAGATTAAAGTTAATGACCATTATAATGGTAAAACTTTTATTTTCAAAGAATTGTTTTATTAATATTGTGTAATTTTTATTTAATAAAATAAAAAATATATTTACTAAAAAGTTTATTTAATATAATTTTTAAAACTATATTTAAATTAATTATCACTCCTTCAGTAGGTAGTCAATACTGAATAAGATTAAGAACGCTCAATGGTGAAAACTACATTTTTCTACAATTTTTTTTTTCTATATATAAAATGTTTTATTTTAAAATTTAATTTTATATTAATTAAAAATTTAATTATATTAATTGGATATTAAATTTTGTTTCAAAACAAATTTTTTTTTCAATAGTATTTGTTTTATTTATTTAGTAAAACATAAGTTACTTAGGTAAAAACTAGTTACCCTGATAAAAGTAAAAAAAGGAAAATGTAAAAATATAAGAACAATTAACTTCCAACATGCTTAAAACATTTGTAGAAATAATTGTTTGAGGATTTACCAACCCAAAATAATAAAAAACTACATAATTTCTCACTTTTTTAATGTTTTACCCTTAAATAGCGTCATTCCATTTTTGAAAAATAATGGGTGTTCACAAAAGTTTAACTTTCATCATTTATAGAAGTGGACACTTCCATGCCTTCACAACAAAAAAATTATTTAAAAATTATTTATAAAAATTTTCCATTTTAATTATCCAATAAAATTATATAATTTTAATAATCCTATAGTCTCAATTAGGTTTCCTAATCCCTTCATTTTTATGTCAACTTGTAAGAAAAAGTTCAAGGTCCCAAAGTGTGTATTACTCAATATTTGTATTTTTATTATTTTTATTTATTTTACAAATGTATCGTAAAAAATGTTATATATTTACCTAAGTATCATTATTATACATAAGGGTTATTATATTAATTAAATAAACCTTATTTATTCCTTTCTACCCACTTATAAAAACAAAAGAACGTCGATCGTGCATTGTGTGGACTATCGTCTCCATGAAGGAACATCTTCTATTTCTCACCACCGCCTCTTCATTGGTTATAAGGGTGGAATTAAAGAATAAATGTGAAATATATAATATAATTATGATTATGAATTGGAAAATTATAATCCTCCTTTATTCCATCCCATTCATTGGGAAAATGAAAACATTAATCGTGTGCTGTGCGGATACCGCCTCCACATAGTACCATATCTCATTTTTCATCCAGTTTCTTTATTATTTATTAATACCAATTAAAATATAATTCACCACATTAAAATTATTTAAATAATATAATTATTCATCTTTAATAATTCTATTATTCCAAAATAAACCACTTTTATAATCATAATATCCATTAATTATGGTATGTTCATGTTTAGGTCGATCTACCCACCTATATGAACAATGATATAAAAATCTATCATGGATGACTATATGTATTTAAATAATGATATTATTATAAGTAAATAACGAAATTATTATTGTTTTATAGTTATATAAATATTATATTAAGTATTAAACTTATTATTAAAATTTAATCTTTGATCGCTAAACTTACTAAAATAAGTTGTTGATGATTCAATTTTCAAGAAAACATAATAAAAAAATATAATATGATTATAAATGGTATATATTAAATAATATAGATATTAATATTTTTTATAATAAGGTATATAATAATCATTAATTTATTACTTAGGATGTTAGGCCCATGCATAGAATAAACAAGAACAAGGTAAGGGGTTGTGCTAACTTAATTTTCTTCCATTGAATTAAAAACTTTCTTATTGAACTAAATTGTTCCAAGTTTGATTTATTATACATAATGAATAATTTTTATTATATTTTATAATTATTTTATAAGTTTCTAAAATTATTCCATATAACTTAATTATCAAATTATTCTCACCTCAATGATTATGTTACTCTTATGGGTTCTTTGTCTCAAATTTAAATTAATTGCAACTTATTTATGTTATACACCATGTTTTATTTATAATGGTGTATATAATACAATTTTAATATTTTTTATAATAATACTCTCATTATTCATGTCTTTTAATGTTTAATTTAGAATTATATCCTTCAAGGGGTTTTTATTTGAAAGTTTATAAATACATAAGTGTTATTTGTCTCTATTTTAAATTCCACGAGACATGTTTGATATTATACACCATATTATATTTTATATGGTGTATCCACTAACCCATTTCCTTCAATTATAATTAATATCTTTCATTTCATTATATATTAATTTCATGTTATCCCTATCTTATTCATTTGATTCTTACATGACCATTACTGTAAGGGCGTTTGCATCTCAATTTTGTTTCACTCAGATATGATTTGTATTTAAAAATTGTTTCTTTTTTTTTTGTGGTGTACATATTATCCATTAATTATTTTCTATATACCCTCATAATATTTTTCCTATGAGGTATTAACATTTCATATATCCATCAATGGATTTGTCTTACCAAATCAGCCTCTATTTTAGGCATGATTTTTCTCCCAACACCTCTTCTTTATAAAAACCCAATTTTTCATTAAATTGTTTGAAGGGAATTTATCTTGATATACATACATTAATTTATTGGAAAAATTATTATCTTAACTATATATAATTACTCCATTTAGTGTTAGTTTGAGGAATGTTCACATAGAAATCTATTCCATTTATTGATTTAGGAAATCTTGAAAATCCATATACTTATTATCCTAATACAAATGTTTATTGATTATTATGGTTTATTAGTTACATATTTTATAGGTTATTCATTAATTCATATGACGAATGAATTGGATATAATTATAAATGGGTGTAACCCAGTATAGATAACCCCTTCATGGATTGATAGGTCTCATAAGACAAACCAGCTTGAGTCTTTTGGTGTATTACTACGTAAAACAAATATTTCATAGACATGGGGCCTTGAAGGTAAGATAATGAACTATAAGATCATAATGTATTGGATTAAGGAATAAAATTAGTTATCCATAATTATGAATTCTATCACTAAGGAACCAATTACTGTTATCCATGTGTTTATTTATTGATATATCAACCATGGATATTTTATGCTCATAATTTCTTTGATTATGGAATTATTTTGATTGTCTATTCACACTATATTATATTTTATCATATTGTGTTCACTTATGATATTTGATTTTTATATATTATGTATACCATTACTGAGTGTTTGATCACACCACTTCTTATATTTACATTTTCCCAGGTTATGAATAAATGTATCACACAATATAAATATAATAGAATAGCTTATGTGGAAATTTTTTTAGAGGTATTGAAGGCTTATTATTACATATTAATTAATTTATTATATAGTGAAAAATCCCATTTGATGATATATACATAGGATTTGTGAGTTAAAATTTTTTCCTAACTCTTTAAAATTCTAAACCTAAAAGGTCATTTGAATGTAAGTGAATCAATATTTTTAGTTCTATTGTAATTATTTATGGTTAAAATTGGTTCGATTGGGTTTATTTCAATGTCGATATGTAAAGAATGTGTTTTTTCACACTAGATTATGGGAGAATAGGTCTAGGGTTATACATTAGATACTTGATGGTAGTTGTGTGGTTAAATCATATGTGATACAAAACTCCTCCACATGTGGTATTGAGAAAGGAGATGATGTATAAATCATTATTTTAAAGCTTTTATATGCATGTTTAAAATATATTAATAGTGTTACTTCTTCACCATTCCCCATTAGTTATTCACATGTATGGCCACTCGTTACTATGGAGGATCATGCCATCACTGCTCCAAAGTGATTCCGCCCAGTACTAAACCCTATCGGGACACTTTCCACCATGAATCCCCATATAGTGGTGTACCCTCATGCATCCCAAAGTGGTGATTTGAACTATTATATTCACATGAATACACTTACACCACCGATAGCATTTAGTATGGGATACATTTGATCTTGTCTCCTATCTCAAGGTAGTAGGGTGCTCGGGTCCTCTCTATGAGGGATGTACTATATTTTAAACATAACCTCTTTATATATATATATTTCCCCTATTTAATATAGCAGAAACTAAAACCAATCTTCCTCTAAGAAAAATAACCAACATTTCTTCTTTATTAACACACACACACACAAACACACACACACACACACACACTCACACTCTTTTAATTTATTCTGTAAACCAACCTTCTCTTCTTCATCCTTATTTAAAAATCCCTGACTTTATGCTACTTCCAAGAATAAACATGACTTCAAACTTCCAATGCTTACACACCTTCTTTGAAACTTCCAAGTATTATTCAATATATATTATCAAAAAATATAACATAACATTATTGTTGCAAAATATTAACATATAAAACCCATAAAAGGAATCCATAGGGAAAAAATTATGAATTTAAAAAAGATAACTCCTGTAGAGGATATCAATTAGAACAAAAGAAATATAGAATGAATGCAATTGAAGAGGAGAGGTCCCTAGTGATGGATTTGACATCACTGCTCAAATAAGGAGATTGGTCTCCTTCCCTGCAGAGGTTCATGGCAGACAAGGGTATCATCTTTTCGCCTCATACAGAGACACCTCAAGGAAATTGGGTACACCGGAATCCCCCTAATTTTAGATTCAAATTAAACATTGACGACTCTTGTTTGAATGGTTTTGTGAGGTGAGAGGGAGATGTTCATGACTAGAAGGGGTCTGTTGTCCTTACTTTCAGTTTGTGGTTGGTCCATAGAGACTCACTCTTGGCATAGGTAGCCACCATGTTCAAGGGGTTGGATTTTTTTCACTCCCAGGTCATTCCAGTCCACTGGGTGGAAACTAATTCCATGATTCTTCACAACTCAATTCAAGGTACATGAACTAGTCCCTAGGCTATCACCTATTTAGTTAAGAAACATAGGAGGCTTCTCTTTAATAACTTTAGTCTTAAGCACTCTTGGAGAGAAGGAGAGAAGTTTTCTGACTTCCTGCAATTATTGGCCTCACATGAAAACCCTTATATTATTTTTAGTAGCATAGGATCCCTTCCCCATGAGTTCATTAACTTGGTTCGGGATGATGATTTGGGTTTGCATTAATTTAGACCATCTTAACCTGTTTCAGGATTAGGTCCACTTTTATCCTTTAAATAAAAAATATTAATATTAGATGGATGGAACACCATTAAAGGTCACCACCTAGAATATAATAACATAGATCTGACACTAAAGAAGTTAACATACTAATAGATAAATTTAGATATAATTTTCATGAAGTTCACCAACATGATTGACACCACCTATATCAAGCACCTAAGAAGGTATCCATATGGATTAGAAGGATTTGGAATGTGTGCCTTTGGAGGATTCTACCTAGATAATAATCACTAGGATCATTCGCATCCATTAGAATATTATCACCATTGAATTTAAAGGAATATATGGGGGATACAAAAGGAGAACATATGAGATGATGATATATTCCCATCTAAGAAAGAATAAGTGTCGATAAGAGATGGTGCCATGGATGAATTGGATATAGAAGCTTCAAATAACCACCAAAATAATCATTTTAACCTAGAAGATTCTATGCATTGGTTTTGATAACTCTATCAATGAATAATTTTTTTTTACCTTTACCATCATCTTTAATCACAAAAATAATTCAACATCCTCATAAAAATAAATAGGACTGACCTTTTCTACACTAAAAATAAATTCATCCATAAAAAAGAAAATATTATTGATGAAAAAACCAAAATTTCAATAGTGGATTGGGAATGTAAATATCTATTTCATTATGTATTAGATTAAAGGTGTATTTTTTTGATTGTGCACTTTAAGTGATTAAGGAGAGGGATTTTTTGATTTTTTTCCAGAGAGGAGGTTATTTTTAATTTTTGGTCTTAATAATTAATTTTGAGGTTTTGGGATGGAATATTACATGTATTTGGATGTGGTTTGAGGTTTCATAGGAAGCTTGGAGGTTAATATAGGATAATATGTGGCACCACCAACTATTTATAACTTCAAGTGGAATTAGGTACCCAATAGGAGGTACCAATCATTGCATGATGTAGAAGTGAGGGTAGCCTGTAGGTGCTACTGAGTACCTGATGACCTGTATAGGGTGACTTATAACCCTACCTAGTTTTTTAAAATGAGGTAACTTTGGTATTTTCCCCATTCATTAACCTATTGGATTCCCCTTCAATCCATTCTCTTTCCTAGCAGTTGAAATATTCTATATAGGCTCTCATTGAGATTTTTATCCCCCTATTTTAAACTCCCTTAATCTATATAATTTAATGATGGGTTTTCATAATCAAATCAAAGGTAAACCCCTGAATTTATCTTTTTCTTACCTTTTATCTTCTTTAATTCTAATTCTTAATCTATAAGGTTATATATTTAGAATAAATTTCACCAGGACAAGGTGAAATTCATCTAAAATGATGTGGTATTGACATGTCTTGGCAAGGGGAAGTTGAGGCTTAATGGTTATTATTTATTTGTCACTAATTTTATGGTAAGAAACTTTTTGATGTTTATCATAGGTATTTTATGATTATGGGAATGAAATTTGTGAATATTAGGTTGTGATTGATTTGGGTTGTTTTTGTTAGGATTTTGGGAAATTTTTAAGATTGATTCACACGGGTATTCATTAGGTTTATTTAATAATTGATTTATGGTAATTGTGCTATTTAGTTTTTTTTGGGTTTTTATATTTTTATTTATTTTCTAATGAATTATAGGTTGTCATTATATTATACTTTAGTTATTGTTGGAGTTAATGATTCTCATTAATGGTTACGATAGGTGATCTCAAGCCTTTGAGTGGTTTTTAAGTTATTCATGTGACATATTTCCCATTTGTTTTCTAAAATAATAATATAGTATGTTATTTATTTTAGAAACTAAGAATGAGTTAATTTTCAATATTACATTGGAATGAAAATTCAATAATTTTCAATGGTTATATTTATAAACTATATCATAGTGTTTATTCACTTTTTACTTTCCAATAAACCTTTCTATTTTATTTTATGAAAAGTTTATTATATATAAGTAACTATTAACTCATATCAATGTTTAGTATAAATGAGTTTGGTTGATCTTGTATATTAATGGTCTGTATAGGTTGTATTCTAAATTTATGCTAAAATTGTTTATATATAAGGTCTTGTTTATGTTTTCATATATAAAGGACCTGAAGCAAATTTCAATTAATTGATTATATTTTTTTTATTAATTTAAAGCAAGATCATGTATACCTTGATTATAAATGTGAATCCATACAGATAGTTCATAAGTATACTTATAACAAGCCACGTGGCCTTTGAGACATGGGGTGGGTAGTTGGTTGGTTTCTGTTTGGGTCAAATCATATAATTCTATGAGAAAAAGTGTTAAACACATTATTTTTATATGGATAATGGGGTTAAGATGGAGACCTAAAGTGTATAAACTATGTGATGTCACTTGATGACATTCATTAAAAATGGAACTACTTCTTAGACCAAAATATTTTGAGGTTTTTATAAAAAACATACTTTCTCTAGTCTTTATCATATTTTATAAAGTGATATCATCTCTTTCCACTATAACCTAAATGATTTATAAGTCAATGATCCATACTTAAACTTTGTTTAAGTGATGAAATTAGTGGTATGGTAATTTTTGGGTTGGATAGGTGGGGATTAATGGTTTGGATTGTGAATTTATTTGGGTTTAAAATAAGTTTGTAACCTAAAGTTTTTATAAATTGACTAGATTTTTTATAAAGGTTTAGGTACATATAATATTTTAAATAAATAATATAATTTTGTAAACTTGATCCTTTATAAAATATTCCTTTGAGTAATCCTTTCCTCCTTTAATTGTTTTTAAAAACTCACCTATTTATTTTTAACATAATACCAAAAGTAATGATTTAATTCATTTTTAAAAAAATATTAACTATGGAATCAAGTTTTTTACTAAATTGGATATTTTTATCTCAAATCCTAAATTGTTTTAGATAATTATTAAGTATAAAATAAATAATTTATGTTACAAATTAAAATGAAAAAATAATAGTTGTTTTAACTCAATAAATAATTTGGGATTAGAGGTTATTAAATTTAATTTTTTTTTACATATAATACTTATGTTTGTGACATATAACTTAGTTTATTTACATGTATTTCATATAGTTGGCACATTTTTTCATTAGTATAATAGGGATATAACCCTTTATTTTTCTATCAATTATTGTCTAGTAAAAATTAACATGCTTGACTATTATATATATTGTATTTCATCCATGTAATAGCCACTAGAGACTGTTGATATTCGTATATATTGAAGTTAAAACTCTATAGTGTTATTTTGAGTATGGAATAATTTTGATTGTTTATTGTCATGATAAGTATTGGAACCAATATTATCAATAATGAAGGTTAACTATATATAGGTATTTCTTGGGAGAATAATGGAATATAGAGGATAAAATTACTTGGCTAATAATGATTTTGGGCATGTTGTATTTTTTTCAATCCAATTTTTGGTTAAACTTCATAGTTGAAAAAGGTGTTTGAAGTCAAAGGGATATGTTTCACAAAATTCTCCATTATGATTAAAGTTTCTAAGTAACTTTAAATCATGAATAGATTTTGAATCTTATGCTTGGGTGTAGTGTGAAAAGGAAAATATTACAGAAGTAAATATTCTTCATGTACATATAAATTTTAAGAAAATATTGAAGTTTAGAGAAAGTTTATAGTTTGTAGTGAAGTGTTATAAAAAATATAGTGTAAAGGAAGGTTTTTTACAAAAACTAATGAGGTATTTTTTCTCAAAATAATTACATGGTATAATTTTCATGAAAGAATTATATGGTATCATTTTTGTGAAAGTATTTTGTGATAGATGGATTTTATGAAATAATTTTGTAATATAAGGGTTACAAGAAATAATTATATGGATCCAGGGTTGTTTGTAAAGGAAATGAGGAAGGGGTGTGTAAAACATGAAATATGGATATTACTTGGAGTCATGAAAGATTTATACAAGTGAAAATTTGAAGAAAATTAAGGAATTATATGAGATATTTATGTTGAGTTGACATTGTTTATGAGAAATTGGTGGGAGATTTATGAAAATTATAAAAGGTGGATCATATGAATACTAGTTAAATTGAACCCATTTTTATAAAGAGTTTTTTTTTGTGGTAAAACGGATTTATATATTTTAGAATGTTAGAATCTTATGTTGAGTTAGTTTTCCAGGTTCTTTTTCCTATAAATATTCCCATAATAACCTCATTTAAAAGAGGCAAGGAATTAAAGAAAGATTAGTTTTAATTAATCTATTTGTTTTTGGAAAGAGGGATTAATATTTTTGTTTTTGGAAAGTAGAGTTAATCTATTCATTTGTAAAAATAATACATAGCTATGAGGAAGTTATATAACATATAAAACCATGAAGAACTTACACAACAAACAGAATCACAAAGAACATATACATTTAACATAACCTCAAAGAAATTATGTAGAAGATATATTTGTGTGAAGAACTTATGTGGTGAATATTACACCACATAAAACTTATATAGTGGATTGTCTATAACATAAATATTACATAGAAATAAGTATTTGTCTGTAGACTGAAACATAAATGCATATTGAGTTCTTGATTGTTCTTAGAGATTATTCTATGAGATCATGGATTGTATTGGAACATCATATTAAATATTTCATGATGAAAATAATAGTAAATTTTATTACTTGTATATAATAAACCTTCATGTTAATAAACTGAGAATTCATTTATCAAAATTAGTAAGTTAAGGTTGAGTAAATGGGATTGTCGCGGGTAGTGTTTTAACCCTCAAAATAAATTTTAATGGTAGTAATACTGGGATGAAGTAACTGTATCTGCAGAATTGTATCCATAAAACTAGTTAAAATTGGTGAATATTGGCACATATACACATAGTCAGTGTGTAAAACTTGGAATTAAATAATTTAATCCTTTATTTATAACCCAGGGAAAGGAAACATAAGAAAGGATGAGCTCAGATTCTTAGTAATAGTAAAAAAGGGAGATATTAATGATAACATAATCATAACATGAGAATAAGGGTGTGAAAATATGATCTTAAAATTCTAAAATCCATAACCAGTATATCATATATCATAATATTAAATCATGGAATAAATATTATCAATTCACAAGACATGAATTATAAAGAAATAAAAGAACATGATCCATGAGAGCATGACATTGGAATAAGACATAAGTTTTTGGAATACGCATAAGCATATAAAATCATTTCCTTAGTCAAGGATCACTACCAAGACAATCATTGTGGATTGGGATCACTCCCCATTCCATTATATCCTTATTCAAGGTTCACTTTCAAGACTAACATAGTAGATAAAGTCCCTTACTAAATTGGGTCCACTCACCATTCTAGTCCCTATTATTTAACGAGATATCCATATTTACCCAATAAATTGGAGGGATATATAATTTTTATCTCATCTGACACATAATAATAATTAATTCATACATGTACAATAATATCATAAAACCTTCATCATATATCATAACCTATGGAAAATAAATCGGTTTCATAAATATTTTAATAATACATCATTTCTAATCTATGGAAAAGAAAATGAGTTTCATAAACATCCTATCATCATAATCCTAAACCATAAAACGAAACAATAATGATTGTATCATTGGAACATAACCTTAGTAAAACATATGTAACATTGAAGGATTTTTTCTTAGATGAAAACTCATTTAAAATATCACTGTAATATTTCTTAAAAAAAATTCCCTTTTAATTTTGAAATCACTTCTTTAAATATAAAAATATCCAAAATATTAAGGAAAATATTTTATTTGAGAATAAACTTGGAAAATTATAAATAAAGATTCCAAAAATTTAGTGATCATGAATGTAGGAAATTCCATTCTTGTTATGTATGTTAAAACAAAGATTCATTTCACATTTTCAGAAGAATGTCAAAAGTACCACATTCATAAAACAGAAAGAAGATTCATTATATTATTAAAAAAAATTCAATAATTGGTAAAAATTAATTTAAAAAATTATAATTGAATAGTAAAAACATTCTTGAAAATATTTTTAGAAAACATGGATAATGAAGTAAAAGGATTTTTGACTGAAGATAGAAATAAAGTGAGTTTTTCTTAAAAATATTCCTTTTGAATCTTGAGTATTTAAAGAGATGAAAGATTATATGAAAACATGTAATATCAAGAAATAACTAGAGGATAATCTAAGACATAATATTCATGAGAGGTAAATTCTAAAATTTCATCATCAGAAACTTTATCATAAACAATCTTAGTAAACAATGTGATTGTAACATAAAAACCATACCACATTAGAAACTTTCAAATGAAAACCTCATGAAATAAATAACCATATATGGATATTTAAATCACCATAATATTTATGACAGTTATCAAAAATAAATTCATGGATAGTATATAAATGACATAAAATAAACAAGTGGTGAATATGACATGTGTCTCATAGAAATAAAATTGAGGCGAGAAACCCTTACCATGAGTTCCAATTTCATAAAAAATGATCTAACCACCTGTATAATAAATTTAAATTTATTATAATTATATAAAATAATATATTAGATACTTATAATATCATATATGATCCACTTATAACATTTCAACACCCATTTAATTGTACTTTTTTATTAAAATTATCATTTCCTTGTGTTAACTGTTTATTTTTTCATGGAAGTTCCAATTATGAAATTACAGTCCTTGGACTTTGATCACAATCCCATAATCTTTAGAATTTTAACATAGATATAAATATAATATATATTCATTATATATATATATATAGATTCATCTATAAAATTTATATATATAAAAATGAATTATACTGTTCATGGAGACGGTAGATCGTACGTACGCATGAATGCTGTTTTCACTTTTCAATGATGGAACAAAAGAAAGGTAAATAATTATTCTCCTTTAAAAGATAATTTTTATATCACATATATATATATATATTAAATATTCATTATTACCATCCATGTAAAATGGAAACGAAAAACGAATCACATCGCTTTATGGAGGTGGTTGTCCACATATACGCACGAGCGACATTATCATTTTCCAACATATTGGAAGGTAATAAGGTAGATATCATATTATAATTAAATAAAATTAATTATGTAATAGTTATAATATATATTAAATATTTCAATCATTATAACCATCCAAGTAAAATAGTGATGAAAAATGAATTTCACAGCTATATGGAGACACAAATCCATATGTATGAACGAGCGGTGTATTCGTTTTCAATATGATAGAAATAAGGTGGATAATGATTATTAAATCATTATAAAAAAATTAATTATATTTAATATAATTAATTAATTATTTTATAATGGACACCATGGATTTATAGGAGGTATAATAAAAAATAAATTTGAAAACACTCGGTTAAGAGTTATACCTCTTCATTGAGAAACCTCTTATTCCTTGCACCTTAAGCCTTGAAAGAGTGGTATTTTAGAAATAAAAAAACCTATAAGATATGGTGAATAAATATAGGATGATATTAGTTAAGTTATTTTCCAATACATAATACTCAAAAGGTGTGAGAAATAGAGGAAATGAGGTGCCCTGTTATAAGTGATGGGAGGGGCACTCTTAGAATTACTTAAAGTATTAAATTAATATAAATTAATTTTAATGAAAAAAATGGATCCAAATTTATATAATTATAATATAATTTGATTTTGAGTATAAATAATCTAATAAAATAAAATCTGGACAATTTTTATTTATATTTTCACCCTTATCTCTTTGTTTTAACCCTCTATTAAACCTTCCGACAATTACCGTGATAAGAGTGTTTTTTTACACTTTAGGGGTCAAGGAAGTTACCATAAAAATAAAATTGACCCATAAAGGGTAAATGATTTATATTTAGACCTTATATTATTCAATTGGATAAATATATGTTTTTTTATTAATTTTAAATAATTTAATAAATTAATTTTTATTATAAAATATGATTAATTTTATTTTTAGAAATACATGAAATATTATAATATAATACGTGTATAACTCATGTAAAATGGTTTCAAAATGATATTTATTAGAATATAAGGAATATATAGTCTTAATATAATCATCTAATAAAATTTATATTGTTTTAGATATCATTTTAAACCTTATGTTCTGGTTTAACCCCTTGGTTAACCAATTGTAACCTTAACCATACTAATAACATTTTTAATATTAAAGTGTTATAATTTTACTTATAAGGTATAGATTGGATAATAAATGGAAAAGTAATGAAATTTTAGACTATTTATAATCCTAATTTTCCACTTTAAATATTTTTCATTATTTTTAAATAATTTAATTATATATTTTTAACTTAAAATACTATTAATGCCATTTTAAGAATTGTTCACATAATTTGAATTTTAAAACAATATGGAAGAAATGGAATTAGAATAAAATTTTTTATAACATATATAATATGCTATATTTATCTTAATAGTTCATGGGAAAATTTAAATCACCAAAAAATATAACTTTTGGAGTTTTTAATATCATTTACTTGATTTGTTTTACACTTTGAAAATGCACTATATCGACGTTTCAATTTTATTTATAGTAATTATTTAATAACTAAAATTAAAAATAAATTATAATAAAAATAAAAATAATTAATATTTAAAATAATCATTTATAACCAAAAATAATTTTTTTATGCCCTTCACAAAATATTTTATATTTTAAAAGCAAGAAAGTGTCATTTTTGACATTATCTTTTACTTATATATTAGATCAAAATAAAAGTTAAATAGTAAAAGGTCATATTTTATAATTTTATATGATTATATATTAAATATACTCATCCAATAAAATCAATTCAAGAATTTTAATGAATTTTAAGCCTTATCACATTAATTTTAACCTTTATTAACCCATTTCACCTTTAATGTGATAAAAAATTACTAAGGTTACAAATAATATTAACAAAAAATGGAACTATTTACTTAATTTAAACCTTATAATTAAATATGGTATCAAATTTTCATGATTCAATTTATGTAATTTTCAGAAATTAATTTAAGATAAAATTGAAAAACGTATTGAAAAATAGATTTTTTCATAAAAATTCTTTTTATGTATAAAAATGTTTTAATAATAAATTCAACCATAAAATTAATTTCAAATAAATAAATTTGATTGTTCATAATATAATAGAACTTATTTTACTTTGAAAATATTTTAAAAAAATGGTACTTAGTAATTTTTTGAAACAAAAATATAGTTTTCAATAAAAATCAGTAATCTTTACTATTATTCGAAAAATCCAACCTTTTATAAAAATCCCAAAAATTTACCCAAATATAATTTTAATATGATAATTTTAAAAATGATATTTATTTTATCAAATTATTTTTTAAATTTTCAAGAAATTAATTATAATATTTACTCACAAAAATCATTAAAAACCATTTTTGATGAAAATGTATTTTGAAGAATAAAATGACTTTACTGAAAACTATGTACTTATTTCCTAAGAATTTATCAGTAAATTTTTATTGATTATGACCATTATATATTTTTTATAATTTAGTTACTTCTATTCGTAGCTTCCAATTCAATGGCTATATTATAATGGTTATATAATAATAATATTTCATGGTTCATTAAAGCTCGATGTTGCGTGTTATATACTCTATCAAACATAGTGTTATTTTAAAATATGAGGGTATTATAGTTTCAGTAATTATTTTCATACTAAGATATATGTTCACTATAATATGACCATTAATACTTTATAATACATGTTGAGAGCTCTCTCTATGGATTTCAATGGTGTTTGGGATCAACACCTTCGTTTGGTTAAATTTTCTTACAACAATAGATTTAAATAATATATTCAGATAGATCATTATAAATCGCTCTATATAAATAAGTGTATAAATATAATTCATTGGGATGAAGTTTTGTATAAAAATTTATTAGGACCCCATCTTGATGAGGAAAATGGAAGATAAGGTTAGATCCATTCAACATCACATAGGGGTAGCTCAAAGTAAAAAAAAAAAAGTTATACTGAAAATCATCAGTGAGATCTAGTGTTCAAATTTAGTGATAAGGTATTCCTATTAATATATCATAGGATGAAATTCATGTGATTTTTAAATAAGGGAATACTGAGCCCTATATATATCAGTCCCTTCGAAATTCTTGATCATATCAAGACGGTAGCTTATCGCTTGTTACTTTCACTGAGTATCTATCAAGCTCATAATGTGTTCCATCTATATCTCCTAAGAAATTACATACCCTATCATTCACATGTATTGAACTCAGAGGTTATACCACTGGATAAATATCTATCTTATGAGGAATAACCGGTGGAAATTCTAGATTGTAGATAAAAAGTGTTATGACACAAGATAACTCATATGGTTAAAGTTTTGTAGAGAAACCATAAATTTGAGGAAGATACATGGAAAGACAAGGATGTGACATGGAGGATTTGCCTTTAGTTTTTTATTATAGTTATGTAATTTCTAGGGATAAATTCTTATAATGGGGGTATAATGTAACACCCCAAGATTCTATGATGTATTTCTCTTTAAACAAATCTAATTTCTTTGATAGCTTGCTTTACACATAACACCAGGTTTAAATGGACCAAAAAAAATTAAAATATTATTATGTTATAGTTATATTATTTTTGATATCATCATGTCAATATTAATTTAGGTTTAATTTTTGGGATTTTTCTAAAAAGATTAATTATTCTGTGAATAGTGAAAATACCGATTTTTCTAAAACTATCATTTCTTGTCTTTAAATCAAGTAATTTAAAAGTACCATTATATTTTATATTTTGATATTAATGTGATATAAGATCCATTTTTTTAAATTATCTAATTTATTCACTTAGTATATTTATTTTACATGTTTTTGTTATAAGTCAATTTTTAGGTATAAAAATGAAAATTTCTGGAAAACTATTTTCATCTTGTTTTATAGGTTTATTTTTAAATTAATTTATAAAACTTATAGAATTAAATTTTAGAAAATGGATTCTATATTTTTAATTAGGATGTTAATTTTTTTTAAATAGTTCCCTTTTTATTTTTATACATTATGAATAATAATTGTGGTAAACTTTATCACCTCGGTAAAGGGTAAATCAGGTAATTAAGGTTAAAAATAATGTGATAAGATAATAGAAATATATCAAAAACTTGAATTTATTTAATTTAATATGTTTAAATTGATAATATATATCCTAAATTTGAATATATTTCATTTTAGTTCCATTTTCCTTTAATGATAACATTTATATTATTTTAAGTAATGAAAAACACAAAATGTCACTCACTTGCATTTAAATTTATATTATATGTTCAAATAGAGATAAGAATAAGTTATGAAAACTATTAAATATTATTTTGAGAATAATGAAATTATTTTTATGATGGTAATTTATTTATAATTTTTAGTGAGTATATAATTACCTTAAATTGTTATAAAATGCTAATATAGTGATTGTGCAATCTGTGTAAAAATCAAAGTAAATAAATTAAAAAAAATTAAAAAAAATGTTTTTGGACTGAATTATGGTTGAAAATGACTTTTATAGTTAATTATAATGTATTATTAATGGTTAAAAGTATTATATTTTAATTATATCTTTTTTTATGTCTCTAGAGTCAAATTAAATAAATTGTGTAAAAAATGACATTAATGACATTTTATGAAAACTAATATTTTATTAAATTATTTAATAAATATAAAAATATTTAAAGATTATAATTATGATTATAAATGCTCTAAAATTTCATACCTTTTCTATTTATGAATTTTTTTACCTTATAATTAAAATCATAACCCTTTAAGATTGAAAAAGTCATTACTGAGGTTAAGGTTAAAATTGTTGAACAACGAGGTTAAACCAAACAATAAGGTTTAAAATACCACCCAAACTAGTTAAATTTTTATTATTTTATGTTATTTAAACCATATAACATCTTATATTCAATATTATTTCCACATAGTTCCACTTTCACATGAAAATGAATTTATTATATTTTAATCATTTTATTAATTCCATGTGTTTCTATTTGTTCACTATAAAAATGTACCACCTATCCTCTCTTCTATACACCATATAGATACACTTAACTTGAAAAAAACCTAAACAAAACTCTTATAAAAATCCTCATATTTTTTTAAGTTCTGTTCTTACCATATTACCAACCATGGGTTCCTTAATAGGAGATGTAAAGGAGCTCTTTCAAAGAATAGGTAATCATCTTCACTAAGAACTTTCATTCTAATTCTTCTTTTACCACCTTCAATTATGTACTAACCACTCTAGTATAATAAATCCAGTATTTACCATATAATGATATATAATTATATCTATTTCATAATATTTATCTATCTACTTCTCCATCAAATGGGAAAAAAATCATCGATTCTGTGGACGACTGATAACCGCCTCATGAACCGATGTAATTTGTTTTTTTCTTTACTATCCCACATGGATTGTAATAATGAATGAACTAATGAATATATTTGATAATTATGAAATATTTATAATTATTTAATTATAATAGATCATCTACTTTCTTACTCTTCCACCCATTAAAAATGATAACATCGCTAGTATGTACGTACATATGACCTACCATCTCCACAAAGTGTTGTGATACATTTCTCATGTTCGTTTCTGGTAGATGATTTTATATATATATATAATGAATATTTATGATGTTTATATCCTTATTAAAATTATATATATCATATAACCATGATCAAGATATAAGGACCATAATTTTCAAATCAAAACATACACGAAAAACAAAGCAGTTAACACCCAGAACAATGATAATAATAAAATATTGTTAAAAAATGGGTGATAAGATGTTATAAATGGATAATATATGATATTATAGATGTGTATATAGTTATTTTATGTAATTATAATAAATATAAATTTACTATATAGGAGTTTAAAATCACTTACAAGGTAAGTTGAACTTGAGGTAAGGGATTTCGTCATGATTTCCACTCCATTGAGGCATATTCAGCATTATGCACCTATGTTATTTTATGTGGTGTATAAACATCCCCTTTATTGTATTTAACAGGAATATATATTTATTTTTTACCATTAAAGTTTTAATTTAATTTCAATGTATTAAGGGATTACAATTTAAAATTTACCAAATAAGTAAGAATTTATTTTACAATCTCAATTTTTTGGGATTTAATTTACTTTCATTAAAGGAATATTATAATATATCCTTTATAAAATATATATATTTAATATAATATATATATTTAAGGATTTTTCATGATTTATTCCAACTTTTTATATTTTTAACTTGAGTCAATCAAATAAATTTTTAAAATAAAAGCTAATATTATTTCTCTTTCGATCAGGTATATTTTTCTTTTATGTCCATATTTCTCAAAAATATTTTTCAAAAGTACTATTTAATTAATAAAATAATTTATTAATGAAATTTTATGTTATACTTTAATTTTTAAAAGGGTTGAAAGAAATATTTATAATGTTTTATGAAAGGGTCATTTTTGACTTTTTTTACAAATAAAGTCAAAAGGAATTTTTGTTTTTAATGTACATGATGTTAACAGAATTTCTAGATACCATAACTATTTTATGCTATTTAGAAAATTCTATAAGATTTCAATGGTTTTATGAAGAAAAACATTTATTTAAATATTTATTTTATTGTTTTCCTTCCATTTTATTTATTTCTCTAAAAGACATGATTTTATTAAAAAACAAATATTTCTGATAAATTGATAGTCATATTTTACCTCTTATTAATTTTGTTCTCATTAAATTTATCTTATAACATTAAATTTATTGTGATAATTTTTCATTGGATATTTAATTTATCTTAAATATCTATATTCTTTGTATCATGTTTATGATTATTTCATAAACTATATACCATTTATACACATGATGTTTTACTATGAAAGTTATTTGATTGACTAGGAAAATATAAATAGTCAATATTCTTTAATAAATATAGATATTTTTTGATAAGGAATATTGTTTATGAACTAAAGTTCTAATTCAATATATGAGGGATGAATTTGGAATTCAATGATGGGTATAGCCTAGTTTTAGATAATCCCTCAATGCATCAATATGTCTCATGAGACAAACCGTTTGACCAATATTATTAAATGGGTTTTTGGCGTATACCCAACCATAAATTAAATTGTCTTGAAAAAAGGCCTTGATGGTAAATATATCATGATGTATGAGATCATGAAGTCCAATATCAATAATTTCCTTCATTGAGAATTTAGTTATTATTATCCATGAAATTACTATATTTATATTATCCATGGATGAATTTTTTGATCAAGCTATTGATTAAATGGAATGTGTTTTTAGTTATTTAACTTTCCATATTGATTATGACTTATTTACTAATGATATATTCCATCGTATATAATCCTTACTGAGCATATGATCTCACCGATTTTTTTTATTTTCCTAGGATATGAAGATAGATATTATGAATAATATTAAGGATGTGAGATTATTTATTATAATATTTTTTTTATATTTTCAATGTAATATAGGAATCATATATGTATCATGTTTTTCAAGACTGCTAAACTGATCGATCCTGTATGATGAGTTGCCTTGTATTTTTTACCAATGTAATAAAGTAAACATTAGATTTGGGTTACTAGAGTTGGGTTTCTACAGGTATCATCTTCCTCTCAATTTAAAATTATATACACAACACTTCATTTTTTTCAAACTAAATAGTCAATAATATGTACATAAACTTCCAATATAATTTTTCTATATATGCACATAACGCTTGTATTTAAATACTAATCTTAGTTAAGTTGTATACCTACAGAAACTTTTCTCTTATTCAAATATTTATATTTAATAAGGCAAATATTATTGATCATTTTTCTATATTTGGAACACATAGTTACCTTTCTTAATTTATCTTCTCTTGTAATAAACAATTCATCTTTTGATTTTATTATTCTTCCTTTTTTTTATATTCTACACACAACAGATTATATATTTTTTCCAATATATTATTTGAATTTGAAATTTTAAATTAAAACAATAACCAACTACATCTCATTTAATGTTAGCCTTTGGATATCCATCCATTTATTATTAACCATATAATTTTAATAAAATAGTTAATTACCCTAAAAATAAATTCCAATTGATTTTGATAAGGCCATATTTATTTCTTTAGTTTTCTATTTTACCTCATAACATGATTTCTTACTGTGTATCATAATGGTTTTTCATTAGTTATTTTTTAAACTATCAAATCATTGAAGTGAATACATATTACTATGATGTGATGAAATATAATTTTCCAAAAACACTAAAACATATCCGATCTTCTTTTATGTTACAGTAATTACCCTTATGCCATATAAATTATCAAATTTGCAGGCATGATGATTTGTGGTGTATCTTAGTCCTTACAATACACCTATAGAAATATTTGTAGAGAAAAATAAAACTCTTATATGGTGAAAAAAATAAATCAAAATGTAGAGCCTATAAAATATTTATCCACAAAATATTTTCAATGGAACTTATTTCTATGGTGCACGCTTCTCTATATTTCTAGTGAAAACTGATAAAATACTTTATACATTTTATTCAATGTAACTAGAATCATACAACACAACTTTGAGGAAAATATCTTCACAATTTTTTCTCAAACACCATGAGCAATCCCGAATCATTGAGTGATTATTGGTGTCTCATAGATGAATATCTTCACATTAGTTTATTATTTGATATATAAAACTTTCATGGATATTGAGTTCTCGATAACTATAGTGTAAAGTATATGATGATGAAACATAACTCTCAAAAAGTTGAAAATAATATACCTTATTGTTTGTCCTATATGATGTGGGTGTTAATTTATGGAAATGAATACATTACATATAACACCTTAGGATCTTAAATTATATTTTCCTTTTCAAAACCTAATATTTTCAATAGCTTTCTTCATATGCAACATCAAACCAAAACAAACCAGATAAAATTATATAATAATTAAAATATTTCCATAGAAATGGAGAGTAAAAATATATGTAAATTAATAATTAAATATATATAGAAATATTTTTTTCTTTAATAATACTAAGGAACCGATGAAAATACAATTAATATAGCTAAATAATTAATAAAACTACTTTATTATTTAAAATTCAACCTTTCTAAATTTTTTATTTTTATTCATTTTATTAAATAATCTAAATAATAAATTTAAGCCAATTTTATTATTAATTGATATAAAATAAGAATAAGAATAGTTATTTTTTTTAAAAATGTTATTTTTTAATGAAAATAATTATCACGATATTTTTATATTTTTATTTAAAAGTTAAATTCTTAACTATTATAATTTTAATATGAAAAAATAAAATTCATCTTTTGATTCATAATTTCAATATTATATTAAGATTAATTATGGTTATTTTTCTAGTATAATTTATTTTTAAGTGAATAGTGAAAAAACTGATTTTGCTAATACTGTAACTTTTATAACATTATCATAATACATGAATGACTTAAAAGTTTTTGAAATTTTTTTTATATTAAAATATATACTTATAAATTAAAATAAATCATTTATAAATACAATTTTTAATTTATAAAACCCATTTTTAATATTTTGGAAATATAAGTAATATTTTTCTCTAGAAACTGTTTTTATTCGCTTATATGAAAAATTAGTTTTCATAAATTATTGAAATTTAATACTAGAAGAATGCATTAAATATTTTATATCAACATGATAATATTATTTAATAAGTTAAATTTCATTTTTGGGAATAAAACTATGACTACAAAGATTAAAGTTAATGACCATGATAATGGTAAAATTGTTATTTTCAAAGAACTGCTTTATTAATATTGTATAATTTTTATTTAATAAAATAAAAAAATATCTTATAAAAATTATATTTAATATAATTTTTAAAACTATATTTAAATAAATTATCACTCATTCATTTTTTATCAATACTGAATAAGATTAAAAACACTTAACGGTGAATACAATATTTTTCTAAAAAATAGATTTTCTATATATAAAATGATTTAATTTAAAAGTTAATTTTACATTAATTAGAAATTGAATTATATTAAATTAATATTAAATTTAGTTTCATCACACCAATTTTTTTTAATATGTGTTATTTTATTTATTCATTAAAACTTAAGTTACTTGGGTAAAAACTAGTTACATCGATAAAAGTGAAAAAGGAAAATGTAAAAATATAAGAACAAATAACTTCAAATATGTTTAAAACATGTGTAAAAATATTTTTTTGAGGATTAATTAACCGAATATAATAAAAAAACTAAATTATTTCTCACTTTTGGAATGTTTTACCTGTGAACAATGTTATTTCACTATTGAAAAATAATGGGTGTTCACAAAAGTTTAACTTTCTTCATTTATAAAAGGGAAAACTTAAACCCCTTCAAAATACACACATTACTTATAATTTATTTATAAATATATTCTATTTTAATCCTAATATAAAATTATATAAATTTAATAATCCTATTTTCTCAATTAGTTTTCCTTATCCCTTCGTTTCCATGTTAACTTCCAAGGGAAAGTTCAGGGTTCCAAAGTGAGTATTACTAAATCATTTTCTTTTTATTATTGTTATTTACTTTAAAAATATATCCTAAACATTGTTATATATTGACCTAAGTATAATTATTATATATAATTTTTATTATTTTAATTAAATAAACCTTATTTATTCTTTCCCACCTACTTATAAAAACAAAAAATGTTGATCGTGCATTGTGCGGACTACCATCTCCACGGAGTGACATATTTTGTTTCTCACCACCGCCTCTTCACTAGTTATAAGGATATAATTAAATAATAAATGTTAAATATATAATATTATTGTGATTATTAACAGGAAAATTACAATCCTCTTTCATTCCATCTCATTCATTGGAAAAATAAAAACATTAATCATGTGTTGTGCAGATTCTACATCAACATAGCAATATATCTCATTCTTCATCTAGTTTCTTTATTATTTTTTAAGACCTCATAAAATATAATTCACCACATTAAAATTATTTAAACAATTTAATTATTATTATTTAATAATTATATTATTCCAAAATAAACCACTTTTATAATCATAATATCCATTAATTATGGTATGTTCTTGTTTGGGTCGGTCTACCCACCTATATGAACAATGATATAATAATATATCATGGATGACTATAGGGACATAAATACTGATATTTTTATAACTAAATAACCAAATTATGATTTTTAAAGTTATATAAAGGTTATATTAAGTATTTAACTTATTAGTAAAATTTTATCTTTGATCACTAAAATTACTGAAATATACGGTCGATGATTCAATTTTCAAGAAAACATATGAAAAACTATATAATAAATAAATATAATATGATTATAAATGGTATATATTAAATAAAATATATATTAATAATTTTCCTAATAAGTTATCTAATAATAATAAATTTTTTATTTAGGATGTTAGGCACATGCGCAGAATAAAACAAGAATAAAGTAGGGGTTTTTGCTAACTTAATTTTCTTCCATTGAATTACAATTTTTTTTATTAAACTCTATTATTCCAAGTTTTATTTATTATACCTAATGAATAATTTTTATTTTATTTCATAATTATTTTATATGTTTCTAAATTTTTTCAATATAACTTCATTATCAAATGATTCTCACCTCAATGATTATGTTACTTGTAAGTGTTATTTATCTCAAATTTATATTCCTTGAAACTTGTTTATGTTATACACCATGTTTTATTTATAATGGTGTATCCAATACCATTTTTATATTTTTATAATTAAACTATCATTATTCATTGTATTTATTGTTTCATTTTGAATTATATCATTCAAGGGTTTTTGATTTGAAAGGTTCTAAATACATAAGTGATATTTGTCTCTATTTTAAATTCCATGATACATGTTTGATATTATGAACCATATTTTATTTTATATGGTGTATTAAATAACCTATTTATTTCTAGTATAATTAATATATTTAATTTCATTATATATGAATTTCATGGTATTCCTATCATGTTCCTTTGATTCTTAAATCACCATTACTGTAAGGGTATTTGCATCTCAATTTTGTTTAATTGAGATATGATTTGTATTAACAAATTGTTTCCTTTTTGTGGTATATATATTATCCATGAATTGTTTTCTATATCCCTAGTACTATTTTTTACTATGAGTGATTAAACATGAATAAATCCATCAATGTATTTTTATTATCAAATCATCCTCTATTTTAGGCTTGATTTTTATCCCAACGCCTCTTCTTTATGAAATGCCTATTTTTCATTAAATTGTTTGAAGTGAATTCAAATTGAAATCCATACATTTATTGATTAGTAAAATTATTTACTTAAACCATATATCATTTATATATTCAGTGTTAAATTTAGGAATGATCACATTGAAATCTATTCCATTAATTGATTTGGAAAATATTGAAAATCCATATAAATTTTATTCAAATATAGATGTTTATTGATTATTAAGTTTTATTGGTTACGTATTGAATATAATATTCATTAATTAATATTATGAATGCATTGGATATAATTATAAATGGGTGGGGCCTTGTATAGATATCCCCTTGATGCATTTATAGGTCTTATAAGATAAACCAGCTTGAGTATTTTGGTGTATTCATACCTAGAACAAATATTTCATAGACATGGGGCCTTGAAGGTAAGATCATGAACTATAATATCATGATGTCTTGGACTATGGCATGGAATTAGATATCCAGAATTATGAATTCCATCACTAAGGAACCAACTACTATTATCCATGTGTTTATTTATTGATATGTCAACCATGTATATTTTATGCTCACAATTTCTTTGATTATAGAATTATTTTGATTATTTATTCCCACCATATTATTTATGATCATCTAATACTCACTAATGATTTTTTATTTTTATTTATTATGTAAATTATTACTGAGTATTTGATCTCAACCCTTCCTATGTTTACATTTCCCTAGGTTATGAAGAAATGTGTCACACAAGATATTTCTAATAGAATATATTGTGTGGATTTTTTTGGAGCTGTTGAAGGATTATTAAGGATTAGGTATTTTATTATATAGTTAAAAAATGTCCATTTTATGAGATATGCATAGGATTTGTGAGTTAAATTTTTTTACTAACTCTCTAAAACTCTAAAACTAAAAGGGAATTTAAATATAAGTTAATAAATATTTTTAGTGGTATTGTAATTATTGATGGTTAAAATTAGTTTTCTTGGGTTCATTTCAAATATAGTATATAATGAATTCATTTTTTTCACACCAGATTCTGGGAGTGTAGGTCTAGGGTTCTATATTCTATACTTAATGGTAGTGGTGTAGATAACTCATATACAATGCCCAAATCCTTCACATGTGGTCTTGAGAAAGGAGATGATGTATACGTCATTATTTTCAAGCTTTTCTATGCATGTTTAAAATAGATTAATAGTGTTACTACTTCACTGTTCCCCATTAGGTATTATTATGTATGGACACTCATTACTATGATAGAGCATTCCATCATTACTCCAAAGAGGTTCCCCCCAGTACTGACCCCTATCGGGCCACTTTCCACCATGCATCCCCATATAGTGGTTTATCCTTATGCACCCCTTAGTGGAAATCCACACTATTGTCTTCACATGCATACACTTTCACTAATGCCCGCCTTTAGTATGGGCGACCTTTGAGTGCATCTTATATCTTAAGGTAATAGGGTGCTCAGGTCCTCTCCTTAAGGGATGAACCATATATTCAACATCAACTCATTATATATATATATATATATTCCCTTTTTTAAGTATAGTAGAAACTAGAACCAAGATCCCTCCAGGCCAAATAACGAGCATATATTCTTCATAAACACAAACACATAAACACACACATTATTTTCATTTATTCCTCAAAACAACCTTCTCTTATTAATCATTATTTAAGAATCGATGACTTTATAATACTTCTAATCATCAACAAGACTTCACACTTCCAATTCTTACACACTTTCTTTGAAACTTCCAAGTATTCTTCAATAGATATTTTCAAAAAATCCAACACAACATTATGGTTTCAATATATTAACATATAAAAACCATAAAGGTCCTATATAGAAAAATAATTATGAATGGAGAAAAGAGAACTCCTATAGAGTATATTAGTTAGAAAAAAACCAGAATGAATTCCATTAAAGGGGCGAGGTCCCTAGCGATGGAGTTGATGTTTCTACTCAAACAGGGAGACTGATATACTTTATTAAGGTGGTTCATGGAGGGAAGGGGTATCATCTCTTTGGCTCATATAGAGACACCTCAATGAAAGTGGGTATGATGGAATCTCCCTGATTCTGGATTCAAATTAAACGTTGATGACTCGTGTATGAATGGTTTCATGAGGAGAGGGGGATCTATTCACGACAAGTAGGGGTCTATTTTCCTTGATTTTAGTTTGTGGTTGTTCCACAAAGACTCACTCATGGTGGATGTAGACACCATGTTCAAGGGATTTGATTTTTTTCGCTCTGAGGGAATTTTGGTCCACCAGGTGGAAACTAATTCCATGATTCTTTATAGATCAATTCAAGGTACATGCACTACTCCCTGGTATATTACCTATTTAGTTTAGAACTACAAGAGGATTATATTTAATATAATTAGTATTACACACTCTTGTAGAGAAGGCAATAATGTTGTCGAATTCTTGGAATCCTTGGACTCACATGAAAACCCTTGTATTATTTTTAGTAGCATAATCTCCCTTCCCTCTAACTACATTAACATGGTTTAGGCTGATACTTTGGGTTTGTTCTAATTTATAGTGCCTGGACCTATTTCGATATTCTTCCCACTTTTATCCTTTCAATAAAAATTCTTAATGTTATATGGATGTAATTCCATTTAAGGTTACCACCTAGACCATCATTGCATATATTGGACACATGATAAGGTGACATACTAATAGATAAATTTAGATATAATGTCCATGAAGGTGACCAACATGACCAAAATCACCTAGATCCAGCAACCAAGAAGGTCTCCATTTGGATTAGAAAGATTTTTAATGTGTTCTTATAAAGGATGATACCTAAATCATAATCACTAGGATCAGTTAGATCCATCATAATATTATCACCATTGAATGTAAATGAATAGATGGGGGGACATTAAAGGAGAACCTATGAGATGATGGCACATTCCCACCTAATAAAGAATAAGTGTCGAGAAGAGACGATGTCATCGATAAATTGGATATAGAAGCTTCAAATCACCATCGATATCATCCTTTCAACATAGGGGATTATATGCATTAGTTTTGATAACTCTATCAATAAAATATTTTTTTGGACTTTCCCATTATCTTGAATCATAAAATGAAATCAACATTCTCATCAACACAAATAGGATTGAAATTTTCTACACTAAAAGGAAGTCATCCAGGGAAAAAAGGAAATATTCTAGATGATAAAAACCCAAATTTTATAGTGTATTGGGAATCTAAAGATCTATGTCATGGTGTATTAGATTAAAGGAGGAATTTGGTTTGATTGTAGTGTTTATCTGATTTAGGAGAGGGATTGTTTTAATTTTTTATATAGAGGGGGTCATTTTTTATTTTAGTTTTTGATCATTAATTTGGAGGTTTTCAGATAAAATCTTGGAAGAATTTGGATGTGGTTTAAGGTTTCATAGGAATATTGGAGGTTCATCTAAGATAATAGGTGGTACCACCTACAATTTATAACTGTGGGTGGAATCAGGTACCCAGTAGAAGGTACCAGGTATTGAGTGAGGTGGAAGTGAGGGTAAATTTTAGGCGCTACTAAGTACTCGATGATCCATACATGGTGTCTTATAAACCTAACTAATTTTTTTTTAAAATGAGGTAACTTTTTTATTTTTTTCCTATTTCTTTATTCCATATTGGCTTCCCCTTCAATCCATTTTCTTTCCTAACTGTTGAGAGATTCCCAATAGGCTCTCATCGAGCTTTTTGGTCCCCTATTTTAAACTCTCTTAATATATATAATTTAAGGATGGGTTTTTATCATCAAATAAAAGTTAAACCCCCTATTTCATATTTTTCTTACCTTTTATCTTCTTTAATTCTAAATACTAATCTATAATGTTAGATATTTAAAATAAATTTCACAAGGACAAGGTGAAATTCATTTAAAATGATGAGGTATTGATATGTATTTTCTAGGGTAAGTTGAGTTTTAATGGTTATAATTTATTTATCACTGATTTCATAGTAAGATACTTTGGGATATTTATTATAGGTATTTTATGATTATGGGAATAGAATTTATAGAGATTGGGATGTGATTGATTTGGAATTTTTTTGTTAGGATTTTGGTAAACTTTTAAGAGTGATTTGAATGGGTTTTTATTAGGTTAATTTAATAATTGATTTATATTAATTGTGTTATTTCGTTTTTTGGTTTTTAAATTTTCATTTAAATTTTTAATGGATTCTAGGTTGTCATTAGATTATAATTTAGTTATTTTTGGAGTTAATTAAGCTCATTAATGATTATGGTAGTGATATCAATCCTTTGAGTTGTTTTTCATCTTATGTTTGTGAAATATTTCCCACTTGTTTTCTAAAATAATAAAGTATAAGATTTATTTTAAAAAATATTAATTAATAGATTTTAATTATTACTTTGGTATGAAAATTCTATCATTTTCAATGGATATTTTTAAAAAATATATCATAGTGTTTATTCACTCTTTACTTTCTAATAAACCTTTACATATTCATTTGTGTAAAGTTAATTCTTTATAAGTACATAGTAACTCATATCAATGTTTAATATAAATTTGTGTGCTTGATTTTTTATATTAATTGTTTTATAGGTTTTCTTCTAAATTCAAGCCAAAATTTTTTATATATGTGGTCTTGTTTACATTTTCATATATAAAGGACCAAAAGCAAAGTTTCACTTCCTTGGTTATATTTTTTCATAAATTTAATAAATGAAAATGTTTAAATTAATTTTAAATTCGAATCCATACATATATTTCATAATTAAGACTACTTATAACAAACCACATGGCCTTTGAGACACGGGGTGGGTAGTTGGTTGGTTCCAGTTTGAGTCAAGTCGCATAATTCTATGCGAAAAATTGTAATAAAAATTATTTTTATATGGATCATAGGTTCAAGATGGAGACCTAATGTTTATCCATAATATGATGTCACTTGATTATGGTCAGTAAACAAGGAACTACTTCTTGAACCAAGCTATTTAGAAGTTGCTATTTTTTGGTAAATAAATACTTTCTCGAGTATTTATCATATTTTATAAAGTGATATAATCTATTTCCACTATAACCAAAATGATTTATAAGTCAATGATCCATACTTAAACATTGGTTAAGTGGTGACATCAGCAGTAAGGTAATTGCTGGGTTGAACAAGTAGGAAGGAATGGTTTGTATTTTGAATTTATTTAGTTTTAAAATAAGTTTTTGACCTAAATTTTTTATACACTGATTAATTTTTTATAAAGGGTTAGGTATAGATATGATTTTAAATAAATACTTTCATTTTTAAACTTTTTACTTTCTAAAATATTCATTCGGGTAATCCTTTCCTCCTTTAAAACGTTTTTTCAAAACTCACATCTATATTTTTAACATAATACCAAAAGTAATGATTTAATTAATTTTTTATAAAATGATTAACTATGGAATAAAGTTTTATACTAACATAGATATTGTTAACTAAAATCATAACTGGGTTTTTAAAGGTATTAAATATCAAATCAATAATTTATATGACACCTTAAAATTAGAAGATAATAGCTATTGTAACTCAATAAATAATTGGGGATAATAGATTATTGAATTAAAAATTTAGTTACATCTATTACTTATGGTTGTGACATATACCTTGGTTAATTTCCATGTATTTATTATAGTTGGAACATTTTTTGATTAGTATAATAGGGATAAAACCCTTTATTTTTTATCTCAATTCCTATATAGTTTAAAATTAACATGCTTGACTGTTATCTATATTGTATTTCATCTATGTAATAGCTAATAGTGACTATTGATATTCACATAGCATGAAGTTAAAAATTTATAGTGTCATTTTGAGTATAGAATAATTGTGATTGTTTCTTGCTATGATAAGTATCAAAACCAAGATTATCAATAACGAAGGTTAACTAAATATTGGTCTTTCTGAAGAGAATATTGGATTATAGAGGAGAAAATTACTTGGATGATAATGATTTTAGGTATGTTGTATTTTTTAATACACTTTTTAGTTGCACATCCTAGTTGAAAAAGGAGTTTGAAGTCATAGGGAGATGTTTCAAAAAATTATCCATTATGAATAAAGTTTCTAAGTAACTTTTAATCATGAATAGATTTTGAATCTTATTCTTGGGCCTAGTGTAAAGAGTAAAATTTTATAAAAGTAAATATTGTTCATGTAGTAAAAAATTTGTAGAAAAGGTTGAAGTTTAGATAAATTTTAGAGTTTACAGTGAAGAATTATGAAAAATATAGTGTAAAGGAATGTTTTTTACAAAAAAAAACAATGTGGTAGTTTTTGATAAAATAATTACATGGTAGTATTTTCATGAAAGAATTATATGGTTTCATTTTAGTGAAAGGTTTAAGTGATAAAAGGATTCATGAAATAATTGTGTGATCGAAGGGTTATAATAAAGAATTATGTGGATAAAGGGTTTTTTGTAAAGGAAATGAGGAAGGGGTGTATAAACCATGAAATAAGGATCTTACTTGGAGTCATTAAAGATTTATATAGGTGAAAATTTTATGAAAATGAAGAAATTATATGGGATATTTATATCAATTTGGAATTGTTTGTGAGAAATTGATGGAAGATTAATGTAAATCATGAAAGGTGGATCATATACATAGTTGTGAAATTGAACCCATTTTTAGAAATATCTTTTTTTTTGTGGTAAAAAGGATTCATATATTTTATAATGTTATAATATTATATTGAGTGAGTTTTCTAGGGAATATTTCTTATAAATATTCTCATAAGAACCTCATTTAAAATAGAAAAGGAATTAAAGAAGGATTATGGTGAATTAATCTCTCCATTTATAGAAAGGGGTATTAATATATTTGTTTTTGGAAAGAATAATTAATCTCTTAATTTTTTTAAAGAAGATATAATTATAAAGAAGTTAAACAATAGAAAAAACTATGAAGAACTTACATAGAAAATAGAATCGAAAAGAATATATACATTAGATATAACTACAAAGAAATTATGTGGAAGTAAATTTTTTTGTGAAGAACTTATATGGTGAATAGTACACTATATAAAACTTATACAATGAATTATCTATAATATAAATATTACATAGAAATAAGTATTTGTGTATAGACCAGAACATAAATGCATATGGAGTTCTAGATTGTTCTTAGAGATTACCCCATGAGATAATGGATTGTATTAGAGCATAATATTCATGATTTCATGATGAAAATCATAGTAAATTTTATTACTTATATAAAAGAAAATGTCATGTTGATAAACTGATAATACATTCATCTAAAGTAGTAAGTTAAGGTGGAGTCAATGGGAATTTCCCGATGGAGGTAGTTTTTTTATACCCATAATCAATTTTAATGGTAGTAATTATAGGATGGAGTAATTGTGTCTCAAACATTGTATCCATAAACTAGTAAAACTTATAGAATATTTGCACATAGACACATAATCAGTGTGTACACCTTGTAAGTAAATCCTTTAATCCTTTATTTATAACCCATGGAAAGGAAACATAATAAAGGGTGATCTAAAATTCTTAGTAAGGGTAAACAAGGGAGATATCAATGATAACATCAACATAACATGTGAATAAGGGTGTGAGAACAGGAACTTAACATTTGAAAATCCATACCTAGTATATCATATATCATAATCTTGAATCATGGAATAAATATTAGTAGTTTACAAGACATGAATCACAAATAAATAAAGGAACATGAGCCACAAGATCATAACAATGGCATAAGACATAAGATTTTAGAATACAAAAAATCATATAAAATCATTTCATTATTCAAGGATCCCTATCAATACTATCATATTGTATTCAATTCACTCCCCATTCCATTATATCCTTATTCAAGGTTCACTCCCAAGACTATCATAGTGGACAAAGTCCCATACTGAATTAGGTTCACTTCCCATTCTAGTCCTTGTTATCTCATGAGATATCCATCTTTACCCAATACATTGGAGGGATATATAATTCTGGTCCCACCTGATACATAATCATAATTCATTCATATGTGTACCATAAGACCATAAAACAATCATAATATATCATAACCCATGGAAAATAAATGGGTTTCATAAATATTTCGATAATCCATCATATTATAACCCATGGAAAAGAAAATGGTTTTCATAAAAATCTCATCATCATAATCATAAAACATCCAAATAAATAACAATTATGGTATTATAGGATCATAACCCTAGTAAACCATATGTAACATCAAAGGATTTTATCTTATATGAAAACTCCTTTAAAATATCTTCTTAATATTTCTTGAGAAAAATGAGTTTTTCATTTTGAAATAACTTCTTTAAATATAAAAATATACAAATTATTAAGGACAACATTTTATTTTAAAATAAACATTGAAAATTATAAATGAAGTTTCAAAAAATTTTGTGTTCATGATGGAAGGAAATTCCATTCATTTTGGGTATGTTAAAACAAACATTCTTTTCTCATTTTCAGTAAAAAGTCAAAAGTACCTCATTCAAAAAATAGAAAGAAGATTTACTATTTTTCTAAATTCAATAATTGGTAAAAATTAATTTAAAAAATCATAAGTGAATATTTAATAAATTCTTGAAAATATTTTTAGAAAACATGGACTAGGAAGTAAAAGGATTTTCCATTGAAGCGAGAAATAAATTGAGTTTTTCTAAAAAATAATCCTTCAGTATCTTGAGTAATTAAAGAGATAAAAAACTATATTAAAACATGTAATATTCATAAATAACTATAGTATAATCCAATATATAATATTCATGATATGTAAATAATAAAATTTCATCATTCGAAACTTAATTGTAAATAATCCCAATAAATAATGTGATTATAACATAAAACCCTTACCATGTTGGTAAGTTTTGAATCAAAACATCAGGAAATCAAGAAGTATATATGAATACTTAAATCGATATAATTTTTATAATAGTTATCATAAAATACATCCATGTATAGTATATACACCATATAAAATAAACAAGTGGTGAATATGGCATGTGTCACACAGAAATAAAAGTGAGACGAGAAATCCTTAACTCAAGTTCCAATTTCTTCAAAAATTGATCTAACCATACGTATAATAAATTTAAATTTATTATAATTATATACCATAATAATTTAAATAATTATAATATAATATATTATCCACTTATAACATTTTAAAACCAATTTATTAATAATTATTTATTAAAATTATTGTTTCCATGTGTTAATTGTTTCATTTTTCATGGAAGTTTCATTTATGAAATTATAATGCATGGAATTTGATCATGGTTCCATAATCTATCTAATTTTAACATTTATATAAATGAAATATATATTAATTATATATATATATTTATATTCATATATAAAATCTAGATATAGAAAAATGAATTACACCGTTCATGGAGACGGTAAGTCGTACATATGCATGGACGTTGTTTCCACTTTTCAATGGATGGAATGAAAGAAAGGTAAATAATAATTCACCTTTAAAAGATAATTTTTATATTATATATGTCTTAAATATTCATCAAATATTTCCCTATTACCATCCATGTAAAATGAAAATGAAAAACGAATCACATCGCTTCATGGAGGTGGTAGTCCACACGTACACACGAGCGACATTATCATTTTCCAACAGATTGGATGGTAAGAAGGTAGATATGATATTATAATTAAATAAAATTAATTATTTAATAAATATAATATATATTATTTATTTCTATATTTATAACCATCCAAGTAAAATAGTGATGAAAAATGAATTTCATGGCTATGTGGAGACGCAAAGCCATATGTATGCGTGAACGATGTTTTCATTTTCCATAGGATAAAAAGAAGGTGGGTAATGATTGTTAAATCATAATAATAAAAATTAATTTTATATAATATGATTAATTAATTATTTTATAATGGATACAATGTATTTATAAAATGTGGAATAAGAAATAAATTTGAAAACACTTTGTCAAGAGTTATATCTCTTAATTGAAAAACCTTGTTTTCCTTACACCTTAAGCCTTGAAAGAATGATATTTTAGAAATACTAGAAGGTATAGAATATGGTAAATTAATATAGGTTGATATTAGGTTAGTTGTTGTCTAGTATAAAATACTCAAAAGGTGTGAGAAAGAGAGGAAAAGAGGTTCCCTATTATAAGTGAGGGGAGGGGCACTCTTGGAATTACTAAAAGTATTAAATTAATATAAATTAATTTTAATAAAAAAATGGATCAAAATTTATATAATTATAATATTATTTGAGTATTAGTAAAAATAATATAATAAAATAAAAATTGGACAAGTTTTATTTATGTTTTCACCCTTATCTCTTATTTATAACCCTCCATTAACCCTTCTAACAATTATCGGGTTATCAATGTTTTTTTACACTTTAGGGTTCAATGAAGTTGTTATAAAAAAGAAAATTGACCCATAAATGGACCATGATTGATATTTTAAACCATATATTATTCACTTGGATTAAGATATGATTTTTATTAATTTTAAATAATTTAATAAAATATTTTTTATTATAAAATATGATTAATGACATTTTTGAAAATACATGAAATATTATAATATAATATGTTTATAAGTAATGTAAAATGGTTAAAAAATGACATGTATTATAATATAAGGAATATATGATCTTAATATAATAAACCAGTTGAATTTTGATAGGTTTAGTATCATATTAAAACTTATATTTTGGTTTAACCCCTTGGTTAACCAATTTTAACCTTAACCATAGTAATATATTTTTTAATATTAAAGGGTTATAATTTTAATTATGAGGTATAAATTGAATAATAAATGGAAAAGAGATGAAATTTTATAAAATTTAAAATTCTAATTTTCCTCTTTAAATATTATTTATTATTTTTAAATAATTTAATAATATTTATTTAAATTAAAATACTATTAATGTCATTTTAATAACTATTCACGTAATTTGACTTTTAAAACAATATGAAAGAAATATAATTAGAATATAAACCTTTATAAGATATATAATATTATATATTTATCTTATTAATTCATGGGAAACTTTAAATCACCCAATAAATATTACTTTTAAAGTTTTTTAAAATCGTTTACTTTATTTTTTTTACTAATCGAAAAAGCACAGTGTCAGCATTGCATTTGAATTTATGGTAATTATTTCATAAATACAAATTAAAAATAAATTATCATAATAAAGAATAATTAATTTTTCAAATAACCATTTATAACCAAACATAATTTGTTTTTATCCCCTTTACAAATTATTATAGATATTAAAAGCAAGCATATATCATTTTTTACTTTACCTTTTACTTATATATTAGATCAAAATAAAATTTAAATGGAAAAAGGTCATATTTTAGAATTTTAGATGAATATAGATTAAATATACTCATAAAATTAAATAAATTAAAGTGTTTGAATGAATTTTAAGCCTTATCACATTAATTTTAACCCCAATTAACCCTTTTTACCTTTACCGCTATAACAAAAAATTACTATGGTTACTATTAATATTGAAAAAAATATAAATATTTAACAAATTTAGAACTTATAATTAAAATATGGAATCCATTTTTCAATATTAAATTTCTATAATTTGTAGAAATTAATTTAATATAAAAATGAAAAATGTAAAGAAAAATAGTTTTTTCAGAAAAATGAATTTTATTTATAAAAATGTTTTTATACTAAATTCAACCATAAAATTAATTATAAATAAATAAATTATATTATTCATAATATAGGATAACTAATTTTAATTTTTTACCATTTTAAAACAAAATGGTACTTTGTAAATTCTTGAAACAAAAATAAAGTTTTCAATAAAAATCAGTATTTTTCACTATTCACTAAAAAATAAATCCTTTTATAAAAATAAAAAAAAATTTAACCAAAGTTAATTTTAATATGATAATTTAAAAAATTATATTTTTTTATAAAATTAGTTTTTAAAATTTTCTAAAAATTGATTATAATATTTACTCATAAAAAGAAATAAAAACTATTTTTGAAGAAAATGTGTTTTCAAGAATAGAATGACTTTACTAAAAACTTAGTGTTTATTTCCTAATAATTTATCAATATATATTTTTTGATTATGACCATTATATATTTCATAATTCATATACTTCTATTCATACCTTTTAATTCAATGGCTATATTATAATGGTCATAAAATAATAATATTTTGTGGTTCATTAAAGCTCGATGTTGCGTGTTATTTATGATATCGAACATTATGTTATTTTAAAATCATAGGGTGTTATAGTTTCTATAATTATTTTCATACTCAGTTATATTTTCATATTAATAGGACCATTCAAACTCTATAATATATGTTAAGAGCTCTTTCAATGGATTTCAAAGGTGGTTGGGATCAACACCTTCCTTTGGTTGAATTTTCTTACAACAATAGCTTTCACTCATGAATTCTGATGGATCATTATGAATACCTATATAGAAGTAAGTGTATAAATAAAATTTGTTTTGTTTAATTTGGAGATATAAATTTATTGGTACCTGATCTAGCTGATTAAATGAAAAATAAGGTTAGATCCATTCAACATCACATAGGGGCCGCTCAGAGTTAACAAAAAAAGTTATACTGAAAATCATCAATGAGATAAAGTGTTCAAAGTTGATGAAAATGTATTAATATGAATATATAATATAATTAAGGTCATTAAATTCATAAATAAGCGAATGCTGACCCCTATATATATCGTTCCCTTTGAAATTCTTAATCATATCAAGACGGTGCTTTTCGCTTGTAACTTTCATCGAGTTTCTCTAAAGCTCATGATGTGTTCTATATATATTTCCTAAGAAGGTACATACCTCGTCCTCCACATGTAATAAACATAGAGGATATACCATTGGAGAAAGATTTATCTTATGGGAAAAAATTGGTGGAAATTCTGGATCGTAGAGAGAAATTGTTATGACGTAAGACAATTCATCTGGTCAAAGTTTTATAGAGAAACCATTAATTTGAGAAAGATACATGGGAACCCAAGGATATGATGGAATGTAAGTATCCTTAGTTTTTTATCAGGTTGATGTTATTTTTAGGGAGAAATTCTTATAATGGGGGTTGAACGTAACACCCCGATATTTTATGATGTATTTATCTTTAAATAAATCTAATTTCTTTGATAGATTTATTTACACGCAACACCAAGTTTAAATGAACCATAAAACACTATTGATGTATTATTATTTTAAAGTTATATTATTTTTTAAATCATAATTTCAATATTATCTTAGGTTGAATTTTTGGGATTTTTCTAAAAGATTAATTTTTTTGTGAATAGTGAAAAATACCATTTTTTCTAAAACCATCATTTCGTATCTTTAAATCAAGTAATTTAAAAGTTACATTATATTTTTGATTAGATATTAAAATTATATAAAAAATATTTTATTTAAAATTATATAATTAATTCAATTAGGATCAGTATTTTACATGATTTTTATATAAGTTAAATTTTAGGCTTAAAAATGATTTTTTCTGGAAAACTATTTTTCATCATATTTTACAGGTTTATTTTTAAATTAATTTCTGAAACTTATAGGAATAAAATTTTATAAAATGTATTCTATATTTTTAATCAGGAGGTTAATTTTTATTAAATAGTTCCCTTTTATTTTAGGCATTATTAATAATAATCATGGTAAACTTTATCACCTCGGTAAAGTGTAAATCTTGTAATTAAGGTTAAAAATAATGTGATAAGACAATAAAAATATATCAAGCACTTAAAATAATTTAATTTAATGAGTGAAAATTGAAATTATATATCCTAAATTTTAATATATTTCATTTTGGTTCCATTTTACTTTGATATTGACATTTATATTATTTTTAGTAAAGAAAAACATAAAATGTCACTCTTTTGCCTTTAAATTTATCTTATATGTTCACATAGGGATAAAAATAATTTGTGAAAAATATTAAATTTTATTTTGAGAATTATGAAATTAATTTTATGATGGTAATTTATTTTTAATTTTTAGTGATTATATGATTACCTCAAACTCCTATAAAACACTGACACAATGATTGTGCAATCTTTGAAAAAATCAAAGTAAATAATTTAAGAACTAAAAATAATGTTTTTGGGATGAATTATGGTTGAAATAGGATTTTTAGTTAATTATAATGTATTATTGATGGTTTAATGGATTATATTAGAATTCTATCTCTGTGTTGATGTCTTTAGAGTCAAATTAAATAAATATTATAACAAATATCATTAATTATATATTATGAAAACTAATATTTTATTAAATTATTTAAAAAATAAAAATATTAAAAGATAAAAATTATGATTATAAATGTTCGTAAATTTCATCCCTTTTCCATTTATGAGAAATTTTTTATCTTATAATTAAAATTATGTTCTTTTCAGATTAAAAAATTCATTATTGCAGTTAAGGTTAAAATTATTTAATGATGAGATTAAACCAAAAGATAAGTTTTAAAATGCCACCTAAACCAGTTAAAATTTTATTATCTTAAGGTATTTCAACCATATAAAATATCATATTTAATATTCTGACCCCATGGTTCTAATTTTTAATGAAAATTAATTTATTATATTTTAATCATTTTATTAATTCCATGTGTTTTCTTTTGTTCACTATAAAAATGTACCACCAATCCCATATTTTATACACCACATAGATGAACTTAACTTGAAAAAAACCTACTAAAAAATATTATAAAAATCCTCATATTTTTTTGGAAGCTATTTTCTTCTCATATTACAAACCCTATGTCCCTTAAGAGGAGATGTAAATGAGCTCTTTCAAAGAAGAGGTAATCATCTTCACCAAGCACTTTCATTTTTCTTATTCCTTTACAAAATTAAATTATATTCTAAACATTCCAATATAATAACACCAATATCTTCCATATAATGAGATTTTATTATGTTTATTTCATAATATTTATCCATATACCTATCTAAAAATGGGAATCAAAATCATCGCTTGTGTGCACGGAAAACAACCGCCTCACGAACCGATGTAATTTTTTTCCTTACCGTAACACATGGATTATCATAATTAAGGAACTAATGAATATATATGATAATTAGAAGGTATTTATAATTTTTTATTTATAATATTTCATCTAATTTCCTACCCTTACACCCGTTAATAAATGATAACATCGCTCATACGTACGTACAACCACCGTCTCTACGAAGTGATGTGATTCATTTTTCATGTCTTTTTTTGATAAATTATTTTAAATATATATATATATATAATAAATATTTATGATGTTTATATCATGATTAAAATTATATATATCATATAACCATGATCAAGATATAAGGACCATAATTTTCATATCAAAACATACATGAAAAACAAAGCAGTTAACACCCAGAATAATGATAATAATAAAATATTGTTAAAAACCTATTTATAAGATGTTATAAATGGATAATATATGATATTATGGATGTGTATATATTTTTGGTATGGAATTATAATAAATCTAAATTTACTATATAGGATTTTAAATTCAATTACAAGGCAATTCTAACTTGAGGTAAGGATTTTCTTCTTGATTTCTACTCCATTGAGGCATGTTTGATATTATGCACATATGTTATTTTATGTGATGTATATAAAAACCCTTTAATGTAATTAACATGAATATATATTTATTTATGACCATTAAATTTTTAATTCAAGTTTAATCTTTTAAGGGGTTAAAATATAAAATTTACCAAAAAAGTAAAAATTTATTTTACAATCTCATTTTTTTGGGATTTCCTTTACTTTTATTTAAGGAATATTATTGTCTATATTTTATAAAGTCCATATATATTATTATCATCTAGATATTTAATCTGTTTTCATAATTTATTCTAACCTTTCATCTTAGTAACTTGAATCAATCAAATAAATATTTAAAAGAAAAGTCAATCTTATTTATCTTCTGATTGGATATATTTTTCTTATATGTGTATATTTCTCAAAATTATTTTAAAAAAGTAATATTTAATTAATAAAATTATTTATTAATGAAATTTTAGGTTATAATTTATTTTTTAAAAGGGTTTAAATAAATATTTATAATGTTTTCTGAAAGGGTCATTTTAGACATTTTTTTACAAAAAAGTCACAATGAATGTTTCTTTTTAACATATACGACTTTAATAGAATTTCCAAATACCATAATTGTTTTATGATATTCATAATATTGAATAATATTTCAATGTTTTTACAAAGAAAAATATTTAAGAATTTTTATTTTAATGGTTTCCTTCCCCTTTCTTCATTTCTCCAAAGGACATGATTTTATTGCAAAACCTATATTTCTAATGAATTAATAGTCATATTTTATCTATTATTAATTTTTTGTTCATTAAAATTATCTTGAAACATTCACTTTATTGTGATAATTTTTCATCGGACATTAAATTTATCATAAATATACATATTCTTTGTATCATGGATATTATTATTTCCTAAACTATATAACATTTCTATATATAGTATTTTACTATGAAAGTTATTTGAATGATTGGGGAAATATAAATATTTTGTATTCATTACTTAATGTAGATATTTTTTGATAAGACACATTGTTTATAAATTAAATTGACAATTCAATATATGAGGGATTAATTGGACATTTAGTGATGGGTAGAGCCTAGTTATAGATAACCCCTCAATGAATCAACATGTATCATGAGACAAACTAGCTAGCCAAACTTATTAAATTGGTTTTGAGTGTATACACAGCCATAAACTAAACCATCTTGGAAAAAGGCCTTGGTGGTAAATATATCATGATGTCTGATATCAATAATTCCAATATTAATAATTTCGTTCATTGAGAATTCAATTATTATTATCTATGAAATTACTGCATTGATATTATCCATGGATGAATTTTGTGATCAAGATATTGATTAAATGACATGTGTTTTTAGTCATTTACCTTTCCATATTGATTATGACTTATTTACTCATGATATATTCCATTGTATGTAATCCTTTATGATCATATGAGCTCACCCTTCATTTGTTTTTATTTACCCATGATATGAAGAAGGATGTTATGAATAATATTAAGGATACGAGAATGTTTCTTATAATATGTTTTTTTATATTTTAAATGTACTATGGGAATCATGTAAGTGTCATGTTTTTTAATAATTTTAAACTGATTGATTTTGTATGGTGAGTTCCATTTTATTTTGTACTAATGTAATAAAGTAATCATCATATATGTGTTACTAGAGTCGGGTTTCTATTGGTATCATCTTCATCCTAATTTTTAATTATATGAACAAAACTTCATTATTTCAAATTGAATATTTATTAATATGTACAGAAACATCCAACATAAGTTTTTTTGTATATTCACAAAGAACTTATATTTAAATACTAATATTAATTAAGTTTTATACCTATAGAAAATTTTGTCTTCTTAAAATATTTATATGTAATACGACACCTTTTTATCCTTCTTCTTCCTTTAGAACACATAGTTCCCTCTCTTCATTTATCATCTCTTGTAACACACAATTCATCTTTTGAATTGATTATTCTTACCTTTATTAATATCTATACACAATAGATAATATTTTTTCCAATATATTATTTGAATTTTAAATTTGAAATTAAAACAATAACCAACTACATATCATTTAATATCAGCCATTGGATCTAACTCCATTTATTATTAACAATATAATTTGAATAAAATAGTTAATTAGCATAAAAATAAATTCCAATTGATTTTGATAATTCCATAATTATTTCTCCAATTCTCTAGTTTGTGTTATAATATGATTTCTTATAGTGTAGCAAAATGTTTTTCCACTATTTATTTTTTTAACTATCAAATCATTGAAGTGAATCAATTTTACTATGTGATGAACCTTAATTTTACAAAAACACTAAAACATATCATATATTCCTTTTTTTGAAGTAATTACTCTTACAGTATATAAATCCTCGAATTTGAAGACATACTAATTTTTGGTGTAACTTATTCCTTATAGAAAAGCTATAGCCAGATTTCCCAAGAAAACTAAAACTATTATATGGTGAAACCAATAACAGATAGTGTGTAACCTATAAGATATTTATCCATAAAATATTTTCCATGTGACTTATTCCTATGAGGATGGAATCTATATATTTATAGTGAAAACTGATAAAATAATTTATACATTTTATTCAACGTAACCAAAATCATACAACACAACTTCTAGGAAAATATCATCATAATTATTTCTCAAACACCAGGACCTTTATTGAAGAATTTATAGATTATTGGTTTCCCATACATGAAGATATTTATATTCCATAGTTTCTTCTTTGACATATAAAACTTTCATGGATCTTGAGTTCTCAATAGTTATGGTGTAGAGTATATGATGATGACACATAACTATCAGCAAGTATAAAATCATGGACCTTCTTTTATCTCCTATATGATGTGAAATTTAATTTATGGAAATGAATACATTATATATAACACCTTAGGATATTGAATTATATTTTCCTTTAAAAACATAATGTGTTCAATAGCTTTCTTCACATGTAACACCGAACCAAAATGAACAGCATAACATTATATAATAATTAAAATATATCCATAAAAATGGTGGGTAAAAATAAATATAAATGAATAATGAAATATATATAGAAATGAAAATAAAGGTCATTATTAATACTAAGGCACTAATGAAAATACAATTAGTGTAGATAAAAAATTAATAAGATTGGTTTATGCTTTAAAATGCAACCTTTCTAAAAATTAGATTTTTATGTGTTTTCTTTAATAATATAAAATTATTATATATTAAAATATATTATTTATATAAATAATATTTTAACACCAATTTTATTAGTAATTGATAGTAAATAAGAATAAGAGTAATTATTTTTTAAAAAAGTTATTTTCTAATGAAAATAGTTTTCATTATATTTTTATATTTTTATTTAAAAGTTAAATTATTAACTTTTAGAAATTTAATATGAAAAAATAAAATTATTTTTTTTGATTCATAATTTCAATATTATATTAAGATTCATTTTTTTGGTTTTTCTAATATAATTGTTTTTAGGTGAATAGTGAAAAAATATTGATTTTTCTAATACCATAAATTTTAAAACATTATCATAATACAATAATGACTTAAAAGTTTTTGAAAACTTTTTTATATAAAAATATATTCTTATTTTATAAAATAAATAATTTATAAACACTATGTTGAATTTATTAAACCCGTGTTTAACATTTTTGAATCATAAGTAATATTTTTTTATAGAAACTGTTTTTATTCGTTTATATTAAAATTTTGTTTTCATCAATTATTGAAATTAAATAAGAAAATGGATTTAATATTTTATATCAACATGACAATATTATTTAATAAGTTTAATTTAATATTTGGACATACAATTATGATTACAAAGATTAAATTTAATGACTATGATAATGGTAAAACTATTATTTTCAAATAATTGTTTTATTAATATTATGTTATTTTTATTTTATAAAAAGAAAAAATAATTTGTAAACATTTTATTTAATATAATTTTTAAAAATCAATTTAAATAAATTATCAATCATTTAGTTGGTATTCAATACTAAATATTATTAAGAATACTTAAATTTGGAAACAATATTTTTATACAAAATAGTTTTTCTATATATAAAATGTTTGAATTTAAAATTTAATTTAATTTTAATTATAAATTGAGTTATATTAAATGGATATTAAATATAATTTCATCAAAATAAATTTTTTCTATAGGAGTTTATTTATTTATTTATTAAAACATAAGTTACTTGGGTAAAAACTAGTTACCTCGATAAAAGAAAAAAAAGGAAAAAGTAAAAATATTCGAACAAATAACTTATAACTTGTTTAAAACATGTGTAGAAATACTTGGATGAGGATTTATCATCCCAATATCATAAACAATAAATTATTTCTCACTTTTGGATTGTTTTACTCTTGAACAGTGTCATTTCGTTATTGAAAAATAATGGGTGTTTACAAAAGTTTAACTTTCTTCATTTATAAAATGGTCACTCTCACCACTTTATGCCACAAATATTCCTTAGAATTTCTTGATAAAAATACTAAATTTTACTCCTCCTATAATCTTATATAAATTTAATAATCCTATGGTCTCAATTAGTTTTCCTAATATCTTTATTTTCATGTTGACTTCAGAGAGAAAGTTCAAGGTCCCAAAGTGAGTATCACTTAATCTTTGTCTTTTTATTATTTTTATTTACTTTTAAAATATATCCTAAATATAGTTATATATTGAACTAATTATCATTATTATACATAAGGGTTATTATATTAATGAGGTGACCCTTATTTATAGCTTCCCATCCACTTATAAAAACAAAATAACATTGATCATGCATTGTACGAACTGCTGTCTCCACGAAGCGACATCTTCTATTTCTCACCACGGCCTATTAACTGGTTATAAGGATGTAATTAAAGAATAAATGTGACATATATAATATAATTATTATTATTAATAGTAAAGTTATAATCCTCCTCCATTCCATCTCATTCATTTGAAAAATTAAAACATTAATCGTGTGTTGTGTGGATACCGTCTCCACCTAGTAACATATCTCATTTTTCATTTAGTTTATTTATTATTTATTAATATCACTTAAAATATAATTAAAAACATTAAAATTATTTAAATAATATAATTATTATTATTTAGTAATTATATTATTCCAAAATAAACCACTTTCATAATCATAATATCCATTAATTATGGTATGTTCATGTTTGGGTCGGTCTACCCACCTATATGAACAATGATATACAAATATGTCATGGATAAATATTGGAAATTAAATACTAATATTATTATAAGTAAATAATTTTTTTATATTTATATTTATATAAAGTTTATATTAATTATTTTAATTATTATTAAAATTTTATCTTTGATCGCTAAAATTATTGAAATAAGCCATCACTGATTCAATTTTCAAGAAAACACAAGAAAAAAATATATAATAAATAAATATAACATGATTATAAATGGTATATGTTAAATAAAATATATATTAATAAGGTTCCTAATAATTTATCTAATAATCATAAATTTATTAATTAGGATGTTAGGCGCATGCGTAGAACAAAACAAGACAAGGTAATGGTTTATGCTAACTCAATTTTCTTCCATTGACTGATAAAATTTCTTATTGAACTCTATTGTTACAATTTTGATTTATTATACCTAATGAATAATTTTTGTTATATTTAGTAATTATTTTATATGTTTATCTAATTCTCCCATATAACTTCATTATCAAATGATTCTCATCTCAATGATTATGTTACTTGTAAGGATTTTTTATCTCAAATTTCAATTCCTTAAAACATGTTTATATTATACACCTTGTTTTATTTATAATGGTGTATCTAATAAAGTTTTAATATATTTTATAATGATACACTCATTATTCATGGTATTTAATATTTCATTTGGAATTATATCCTTTAAAGTTTTTGGATTTGAAAGTTTCTAAATAAATAAGTGTTATTTGTATCCATTTTAAATTCTATGATACATGTTTGATATTATATACCATATTTTCTTTTATATGGTGTATTTACTAACCTATTTCATTAAATTTTAATTAATATCTTTAATTTAATTATATATGAATTTCATGGTATCCTTTTCATGTTCTTTATATTCTTACATTACCATTACTATAAGGGAGTTTGTATCTCAATTTCGTTTCATTAAGATATAATTTGTATTCAAAAATTGTTTCCTTTTTTATGGTGTATATATTAGAAATTATTTATTTTATATATACCATCACAATATTTTTCCTATGAGGTATTAAACTTTCATAAATCCATTATAGTCTTTATCTTACCAAATCATCCTCTGTTTTAGGCTTCATTTTTCTCCCAATATCTCTTCTTTATGAAAACCTTATTTTTTATTAAATTGTTTGAAGGGAATTCAAATTGATATCCATAAATTTATTTATTGGGAAAATTATTGACTTAACCATATATGATTACTCCATTCAGTGTTATTTTGAGGAATACTCACATAGAAATCTATTCCATTTATTGATTTGGGAAATATTGAAAATCTATATACTTATTATTCCAATACAGATGTTTGTTGATTATTAAGGTTTATTAGTTACATATTGTATAGAGTATTAATTAATTCATATGATGAATGCATTGGATATAATTAAAAATAGTTGTGACCCAATATAGATATCCCCTTGATGCATCGATAGGTATCATAAGACAAACAATCCTGAGTCTTTTGGTGTATTCCTACCTAGAACAAATATTTCATAGACAAAAGGCCTTGAAGGTAAGATCATGAACTATAAGATCATGATGTCTTGGATTAGGTAATGGAATTAGATATCCAGAATTATTAATTCCATCACTAAGGAACCAATTACCATTATCTATGTGTTTATTTATTTATATGTCCACTATAGATATTTTATGCTCATAATTTCTTTGATTATGGAATTATATTGATTATCTATTCCCACCATATTATTTATGATCATATTATGATCACTTATGATCTTTGATTTTTTAATTATTATGTATACCATTATTCAGTGTTTGATATCACGAATTCTTATATTTCCATATCCCCAGGTTATAAAGAATTATATCACACAAGATATTTCTAATAGAATAGCTTATGTGGAATTTTTTTGGAGGTCTTGAAGGCTTATTACGGATTAAGTATTTTATTATATAGTGAAAAATGACCATTTGATGAGATATACATAAGATATTTGAGTTAAAAGTTTTTCCGAAATATCTAAAACTCCAAACCTAAAAGGTCCTTTGAATATAAGTGAACCAATATTTTTAGTGGTATTGTAATTATTGATGGATAAAATCGGTTTGCTCGGGTTCATTTCAATGCCGATATATAAAGAATGTGTTTTTTCACACCAGTTTCTAGGAGAGTATGTCTAGGGTTCAACATTATATACTTTATTTTAGTGGTGTAGATAACTAATATACGACACACAACTCCTCCACATGTGGTCTTGGGAAAGAAGATGATGTATATGTCATTGTTTTCAATATTTTCTATGCATGTTTAAAATAGATGAATAATGTCACTCATTCACCATTACCCATTAGATATTCTCATGGATGAACACACATTACTATGATGGAGCATGCCATCACTGCTCTAAAGATATTCCCCCCAGTATAGACCCCTATCAATCCACTTTCCACCATGCATATTCATATAGTGGTGCACCCTCATGCACCCCTAAGTGGTAATCCCCACTATTGTCTTCACATGCATACACTTACACTACTCCCGACCTTCAGTATGGGCCTATTTTTAGATCATCTCCTTATTAAGGTAGTAGGGTGATAGGCTCCTCTCTTTGGGGGATGGACCATATTTTGAATATAACCTCTTTATATATATATATTCCCCCTTTTGAATATAGCAGCAAGTAGAACCGAGGTTCCTCCAAGACAAATTACCAGAATTTCTTCTTCATTAACACACACACACACATTCTTTTTATTTATTGCACAAACCAATATTATCTTCTTAATAAATATTTAAAAATCTATGACTTTATGCGAATTCCAAGCATCAACATAACTTCACACTTCTAATGATTACACAACTTCTTTGAAACTTCCAAGTATTATTCAATATATATTTTCAAAAAATGTAACACAACCTTATGTTTGGAATATATTAACATATAAAACCCATAAAAGGCCTCTATAGGTAAAAAATTGTGAATGGGAAAAAGAGAACGCCTATAGAGGATGTTGACTAGAACAAAAAAATCCATAATGAATGCTATTGAAGGGGTGAGGTCCCTAGAGAAGGTGATGACATCGCAACTCAAATGGGGAGACTGGTGTTCTTCCATATGAAGTTTAATGGAGAAAAAGGGTATCATATTTTCAGATCATACAGAGACACCTCAAGGCAAGTAGGTATGCCAAAATCCCCTGGATACTAGCTTCAAATTAAACATTAATGGCTCTTGTATGAATGGTTTCATGAGTGGTGGGGGAGCTATTCGTGAATAGAAGGGGTACTTTATTCTTACTTTCAGTTTGTGTTTGTGCTACAGAGACTCCCTCAAAAATTAGGTATCCACCATGTTCAAGGGGTTGGATTTGTGTCGCTCCCAAGACATTCTGACCCATCGGTTGGAAACTGATTTCACGATTTTACATAGATCAATTCAAGGTACATGCATTACTCCCTAGGCTATCACCTATTTAGTTCGGAACTTCATGAGGCTTCTATTTAATAGAATTAGTATTATGAACTCTTGGAGAGAAACCAAAAAGTTTGTTTATATCCTAGAATCCTCGGTATCACCTGAAAACCATTGTATTATTTTTAGTAGAACTTGATCCCTTACCCCTGAGTGTGTTAACTTAGTTCAGGCTGATGCTTTGGGTTTGTATTACTTTATACCTCCTTGACCTTTTTCGTGCTTCAGTCCAATTTTATCATTTGAATAAAAATTCTTAATGTTGAATAGATGGAATGAAATTGAAGGTAACCACCTAGACCTTCATCAAATAGATATGACATCTGAGAAGGTGTGACAATAATAGATAAATTTAGATATAATGTACATGAAGGTCACCAACATGATTGAAACTACCTAGATTGATCACCTAAGTAGGTATCCTTATGAATTATAAGGATTTGGAATGTGTGTCTAAGGAGGATACTACCTAGATCATAATCACTAGGATTAATCACATTTATCAGAATATTATCACCATTTAATATAAATGAATAGATTTGGGGACACTAAAGGAGAACCTATGAGACGAGGGTACATTCCCATCTAATAAAAAATAAGTGTTGAGAAGATATCATGTCATGAAAGAATTGGATACAAAAGCTTCAAATCACCACCAACATCATCCTTTCAACCTAGGAGATTCTATGAATCAATTTTGAGAACTCTACCAATAAATAATTTGTTTTTGACATTTACCATCACCTCCAATCACAAAATGAAAGAAAAATTCTCATAAAAACTAAAAGGATAGGATTTTTATACACTAAAAAGTAATCCATCCATCAAAAAAGGAAATATTACAGATAAAAGAAATCCCAAATTAGATAGTGGATTGGGCATGTAATGATCTATGTCATGGTGAATTAGATTAAAGGAGGAATTTTGTTTGATTATGATGTTTAAGTGATTGAGGATAGGAATTGCTTGATTTTTTATTCTAGAGAGGGGGTAATTTTTTATTTTGGGATTTGATCATTAATTTGGAGGGTTTGGGATGGAATCTTGGATGATTTGGATGGATTTTAAGGTTTCATAAGAAGCTTGGAGGTTTATCTAAGGTAATAAGCGGTACCATCTACAATTTATAACTATAAGGGGAATCAGGTACCTAGTAGAAGGTACTGGGTATTGAGTGAGGTAAAAGTGAGGGTAACCTATAGGTTCTATTGAGTACCTGATGACACATACAGGGTTCCTTATATCCCTTCCCAATTTTTTTTAAATGAGGCAACTTTGATATTTTTCCGCATTGGCTTCCCCTTCGATCCATTCTCCCTCCCAGTAGTTGAGATACTATCTATAGTATCTCCATGATCTTTTTAATCCCCTAATTTAAACTCCCTTAATCTATATAATTTATGGATGGGTTTTCATCATAAAATCAATGGTAAACCTCATATTTCCTCCTTTTCTTATATTTTATCTTCTTTCCTTGTAATTTCTAATCTATAAGGTTATAGATTTAGAATAAATTTTACCAGGAAAAGGATAAATTCATCTAAAATGATGGGTTATTGACATGTATTAGCTAGGGGAAGTTTAAGTTTAATGGTAATGATTTATTAGTCACTGATTTTATGGTAAGATAATTTGGGATGTTTATTTGAGGTATTTTATGATTATGGGAATGTAATTTGTAGATATTAGGATTTGATTGATTTGATATTTTTTGTTAGGATTTTGGGAAACTTTTAAGATTTATTCACATGGGTTTTCATTAGGTTTATTTCATAATTGATTTTTGGTAATTTTTTTATTTCATTTTTTTTGTTTTTAAATTTTGATTTAATTTTTTAAGGAATTATAGGTAGTCATTATATTATATTTTTGTAATTTTTGGATTTATTGAAGCCCATTAATGGTTACGGTAGGTGCTATAAAGCCTTTAAGTGGTTTTAAAGTTATGCCTATGACATGTTTCCCGCTTGTTTTCTAAAATAATAAAAAAGTATAAGCATTATTTTCAAAAATATGAATGATTGGATTTTAAATATTACTTTTGTATGAAAATTAAATCATTTTCATTGGATATTTTTATAAACTATATCATAGTGTTTATTCAATATTTTCTTTATAATAAAACTTTCTGTTTTCTTTTGTGTAAAGTTTATTCTTTATAAGTACCTAGTAACTCATATCAATGTTTATTATAAATGGGTGTGGTTGATCTTGTATATCAATGGTTTTTATAGGTTATCTTCTAAATTCATGCCAAAATTGTTTATATACAAGTTCTTGTTTACTTTTTCATATATAAAGGGCCTAAAGAAAGTTTCACTTCCTTGGTTATATTTCTTCATAAATTTAAAGCATGATCATGTATACCTTGATTTTAAATGTGAATCCATACATATAGTTCATCATTAATTATACTTATAACAAGCCACATGGCCTTTGAGACATGGGGTGGGTAGTTGGTTGGTTCCTATTTATGTCAAGTTGCATAATTATATTTGAAAAAGTGTTAAATGCGTTATTTTTATATAGATAATGGGGTCAAGATGGGTACCTAAAGTGTATCCCCTATGTGATGTCACTTGGTGATGATCAGTAAACGTGGAACTACTTCTTTAACCAAACTATTTTGAGGTTATTATTTTTTGGAAAAAACATACTTTCTCCAGTCCTTATCATATTTTATAAAGTGATATTGTATCTTTCCACTATAACCTAAATGAGTTATAATTCAACGATCTATACTTAAACTTTATTTAGGTGATGAAATCAATGGTAAGGTAATTGTTGGGCGAACAAGTTGGAAGGAATGGTTTGGATTGTGAATTTATTTGGTTTTATAATAATTTTGTGACCTAAAGTTTTTACACACTGACTAGATTTTTTTAAAGGGTTAGGTATAGATATTATTTTAAATAAATACTTTCATTTTTTAAATTTGTTCCTTTTTAAAATATTACTTTGGGTAATCCTTTTCTACTTTAAAATGTTTTTTTTCAAAACTCACCTCTCTATTTTTAACATAATACCAAAAGTAATGATTTAATTCATTTTAAAAAAATTATTAACCAAGGAATCAAATTTTATACTAACTCAGATATTATTTAATCAAATAATAAATTGTTTTATAAAGGTACTAAGTATCAAATAAATAATTTTTATTACACCCTAAAATGAAAAGATAATAGTTGTTTTAACTCAATAAAGAATTGGGGATAAGATGTTTTTGAATTAAAAATTTATTAACATATTATAATTATGGTTTTGGAATATACCTTGGTTCATTTCCTTGTATTTATTATAGTTAGAACATTTTTTCATTAGTAAAATAGGTGTATAACCCTTTATTTTTATCTCAATAATTGTATACTTTAAAATTAACATGACCGAATCTTATCTATACTGTATTTCATCCATGTAATAGCTACTAGAGAACATTTATATTCATATTTGATGAAGTTACAATTTTTTACAGTTATTTTGAGTATGGAATGCTTGTTATTATTTCTTGTTATGATATGTATTGGAAGCAAAATTATCAATAATTAAGGTTAACTAAATATAGGTATTTCTTAGGAGAATTCTGGAATATAGAGGAGAAAATTACTTAGATGATAATGATTTTGGGTTTGTTATATTTTTTTCAATCCATATTTTGGATACAATTCCTAGTTGAAAAATAAGTTTGAAGTTAAAGGGAGATGTTTCAGGAAAATTCTCAAATATGATTAAAATTTCCAATTAAATTTGAATCATGAGTAGATTTTGAATCTTATGCGTGGGTCTAGTGTGAAGAGGAAAATTTTATAGAATTAAATATTCTTCATGTAATTATTAATTCAAAGAAAAGTTTTAAGTTTATAGAATGTTTATAGTTATGAAAAATATAGTATAAAGGAAGTATTTTAAAAAATAATAATGACGTAGTTTTTCATTAAATAATTACACTGTATTATTTTCATGAATGAATTATATGCTAGAATTTTTGTGAAAGGATTATGTGATAGAAGGATCATTGAAATAATTTTGTGATAGAGGGGTTACAAGAAAGAATTATGTGGATGTATGGTTGTTTATAAAGGAAATGAGGAATGGGTGTCTAAACCATGAAAGATGGATCTTAATTAGAGTCATGAAAGATTTATATTGGTGAAAATTTGAATAAAATGAGGGAATTATATGAGATATTTATGTTGAGTTGACATTGTTTTTTAGAAACTTTCGGGAGATTTATAAAAATAATGAAATGTGTATCATTTATAAAGTTGTGAAATTGAACCCATTTTTGTAAATATCTTGTTGTTTCTGATCAAATGGATTCATATATTTTAGAATGATAGAATATTATGTTGAGTGAATTTTACAAGGTCTTTTTTCTATAAATATTCCCCTAAGAATCTCATTTAAATGAGATAAGGAATTAAATAAAGATTAAAGTGAATTAATTTCACGAAACAACCCAGGTTGACCCTGAACCGGTCACTCTAGCCGATCTATGGAAAGTCCTGAGAGGTTTTCCTGATCCTCCTAGGATGACGAAAAGTGCAAAGGGCATCATAATACACAATTTTAATGGTTTCACCCAATAAATTGAACAAGGATACTGAATAAATAAAAGAGAAAACCAAACTCAATATTATTTACAAACTTTACATTATTTACATTTACAATTAAAGAAAAAACAAACTAAAAAACAAAGAATACTAGAATAACTAGACTGAAATTGACACCCAAGACACCTCCATGTGACCCTGAGTGTCACTCTATAATCCAAAACTCACTATCACATGAGGTGGAAAAACTCAAGCCAAAACCTACAACAAAAACTAAAAACAATATAAAAATATAGGCATGAGTGTTAAAAATCATTAGGTAAGCCCAGATAATTCTATTCCCAATGAATATTATTTATATAAAGAAAAATTTATTAACATGTTTTAAATAAAATATATAAATATAAGTTTTTCCACACTTTTCATTTTAAAATAAGAAATAAAAATCCATTTCCCTCATAATTTAAAACAAGGATAAAAGGGAGAAGGAAAAGGGGACTAAATAAAAAGTGATCATTTTTCATAATGGAGAAAAAGAAAGGGAAATATTTTCTATTTCAAAACATCTTCTTTGAAACCTTTTTAACAAAAACACACATTCACAATTTTCCAAGACAACACAAAAAACCAAGCATAAGGTTCATGATTCCACACAATGAGGGAAATAAAATTAATGGTACTAGTATCAGAGAAAACATGAGAAAACATAAGAACTTAGAGGAGAACCAAAACATACTATACACATGACTCATCCCGAAGGCATGCCCTACCTGATGACGTTATAATGCCCAAACACCTGGTCATCGCCCTACCTGTCCTGACCGAGGGGCCCAATCGCATAGAAATAATAACAAATTATTCCCCATGTTATGGGCCACTAGATAGTGTATGACCTATACTAGTGAAACAATCTTTATTATAATTCCTCATAGCTATGATAGGTTCCCATGTTATGTTCACAAAGGGGTGTGCCAAACAATTCAAGTAAGAAACCATATATATATTCTATCACATAGTCACACAACCGGAATCAACCCTCTCACCTTAAGAAGTATTCCCTTGCCTTAAAATAATTACCACACAAGAGTAGTTCCAAAACGAGGACATTCCCACCTCTTTACCAACCATAAGGCAAGTGACATAATTCAAGAAGGGATTTTTCCAAACAAAACCATTTCACAAAAATTCCAAACAGGCCTCATGACACTTTCACATATAAAATCATTCTTAAAAAACTACACACAATCCAATTTCAAGACAAATAAATTTTATAAATCCATTAGTAAATACCAAACAACATTTTTTGACATCATAATTATATATATAAAACCAAAACATGCTTCTAAAAATTATAAACCACTTGAAAAATCCAACTAGGCCATTTATCAGACACATAGTGTGAACAATTCACTAATCCCACCATTTTTGGATATCACAAATACACTTTTAAAAACAAGCAATGCATTTAAAAATAAAAAATCACTTGGAAAAGGAAACTTGGAAATTTAATAAACATTTTGTGTGTAAAAACTCATAAAATTCACTTCACATATTCAAAACTATTGTAAAAATCACATCATCTCACATAAAACAATTATCCTAAAAATCATAGATCAATATTTGTCTAACAAGGAGGGTGAGAACAATAATAAATCAATGAAATATTAAATTTAAAGTATATATGAAAAGGAATACTACCTCAAATGTTGAAGAACCTTTGGAATCCATGCGAAACCTCATTCACACCGCACCCGCACCCACACCCAAGGGAGGATAGATCCAACCCCAAGGAACCCTAAGAGGAAAACCCCCCCTAAACCGATCAACCCTAGCCAACACAATTGCCCAGCATGGCCACTAGGGTTAGGTAAGAAGAGAAAAGGGAGATAAATCAAGAAGAGATAAGAAAAGAACACTAACCTTTCGATATGGGTGAAGAATCATCAAGAAACCACCATGGATACCTTTTAGAGGGGTTTGAGGGTGCCAAAATCCTCATTGGGAGAGCCTAAGCTAGAGGAAGACGAATGGGAAAAAAGAGGGGTTGGGGTATAAAATCGGAGAGATAGAAAAACATTTTAATGATTTGAACATGCCGCATGGTTAGTCTGCACAATTTGTCAAACCGTGAAGAGGCCATGCGTCCGCCTCTACCAAGATGAGGACCTACCACATGAGTAACCCACATGGTTTGAATAATCGTGTGGTATCCATGTGGTAACTACTATCTCACCTATGAGCTATCACACAGTTACCTAGGCCAGGGAACATAGTTACTACTAACCATACGCTAATTGTGCGCCAGGGTTTACCCACCCAAAAAATCTATTTTCTCCAAAAACTCAAGGGAAAACCCATGGAGGAAATCTAGGTCAAAGATAGAAGTGAATAACATCCAAAAAACTTAAACCAGTCACACCTAGTTTCTGAGAAAAAAACCTAGGATCAAACCCAAACTCGAACCAAAGATGAATTTAAAACCCATGTGTGACAATTATCCCCACCATAACACTTTATTACCTCAAAAATCAAACCCAAGGCATAAAAAAAAGAAAAAACCACCACTCCTTTACAACTCAAAGATATTTATAATGAATAAAAAATTAGGAGATCATAGAAAAACCCTAACGAGAAAAAGGATAACAAGATGAACTCGAGAGACCAAAACAAACTCCCCACTAAGTGCCACTTTCCCCTAAAAGATTAAACACCTCCAATTGATTGACCCAAAAATTAATAGAACTTTCATGACTATGAATCTAGAATTAAAACACAAGAAACTTAAAAATCATCAAGTGGAAGGCAAACCATTCACCCAAATCAACCGAATGAATTAAAATCACATCCGACAGAAACCACCATAACTTTACTTCAACAAAACTATCGAGATCACACCCATAAAAACATTTTCTCAAAGGAAGAACTTATGATTAGGTGGATCCACACAAGACCATCCACCACCAAACTGATACTAGGAACGAAACTGATATACTAACACGGGGATGCCTGAACAAACTCCCCACCATAAGAAATAGGCTAACACTGAATTCAATGATACCCGTGATGGGTATCCCCACCATAAGAACTAAAAAAATTAAACGAACTCGAAAACCTTCCCGCATGTACAAAAAATTCCCCACCCCATGGGGAGGGGAGGGAAGGGCCCAACTGACAAATCATTAAAACCACAATCTACAACATACTAACAACTTCATACCCCTAGAAGAACATAAACCAAACCACACCCAATTTACACCAATAGGATACACAAGGGCCCTTTAAATTGGCCAAAACCTAGTGAGACACAACCAATGGGATTTTAAGAAAATGAGATAACTACTCCTCCTCATAACTAAGGGAAAAATCTTACACCCAAATGGGTCACAATGTGGAAATGAGGTCTGCACACCCCTTTCCACCAAACGAGACAAATTAAAAAAGAACTTAAACCAAATCCTTTCACACTACTAGGTCTCTTCTGACTACGTTCCAGCTTCACTTTAGGACCTATGGCTAGAGAATATAGGATTGAAGCATCTTTTGCCTCATAGTTAGCTTTAGAAACCACTTAATAGAACACACATATCAAAAATTCACAAAGCACACTTCCATTAAAATAGAAGTTCCAAAAGGTTCGACAATAACCATTTTTTCAATTCAAAGAAAAATAAACACCAAAAAATTCGACTAGGCATGAATATTACATCCAAAGAACATTATAACTAGAGAAACCCCAATTTTTTTCCAAACATTGCCTCACTCCTTCAAACGATCTGGGGTGAACTTCAAAGAGTTGGGTCTAGATCTATGGTGATTCTTGGAAAAACCCCGACAGAACTAATTCAAGTGACCCAAGCATCCAAAGGTGTGGGAGAGTTTTGCAGTATTCAAGCACAATGACCTATTTTGACCACTCTTACTATACTGATGACACATCATGATATTGCACCCTTTATAGGTTAATGAGAGGTCTAAAGGCCTATTAATTCCCATACCAGAACCACCAAAATCATGATTCTTACCATTATTCTTAATAGAACCTCCTCAACACTTCTAAAGACTAGAGGAAGATTCTCCATTTAAATCCCTCCTTCTAACTCAGCTTCGGCATGAAAGGCTTGCCTCACCACATCAAATAAAGTGGTTAAATTGAGCTTTTCCACCTTCGATTGAATCTCATAATAGAGCCCAAAATCAAAATGTCGAGCCTTCATGGGATTATTCACACATACCCCAAATCATATGGAACTAGATCTACAAAGAGACAGTATAACTCCAACACCTATCCAACACCTTATTGAAGACACTACATCTCCATCTTCTTTCACACCTTTTTCATCTCAGAAAAGTAATGTTGGACGAACGAATACATGAAGAAATCCCAAGTAATATCTTCCCAAGGATTGTTTTGAGACACTGAATTCAACCATTCATAGGTTGGACCTTCAAGCATAAAGGTAGAAAACTTTACCTTTAATAGCTCACGCAACACAAGAAAACTGAAGTCTCTTTCAAACCTTTGTATCCACTCATCCACATTGAGAGGACCCACTTAAAAATAAAATATAAGATTATTCAACTTATGAAATTCAATAACATAGTCTATAGGTTGATTAACTGAAGTGTTTTCTAACGGTGCACCACCCAAAGATTCACCTTGAGCATCCATAAAGTCCTGGTGTGGGAGGACACTAAGAACAAAAGAAATAAGGAACTCGATCAAAATAAATCCAACAACATGGATCCTCTAACTCAAAAATCACAAATGAAATACCATTACCAAAACACGAGGGACACATCACACCAATAGAACCAAAAAAACATCACATTTATCTTTAAAAAGGAAACAAACTTAAAGGATCGCACACCCACCAATGGTGTCCTATGGAGCCTTACACATGCACATACTTGTGCCATACTAGGAACCCATCCACTTTAGCATATATATCCATGCATGTGGTTACTCATAGAAACACCAAAGGTAAAATAACTTTCAAGGAAAAAATTTAACTCACACTTCCCTTTCAAATATCACAAATCCTCTTTTCAAAAACCACTTAACCATAAAACTTGAAACCCAATTCGGATCTCAAATTTTTTTTTCCAAAAAAACACTAACCATTCAATTAAAAAACCATTTACAATATTTTTACATCAAATATAATAAATTTCATTCATTTCAAAAATTTATAATGCTTTCCAAGATTCAATAAAAACCTGATCAAAACCATCATCAAAATCCATACCTTTATTTTCAAAACATCTCATCCATTTAAAACTATTTCTAAATACCAATTTATCAATTTAAAAACATTTTTCATCAGTTCAACACATCCCGTTAAACAATATTTATTTTACCCCAAAAATCCACATCATAAGAACCCCTTTTCTAAACATTTCTTGAAGTTAGTTATAAAAATCCATTTTTTCCACTTTCCAAAACAAATACATTACAATTTTAACTTCAATTTTCACAATTCCAAAATAGTACATTTCAAAACAATTTCCATAATTAAGGAAGATCCAAAATGGTTCACTAGGGGAAACTAGTGTCGATGGGTGACTTGGCCATATGGTTGGCAGCCATATGCTAATTACACTACCATCATGAAGAGTTAGTTAAAACCATTTCTCGGGATCTACATGGATTTCCAAGCCCTGTGTTCTCATGGATGACACTTTCCTAACTCCATTTTTATTTTCCAACACCAAAAAATCTATATAAACCAAATGACACCAACAATCCCAAACATCCCATGGTAACCTAAGGTTTGAAATGAAAAAGGGTTCCTAAAATCCTTCCCATTCCTGCACTTTAAGCCCTGACAATATTAATTATTATACCTTGGAATACCCCAGATAATAATGGGTGATCTAAAAATCAAGGTTCTCAAAAGATCCGACCTACTCTGATACCATTTTTTCATGAACCAACCCAGGTCGACCCCGAACCGATCACTCGAGGCAATCTATGGAAAGGCCCGAGAGGTGTTCCCATTCCTCCTGGGCTAGCAAAAAGCACCAAGGGAATTATAAGATACAATGAGAATGATTTATACCAATAAAATGAATAAGTCAACCGAATAAATAAAATAGAAAACAAAACTCAATATGATTTCCAACCTTTACATTCTTTACATTTACAATTAAAAAAACAAAAAACTAAAAAAAACAATACCAGAAAAACCATACTAAATATGAAACCCAAGGCATCTCTATGTGACCCCAAGGGTCACTCTCTAATCCATAACTAACTATCACCCAAGGAAATCAGACTCAAGCTGAAACCTTTAGTAGAAACTATAAACAATAGTAAACTGTATGACTGAGTGTTAAAACTCAACCGGTAAACCTAAATAATTATATTCCCAATGAAACTTATTTAAATAAAGAAACATTGATTAAAAGGTTTGAAATACAATATAAAATATAGTTTTTACACACTTTTCATTTTAAATCAAACAATCAAAATCTATTTCTTTCATGATTTAAAACAAGGCTCAAGGGGAGAAGGAAAAAGAGGACCAAATAAGAAGTGATAATTTTTTATAATAGAGAAAAATAAAAGGAAAAATTTTCTATTTCAAAACATCTTCTTTGAAACCATTTTAACAAAACCACACTTTCACAATTTTCTAGGATAAAACCAAAACCAAGAATAAGGTTCATGATTCCACATAATAAGGGAAATGACACTAACGATACTAGTATCAGAGAAAATAGGAAAAAACCTAGAAACTTAGAGGGGAACGAGAACATAATATACATGTGACTCATCCTGAATTCATTCCCTACTCAATGATGTCATAACACCCAAACTCCCAGTCATCGCCCTACTTGGCTTGACCGAGGGGCCCAATCCAATAGTAATAATAATAAAATATTCCCTATACTATGGGAACTATCTAGTGCAAAACCTAGACTAGTGCAGTAATCATTCTCAGAATTCCTCATAGTTATGATAAGTTCCCATGTTATGTTCAAAAAGGGTTGTTCTATACAATTCAAGAAACAATCCATACATATATGACATCAAATAGTCACACAACTGACACCACACTGCTCACCTCAAGGAGTAGTCCCTTGCCTTAAAATAACTATTACACAAGTGGAGTCCCAAAAGGAGGAAATTACCACCTCTTTACCAACCATAAGGCAAGTAACCTATTCCAAGAAGGGTTTTTTCCAAAAGAAACCATTTCAAAAAAAATCCAAACTGGCCTCGCGACACTTTCACATATCAAATATTTCTTAAAAAACTACACACAAGCCACTTTCAAGAAAAATCAAATTTATAAATCCATTAGTAAATACCAACCACCATTTTTGGACATTACAATTATATATATATATATAACCAAAACATTCTTCTAAAAATTATAAACCACTTAAAAGAACCAATCATTCCATTTATCAAACACATGGTGTGCACAATTCACTAAACCCACCATTTTTGGATATAAAAAATGCACTTATGAAACCAAACCATGCATTTAAAAATCACAAACCACTTAGAAAATCCTACTAGGAAATTTAATAAACATTTGGTGTGAAAAAACTCATCAAATTCACATCACATATTCAAAACTATTTTGAAAACCACCTCATTTCACATAAAACAATTAACCTAAAAATCACAGATCACTATTTAGCTAATAAGGAGGGTGATAACAATAATAAATAAATGAAATATTAAATTTAAATTCAATATAAAAAGGGATCCTATCTCAAATGATGAAGAACTTTTGGAATCTGGTGTGAAACCTCATTCAACCCATAACCGCACCCAAGGGAGGCTTGATCCAACCTCAAGGAACCCTAATATGGAAAAACCCCAAAAAACAGAGAGACCATAGACAAGAAAATCATCTAACATGGTCACTTGGATTAGGGAATAAGATAAAAAGCGAGAGAAATCAAGAAGAGAGAAGAAACGAACCCTATCATTTTGATTCAGGTGAAGAATCATCAACAAACCACCATGGATGCCTCTTAGAGGGGTTTGGTGGTGACAAAATACCCCTTTGGGGCACCTATGTCATAGGAGGCTGAGTAGGGAAAAAATAAGGGTTAGGGTATAAAAATCAGGGAGAGAGAAAAATATTTTAATGACCTGGACATGCCAAATAGTTAGTTCACACGGTTTATCAAACCGTGTAGAGATCGTACGCCCACCTATACTAAGATAAATACCTAACACATGGTCAACCTTCACAATTTGACTAACCATGTGGTAGCTACTATCTCACATAGGAGTTTCCACATGGTTACCTGGGCCAGGTTGCACAATTACTACTAACCATATGATAACCGTGCACCAGAGTATTCCCACCCAAAAAAACTATTTTATACAAAAAATCAAGTGAAAACCCCATAAAGAAATATATTCCAAAGATATAAGGGGATAAAATACAAAAAATTCAAGCCCATCACACCCGGTTCCCAATAAAAGAACCTAGGATCAAACCTGAACCAGAACCAATAATGAATTTAAAAACCTGGGTGTCAAAATTAGTCCTTCTGTTTATAAAAATAGGGATTAATATATTTGTTTTTGGAATGTAGAATTAATATATTAATTTGTATAAATAAGACATATCTTTGAAGAAGTTATACAATATAAAAACCTTGAAGAACTTATATAGTAAACATAATCTCAAAGAACATATAAATTAGACATATCTGAAAAGAAGTTATGTGGAAGATAGATTTGTGTGAAGAACTTATGTGGTGAATAATACACTACATAAAACTTATACAGTGAATTATATATAACATAAATCTTACATAGAAATAAGGATTTGTGTGAATATTGGAATATAAATGCATATAGAGTTCTAGATTTTTCTTGTAGATTACTCCATGAGATTGTGGATTTTATTAGAGCATCATATTAAATATTTTATGATGAAAATCATAGTAATTTTTTGACTTATATAGAATAAAACATTAAGTTGATAAATTGAGAATACATTCATCTAAAGTATTAAGTGAAGGTGGATTCAATGGGATTTTCCTGATGGAGGAAATGTTTTAATCCTCAAACTCAATTTTAATGGTAGTAAGACTAGGAGAGAGTGATTGTGTCTGAAACATTGTATCCATAAAACTAGTGAAACTTAGTGAATATTGGCACATATACACATAGTCAATGTGTACACCTTATAATTAACCCTTAAAAATGAACCAATTAAAAAATTTATTCCTTGTTTTAGTCTATGTATGTTTTATTATGTTGGATGTGTAATTAATTCTGATAAGTTTAAGGATTTTCTACCAATGCGGTGAAAAGATCCAATGAGACATGGGAAAAAGTTCACACACTAATTCACCCCTCCCTTCTCAGGGTGTGTTTGGGACTCTTGGTTACAATAAGTGGTATCATAGACACAAAGTTCAGGATTTGAATATTTCATTTGAAGTTTATCATTATAGAGAACTTGGTGAATAAAAATGGAGTACACTTGTTCTATGGTTGCAATTATCTAAATTCTAATAATAGAATGAGATCACATTTACAGTCTCTTAGGAATGTTGTTTTCTCTTTTTCCATACATGTGATACATGTAATTTTTGTTTTATAATTTTCCATGACTGAAGTAAATAGAAATTTCAAGAACCATCCCAGGTCATCCCTCCACTGAACACCTGAACTAGACTGGGACATACATGAGGGGTGTCACTAATCCCCCTGAGTTGAATACAAACATCTAAGGCATCAAAAGAAATCATTAGGGATAATTTTTTCTAACAAATAAGATTTAACAAGCAGTGTAATTTCTCTTGAATTTCTTGCATAACCCATCCATGAATTGTAAATTTAGACCTAGTCAAACAAATATATTTACAATAAAAGTAATTGAAATAGGGCATAAAAAATAACCACATCCATATCTAACTCAATATAAAACATAACTGCATCAAAAAAGATATAACATATTTACTAGAAGGCCTATATGGCCGATACAATGCTAAAAAAAGAAAACCAAAACCACCTCATATAATATCCATGTGACCTATTGGTTACCATCCATTTATAAAACCACTTGCTCCACGAGTAATCCAAAACCGAAAAACCTGAAAAATAGACTCGAGTATACTGACACTGAGTGTCACAAGTAGGGTTTGATTATAACAGATATTAGGAGGTAATCACTTGAGATTACTTTCATTTATTTTTTACAAAATAGACCAATGATGTTAGTTTTAAATAGAGATAGAAATATGTTTTATTATTTTAATAAAAAATAATCAAGGGCCTTTCCAAATAAACCATATTTACAACACAAAATATATTTTAAAGAAACATTTAGGAAACCTTTGTAAAAAAATTCCTTTAAAAAACATGTCTTTTGAAATCCTCCTTTAATAATTATTTTAAAGCATAACAAATCACCCAATATCAACCAACAAGGAAACACTAACCAATAAATAAACTAAGTCAAAGAAACAAGAACATATTATAAAAATAGAATCATAAGGTAGTGAATCTATAAAGTAATCAATTATGGTAAGAAGGAAACTATAAATAATAGATAATCATGGGTATTTCCTAAACATCCTATGAGGAGACCGTAGAAAAACTCAGTTTAGAAACATCTATAGGAAAATCGATGCAATCTTAAGTCTATAATAAACCAGTTACTCTCAATTAGCCTCATCAGTGGTACTCACCCATGGGCTAGCTATATCTATCCCAATGGTGGATATAGTCTATCTAATCAGGACTTGGTATTAACCATATCTCATCCCTAATAAAGACGATTATGATTCAATTATGATAATAAGAGTGAGTGGTGATATAGTCTATATATAAACCATATAAATCACTAATCAATATAATAAAATTAAAATGTTAAACCCACCTCTCTATACTCACATATGTGAAGAACCCCTCTTTAATAACAACCAATCTCATCTCAACATGGAAAATAAGTGAGAGATTCTATAGAGGTTACCATTTCATATAAAAAGTATTTCATGGTACCAATAAGGATTTACCATTTGAAACTAATAATATGTTTTCAAATATCTCTTTGAAAAAACCATTTATAATTTAATACCATTTAAAAACTCTTTTTAAAGTGTTAAACTTGCCTAAGAGTCCATTTTTAGAATGTATCATTTGGGAATCCATTTTAAGGTCTATTTTGAAAACTGAGAGAAAATTTAAAAACATGAAAGTAAATAGATAAATCCTATGAAATCATATATATATATATACATACATATCCATACACCAATATATGTTTGCATGTACATACACTTATAGGTGAATATATGCATGCACATATATATATATATACCAACATTAATAGTGAGTACTAAGGAAAACCAAAGATATACATTTAAATACACTCATAAAAATAAAATAATCTCCAAGTAAAACCCCTAGAGCATCAAAATTACTAAAAAATTCACAATCACATTAAAACACTCAAAATACCTAAGGAAAAATAATCAAATTCAAATTAATTAAAAAAACTTTAGGAATATTATCAAACATATGGAATATACATATATCCTTTTAAACTAATTAATTAAATATTATATTTAATCAATTAATTTATAAATTCATTTAAACCACTAAAATAACCAAAATTTTAGGAGAAACCAAATTTATAAAGCTCCAACATGAATGGTGTGTGATAAAATGGAAAATAAATCAAATCAGCTACCTCAAAAAGATTAAATATTCAAAAAAAACTTCAAATACGTGATAAGGAAGACGTAAAAAATAATCACACACCCTAAAACAATAATAAGTACAAGTCAAAATCAATCCATAACCTTTAGGGTTTCACTAAGAGATAACTCAATCAAGGTAGAAAGGAAAAATAAGAAATAAAGGAAGATTAAAAGGCTAAAAGACCTCACCTTAAGGAAACCACCGAGAAATGAGGAATAAAACCCTAAAATATTGAAGGGATGATGGAGTGGGGAATGTATAGGGCTTCCCCTTCATGAGCCACAACTTAATGAGGAGAGGGGTATATGATTTGGGAGTTTAAAATTATAATGGTAAAATATGTATTTTACTTTTAAATGAAATTGGGTAATCCACACAGTTTGGATACATGATTTACAAAACTAGTCACTAGCCACAGACCCCTTACTAGACACACCAAAAAACTTGCATGGTTTAGCCGCATGGTTTTTGAAACCAAGTGATAACTATGAAAAATTCCTATATTAAAAATCATAGGCCTCCACATGGTTTACCACACAGTTACCACTAACCAAGTGAAAACCATTCACTTGGGCCATAACTTAAAAATTTAAAATTTTCAAATAAAAATGATCCAAAAATCAAGATAAATACATAATATAGATAGATAAATAGAAAAAGTTTGGAATAGATCAGTGTGTGAAAAACTTCCTACCATAACTATTTCTTCCCCTAGAAATCTAATGAGTTCTGAAAGAAAAGAGAAATGCTTTAACCAAAGGAAGAAAAACACATCTAAATGGATTTTAAAAATCCAATGTAATAAACTAAAGTCAACACATATAAATCTATCTATAAAACACAATCACACCCAACCACTCCAATAAGAAAACTATGAGACAAATATCTACAGTGTATCTTCCTACAAGTTAGGAATTTACTCACATAGTGGATTAACCAAAACAAAAAGAAGAGGCTGCATATGGTTCTAATCAAGGATAATTAAGTAAAAAGTTCAAGTAAAGGCACATCCATAAAACCTCAAAGATAAATGGACACTCTATAAATAGAACAGAACACCTGAAATTACAAAATTACCACCTAAATGTCATAATTAGAAAAATAAAAAATAAATAATAATTAAGAAAATGAAAAAGAGAAGGGGGATAGTTTAAAATATTTTTTTAACCAATATCTATATTATGAGGTTGAAAATAATATTTTCTTCAGTAATGATTTAACTTACAAAACCTTTGGAAGTGTCACATTAGACCACGATAGTGAAAGTTATATGGAACATATGATTAAAAAGGATTAGAGTGTCTAAACCAACCATAATAGAAGCACATGAGGGAATGATTCTTACTTGAAGAAGTAGGAACTAATAGAGGAAACTCTCATAGGATAGGTTCCTGTGGCTCCTAATCCTCACCAAATGGTGAATCCTTACTGGAACCAAAGGGGACAGGGCTACCACCCACTATGGGTTTCCCTCTGGAAACTAACTCTACTATAAAATCCTCATTCATTAAATATTTAAACCAGAAGATCCAAAATGGAAGAACTTGAGCACTGAAATCCAAATAAAGACGCTTTATGAATATGTGATACTTAAATAAATTTCTCAACATGATCCCTAACTTATACTCCTTAGGAAAGAACCATTGAATGAACATGGTCTTAAAGAACACTAATTTTATTCCTACTTATAATTATGCTAGGGAAATAATTAGCAACTGATCCAAGCTAGGCCTTTTAACCAAACCAAAATAACCCACACTCTCAATAATTCAAGAGTTCCTAAATATTTCAAGGAATTTTAAACCTTTTAATCCACTCTATAACATCTAAAGAACTTCAATAACCTTGAAATATTGGGATACCTTGAGAGAAAATTAGATCCATCACATTATCAAGAGTCTAGATAGTTCTATCAACTGACTAAGATATACTTGAAACCCTATGAATATTTAAAACTATTCTTGAAAGCATACTCTAAATAAAAATAACTCATAAATCCATAATCAGTAATAATTCAAAATAGTATCACACCACATAAGAAATAAATCTTAATTCAATTTTTTTTCTTCAAAAGAATCCACCAAAAGCACTATGAAAAATTAGAAAAATTTCATTTTAAACCATTTAAAAAATCCATATTCAAAACTCAAAATCTCAAAATTATATTTTAAACCCACTTTAAACTCTATACTTAAATTCAAAATATCAATATCCCACTTTAATTCATTTTTTAAACCTCCCAATTATCTTATTTAAACCATGCACATGTCATCGACCTAAAAAACATCCATTTCCTTTCAAAAAAACCTTTTTAAAATTTCAAACCACCTTTAACCCTTGTGAAAACCAATATTCAATTTCAAATATAATTAAAATCAAACCAATTTTCATCAATACATCATGGAAATATCTTTTAAATCATCATAATAACATTCAACCACAAATCAAAAGAAAATTAGATCAAAGGGAGGTCAACACAAGATTTCAAGGAAGGTTAATGGTAGAACATAGTGTGGATTCATGATTTAGATGAACGCGTTTCAACAATTTATAATTATATTTGAAGGAAATAAAACCATTCATACAATCTATGCATAGTTTTCTAGACCATGTGGGGTAACTGTGTGGCCTTGATTCTCTCCTCTCATTCACCTAAAAAACATAGAAACCATCCGAAACACACATAAAACATAGATACAACTCAAAATAATATTGATCTGAATTAAAATTAATCTTTAATAAATAGGTGAAGATTAAAATTAAAGACTCAATACCCATCATCCTAATGAAATTCGAGGCTTAAGGTGATTAAGAGATCAGAACACTCTTCCTACACCTACCTCTAATGTCTCGATGGTCTTAATCTCTAATCTACTAGACACATGAAATAAAAAAGGTAACTTTAAGAACCTAGCTATCTAAATTGAATAGGATTTGATACCATTTTTTTACAAACCTGGTTGGGTTATCCCTCAGTTGGACACTCAAACTTGGCCAAGACATACCCAAGGGGTGTCCTAGATCCTCTTATGCCAATTAAAAGCATTGAAGGCATAAAAATCAATCATTGGTGATGATTTTTACAATAAAATAGATTTAAAAAGTAGTGTAATTTCTCCTGAAATTCTATAATGGCTCATAGATGCATTAGATTTCCACACCAGGTTAAGAAAAATGATTTACAATAAAATAAATCCAAACAGGGTGTAACAAAAATAATTACATCCATATATAACTCAATATAAAATAAAACTATATTTGAAAAGATAAATATCATGATTATAATTTCAACATAGATGTTATAACACTAAAAAAAATAAAACCAAAACCACTAGAAACAATCACCATGTTACCTCTTGGTCACCATCCATCCATAAAATCACTCACTCCATGAGCGATCCAAATACGAATAGAACCGTCAAAATAGACACAGGTATACTGAATCTGAGTGAAAAAAGTGGGGGTTTGATCATAGTAGATATTAGTATGAAATCACCAGATATTTCATGAATTTACTTTTATAAAATAGATATGTAAAAAATGAGCTTCACTTATAGTAAATAATCATTTATTTATAAAAAAACTATAAAATAATGCACATGGACTTATTCAAGAATTTGATTAAAAATAAAATTCCCAATTTTTTTTAAAATTAATTTGAGGAAATTAATTTAATTTTTTAATTAATAATTTCAAAATTATTTTATGGTGATTGTTTTATATTTTTAAAAAATAATTGATTTTTGGGTGAATAGTGAAAAATATTGATTTTACAAAAAACTATCACTTATATGACATTATAATGATATAAGAATAACATGAAAGTTTATAAATAAATTTTTATAGAAAAAAATATATTTAATAATTCATACAATTGATATAAAAATATAATTATGAAATTAAAAATATATTCTTAACATTTTGTAAATTAAAGTAATTATTTTATTCAAATAAAAATTGTATTGTGTCCTTCTCTATTAATCAAGTATTTACAAGGTTCCTTTTAGTTTTTGTTTAGTTTTAAAAAATATGTCTCATTTTATTTAAAATAATCAAATTAATTCCATTAGAATCAATATTATACTTTTTTTCTATAAAATCATGTTTATGCTTAAAATAAACATTTTTTTTTCTAAAAACGGTTTTAGTTGTGTTGTAAGGTCATGTATTAAAAATAATTTTTACCAATTCTAGAAATTCAATTTTGTAAAATATATTATATATTTGGAATCATAATAATTAATATTTGGAAATAAATTCAACTTAATTTTTTTCATAATTAATAGTAACCATGGTAAATATTTTTCACTTTGGTTAAGGGTAAAATGAGTTGAAAGGGTTAAAATAAAGGGATAATGATTCAATATAACTCAAAAAACATACTTAAAACTCATTTTTTTTCTTTTATATATAGCTTAAAATTATAATATTTGAATATATATAAAAATTTATCCACTTTACATGAGTAGGAAATATATTATATAATAACATTTATCATATTTACAAGTTTTCCACCCACCACACTTATAAAAGGGAACCCCCTATCCTCTATTATCTACACTACTTGATCAACTTATATTGACCAATAACTACCCAAATAACTTCAAAAAATCCCTATCAATGTCCTAGAGGTATCATTCACACCAAAATATCACTTCAAGAAGGCTTAAGGTGAAATATAAATGTGGTTACTAAAAGAAGAGGTATATGTTCTTCGAAATATTTGTCAATTTCCTTTATTATTAAGCCTACTAAAAATATTCAATAAATATATTAGAGTAATTAAATGATTATATTAAACATAATTATATGTTTTTATGTTAATGGTATATCCATTTTATATCTCTTTTCCATCCTATGGAAAACAAAAGTATCGCTCATGCGTACGTATGACCTACCATATCCACATAGCGATGTAATTTGTTTTAAAAAACCTATTTACTTGGATGGTTATAAAGATTTAATTAATATATATATATATATATATGATATAATTATTGTTGTTTAAATAAATCATATCATCTACCTTCTTAACCTTCCATACATTGGAAAATGATAATATTTCTCATGCGTATATGTGGACTACCACATCTATGAAACGATGCGATTTTTTTTCTATTAACACCATGAATGGATGATTATAAAATTATATATAATGAATAAAATTATATTCATAAAACTATTAACACTAATTATATTATAGAACCATTTCATAAATTCTTAAACCAAAAAAAAATATTGAAGTAATTTTGGAGAAATTAATAAAGTATTTAATAAATTTAAATTCATTATACCAAGGATTAAATACATATGACTAAGTGGAGACCCAAGGAAAGGGTTATAATCTCATTTTATTTCAGTATTGTTTATGTTCAGATTTCATTTAGAAAAATTATATGATCCTAATATCTTAAAACCCATATATTTTCTTCTACTATAGTTATGTTTGGGATTTTCATGTTTATTTTCCATTTCATCTCTTTTTGATCAAGAAACAACATTTAATTTACATGTAAGGTACTTTCTTATAAAATTCACATTTTAATGTTTTTCATATAAACTATTTTTCTTCCATGTAAATTTTATTTTAAATGTTTTGAATAATAATATTATTTAAACACAAATGGTTATTTGAAGTAATTTTAAACCATGTTGGAATTTAATTTATTTTTTTAAAGGAATATTCTTGTCATTTTACATATGAGGTATTTTTGTACTTTTTACTAGAAGTTTGAAAGGAGTCTTGGTTTTAGTGGTTAATGAATGAAAAAAATTACCTTCTATCATGATTGTTACTTATTTTGAAGATTCATTTAAAATTTTGCATGCTTATTTTCAAATAAAATATTTTTGTCATTATTTTTGGATTTTTTTAAAAATACTGATTAAAAAGGAAAATATTTTATTAATGGAATGAAAATAATTTCTAAAGTAATTTATAAATTTATTTTTACACTAAGTTACAAGGAAGTTATTTTTAATTTTTTTCTTCCACTTTATTTTATATTACCAAAAGTATTTTTTTACTATAAAACATTCATTCTGATGAATTAATGGTATTTTTTTTCATACTTTTCTGATTTATGGTTTTGTAGTCATTAACTTTCTCACGATCACATTTTTTATCACAATCCATCATTTCGTCGGACATTATTTTTTCCTCCATGTCAATATTTCAAGTGTCATGGATTCAAACGAAATCATTTCTAACACTTTGATGTTGCACAACCATATTTCATTTCAATATATGGTATCATTTGATGTAAGTTTATTACGAAATTTATTTAATTGGTTGGGGAAATATTCCATATTATTGATTCAATATGGATAAATATTTATTTATAAGGAATTTTGACAATATATTGTATTACTCATTCAATATATGATGAATGAATTAGATGTTAAAGTAATTGGTGGAGCCCAGTAATAGATAGATCTTTAATGTATTAATAGGTCTAATGAGACAAAATAGTAGGCATTCCATATTATATTGGTATTTTTTTACACCTAACCATTTATTAATAATGATGTATTGGACGAGGCTTTGATGGTAATATTCATGATATCTTATTTGAGTCATTGATGGTAAGATCCTGAATGTACAGATTTATAAATTTCATTTATTAATAATTTAGTTTCTATTATCCATGCGATTTCTATATTGATATTAACAATGTATTTAATTTTATATAAATTTATTGATTTAATGACATGTGTTTTGATTATACACTCTTCCATTTTGATTATTCCTTATTTACTCATGAAAACCTTTATTATACATAACCCTTACTAAGCATCTAATCTTACCATTTGGTTTTCCTTTCACCATGATGTGAAGAAGGATATAATGAATAATTTCATGAATATAAGAATGTTTCTTATGCTATGTATTTATATTTCTAATTAAATATAGTAATAATATCTGTATCTAGTTTTCCAAGACTCCTAAATTGATCAATCCTGCATGGTGAGATTACTTATATATTTTACCAATGTAATAAAGTAAAAATTTATTCTAGGTAACTATAATTGATGTATTTTATTTGGTATTAGAGGAAATTTAGTACAACCATTGGGTACTAGATTTTAAATTAACATAGATAACACTATAATTATGATAAACCCTTAGGGTATTTTATAACTTTTACCATTACTGTGTTTTTTATTTTATAGATTAATATTCATGATGGTTATGATTTAACTCAGAATGTGTAATTATTTAGAGATGGAACCTAGTGTAAGGAAGGTAATCAACACTCATAGTAAATGTAGGGATTAACCTACTAAACAAGACAATACAATTGGTGCTGTGGTGGAGTAGATCATGGACATATTTGGGTAACTGGCCTAGGTTATAATGAATAAACTTGACTATATGGAGAAACATGTCATTCCAAAACACAATTAACCTATATTGGATCACTTTATGTGATAGAATACTCTATTATTTAATGAAAAAAATACTACATTTGTAGTTAAGAAATAGATCAAGTCCCTTAAAAAGATATTCCTAGATTTAGGAAGTAATAATAGGGAAAAGATTATCCTAACAGTTTATTTTTTAAAATGAGATACTGATCAATTATGTTCATTGATTTAGAACACTAAAGAGGTTGATGAAATATAAAATATGCACTGAAGATATTTTAAAGTGATATTATTTGATAAAAACATTCCCCAAGAGTAGAAATATGTAATGGAGATTAAGTTTGTAACTTTAAAGTAGAAGGAAAAAAGTGTTACAGAGTATGAGACTAAATTTACAAGATTATCTAGGCATACTATGAACTACATATATAATACAAAAATAAATATTGACCATTCCTTTGATAGGATTAAGTTGAGACTCTAAAGGGAATTGGTTTCTCAATGTTTTTGATCATATGATGATATAGTATCAAGTTCCATTAAGACAGAGAACTAATTTTAATGGTATTATATCATTAAGAGAAATTAATAAAAGAATAGGTTGATTGTGAACCAAGAAAAAATAAATGTTTCAAATAATAAGGGAGGATGATATTTACAACATGTAATAATTATGAAAAGAAACCCCCGGGTAATTTATTAATAGAAACATGAGTAATTTTAAATTGTATAGAAAAGGGTCATAGGGATAATTAATTCAATGTAAATAATGAAACCACTATTATATGGTGCTTCAGCTATAAATATATGGGTCATTATTCAAACCAATGTTCCAAGTGTCAATGTAACATATTGTAGAATATTCCAAGGTTATAAGGCCAAGATTATTCAATTACTATAGCCAAAGTTAATGTTCCTAAAGATGTGGTGGTAGGTACTTTGATCATAACCTCAAATTTAGAAAAAGATTCCTTTGATTCTGGATCTTCACACTCTTTTATATCTTTGATGTTTTCTAATAAAATTAGATATTTCCCTAGTGCCTTAAGAAGTGAGTTTTCAATCAAGACTCATAGTGGGAATATTATTACAATAAGGATATGTTAGTGAGTTCCTATTATGAAACATAGACATACCCTATTTTTAAAATTGATTATTATACCCATGGTTGAATTTTATATAATCCTTTCTATATATTAAATTTCAAATTATAATGTGATAATTTATTTCCATGAGAAGGTGATTACGATTTTCGATGGAGATGTGAAATACATTGTCTTTAGAGGGGAGACTACATCATCTTAATCATGTATGGATTCAACTTTATTATCTCTACTTAATGAAATTCTTATATAAGAAGAGATGGGACAACCTATGAATAAGAAATGTGTCCTTATAATAGAGTATTCACCTATTGTGAAAGAATACATTAATGTGTTTTCTGAAGAACCACCTAGACATTATCCTGAGTGTGAGGTCGAGTTTTCCATTGATCAAATCCTTGATGAAAAACCTATATCAAATACTCCTTACTAGATGGATATAGTGTAATTAGAGTAATTTAATAAAAATATAGGATTTTTGTGATTAGGGATTTATATTACCTAGTGTTTCACTATGGGGAGCCCTGTTCTTTTTGTTAAGAAGAAAGACGAGTTTATGAGGTTGTGCATTAATTATAGGGAAATCAATAGTATTAATATAAATAAAAAGTACCATTTTTCCAACATTGATTACTTATTTTACCTAATTCAAGGAACTCGATATTTTTTAAAGTTTTATCTTCATTTTAGGTATCACCAACTCTGAGTAAAGAAAGAATATATTCCAAAGATGATATTTATTACGAGGTATGGGAATTACTAATTTATTTTAATTCCCTTTATATTTCCTAATTCAACCTTTATTTTTATAAATATGTTGAATATTATTTTCAAATATTATATTTATAATTTAATTGTGTTATTTATTAATGATATCTTGATATAATATAAAAGTTGTGATGAGAATAAGAGTTATTTATGAATCATTCTTAAGAATCTTTGAGAAAATGATTCATATTAAAAATTTAGTAAATGATAATTCTGGATTCAAGAAGTTTTTTTGTTGGCCATATTATCACCAAGGTTGTAATATCAGTTGATCCTTCAAAGACACTGACATTGATAGAAATCTCAATACCAATAGATATAATCAAGGTATGTAGTTTTCTTGGTTTAGAAGGATGATATTAATAATTTGTTCCAAATTTTTATTGATTACTTCAACCTTTAACCAAGTTTACATGTAAAGGGGTTAAGATCATATATTCAAAATAATATTAAGAATGTTTTGAATATTTAAATAGGATATTTTTCAATGTAATGATATTGACTTTACATTAGGAAGGGATGGATTTGTGATTTATAATAATGCATAAAATAAGGGACTTGGAAGTGTACTTATGTATAACAATATAGTTTTTACTTATACCTCAAGGTAGTTAATGATTTATGAATATAATTATCTAACCCATGATCTTGAGTTGGAAATCATAAACTTTTCATTGAATATATAGAGAAATTACCTTTATGGTGAAAAATGTGAAATATATACAGATCACAAAATTTTTAAATGAAACTTATCATATAAATATCTCAATATAAGGCAAATGTGATGGATTGAACTACTCAAGGATTATTATTTATCAATACACTACCACTCTAGGAAGGAAAATAAGGTATTTGATACCTTGTGTAGGAATGATCATGGAATTTTGACTAAAATGAGGTTTTATAAAGATCCTATATTCATGGATTTGGTAAAGTTGGATATGGTAATCATTAAGGAATGGTAAATGTCACATCAATTCTAAATGATTTTCAAACCATAATTTTTCGAGAAAATAAACAATACAAGACATAATGATAATAATGTTCAAAATAAAATCAAATTTGTGAATGATGGGAAGTTAGTAGAATTCATCTATGAAGATCGTATACTAAAATTTGAAAATAGGTTATGTATTACATTTGTGCCTAATCTAAAAATAGAATTTTTAGATGAATCTCAAAGATCAAATTTCTCTATACACCCTAGTAGTGTTAAGACCCTGACCCTAGTAGCCCATAGCTAGTGGTTACTTTATCACATTGTCACTTGATATGAGTGATCACATCCTAAAGGACCGAATAGTTTAGTAGTCTTGGTAAAATATATAGATACTTAAAAATTAAATTAAATTTGAAAACATAAATTACAAAAAGTTTTTTATTTTATAATACCATTCTTCTTCTTAGAGCATCCATATATATCAATCATAAAACACTTCTTGGTATCCTGGGGAAAATAAAACATAAGAAGTGAGCTCAGATGTTCAGTAAGAGTAAGACTACAATAGAGGCTATCATGAATAAATAATGCATAATCAATTTGGAAAGTTAAATAACTAAAATATATTCCATTTAATAAATAACATGAACATGAAGAATAATATGATAGGAATAAATGATAATCAAATAAATCCATATAAATAATCACAAGATCTTGAAATTTATCCATGGATATAATAAATAATTGAATAATCACATGGAAATCAATAAATAATATCATAATTAGGTAATGAATAATTATGGACATCATAACCATACCATTAAGAACTTTTTCCAAAAAATATTACATATATGGGTAAGAAATTGACCAAAAACCCAATCTAGTTTGTCTCATGAGACCTACCGATGCATCAAGGGGTTATAGCAGGCCCAACCCATCACTTACTAAGTCCAATATATTCCTAATATAAATGGGGTAAAACATAATCCATATAAACATTTGTATTAAAAAAATACCATATGAAGTGTTAATACTTTCCCTAATCGATAAACTTAATCATAAACCATTCATAGTAATATGGTTAATGGTATCAAAATAGTGCATTTCCAGTCAAATTAATCATAAATCATTTGTATAAATAATAAGGATGGTATCATTATAACATATTCCTAGTATAACATAATTAGAATATTTTTTTTCATTGATTAATAGAAATACCATAAAAATACCCTTAAAAACATTCATAAGGAAAATATCATTTTCACTTTGAAAATCACTTTTAAAAACTAAAAATTTAAAAAATATTATGGAAAAAATTTTATTTCAAAAAAACCTTGTAAAATTTTAAATGAATATTATAATAAATGATTCATCACAATGACAATAAATTCCATACATGCTGAGTATGTTAAAATAGATATTCCTTTCATATTTTTGGTAAAAATTCAAAAAGTACCTTCTTTGAAAAACAATAACAAGATTGATTTTAATTTTTTTAAAATAAAATCATGATAAAATGACATTAATAAATAATTTGGTGAATTTTTAAAACATTTTATTATTTTTTTTGAAAACATGGACATGAAAGAGAAATGGATTTTTAACCGAAAAGTGAAATAAAGTTAGATTTTCTTAAAACCATTTTATCAAAAGTTTTAAGTACCAAAGAGATTAAAATGGTAATATTATTTAAAAATTTCATTAATAACAAGAGTATAATAAAAATAATGAGTTTCATTAGTGATATATCATAATATTTCATCATAAAAAATGTAATCATAAACAATCCTAGAAAATGATGATATTGTAAAATAAACCTTACCAATTTGGTAACTTTTGAATCGTGCGAACCATGAAAGAAATAACATCAAATGAAAAATTAAATACCATCAATATAAAGGTATTAACGATATAACATATCAAATGGGTAGTAAATACACCACAAAAAATAACTAAGTGGTGAATATAACATACATCTTATGGAAGTAAAAGTGAGATGATAAACTCTTACCTTAGATTTTCCTTCATACATGTTCGTATCTCATATATAATAAGTATATATTTATTAAAAATATATTACAAATAAATAACCATATATTTAATACCATATATTATTTACTTACAGTATTTTAGTTCCTATTTATTAACAATTCTTTGTTAAAATAATTGTTTTAGGTGATAAGTAATTTATTTTTCATGTATGTTTTGATTTTGAATTTTTGGTCATTTTACTTTGATTATAGTTAAATCATATCAATAATTTATAACATGATATAAATATAATATATAATCATTATATATATATATATATATATTAATCCATAAAATTTAAATATAGAAAATGCATTACACCGTTCATGGAGACGGTAGGTCGTACGTACTCATGAACGTTGTTTCCATTTTATCGACGGATAGAAAAAAATGAAAATATATATTAATTAACCCTTATATAATTAGTTTTATGTTATATGTTATATATAAATTATATTAATAAAATACATACTTATTACCATCCAATTAAAAATAAATTTAAAACATTTCACATCTCTACGTGGAGGCGGTAGAACATACGCACACACGAGCGAAATTATTGTTTTATAACAGATTTGAAGGTAAGAAGTTAGATATAATATTACCTTTATATAAGTATTGTTAGGTCACAAATATCATATATATTTCATTAAATTTATCCTTACTACCTTCCATGTATATCATAAGCAAAAAACAAATCACATCGCTTTACGAGATAGTAGTCTGTCCCATACACAAGTGAAATTATCGTATCCCCCTACAGAATGGAAAGTAAGAAGGTATATGTGATATAATAATTATAAAAATATAATAAATTTATAAATATAATATTAATATATTAATTCAATCATTATCTCTATCCATTAAAGGTGGTGATGGAAAACGAATTACATCAGTTCGCGATGCAGTAGTCCACCGTACACACGATCAACAATTTCATTTTCTATTTGATGGAAGTGGAGATGGATATAGGTTATGTAATTAATATAATAAAATATAACTATATAGTATATACTGGTTTTATTATGTTATCATTGTTTAATATGGTTTGAAGGAGGTGTACGAAGAAATAAAACAAAAAATGCACGTTAATAATTTTACCTATTTTTCAGAGAACCGCTTTAGGTTTATACCTAAAGCCTTCTTAGAAGAGTTTAATAATAAAAATAAGGACACTAAGATAAGGTTAGGTAATTAAAGAATATATTTTTTCAGGGATTGGTTGAAAAATATGGATTTTAAAGTGTGAAGATGGTAGGATGGGGGTGGCCTTTTATAAGTGGGGGAGAGGACACACATGAATTTTTGAAAAGAAAAAGTAATAACATCATTTTTATAATAAAAAAATCCTAAAAAATAGGGTATTATCAAACCATGGAATATATAAGGTTGAAATATGTCCATAAAATAGTATTTAAAAAATTTTTGGTTCATTTTTAACCCTTATCGTTTTAGTTTAATCCTCGATAAACCCGTTTTATCGTTAACCGTGGTAAATATTTTTACTATTTTTATTATTCACTATGACCAAAAATTAAGTTTAAATTGTTATATAATATAAATTATGATTATTAAAAATATTTAATCCATTTTTATAAATTAATTTTACAAAATTTGGAGAATTCAATTTAAAATTAATCTTATAGACACGTCGAAAAAATAGTTTTTCTAAATAAATAATTCCAAAAGTTGAAAATGTGTTTATATCAGAATTCAATATGAAATTGATTAAGATTACATAAATTAATTAAATTTTAATATAATTTTAATAATTTTACTTTAAAATAAAATTAAAATATTTTTTAAATTTTTAAATAATTTAAACGAAAAAGTAATTTTCAATAAAAATCAGTATCTTTTACTTTTCATCAAAAAATTAATCCTTTTAGAAAATTCTCAAAAATCCACACAAGGATAATTTTGACATTTAGATTTAAAAATTACAATTTATTTTTTTCAAATAAAGTTTCTAAATTTCATAAAAATTAATTCTAATTTATGTGCACAAAGCATGACTAAACCACCTTTTAGAAAAATATAGTTTTTTTCAGAAAGCATTTCTTTTTCTTTCAGATGATTCTTAATTTATTTATAATCAATAAATAACCATTGAATTTATTTTATAAATCTGTAAAACAAGTATTTTTCATAATTTATTTATTCTTATTCATACCTTCCAACTTAACAGCTAGGTTATAATGGTCATTTTTAAATAATAATATTTTAATTGAGCATCGTGTTTCATTTGAACCTAGTACTGCATGCATTGCAAGATATCAAAGTGATTGAATTTATTTAAAAATATATATATCATAAAGTATTAGGGTGTTACAATATCTTCTAATATTGGTGTTTTGTGTCACATACAATATCTAACATGATGTTTCTCTTATAAAATTTTGGGGTGTTATAGGTAGTACCAAAATGTATCAGGATTTAAAGGAACATTTTTGGTGGGATAATATGAAATGTGAAATTATAGACTATGTATAAATATTTTTAGTTTTTAAATAGGTAAAGGTTGAGAGACAACATCCTAATGGATTAATACAACCTCTACCTATTCCTATGTGGAATTGGGATAATATTACCATTGATTTTATCAATGAATTACTAAAGAATCCTAGAAAGATTGATTTCATATGGGTTATTATTGATATACTTACCAATTCTACACATTTAATCACTATAATAGAAGATATAACTCTTGAATACCTAAAAAATATCTATATTAATGATGTTGTGAGACTTCATAGTACACCTATTTTGATTGTATATAATCATGATCAATAGTTTATATTGAAGTACTAGAAGAGTCTTCAGAAATATCTCAACACCATGATACATTTGTGAACTTATTATCATCCCTAGATAGATGGATATAAAAAAATGAATATTTAAACATTATAATACATTTTTAGGTCATACTCATTTACTTTCAAGGTATATCGATTCAATATATACTTTTGGTGGAATCTACTTATAATAGTAGCTTCCATTTGAGCATTCAAATGGAACCGTATGAAGCATTGTATGGGAAAATATATTGTACACAAACTTTTTGGGATGATTTTTTTTAAAGGAATATTTTAGGAATATAAATTATTGGGGATACATTGGTGAATTTGAGAACTATTTTGAGTTATATCAAGGTAGCTCAAAGTAAGAAGAAGTACTATGTGGATAACTGAAGAAAATATATGAAATTTTAAGTATGTGATCATGTTTTATTGAAGGTATCTATATGTAAGGGTGTTATAAACTTTTTGGAAAAAATAACTAATTCCTAATAACATAATGCCTTTTGAAATTATGGAAATAATTGGGTTTGTGGACAACCGTTTAGAAATACCACATAACCTCTCCAAAGTTTATGATGTGTTCCATATCTCTTAATTGAGATAGTACATATTAGACCCAATGAATGTTATAAACTATGATGAAATATAATTTGAACCTAATTTATCTTATTATGAAGATTTTATCTAGATTCTTAACATTAGTGAACAAGTGTTTCTAAATCAGACTACTCTATTGGTGAAGGTCCTTTATACAAATCATAAAATGGAAGAGGAAATGTGGAAAATTGAGGCATTATTGATGAATAACTACCCAAATTTATTCATGAGATGAAATTATATAAATTTAAATTATGAAATTTTTTAAGTAGGAAATAATTTAACACTCTAGATTCAATTATAGTAAGAAACCTTTTATTTCCAAAGAAACTATAAAATAATTGATAGAGCTTTATTCAAGAATGTGATTAAAACCTATATTCCAAAATTTTATAATTTTAATTTGATGAAAATAATTTAATTTTGAAATTCATCTTTTCAAAATTATCTTAGAGTAAATTTTTGAGATTTTTTAGAAATATTTAACTTTTCAGTGAATAGTGACAAATAACAATTTTACAAAAAACCGTCACTTTTATGGAATTATAATGATATAAGAATAAATTTAAATTTTATGAAAACATTTTTATATAAAAAATATATATTTAATAATTAATATAATTTATACAGAAAACTGTCACTTTTATGGAATAAGTATAATTTTATTTAAAATAATCTAATTAATTCTATTGTAATCAATATTATACTTTATTTTTCTATAAAATCATTTTTATACTTAAAACAAACATTTAAAAAAAATTATTTGTGTTTTATGAACATATATTAAAAGTAATTTTTACAACTTATGGAAATCGAATATTTTAAAATGGGTTAAATATTTGGAATAAAAATAATTAACACTAGGTAATAATTTTAACTTAATTTTTTATCATAATTAATTGTAACAATGATAAATATTTATTACTTGAGTTTAGGGTAAAATGAGTTAAAAGTGTTGAAATAATGGAATAAGGCATAAAGATAGCACACAATACTTACCGAAACCCCATTTATTGGTTTTATTTAATCCTTAACCTTATAATACTCTAATATATTCCAATTTGTATCCACTTTACTTGAGTAAGACATATATTATATAATAAAGTTTCAAGTATTTACAGGGTTTTCACTCACCTCACTTATAAAAGGGAATACCCTCCCATCTATTATCTGCACTACTTGATTCACCTATATTGAACAATACCTACCAAAATACCTTCCCAACATACCTAAACATGTTAAAGTAGTTATTTTATCACTAAAATACCACTTCAAGAAGGATTAATGTGTAATCCGAAAGAGGTTACTGAAAGAAGAGGTATATGCTCTTACTAGGATTTTTTAGTTCCTTTCTTCTTAAACCTCCTCCAAATATTCAATAAACATATTAAAATAATAGTATAAAATTATTCACCATACTGATATGTCATAATGTTAATGGTACATCTATTTTATATCTCTTTTACATCTTATTGAAAATGAAAACATCACCCATGCGTGTGTATGACCTATTATATTCATGTGGCGGTGTAATTCATTTTTCATAACTGATTTACTTGGATGTTTATAAAGGTTTAATTAATGAACATATATCATATAATTATGATTATATAAATACAATATATCATCTATCTTCTTACCCTTTCATCCATTGGGAAATCATAATGTCGCTCGCGCGTACGTGTGTACTATCAACTCCACAAAGCGATGTGATTTGTCTTTCTATTACCACCATGAATAGATGATTCTAAAATTGAATATAATGAATAAAAATTATATTATTTTAATTATTAATATTTATTATATTATGTAACCATTTTTAAATCCTTTAACCATAGACAATATACTGAAGTAATTTTATATAAATTTACCAAAAAAACATAAATTGCCAATGTAAGAAAGAACTATTGAATGAATAGATTTAAAACTATTATAAAAGGACCTCAAAAATTAGAATATAGATGAAAAAAGTTATTAATAAATTATTTAATAAATTTAAATTAATTATAATATAGGATCAAAAACTTATTACTAAGTTTATACCCACAAAAATGGATTTCTATTACAATCTCATTTTATTTTGGGATTGTTATTGTTCTGATTTACTTCAGGAAAATTATATGATTCTAATATCTTAAAACCCATTTATTTTATTATCCTATAGTTATATTTTGGGTTATCATGTTTATTTTATATTTATTCTCTTATTTTATCAAGAATCAATAATTAATTTACATGTAATGGACTTTCTTATAAAATTCACATTTTAAATTTTTCATTCTAAACTCTTTTTATTCCATGTAAAGTTTATTTTAAATGTTTTTAGTAATATTATTCTTTAATATCAAATGATTATTTGAAGTAATTTTCAAATATATTTGATTTATTTATAATTTTTAAAAGTAATATTATTTTTGTTTTCCAAACAAGGTATTTTTGGACTTCTTACCAAAAGCTTGAAGGAAATATATTTTAATGCTTACTATATGAATATAATTTCCCAAAATCATCACCATTCTTTGTTTTCAAGATCCCTTTATAAGTTACCATTGTTATTCTAAAATAAAATATTTTCCACAATATTCTATTAATATTTAGTTTTTTAATATTCCAAAATAAAGGGGTATTATTTTCTAAAAGGAACGAAAAGAATTTTGAAAGTGATTTATAAATTCCATTTTATACACATTTATAAAAAATTCATTTTCATTATTTTTCTTCCACTTTCTTTTTAATTACAAAAGGCTTGGTTTTAATATAAAACATTAATTTTTGATGAATTTATGGTATTATTTCATCTTTTAACACCCCATGATTTTATAATATATTTATATTTAAATAATTTTATTTTTCAGATAGCTTGCATTACATGCAACACTGAGCTTAAATAAACCACAATATACTATAAAGATATTATTATGTGAAAGTTATCACCTAGAAATTTCAATTGAGGGTATGAATAATACTAACTAAATTATAAAATATATGGTTATATATTTTTAAAATTAATTCATTGGTTATAAATGTGTTATAAATAAAAAAATCATTATAAAATAAAAATGATGTTTTTTTTGAAAAACTATTTTTATGAACACAATGTATTTTGATCTTAATAAATTGAATTAATCAATATTTTTGAATTAATTTTATAAAATTTAAATATTATATTTTCAACCAAATGTTTTAATATTCATTTAATATTTTCTTTTCTAAGCATGAGATATGAATAAACCAAGTTTTATGCCTAAAAATATATTTTTATAAAAAGCGATATTTTGCCGTATTTTTCATGGTTATATTTAAAATTAATTTATTTTATTAATATAAACTGAATCTTAAAAAATGGATTATGTATTTGGAATCAGGAGTTCTATATTTAGTAAATATTCCTCTTTTATTTTTAGGCATTAGGAAAAGTAACCGTAGTAAAATTCATCACGTCAGTAATGAGTAAATAGGGTCAATCTAGATGAAAACTAAATGTCAAGGTCACCATTTTTTCTTATAAATTATTCTTGGATGAATTTAATTCTACCCTTATCACCTTACGGTCCAAATTTATTTATTTAATTAATATGCGTAAATGAAAATGACCTATATAATATTTGAAGTAAGGAAAGTTACAAAATGTCACTCTCTTAGTTTAAAATATATTTTATGTGTCCACATAGGGAAAAATAAATTTAGGAAGAAATATAAATATCCATTTTATGAATAATTAAATTATATTCATTATTGAAATTTATTACTAATTTTTAGTGATTAAATAATTACCCTAAATTCTTTCTCAACGCTAAAAAATTATTTATTCAATTAACAGAAAAATAAAATAAAAGATTTTAAAAAAATTAAAAGTAATATAATTTGATTGAATTATAGTGTTAAAAAATATTTTTAGATAAATATAACAAATTAGTGGTTTTTAAAATAATTATATTCTAATTTGAAATTTTTATTTATATCTTTTTAGTCAAATTAAATGTATAGTGTTAAAATTTTCATTCACAATATTTTATCAAAATAATATTTTATTAAATTAATTAAAAATAATAAAAATATTTAAATAAGAAAATTTTGATAATATATATTTTAAATTTAAAACATTTTCCATTTATGATCTAATTTTAATCTTATATGTAAAATTATAACCCTTTAAGAATGAAAAATACATTACCGCGGTTAAGGTTAACATAAGTTAACTAAGAGGTTAAACCAAAAGATAAGTTTTAAAACACCAATTTAATCTATGTAAATTTTATTGGATGATTAAATTTCAATCCCATATTACCATATATTTGAATACATATTCATTTGTATTTATTTTTATAGATAGTGACTTATTATTTTTTTAATCTTTTAAAAACCCCATGAATACCCCTTCCCCCAATTATAAAAAGGTCATCCCTCCTTTCTCTTATTCACACCACTTTGAGAATTATATATCAAAAAAAACCTAAAAAAGTATCTTCTACACTCTATTAGACCCATTATAGAGGTTTTTTTCTTCCCAAATGACCAACCCTAGGGTCATTAAGAGAATATTTAAAGGAGTTGTTTCAAAAAAGTTGCAATCACCTTAACGAATAACTTCCTTTTTAATTCCTATTTTACCTACTATAAATACATTTTATTATTTATAAAATAATATATTCAGTATCATAAATATACTAAAATGTTATTATGATTATGAAACCACCTTTATTCACCCACTCTCCCTCAAATGGGAAGTGAACGTATCGCTCATGCGTTTGTACAACTTACTATCTCCGTGTAGCAATTCAATTCATTTTCCGTAACCATATTTCATAGAGAGTTAATATGATGATTTTAAAGTTTATATATGATATTTATTATATAAATATTATTCTTTAATGATAATATCATATCAAAATTCTTACCTTCTTTTATTGATAATATCATATAACGTCACTCATGCGTACGTGTGGACTACCACCTCCATGAAGCGAGGTGGTTCATTTTTCATATCCAATTTATATAGATGGTAATAAGGATGGATTTAAAAAATATATATGATTTATATGATATAATAATTATTCTATAAATTTTAATTGTTATTTATGTATATTTCTTTTCATCCATTGAAAAGTGAAACACAACGTTCATGTGTACGTAAAATCTACCATCTCCATGAACGATGTAATTCATTTTTTTATCTATAAATTTTATAGATGACTATATATATATAATGAATATATATAATATTTATAGCATTATTAAAATTATTTAAATGATGAAACAATCATCAAATTACAAGTACCAAGATTGTTGAACTGAAAAATGCATGAAAAACGAAGTAGTTATTATCCAGAATAGTGATTTTAATAAAAAATTATTAATAAATGGGTAATAAGATGTCATAAGTAAATAATAAATGGTATTATAGATATTATAATGGTTCTTTAAAACATATATAATAAATAAATACTTATTATATAGGAGGTTCGAATGTGAACTAGGAATGGTGAGACTTGAGGTAAGGGAATTACATTTCAATCCTATTTTTAACTAGGGTTGTTTATTCTTGAATTTACATTGAATAAATTATATAATCCTTATTTGATAAATCCATTTAATTCTAATATTATATATTTATTTATTGAGAATATTTTTTTATCTTTTATTTTCATCACTGTAATTTTTTAAGAGATCGGAAGAGTGTTTTTAAGGAAAACTGACTTTATTTCCCTCTTCAGTCTAAAGTCCTTTCTATTCTATATCCATTTTTTCTAAAAAAATTTTCAAGAATGATTTTAATATTATAATATTATTTTTTAAATTAATTATTAACCATTATTTAATTTTTACAAAATGGTTTTAAAATGGGATCTTCTTGTCTTTTTTTGAAAAAGGTAGTTTTTGACGTTTTCTACAAAAGTGTGAAAGGAATGTTTTATTTTAACTTATATGGAATGAACAAAATTTACCTCCATCATGAATGCTCAATAATTTTAATATTAATTTACAAGTTTCCAAGGTTCTTTTTAAATAAATTTTTTTCAATAAAATTTTGGGAATGTTTTTATTTTTAAAAGTAATTTTCTAAATGGAAGGAGTATTTTCCTCAAAAATTGTTACAATGATATTTTAAATGAATTTTAATCTATGATAAAATACTTTTATGTTAATTATGATTTAATGTGTATATGTTCCAATTATACCATACTTATTATTTCTTTGAATTGTTTATGATTATGATGATGTGATATTTATGAAACCCATTTATTTTCATGGGTTATAAAATGTTGAATTAATGAAATGTTTATAAAACCCATTTTATTTATGTGGGTTATGAGGTGATGATATGGTGAGTGTTTTATAATAATTTTAATCACATATGTATGGTTTTTATTATATGATAAGTGGGCTCAAAATTATATATCCCTCCAATGCATTGGTTAAAGTTTTCTATCTCATGAGATTACTATAGGAAACAAGTTTATGTGCTAAATCCATTATGGGAAAAAAGTTGATGTACTTGATCTATTATGGGAAAAAAGTCAATATTCGTGATCTATCATAGGAAACAACTTGATGTGCTTGATCCACTATGGGAAATAGGTGTTGAGTCTTGATCCATTATGATTTGTTGATCTTAGTAGTTAACAATGACATATGAAATGGTTTCTATACCTATGACTACGGAACACTTCTATGACATGAACTTGTGTTTAATTATTGATTTATGATGATTTATCACTATTATACTTCATATATTTTTTAATGATAATTCTTTATGCCATGACTCTTTTATAGGATCTTTGACATATTGGGTATGATATTTGTAAGTTATGATCATGATCTCATACCCTTATGCTTATATTATTATTTCATGTGATCATAGATTTATATATCCCATGTTTACACATATTGAGCTACTCACCCTTTATTATATTTCCTTTCCCTAGGTTATATATAAAGGTTTTAAGTAGGGTATGTATATAAATAGAACTAAATGGGGAGATATTTATCGGATATTTTGAATAATTTTCATGAAATTATAAGATTGTATATCTCATATTCAAATACAATAAACGTTTATGGTAATAGGGATTGTATTTCTTAAATTTATTGAATATTTATCTAAAAAGTTTTAATATTTATTTATGAAAATCCTGGCCCTTTAAACATCCTTTATAGATTCATGGTTTTAGTTCCAATAAATTTTTGATGGCCTCATTACATAAAATGCCCCATCATTTCATTGGGAATTATTTTCTCCTCCATGTACATATTTTAAGTATAATGTATTTAAATATAATCATTTTTACCACATTTATATTATCTAATCTTTATGCCATTTCTAGATATTGTATCAATTAAATAAAGTTTATTAAAAATGTTATTTACTTTACTAGGGAAATATTCTATATTCTTGATTTAATATGGAAATTTTTTGATTTATAAGGAATTTTAAGAATGAGTTGTATTTATCATTAAATATATAAGTAATATATAAGATGTGTAAGTAATGAGTGGGCTTAGTTTTAGATATCCACTAGATGCATCAATAGGTATAATGAGACAAAATAACATGAATTCCATATTAAATGGGTATTTGGTTCATACCCACCCATTTATTAAGAATGATGTCTTGGATGAGTCCTTGATGGTAAGATTCCTGATATCTTGGTCAAGGACTTAAAGGTAAGATCATGAATGTATAGATTAATATATTTAATTTATTAAAAATTTAGTTTCAATTATCTATGTGATTTCTATGATGATATTTTCTATGGATGTACTTTGAACTAAATTTGTTGATTAAAAGAAATGTGTTTTGATTATCCACTCTTACATATTGATTATACCATATTTAATCATTTTTTCTTCCATTATACATAACCATTACTGAGAATCTAAGAAAACCCTTTTATTTTTTTCCTTTACTCGGGATATAAAGAATGATATATTGAATTATTTCAAGGATGTAGGGATGTTTTTTATGTTATTTTTTATATTTACTATATAATATAAGAATCATGTATGTATTGAGTTTTTCAAGACTAATAAATTGATCTATATTTCAGGGTAATATCCCTTGTATCTTATACTAATGTAATAAATTAAACATTGAATAAAGGTTACTAGATTCAGAGTGTTATAGACCAATGATGTTGGTTTGAAATATAAATAAAAGATATATTTTATTCATTTAAGAAAATACAATCAAAATATTTTATAAACAAACTATCTTTAAAAATTATAATATTTATTAAAGAAACATTTATAAATACTTTATAAAACTATTAATTTTAAAACCAAGTCATTTGAAATCTTCTTAAAAATTACTTTTAAACCATAACAATGTAACCAAATATCAACCACAAAGGAAACACCATATAATAAATAAATTAAGTCAAATAAGTAGGATATTATAAAAATGGGACTATAAGAAATTGATGTTGTAATGTAATCATGTATGGTAAGGAGGAGAAATTAATAATATATAATCATGGTAAATTCCTAAACATCCCATGAGTATACCCTATACATGATTAATTTGTAACCATCTACTAGATTATTGATTCCTTAACAAGTCTATAAACAACCGAGTACTCTATACTAGAATCACCAGTGGAAATCCCTCATTTCCTAAGTAAATTTATCCTCATAGGGGATCTAGTATGTCAAATCATAACAAGGTATAAATCATCCGTCATCCTACAAAAATATTATTAGGATACCATGATGATAATAAGAGTGTGAGGTGTGGTATACTGCACAAAAATCAAATCAATCACTAATAAATGTAATAAAATCACAATTCTCATCCCACCTCCCTACACTCATACGTGTGAATCATGCTTCTTTAATAACAATCAAAATCATCTCAACATGGAAACGAAAAGAGGTATTCAATGAAGGTGAATGTTTCATATGAAAACCATTTCAAGGTACCAACTGGGATTTATCATTTTAAACTAATCATATGTTTTCCAAGATATCACTAAAAAAAATTTATAATCCAATGTAATTTAAAAACTCCTTTTATGGTGTGAAACAGGCCTAAGAGTTACTTTTTAGAAAGTCTCATTTGTGAATTCATTTTAAAGGACACATTGAAGACCAAGAGACAATTTAGGAACCCAAAATTAAATAGAGGCAACCTAATAAATCATATATATATATATATATATATATATATATATCTCTGTGTGTGTGTTCATACACCAATATATGTATACATTCTTATATATCTATAGGTGTATATACACATGTATATATATATATACCAATATTCATAGAAAGTAATAAGAAAAACCACAGAGACATATTTTAATCCACTCATCAAAATAAAGGAATCTCTATATAAAACCCCTAGGGCCTCAAAATGGCCATAAATAAGTCATAATCATACGAAAACACTCATGTTCCCAAATCATTCACCAAAAAAATCAAATTCTACATAAAATTATTTTTATGAATTCCATAAAACATATGGAATATGCCTATAAAATTTAAAACCAATTAATAAAATCTTACTTTTCATCAATATATTTATAAAATAATTCAAAACCACTAAAACAACTATATTTTAAGAGATTTTTTTAAAATGGTCAAGAATTAATGGTGTGAGATAAAATGGAAATTATATAGAATCAAATACGTCAAATAGAGTGAGAATGTGATGAAAATATAAATACAATATGAGTAAGACCTAAGAAATGATATGCAAACCCTAAAATAACAATTATTCCAACATTAAGACCTAATATCTAGGGTTAGACCAAGAGATAACCCAAGAAATAGAGGAAGGTAAAATAAGAAATAAAGCAAAAGGAGAAAGGGTAAAGACATTTACCCAAGGAAACCACCACAAACCAATAGAGAAACCACCAAAAATTGAATAGAGTAGGGGGTCGGGTGTGCCTAGGGATTCCCCTTCATGATCCACCACCGAATAGTAAGAGGGGTATGCAATTTGGGGGTTTAAAATCATAAATATAGAATATGAATTTCACTTTTTAATGAAACTGGATAAGTTATATAGTTTTGTCATGCAGTTTACTAAACTGTGCTACAACCATACAAATTTTTTTTGTTGAAAATTATACGCCACTATATAGTTTACCGTATGGTTAGAATTAACAATGTGAATATTATATAACTTTAGAAATTTGAAATTTTTAAAAAAAGACCTGAAACTTAACAGAAAGGATTAATATAGATAAATAAGTAAAATAATGAAGATGGTAGAGGTTAGGGTGTGATAATAAATTTTCTCATTACTAATACCAAATCTTGAAATACCTTATCTAAAGCTCTTTCAAATCAAATTTATATGAAGGTGATGAGTTTAACTAGTTCCAAGGCCATGTAGGATAAATTGGACAATATACATTAGGGTAAAAATATGGTGAATGAGGTTAAGCTTCAAGTTATATACAATAAGTTAAATGATTTTAAAATATAACCTGATGAAAATATTGATGGATTCTTCAACATAGTCATTAAGATTATTGAATCTACTGAAGGACTTAGTGAGGAAATAAAATATGTTCATACTGTGAATACAATCTTATAGAGGTATTCATTTCTTTATAATCAAAATTTATCATCTCTTGAAGAGATAAATTTGGTAGAATTATCATTGGATTACATGAAAAGTAGTTTGGTTGTATATGAAATGTATATAAAGTTGAATGGAACATAAAATCCCCAAAATAAAGTGATAACATTTAATGCTATGTAGAAGCTTTTCATTTCTAAAAATGAAGATGAGGAATAATATTTAAGTGTCAAATTCTTCATATCTATTATTTTAGGGAAATTTAATTTTCTATAGGATAAATTCAATGAAATGATACCATTGACATATTTTTGATATAGTAAAGTTGATCACATTACAGTGAGGTGTCCAATGAGATTTGATTATGATGGAGGCAAAGTAAAAAATATACAAAATCCAAAAAATCCCTCCTAAAAGAGATTTCAAATAAGGAAATTCATTTAAAAATAAGTTTCAAAGGAATAAAATTTTGATTAAATAAGAAGAAGATGGTGCAGATTATTTGGAGGAAATATAAACAAAATTTTTGTTAAATAAAAAATATATTATATTGAATACTATTGAAAAGGAAAAATCTAAAATGGAGGATAAAAATAAACTACAAGGTTTTATTGATCTCAAGGTGGAACATTAGCGGGACTTGGAAGTGCTCTATGTTCAATAGAAAAAAAATTAAAAATTAATTTATTTTTGAAAGAATATTATAAATATATGAATCAGCTCAAAGATATGATTGATCGACTAAAAAAGGAGTTAGAATATCAATCTACTAGTTAAGTAAATTCAAGATAAGTGTCAAATTTCTAACTAAATATTAAATAACAAATAATTTTATTAATTAACTTAATTGTTGTTTAAAGGAGGGATTGGGGAATGTTGAATCCCTTGAAGAACCAATGGTCAATTTGAGAAATAAAAATGATTCTTAAATGAAATTGAGTTATTTAAAGAATAATTTATGGTTTGGGAATTTCTCAAATGATTAATTTTTATAAAAGACTAAAAGAGGCTCGAGAGGTGTTGAGAATGCGTTGAATGATAAAAAACCCAAGCACATGAGTAAATTTGGAGTTAGCTTCAATGATGGGACATATAAATTTTAAATAATGATAGATCAAAATAAAGGGAGGTAGAAGGTTGGAGATATTAGATTTAATGCTAAAACATCAAAATAATGAAAAATGGAAACGCATAGAAAAGGGAAATAGTAGGTTGGAGGTATTCCTCAATATTATAGGGTTAATTAATAATCAAGGATCTATTCAAATTCTAGAGACATGTGTAGGGATGAAGGTGAGAAGATATTTCCTATAATTTAGTGCTAATTTTATGGCTATCATGGACAAATAATTTCTTTTTACGAGGAAGAATAAATCAAAAGTTGACAAAGAAGTATGATACCATATAATTTATCCTAAAGAAGAAATTATTTCCATGTATATTACTTTAATATTTCTAATTTCATGTATACAATTTTTGATTATAGAGAAATAAGAAGTGAAAATTACTACCATGTAATTTAAAGATGGATAAATGAAAGAAAACCTAAAATGATTCTATAAGTAAATAAATACTCCTTATTAGAAGTATATGAGTATGATTACATTTCCTATGATGGAGAGAAAGTGGAGGGGATGTATTATATCTAAACTCAATTAATAAAGTCTTATAAGAAAAATAAATGGAATGAGAAGGCTAACCTCGATAAAATTTCACATAAAGAAACAATGAACAATATCACCTGAATCCTTAACAGTGGATATTTATCCCACATGAGTGGGAACATGAACCTATAGAAAAATTTGAAGGTAATATTTAATGGATTTTTTTGATTAAGTGATGAAAAATCTTTGAAGATCAAAGGAATTTGTAAGACTCGACTAATCATAAATGAGTTAAAGTGTATAGAAGATATCTATGTGGATTTCTTGTGGAACAACATTTGGAATGTGAGTTAACTCTATGACTCTAGACTTGAAGTTACTTTTAACCAAAATGGGTTCTTGATAAAATTAAAGTCCAAGAACTATCTCATGAAAGGAATAATAAAAAATGGTATTATATATAATGTGGATAATAAACAAATACATTTCTCTTTATAGTGGAATAAGATAAAAACATGTGGAACTAGAGGCTAGTCCACATTCTCCAACAAAGAATAGAGAAATTATCCAATATAAAATATGTCATGGAAATTCCAAACCTGAAGTGAGACCATGAAATGACATGTTATGAATGTATATAGGGAAATATGGTCTACAATACCTATCAATAAAATAAGTAAAGGATATCTAATCAACTTGATTTGTTTCGCACAAATGTATATAGTTTAATGAATAAACCTGTAATATATGGAGAGAGGTATTTTACCCTTTTTGTTAATGATTATTTTAAAATTATTTTTATTATTTCCATGTGTGGAAATGAAAAATTCATGGAGTTAATTAATAAATATAAAAGGAGAATGAAAAATAATACCAAAAACCTGATCAAAATTTTTTGATTCAACAATTTAATAGATTAAACATCCATTGAGGTGGGAAACTACCTTTATAAACATGGCATTAATAATCTGTTATCTTCAATGATAAATCCTAGATATAATGGAGTTTTAGAATGATGAAATTTAATAGTAAAAATATGGCCAAGATATTTCTCATCAGTAGTATAATCTCTAACAACTATTGGGAGTAGGAAATATAAGTTATTGTGTACACTCCAAATTAGAAATTAATAAGCCCTAAGGAAGTGAGGACACACTCTGAAATATGGAATGGAAGGATTTCTTCACCAAAATATTTTTTAATGTTTTATAGTTGGTACTATATCTGTAATAAAGAGAGAAATCATAGAAATTATGGTGATTCAACAGACGAAGGGTTACTTGATAAAGAGTAAGGACTATGAATGCTATGATAAAATATGAGTAAAATTTATAGAGTAATGATTTCAAGGTCAATGAGGAGAATGACTGAAATAATTATAGAAGTTCAAAATTTTATGAATCATGTGGCCAATTTGATAAATCTAGTATTAATTATGATGTTTTATAGAGTTCCCTAAATGATTAAGATTCTAAAGCTAAATCAGAGGAGGGGAAAATTATTCAAGAGTATCAATCTATATCTCATAGGATAAATAAGAGAATGAATGTTTATCCATCCATTATAATTATATATATATTTGCATAAAAATATTCAAGAAGGATGAGTAATTTATAGCATGATGTTTTATTATAAATCATGGAACTAATATCATTTGAAGAATTAGTAAACTATAATTCATGGTTTAGAGTTATGAATGAGGAACTAGATCAAATTGATCACAAAAAACTTGGGATCTTGTGGATAGGTCTAAAAATCAAAATATGTTCTAAAATAGTGATCTTTCAACAATAAATTTAATGATCATGGAAATTCCATCCAAAATAAGGCATGTTTGGTTTGTAAAGGCCTTGGATAAATTGAAGGTGTTGATATTGAAGATAATTTCATACCAATGGTTTGAATTGAATAGATTAGACTCTACTTGGTGATGTAAATTATAATAGGATTTAAGATTTATAAAATTGATATAAAAATGTAATTATTGAATGGTGTACTCAAAGAGGAGGTTTATATTGAACAACTAGTGGGATTTTTAATTAGTGATGATAAAACTAAAGTGTACAGGTTAAAGAATACTCAGTATTATCTAAAATAAGAATCAAGAGCATATAAGTCAGAACTTGATTTGTATTTAAAGATGTTGGGATTAAAAATGGGTGGTGTTGCTCACAAACTATATATAAATAAATATAAGGAGGAATATTTCTTGGTGGCTATTTATGTGGATGATAAAATATTTAGTGGAAAAAATTATAGATCTATGGATGAGTTTATTAATCTCCCAAGTTAAGAATTTTAAATTTCCTTGATTAGTGAACTCACATACTCTATAGGGATGCAAGTGGGTCAAAAAAATATACCTCTATATATCAAGATACGTATATAAGAGAGAAACTTAATAAGTTTTATATTTCCAAATCCAAACCAATGTCAACTCTGATTTTAGTTAGAACTAATCTTGGGAAGCATAAGGACATGAAATTTGTGAGTCATACTTTTTATATGATAATAATTGAGAGCTTGTTATATTTGATAGTAACTAGGTTGAATACTGTTTATGACACATAATTGGAAAACCATTTCCTAAGTAATAAAAAGGAGGATAATCTTGTAGTAGTAAAATAGATATAAGGTATGAAATGCCAATTTCATGGTGGAGAAAAATACTATAAAAAACTTTAGTTTATAATATACCATAGTGGGGGATTTAGGTAGTTTCTAAGGAGGGGTTAAAAACCATTTTTTCACAATTAGTAAAAAATGTTTTGGTAACTTTTATGTTAAAAGGACTATTATGTAATTTCCAAAAGGGGAATTTATCATAGTGTTAATTATTGATTGGTCCAAGGGTTGGATTACTAATTTTAATGTGATCCTAATCTTAAAAATTGATCGAATCTTATTCTAATTAAATGATAAGTGAAATAATCGACAATTTATTTATCCTTAACCTTATTTTGAGAGAAATTGTAAATTTTATTAAAAAATAATCATTCCAAATAAACCCTATAACCTATGTGTGTGGGAAGATGTTAAATGATATATCAATAATAAATTATCTCTAAATTACTTAAAAAAAATTTAATTGGGTTAAGGTACTCCCAAGTAATTCAAAATATAATTTACCTCCTTCAACACATGTATCAACAATACCTAGATACTCACCATTAAATATTGAATATCCCATCATATATTAGAAAAATTAAATGGGAGTAGAATTAGGATTATCAACCCAAGCAGTAAAAAATCACAGGAATAATAAATTGAATGCAATTAAATTCAAAATAATACCTTTCCATTGAATATAGAAATAAATCAAAAAAAGAATAATTTTATTCAACAAAGTTCATACTCAATAATAAAAAAAGTTTCCTTCTAACCCTTGTCCCAATCACTAAAATTTCTCACCCTATATGTGAGTAGTGAAAAGTATCGAAAGAGAAAATAAAAAATAACATAACAAAAAAACAAAGAAAAACTCAATCTTTGATTGATTCCCATTTCTACTCAGTATACTATCTTATTTTATAGATTATTTATTCTCAACTTAATGGTAGTGCATATTTGTGAGATTCTCTCCTATTTTATTTTGAATATCTCCTTTAAGATTTCATTCTTTCTATTAATCCACATTTTTTAACACTTAATCCCTTAAAATATTCTTCATGATCTTGTAACCTTATTCTACTTTATATTAATTCTTGTGGTCAAAAAATATGTAAGAATATATTTTTGGTTGAGGATCTCAGGATCCATGGTGTTGGAGATTCGAGATGATATTTATGGGAATAGTTAGTTCGAGTGATCATAAAAAAAATTAATTCACACATTACCTATAGTTCTTATGATTTTCAAAGGATAAAACCTTTACGTATCCCCATTTGTATCCTAACAAATCCTACGTATCAAGTGATAGACCCCTATAGAAAAGTTATTTACCCTTTCATATCACTTGGGTTACAGGGTAATCTTGTATATCACAGGTGGTCCTAACTATTAACCTATAATGGAAAAGGAAAATTCATTATGTATCAGTTGGGGACTATTATGTATCAGTTGGACCATAGGTATGGTTTCCTCATTTGTTATTCTCAGGAATAAGCTTCCACAATTCACCCTATATATAAGAAAAATATTTCATATGTAAGAAATATGTCTTTAATAAAATTCATATTTTGTAATGATATGTAAGATAATTTCCTAATATGTAATTAACATATTATCATACATAATATGTAAGATATAATTCTCATATATAAAAAAATATTATCATTTATAATATTTTTCACTTAGCCTTATTTTTAATTCAAATCATATGTAATATTTTTCAACCCAAATTTAAGATAAATTATCTTGGCAGATTTCATGTAACACCCCGAGATTTTAGTAATAAATTCCATTTAAATAAATATTATTTTGAATCTATGTTTTCACACACAATAACAAACTAAAAAAATCGTAATACATTTTATTGTGATAAAATATTATAATGAAAGATAAACATTAATACATTATGAGAATGAAATAATGAAATAGAAGGATAATATTTAATTGAGATATTTTATAATAAGAAAATATATATTTCACATATTATTGTTATATAATTCAAATAAATATTTTAATATTAATGGATTAGTAAAATTATATTTTTAGAGTATAAATAATTAATTTTAATTTTACTTGGTGAAGATTATTTAATATAAAAGTAATTTTTTAAAAGAAATATTGTTTAATTATTGTGTATTTTTAATTGATCTTGAATAAAGAATGATTTTAATGAAATCTATTTATAATATTTACAGTAAAATAAATTAACATCCAACCAAAAGTTATTAATAGGAAAGTACTAAAAATAAACTCATTTTATGGTTAGAAATATACTTTAATAAAAAATGAATTTTGAAGGGCTATGATTTTTTATTTTAAGAAAATAAATATATTATAGTTAAATAATGATAAAATATATTTATTATATTAATAATATATCAATACAAAATTTAATTAGTGATTTTCATAAAATAATAATAATAATAATAGTTGATATTTTTAAAAGTCATTTTCCTGTAAATAAACATTTTCATTATATTTTATATTTCCATTTAAAATTTAAATTCATTAATTTTAGAATTTTAATTTGAAAATATTAACTTCATTTTTGGATTCATGATATCAATATTATCTTCACATTTATTTTTTGGATTTTTCTAGAAAGATTGATTTTTAGTTTAGCACTACCAAATATCGTTTTTACAAATACCGTGAATTTTATAAAATTATTAGGATATAAGAATGACTTAAAAATCTATGGATCATTTTTATTGACCAAATATGTATTTAATAAGTAAAATTAAACATTTAAACATATTAATTTTAAATTAGAAACCAATGTTTGATATTTTGGAACCTAAGTTGTATATTTTTCTAAAACTAATTTTATGATTTATATATTTATCATTTTAAAATTAATTTTTATCACTCTTATAAATTTAATAATATAAAATGGTTTTCATATTTTTAAGCATAATATTCAAATTATATAATAATATTTGTTTTATTTTTAGGCATGAAAATAACTTTTTTGGGTAGAAAAATAAGTTTTGGTATTAAAATTAAATTAGGGCAAAAAGTTAAGTCAGGGGAAAAGGCCTGAAATATTTCAAACATTATCCACTATTTGGGTTTATAAGAGCTGGATCAAACAATGTTCACCACTATCTATTATTTTACACTTTTTGATATGCTTTCCTTTGAAATTGACATTTATTTAACATAAGGTTACAGATATTTACAAAAGTTTCATCCCTATCACTTATAAATTAGGCTCTACACCACCCACTTATCCTAACATATAAAGCCACTTATCTCAAAAAAATCCTTCCAAGAACCCTTAAAAAATATTTTTCCATGTTCTAGATATCCTGGTCTCACTAAAATACCAAATTAAGAAGGCTTAAGGTGCATGCCAAATGAGGATATCCAAGGAAGAGGTAAATGTCTTAACATAAATCTTTTAAATTTTTTCTTCTTCCACCTCCTCAAAATTTTATATAAACATCTAAAAATAATTTAATAAATATTAATATTATAATTAAATTTTATTATATTAATATAATAGTCATTATCTAACTCATTTCCATCTAATGGAAAATGAAAACACTGCTCATGCGTACGTGCAGACTATCACCTCCATGAAGCGATATACTTTATTTTTCATCACCACCTATTGTAGCTAGTTATAAATATGTATTTATTAATATATATGATATTTATTTAATAATTATAATTTTTAAACATAAATTATTATTTATCTCTCTTTCTTTCTATCCATTGAAAATTGAAAATGTCACATGTGCGTACATGCAGACTACCATCTCAATGGTTGACTTGTTTCATTTTTCATCACCACCTAACATGGATGGTTCTAAATATATATTTGATAAATATATATGATATTAATTATAAATAAATTTCATGAATATTATTATGAAATTATGGTATAAAAATCAATGATCATTATATAGTAATATGTTGATATTCAAAAATTACCCAAAATAAGCTCGTCACTAATTTCATCTTCATGAATCATAAATAAAACTCTCACAAAATGATAGTGGAACTATAAAAAATAAATATAGAAATTATATTCTATTACCTTGAATAATTTTAAAATTATTAATTTTTTACCAAAGAACTATGATCGATATAACCATTAAAAAACCTGTACGAAACGAAAAAAATTATTAGTATTAGATGATGAAAATAAACCATAATTAACTAATATACATGTGGGGAATGATTATACATGAATTATATAAAATGAAATATACATTAATAAGGTTATTAAATAAGTTATTAATATTATTGTGTTTATTATTCATGATGTTAAGGATCTTTCATGGAATTCGAGAGTTAAGGTGAGTGTTTTTCATCTCAAACTTTTTTTAGACATGTTTCATATTATGAACCTATTTTTTTATTTATATACTTCCTAGGTGGAATATTATATCATGATTCTATTTTATTAATTTTAATTAAAGTTCCATTTTATGTTTTATCTTTCAAAGGGTTATGATTAAAATATTACCAAAGACATAATGACGTCTCATCTCATTTTTTTATTTGTTGAGAAAAATTCCATATTCACCAATTTTTTATATTATGTGGTGTATGTATTTCCCTATGTATTAAATTTTAATACCTTTAATCAAATTAAAGGTTTTTAGACATCCATATCATGTTATATTTTTCAAGGTATTTTGATTCATGTGTTACTAAATCCATATGGATGTTTCTTAACTCAATATCATTTCATTGAGTTATTATGTTTCTTATTAAACTCTATTATTATAAATTGGGTAAATTCTTCCCTATAGTTTTATTATGTTGTATTTATATTTTTTATTGGGATTTATATTTATTTATCATGAACTCCTTTTCAAAGTACTGTTACATTAATTATTTCATAATGGACTTTTTCTTTATAAAAAGTTAATATTGTTATGAATAATATTCATCTTCTTTGATGGTTTTTTCTATTCAATGTGCATATTATTTATTTCAAAAAATGAATTTATTATTTATTTTGAATCACAAATTTTTATTATCTCATGTGATTTTATTATTTCTCTTTATATATTTTTATTATAAAGATTTATTATCCTTATTATGATGTGGGTTTCAATAAAGGTATTTTAAAATATTTAAAATGATTTTCCTTTCATGTGTATATGTTTTATCTTCCACACCAAATTTAATCTAGATAAAATTTATGTATTTGTAAGGATATATTATTAAGAATTATTTCTAAATGATGTTTGAAAAATGATTCTTCTAAGAACTATCTTGAAAATTATTTCTAAAAGTGAATTGTAACATTATCTTTTTACCAAAAGGTTATTTTTTTGAAATCACTTTTTTTTATTTTTGTTACATTTTAATATTTAAATAAAAATAATTTATCTCTTTATAAGTTATGATCAATTAATTACCCTCTATTTCCTCTTATACTATTTTTTTGGGATTAAACTCACTATATCAAATGGTCCAATTCATAATCCCTTATTAAATGGCATGATTGGAAGTGTTATTAAAAAGGTATTTTTTATATATGTAAATATCCTTAATGTTCCTTATGCTACACTTGGGATATGTTTTATGATACCATTCATATTATTTCTCTTGGTGTATTATGAAATGTTCTATGGATGTTTTATTGAAATATTTTTCTTTTCCTCATCTTATTTAAGTGATGTTTGAAATATAAATGTTTTCATGTTCTCTCAGAAAACCTATATATGGTTTTTATTATGTGATGGGTGAGACCAAAATTATATATCCCATAATTAACTAGGTAAATATTTATGTCTCATGAGATAATATTAAAGGTAATAGGGGGTGAACACAAACCCTTAAAGAACTATGTCCATTTAGTGATGGGTGGTCCTGGAATTATATAGCCCTATAATGAATTGGGTAGATAATTAAATATCATGAGATAAAATATCAAGTATTGGGGAGTGGAATCAATCCATTATGGGTCTCTTTCCACTATAATATGATGGTATTGACACGAATCCTTGACATGGAAGATTCTTTTTATGTTTATATCTATGTTATAATCTTATGTTTTACAATGTTATCATGTTATGATAAATCATGTCTTATGTTATGATTTAATTCTTATGCATTTAGCCCGAATATCCCGAAGGCCTTATTTTTATTTTATTATAGATAATACCCCTTTTAAGGGTTGAAGGGGAACTTGTACATGAACCGTAGGCCCAAGGCACAAGGACAGACATGACCCGTAATACATGACTCGAAGGCCCAGAGGCATACCATGCCCAATACATGACCCATAGGTCCATCCCACTAGAACTGCCCCTCCCCAGCTTCAGCATCATTAATTGCCTTTAGCTTCCCACCTTCATTTCTGATCAGATAGCATTGCCCCGTACAAAGCTGCACGGTGCCTGGTCCCGATGGCAGTTTCCATACCCTCTCATTCTTCCAATCTGGTTAGCTCTGCTTCTAGTGACTGCTACTGGTGCTCTGATCCTCATCTGGGGCCTGCTCTGTGTGAACTGGGATAATTCATGGTCTTCAATGGCCCAAAGGCCCTGTGTCCCAAAGGCCTTTGATAGCCCGAAGGCCCTGAGACCCGTAGGCCCAAACCGGTGGCCCGAAAGCCCAAATCAGGTGAATAGTTCGGCTACTAAAGTACCAAACAGTGCCTGCTATAGTACTACTACAGTACTTCTATAGTTCCCCCTGGAAATTCTCCTCCACCCGGTTTTGAACCTGGGTCTCTTGGATGCCAAGCAGGAGCCCTTACCACTTGGGTACGGGATCGTTGGCATTCTTATGCATTGATTTATTATTAATGATGCATGTTTATTTGGGTATGGTTTTCTAATATTATGTTCATAGACCTATACTATGCTCTCCTACCCACATGGTTATCTTATGCTCACTTATGATCATAAATTTTTATCTCTTATGTCTACCCTTACTAAGAATCTAATATCAAACATTTCTTATATTTCCATTACCTAGGTTATGGAAATGAGTATAAACTAGAGTATTTCTAGAAAGGGATCTAGTATGGTGTGATTATAGATAAATGTTCATAATAATATTTTTATACAACTAATTTCCAAATACACTATACTTTTGGGTTCTTGGGATTGTGTGAGATTACTTTTAGATGTGATATTAATGTCAAATATATGCAAGTTTAGCTTGTGTCATCTCACTTGGTATCAAAGATAGTGTTTATAGAATTTTTTAGTACTAGATTCCAGAGTATGGGGCTAGAAACCTTAGTTGGTATCAAATCAAGTTTTAGTATTATTTAGATTATTTTACTTATTTTTTAGGGTTAGGACTAGAGAAAATTAGTGAAACCCCTATGGATATTCCTAAAAATATAAAAAATCCTATGTTTTGATAATATATATAGTGTAATTATTCCTTGAAATAATATTCCTATCTAGATTAAAACAAGTGGATGCAGGATCTAGAACAAATTCACCTTGGGGTAATAAGCCTGAAAAAGGTTGGTTGATTATTAAATAGATCTTCACCTGGTCTAAGAAAAGTCAGCCTAATTGTTCACTGGGTTTAACACTCTAAAAATATATGATTTGGTTGATTAAAATAATATTTAGGGACTATTATAAAGGATTTAAATATATTTTTATGGAATTTTATGATGTGATATATAACTAGTTAGGTTAGATAACCAAATAGGAATATGACCATAGACAACCTAGGTTAAACTAAAGGAGTTATAGGTTAATCCAATTATATTATAATCGAGTCGAAAGTATCATTTTTTGAAATTATGGTATCATAAGAGAAGAAATATTAGTATTGAGTTACCATATTCACATGATCATTTAATATAATTTTATTAGATATTGTGATAACAATTTTGATTTTAGTTTTTGGTTAGAATCATGATCATGGAAATGAAGATCTGAAAGGTATATCTCTAGAAACTCATAATACATATAGTCAGATAAGAAGGTATATTTGGAATGAATGGTTGAGAATATCAATATATGAACATTATAAATAAAGATATGAGTTTTTATATTCTTACCCATGATAGTCAGTTAGGAATTATATCATGATTCATACCCTTAACTATTTTTCATTAGTGAGTAGTAATTAAAATTATAAAGATGTAATTTATTTTTGAGGTAGACTATAACACCCCCATATTTTTTTTTATTAATTTCCATTTGAATAAATATTATTTTGAATAGTTTGTTTCACATTCAATACCAAATTAAAAAAACCATGATAAATTTTATTGGGATAAAATATTATAATGTAAGATAAATATTAATAAATTATCAAAATTGTTAGGAATCCATTGATGGCGGCTATAGTGTTCAAAGATTGTGGGATTCCCACCCCCACCAATCCCCCTTATTTACCATTGTGAGCTACCTATAAAAGGCAGTGCATTCCCCCCATATTGTGTATGACTTTTAATAGAAGGGAAAATCTTAAATCATCAATAAAATACTTTTTTTCTTTTATGCTAATCATTATCCACTATTTTAATTTTACTTATTTTTTTCACAACACGTTATCAACATAAATGCTCAAAGAGGGGGAACTGTGTGTTTTTATTTTTAACCTTATTCTCACCACCTGGTTGGATGGTTCTATTTATTTATTCTTTTCTAATTAAACCTTATTTCTACTGCCTAGTTGGACGATTATAATTATTTATATAATATTATTTATTTAATTTAGGATTGGATGTTTTATGTGGTTTATTTAATTAACACCATAAAGGTTGGTTTTCCACCTATTCAGACTATTTCAATTTATTTATTTTGCACCGCCCAATTGGATGGTATAATTAATAAATCAGTACATGCAAGAAAGTTTTAAACAAGTAATGTGATATATTTATTTATTTATTTCAAACCCCATGTGAAATATTTATTAACAAATTAAGGTGGGATATATATATATATAATATTAAATGATATTATTAACATAATTTTAATGTTTTTGATACCATTTTATTTTCTTTAACCCAAATGTAAATTATTACTGTAATATTATTTTGAATAATAATAAAGTTTTGTCTCTCCAAGTTTTCATCATGTAAAATCTCATGAAATTTGAATTCACCACTATTTATATTTCCAGAAGTAATTACATTCCATGGAATATAGATGTTTAAATGATTCTCAAATCGATGGATCTCACAGAAAAAATTAAAGAAAATAATTCAAAATCTCTCTAAAATAAATTAAAGGTAATGATCTTCCTAAAAAGATATCTCAATGAGGGATTGAAATGTGAATACCTTACATAAGAAGATCCATGTAACATATAGAAGAGTTTTAAAGAGAGGTATGATCATCAAAATGTGGTTATTCTTCCAACGACATGTGATGAATGGAATGATTTATACTTTCAATACTTTAAAAGGGTAGTGATTACAATTCTTCCATGCATAAAATTGTATCACAAATAAAATTCCGTGGTATTGGTATTATGGATGCTGATATTCTTAAAAAGACATATACAACATTTCATACATATTAGTTCACCCAATAGTAGAAATTTCTATTTCGAGGGTATATAAAATATTTTAATCTCATATCATCAATACTTGTAGTAGAGAAAAATAATGATCTTTTGAATAAAAATCATCACTCTCTTCTTATTGGTCCCACAATATAATTTACTAAAGATAATGCTATATTTCATGAAAATAATCACAATAGAAGCCAGGGGCATAATTCTCATGGTGGAAATGGTTTTGGTGGTAGGTGAAATCGAGGACATGGTCATAACCATGGGCCTACTCGAAATGAATATCATAATCAAAGAAACATAAGCTCAAGCACTCCAAGGAATCCTGAATATTTCTCTTACAGGTGTGCCTTTAAGAGACATTGGTCTTGAATTTTCTGAACCCCAGAGCATCTTTGTGAGCTCTATAAAGAAACTCTTATAGAAAATTAGGATGAACTTCACTTTTCTAAGACATTCTATAAAGGGAAATAAAAGGAAATAAATTTCACTAAGAATCAGAAGCCACCAAATGATGATTTCACTTACCTTGAAGCAGGTGATTCTACTTATGAATTTGACGAGATGATAGCCTGAAATCATTTAGAAAAATTACAGTAGTTATGATATATGATATGTCGTTTTGTTCTGTATGATTTATATTTTTTATGTTGTATTATATTAATTCTGCAAGGTGTTTATTATAATATTATTGTATTTACTTTGAATAATTGAAATAGATTGCATAAACAGAAAAAATATTTATATACCAGATAGTGGAACAATTCACACAATTATTAAGAATAAAAAATATTTTTCTAACCTTAAATCAACAAGACCAAGTGTGAATACTATATAAAGTCATACAGATCTGATAAAAGGCATTAGTAAATTGAGTTTTTCATTACATAACGGGACATAATTATTTATAAGAGAGTTTTTGATTTCCCCAAAATCCAAATTAAACATATTAAATTTCAATGATATATACCAACATGGGTATGATACTCAAAATATGTCTTAGATAAATGAAAAATACATGCTCATTACCATTAATAAATCTAGTAAGAGTCATGTAATATAAAAACTACGAAAATTAACATATGGATCACATTATACATAAATAAGTGTAATCAAAACAAATATGGTAGTAAAAAATGGACCACAAATCGTTAATTTGTGGTATGACCAATTAGGTTATCCTAGTTCAGTAATTATGTGAAAAATAATTGAAAGTTCTCATGGGAATTCAATAAAGGTCTAGAATATCTCTCCTTTAAGAAAAATTCCATACGAGGCTTGTTCGCTTAGAAAACTGATTTTGAGACCATCTCCAGCTAAAATTAAGGCTGAAATGCCAACCTTTCTTAAATGAATTCAAGGGGATATATGTGGAACAATTCATCCATCATGTGGGCTAATTGATTTTTTATGGTATTAATTGACCCATCTAGTAGATGTTCACATGTATGTCTTCCCTCAACACATAATGTATCTTTTCATGATTTCTTTCTCAAATAATTAAATTGAGAGCACACTTACCTAATTATGTCATCAATAAAGTAAGGCTCAATAATTCTATATAATCTACCTCTCAATATTTCAGTGATTATTTTATAGAAGTGGAGATTACTATGGAACATCCAGTCACCCATGTGCGTACATATAATGGACTAGCTGAATCACCGATAAAACACCTCCAACTTATTGCTAGTCCATTAATAATGAGAACGAAATTGTTGAGCTCTATATGGTATCATGAAATATTGTATACCTCAATATTAATTCTCACTAGAACAAGTGAATATCATAACCACTCTCCACTCTAATTGGATTTGGACAATATCCTGACATCTATCTGTAGAGACCCGTATCCTGACGTACATGGACATTACATTACATTTGCGGAATACTTAGTACATAACAAAAACACACACTAAAGGATCGTAATAGTTTAGTGTCTTTGGAAACTCGGAACATAATCTTCTAATCCTGGTGAAAGATCTTCAATATCTCCCGTAAAGATCTTCCATTTTTTTTACCTAAAACCTTTCTTTATATCCTGGGGAAAAGAAAACATAAAAGGGTGAGCTCAAATGCTCAGTAAGGGTATACAAAAGAAATAAAAATCATATCATATCTTTTTGAAAATCACAACCTGCAAAAGAGATCATAATATCTTAACATGGAACAAATCATAGAAGTGAAAATGAGATCCCCATAATCATAACATGAAACTTGAAACTTTGTGGCATGCACACATAATCATGGAAAATCATTTCTTGTTAGTCATGACTCATTGCCAAGACTATCTTAGTGGACAAAGTCCCTTTCTGAACCGAGTTCACTCCTCGTTTCAGTCCTGTATCACTGAACCGAAATAACCTTCCGTTCCAGCCATGTCTATCTCATGAGATATAAAATCATTACCCAATGCATTGGAGGGAGATATAGGTCCCACCCATCTTATAATGAATCCTTTCTTATGTGTGCCACATAATCATAAAACATACATCATCGCATAACACATATAACAAAAATGGGATTCTTGAAACATCATGACATCATAAATCAATTCATATATGATAAAGGAATTCATAAACATAATTCCATCACAACATAGTCAAACCAATGTAAAAATATGGATAGAAACAGAACCCTTTATTATCTTAGATGGAAAATAATTTTGATAAAACACTTGAATTGAATTCTTGAGGAAAATATCCTTTCTTCTTCAAAAACCTTTTTTCCTTTCATAACATGTCATACAACTTTAAAATAAAAGAAGTTGATTAAAAATAAACTTGAAAACTTGTAAAGGAAGCTTCTTTGAAGTAATGTTTTAAAAATCCATTCATGCCGTATAAGTTAAAAAATACATTCTTCGTACTTTTGTCGGAAAAGTCAAAAAGTACCTCGTACGGAAAAACGACAAAAGATTCCTTTCATATTCTTTACTAAAAACTCACCTAAGGGTAAAATTGGATTTAAACTATTTCAAGTGGATGGAAACAATATTACATATTGAGGGAACATGGATGTGGATGATAAAATACACCCCAGTAAATACTTACGAATAAACAATCTCGGATAAAAATGAGATTGTGATATTTCCCTTACCTTAGGTCCGATTTGCTTTGTTCGTGTCCGAAGCTCCTGTATAATGGTTTAAATAATATTATTGATTTATTCCAGAATCATACATATTGATATGAGATCATATATGGTCATATTATTAGCGTCTTGTTAGTAATATTTCATTGTTACTTGTTACTCGGGTCTTTATAACTTTTTGTTCTTATGCGTGTTTTGTCGAATAAATTCTTATTCTTATCTTTAGGTTATAGATAATTCATTTCCAGAATGGTATTAGTGTAGTATATACCATATTAATTCATTCAATTCATTTATATAATCATTATGAAATGAAGATCATGTAGAACGAGTCGCATCACATCGTGGAGACGGTATTCCGTACGTACGCACGAGTGATGATATCGTTCCTATGATCGTGGAATTGTATTGGAGTATATATATATATTATTTCAGTATCAATATTACTTAATAATAATCATATATAGTCACTGATTACACCATTATACCCATCCTTGTAAGGTGATGGTGGAAAATAGATTACACCACGGCGTGGAGACGGTATTCCGTACGTACGCACGCGCGGTGATTTCATTTTTCCGTAGGATGGATAGAAGGTGAATTAGGGTTGTTTCATATTTATAATAACATATCAGTATGTAAGTAATACTGATGTTATTACTTTATCATGAAACAACTAAAGAAGAAGAAGTTGAAGAAGAAAGAAATTGAAAAGATCGGTAATGGATATTACCTCTTCTTTGGAACGCCTCTTTGAATCCTCCACTTAAGGAACTAGGATTGGTCTTTGGAGAAGACCAGAACCTCTAGGATTATTCTAGGAAAGTGGAGAGGAGAAAATGGCAGGGGTTGGCCGAGCATGAGTGCTCAAAATTGGTGTGAGGAGGAGGGGGAGGAGGTGCCCTTTTATAAGGGAGGAGAGGGGCACCTTAAGAATTCTTAAAAATATTAATTTATAATAAATCTAACCCCACTTAAAAACCTCCAAAAATGACTCATATTCGAAGATTAGATGAGATAGGGTTGTAATCTTATCAACCAATCAAATTTAGACATGTTTGGATATTATTTTAAACCTTATCAATTAGATTTAACTCTAAGTTAAATAATTTAACTTTTACCGTGTCTTTTTGTTTTCTTTCACTATATGGTTAATAAACTTACTATAACATGCCAAACGAACCACAAATTGTTTATTATTAATATATATATCCTTATCTAAGTCATTTGGCCGAACCTTAGATTTTTAGGAATAAAATAACAATTAATAATATAATATTTGATTTAAAAACTATTTTGTGTCAATTTTGACACTATTTGATATATGATTTTTGTGAAAGTCATAACAGAATTATATGTTAGAACAAAGTTGATTAAATCATCATTAATATATCATAGTAACCTAGAAAATTAGTGGAATTCATAAAAAATCTCAAATTACATTTATTTTGGTGTTTATAACATCAATTATGTCAATATTTCATTAATAAGATAATTACTGCATCATCGTTGTGTCATAAATAAATTAAATTATTTGATGTCTAAAAATTACAAATAAAATACCATCATGTAGGAAAGCTTTTTAGCTTTCTAATGAATATTTACAATCGAATTTATCTTATGTATAACCCCATATTAAAAATGATTTACTTATTAAACTTTGATTTTAACTATTTTAACCCTTCTTTAAATAAATTCATAATAAATGTCCTAATCTAATCCAAGTGGGCCTAAATGGTCATATTTTATTCCTAAGTTTGTTTTTGGTCGAATTACACTTGTCCAATAGAATTAGGACATGTGTTAGGGTAATAGTAATATCATATTTACCCTTAGTTACCCTATTTACTATTAACCGCGGTAAAAAAAAAGTAAAAAGTTACTATTCACCAAAAATTATTTTCATCTCATTGAACCACATTTTAGTCCTTGATATTAACCGTGTCTCTCGGATTTTCGAAATTCCATTCACAGAAGTGGTAAAATTAAGTTTTATGCAAAATTCAGTTTTTAACCTACCACTTAGTGGTTTCACTATTCATCAAAAATTGAAAGTTTTCAGAAAAATGCCAAAATTTCATCCTAAGCTATATTTCATATTCTGAATTCAAAAATGAAGTCTATTTTACCAAATTCATAACATAGAAGTTGAATTAATTAATTTTATAATTAAATCCCGCTATTAAAACAAATAGCGTGTTTTTACGAAACAATATCTATCAAAAGATTGACACTTGTTTATGTCAGGTTTAAATGTGAAATTACGTCCAATGACCAACATTGTATTAAATTGTAAAAATATATTCTAAATATACTTTAAAACCACTCAAATTAATAATTTATCACTATTAATTATTTCGATTAAAAAATTTGTTTTTAATTATAATTTAGTAATTTTCACTATTCATCAGAATATGAAAGTTATTCGAAATGTACCAAAATTTCACCTTAGGCTAAATTCGATACTCCGAATCCAAAAATGAAATCCATTTTGAAAAATAAAATTTACAAAATTTCAAAAAGTGGTTATTACTATTCATAACGGCTAGTTTTAATAGCATATCGCTGTTTAGTGAAACTCGTTATTGCGTACTACACACACTATCGAGGAAGGTTGCGATTGCGTGTAATGCAAGGCAAGTCAAGGATGCGTGTTGTGCAAGCTCCTTTTGGTGTAGCGTACAACACAAGACATTAATAAAATTAAAAAGAATATTTTTCATAAAATCTTGGGCTGTTACATTCTACCCCCCTTAAAATGAATTTCACCCTCGAAATTCGTCGGGGTTATAAATGGTTTTCTATTCGAAAGTTTCCCACATCGTAAAAAGGAATACCAAAACTTGGCTTTAAAAACTAAAGTATGAAATGTAACGATTACCCAAATAAACTAATTGTTGGGTTTCCACATAGGTAAAAATATGGATATGGAAGAAAAATCTAACCATCATGTTCTGATGGAGAGTGGTAGAGAACATGGCTATGGAAAAGCCAAAAATCACAAATCCATAAATTTGTGATGATATAAGGTACCATCTGATTCCTCAGGTATAAGATCACTAGGACAACATTTTTGGTTTTCAAGATCATTTCCCTAAAGTTGAAAATTTGAATTAGAATAAATACTTACTTTATTTTGGTACAATCTCACTGTTGTTCATGCCTTGAACAATTTCCACTTCATCTCTTAAATAAATGAAGTTGAATTTTTTATTCGTGAAGTGTTAGCAGATCATGTGATAGAATGACGGGTCATTCCATCTGTCTCAAAAGGTTAGCAAAATTTATATACATAAGTCGATCTATAGTGGGATTAATCATATATGGTTCCTAAAATGGGCTTATACTTCATATATCATACTGCTTAATATAATAACACTAGTTTCTACTAAACAGGGACTTCCTGTAGGTCAGTGGTAGGCGATAAAGGCCAGTCGCACTTCGGTTGTGAGTTCGATTCCTACAGCCTTGTCCGAAGCGATGGGCTGTCTCCCGTCCTGCAGGTTGTCCTTTTTCTAAAACTATATTACTATAACATCCCATCAATAATATCGAGAAAACTTCGATCCTTAAACAATACTCACTTATGTCCAACATAATCCATTTCAATCTTTAGGCTTATCCATAATACTGCAGTCCACTCTCATAATATAGTGACAACGATTACCAGAGATTTAATACTGTCGTTGATCCCCACATATCATAAGATATGTTTTGTTGGTCACATTCTAAACATTCAAAGTCCTTAATCATGTATTCTCTTGAATACCTTAGTGAAAACATGAATGCAGTTAAAAGTTAACACTTTCCACATACCAAAATCCTCAAAATTCTATATACTCAATCCATGATATCACTTAGTCCTTATATCAATCATGAGCTCATGAATACCATTAAACATTTCATTTTCTCGTCTTCATTATGCGCATATCATCTTATTTCCAAAAAATATCTCAATCACTTTGAATACCACATCAATAAATATTGCAATACTCAATGATACAACATTATTTTGGAATCCCATTACATAAACACTTAATCATTCCACCACATCGTTGTCATATTCAACATTGTCAATAGTGATCGCATGTGATTTCCCTTTGTCCTTTGCCTTCAGTGGTTGCTCATGTTGATCATCACTAACCCTTGGATTAGGGCAATTATTAGCATAATGCCCCATTTCCTTGCACTTGAAGCATTGAAGTGTTGGCGGTGCGTTCTCTGCAGTGTTTGCTTTATTCACATCATTAGAAACCCTTTTTCCATTACTTCGACACTCAGCTGCTCGATGACCTTCTTTTCCACACTTAAAACATTTTCTAGTTCCTTTAAGACAATCTCCACCATGCTTCTTTCCACACTTTGTGCATAAGGAAACATTCATCTTCTTTTCACCATTATTATGAGATTTCTCCTTGAACTCCATCTTTCGTTTCTTTTCAAAACCATGAGATGGATATGTAACACCAACTTCCATTTCTACCTTGATAGCACAACGCACAATTTCTTCATAGCTACTGAAGTCTCTTATAGCTAATGCCCTTCGAAGACTTGGTTTTAAGCCACTGAAAAATCGATCAACTTTACTTTCAGGTTGGATGATAATGCCAGATGCATACCTTGCAAGTCTTGTAAAATTCGCTTCATATATACCAACAGATTCATCATCCTTCTGCTTCAGCTCAATAAACTCATTTTCCATCTTTGTTCGAAGAATACGAGGGAAGTACTTACTGAAAAACAAGTTCTTGAACTCGTCCCATTCCATGGACTCAATTTCATCCCTTGGCCTCGTATTCTTGATAAGATTCCACCATTGATCAGCTTCACCTTCCAAACGATATACTGCTAAGATGACTTTATCATGTTCAGAACATTGAAGAACTGAAAATATCTTTTCAGTAGTACTGATCCATTGTTCAGCCACAAGTGGATCAGAAGACCCACTGAAAGAAGGTGGACGTTGCCTCATGAAGGACTCAATAGAATATTGTTCCCTTCTCTGCTCATTTGGAAGTCCAGAATGATTCATAGCTTGTGTAAGTATAGCAATAAGATTTTGCACTCCATCTCCCATAACATTTGTTTGTTCAGGAGGGCAATCATTGCATTGTCCATTGCATTGATCAACACGGTTCCTTCGGGTTCCAGCCATCGTCTAAAACCCAAAAAGAATAGTGTGAGAGGCAAAAATCATGCTAGGGAAAACAACATAATAAAGGGGGAGTACCTTCAATATCCAACATCTTAGGTTTAATTCTATGATCGTTAGCGTAATTCTATTACTATAACCTATACGTATACTTATCCCTAGGGACATCCCTAGACATACCTTAGAAATATCTCTAGGGATCTCACTAACGTTTTCGCATCGTAGTTTCCAAAGGTTGACTAAACCTTTCCTCTGATACCAACTGTAGAGACCCGTATCCTGACGTACATGGACATTACATTACATTTGCGGAATACTTAGTACATAACAAAAACACACACTAAAGGATCGTAATAGTTTAGTGTCTTTGGAAACTCGGAACATAATCTTCTAATCCTGGTGAAAGATCTTCAATATCTCCCGTAAAGATCTTCCATTTTTTTTACCTAAAACCTTTCTTTATATCCTGGGGAAAAGAAAACATAAAAGGGTGAGCTCAAATGCTCAGTAAGGGTATACAAAAGAAATAAAAATCATATCATATCTTTTTGAAAATCACAACCTGCAAAAGAGATCATAATATCTTAACATGGAACAAATCATAGAAGTGAAAATGAGATCCCCATAATCATAACATGAAACTTGAAACTTTGTGGCATGCACACATAATCATGGAAAATCATTTCTTGTTAGTCATGACTCATTGCCAAGACTATCTTAGTGGACAAAGTCCCTTTCTGAACCGAGTTCACTCCTCGTTTCAGTCCTGTATCACTGAACCGAAATAACCTTCCGTTCCAGCCATGTCTATCTCATGAGATATAAAATCATTACCCAATGCATTGGAGGGAGATATAGGTCCCACCCATCTTATAATGAATCCTTTCTTATGTGTGCCACATAATCATAAAACATACATCATCGCATAACACATATAACAAAAATGGGATTCTTGAAACATCATGACATCATAAATCAATTCATATATGATAAATGAATTCATAAACATAATTCCATCACAACATAGTCAAACCAATGTAAAAATATGGATAGAAACAGAACCCTTTATTATCTTAGATGGAAAATAATTTTGATAAAACACTTGAATTGAATTCTTGAGGAAAATATCCTTTCTTCTTCAAAAACATTTTTCCTTTCATAACATGTCATACAACTTTAAAATAAAAGAAGTTGATTAAAAATAAACTTGAAAACTTGTAAAGGAAGCTTCTTTGAAGTAATGTTTTAAAAATCCATTCATGCCGTATAAGTTAAAAAATACATTCTTCGTACTTTTGTCGGAAAAGTCAAAAAGTACCTCGTACGGAAAAACGACAAAAGATTCCTTTCATATTCTTTACTAAAAACTCACCTAAGGGTAAAATTGGATTTAAACTATTTCAAGTGGATGGAAACAATATTACATATTGAGGGAACATGGATGTGGATGATAAAATACACCCCAGTAAATACTTACGAATAAACAATCTCGGATAAAAATGAGATTGTGATATTTCCCTTACCTTAGGTCCGATTTGCTTTGTTCGTGTCCGAAGCTCCTGTATAATGGTTTAAATAATGTTATTGATTTATTCCAGAATCATACATATTGATATGAGATCATATATGGTCATATTATTAGCGTCTTGTTAGTAATATTTCATTGTTACTTGTTACTCGGGTCTTTATAACTTTTTGTTCTTATGCGTGTTTTGTCGAATAAATTCTTATTCTTATCTTTAGGTTATAGATAATTCATTTCCAGAATGGTATTAGTGTAGTATATACCATATTAATTCATTCAATTCATTTATATAATCATTATGAAATGAAGATCATGTAGAACGAGTCGCATCACATCGTGGAGACGGTATTCCGTACGTACGCACGAGTGATGATATCGTTCCTATGATCGTGGAATTGTATTGGAGTATATATATATATATTATTTCAGTATCAATATTACTTAATAATAATCATATATAGTCACTGATTACACCATTATACCCATCCTTCTAAGGTGATGGTGGAAAATAGATTACACCACGGCGTGGAGACGGTATTCCGTACGTACGCACGCGCGGTGATTTCATTTTTCCGTAGGATGGATAGAAGGTGAATTAGGGTTGTTTCATATTTATAATAACATATCAGTATGTAAGTAATACTGATGTTATTACTTTATCATGAAACAACTAAAGAAGAAGAAGTTGAAGAAGAAAGAAATTGAAAAGATCGGTAATGGATATTACCTCTTCTTTGGAACGCCTCTTTGAATCCTCCACTTAAGGAACTAGGATTGGTCTTTGGAGAAGACCAGAACCTCTAGGATTATTCTAGGAAAGTGGAGAGGAGAAAATGTCAGGGGTTGGCCGAGCATGAGTGCTCAAAATTGGTGTGAGGAGGAGGGGGAGGAGGTGCCCTTTTATAAGGGAGGAGAGGGGCACCTTAAGAATTCTTAAAAATATTAATTTATAATAAATCTAACCCCACTTAAAAACCTCCAAAAATGACTCATATTCGAAGATTAGATGAGATAGGGTTGTAATCTTATCAACCAATCAAATTTAGACATGTTTGGATATTATTTTAAACCTTATCAATTAGATTTAACTCTAAGTTAAATAATTTAACTTTTACCGTGTCTTTTTGTTTTCTTTCACTATATGGTTAATAAACTTACTATAACATGCCAAACGAACCACAAATTGTTTATTATTAATATATATATCCTTATCTAAGTCATTTGGCCGAACCTTAGATTTTTAGGAATAAAATAACAATTAATAATATAATATTTGATTTAAAAACTATTTTGTGTCAATTTTGACACTATTTGATATATGATTTTTGTGAAAGTCATAACAGAATTATATGTTAGAAAAAAGTTGATTAAATCATCATTAATATATCATAGTAACCTAGAAAATTAGTGGAATTCATAAAAAATCTCAAATTACATTTATTTTGGTGTTTATAACATCAATTATGTCAATATTTCATTAATAAGATAATTACTGCATCATCGTTGTGTCATAAATAAATTAAATTATTTGATGTCTAAAAATTACAAATAAAATACCATCATGTAGGAAAGCTTTTTAGATTTCTAATGAATATTTACAATCGAATTTATCTTATGTATAACCCCATATTAAAAATGATTTACTTATTAAACTTTGATTTTAACTATTTTAACCCTTCTTTAAATAAATTCATAATAAATGTCCTAATCTAATCCAAGTGGGCCTAAATGGTCATATTTTATTCCTAAGTTTGTTTTTGGTCGAATTAAACTTGTCCAATAGAATTAGGACATGTGTTAGGGTAATAGTAATATCATATTTACCCTTAGTTACCCTATTTACTATTAACCGCGGTAAAAAAAAGTAAAAAGTTACTATTCACCAAAAATTATTTTCATCTCATTGAACCACATTTTAGTCCTTGATATTAACCGTGTCTCTCGGATTTTCGAAATTCCATTCACAGAAGTGGTAAAATTAAGTTTTATGCAAAATTCAGTTTTTAACCTACCACTTAGTGGTTTCACTATTCATCAAAAATTGAAAGTTTTCAGAAAAATGCCAAAATTTCATCCTAAGCTATATTTCATATTCCGAATTCAAAAATGAAGTCTATTTTACCAAATTCATAACATAGAAGTTGAATTAATTAATTTTATAATTAAATCCCGCTATTAAAACAAATAGCGTGTTTTTACGAAACAATATCTATCAAAAGATTGACACTTGTTTATGTCAGGTTTAAATGTGAAATTACGTCCAATGACCAACATTGTATTAAATTGTAAAAATATATTCTAAATATACTTTAAAACCACTCAAATTAATAATTTATCACTATTAATTATTTCGATTAAAAAATTTGTTTTTAATTATAATTTAGTAATTTTCACTATTCATCAGAATATGAAAGTTATTCGAAATGTACCAAAATTTCACCTTAGGCTAAATTCGATACTCCGAATCCAAAAATGAAATCCATTTTGAAAAATAAAATTTACAAAATTTCAAAAAGTGGTTATTACTATTCATAACGGCTAGTTTTAATAGCATATCGCTGTTTAGTGAAACTCGTTATTGCGTACTACACACACTATCGAGGAAGGTTGCGATTGCGTGTAATGCAAGGCAAGTCAAGGATGCGTGTTGTGCAAGCTCCTTTTGGTGTAGCGTACAACACAAGACATTAATAAAATTAAAAAGAATATTTTTCATAAAATCTTGGGCTGTTACACTATCACTTATGAATCTTTGGTTGTTTAGTATATGTACCAATTTCTCTCCCATAATGTATAAAGATGGGACCTCAAAGGAGGTTTGAAATATATGTAGGATATGAATCCTCATATATCATCATATATCTTGAACCAAAAATCAGTGATGAATTTATAGAATATTTTTCTGATTGTCACTTCAATGAAGAAGTACTTATAGCATTAGGGGTACAAAATAAACAAAAAAGATGAGCTATCCTAGAATGTACAAAATTTATCTTTTCTTGATCCTCTCACTCGATAGTGTGAGATGAAAGTGAAAAATATTTTACATTTTCAAGAACTAGAAAATCAATTTCCTGATGCATTTACAAATTCAAAAGGTCTAACTAAATCACATGACCAGCTATAAATGCCCCACTAGAACTGATGTCTCGAAGACACAATTACATAATGATGTTATAGAAATCTCAAAAGAACACCTAAAGCATGGAATACCAATTGGATATAAGGATATAAATCCTTGAAAAATAAAAGGAGTGATTATAATTGGAAACCGCATTATAGAGTTATTTTTTCCAAAAATAAAAATATAATTTAAGTGTTCTTAAATAAACATATTACGATAATCATAAAGAGTATTTACAGGATATAGAAAACCTAAAGGTTTTGAAAACAATGAAATCTCTATTAATTTTTCCGCTACCGATGATGTGTGGAATAAAAATAATGTGGAAAAGATTCATGAAATATTTTCATATTCTATGTCACATGATTTAGAAAATAAAGACCCTGAACCAAGTTCTGTTATGGAATTTTTAAAGTGACTTGATTAGAATAGATGGAAATATGCAATGAAAGTTGAATTAAATTCACTTAATAGGCAAAGGTGTTTTTGTAAATATCATGCTCACACTAGAATCTATGAAGAATGTTGGATATAAATGGGTTTTTGTGAATTAGAGTAATGAAAAAAAAATCAGATTATAAGATACAAAGCTCATATTTCTACACAAGGTTTTTCTCAGAGATACAAAATTGATTATGAAGAGACATATTATCCCATTATGGATTATATTACTTTTCGATATCTAATCATCCATGTAGTCGATAAGAAGGATAATATGCATCTTATGGATGTTATTACAACTTATTTATATGGTTCACTTGATTATAGTTTATATATGATAATACTAGAAGGATTAAAAATACCCAAAGTATTGAAATAAAAATCCAAATACCTATATTCAATTAAATTTCATAAATCCTTGTATGAATTAAAATAATTTGGGAATATGTGGTATAATCATTTTAGGGAATATTTGTTAAATAAAGCGTATGTAAATAACCCCATATGCCCATGTTTTTTTATTAAGAAAAAAACATTTGGATATGTAATCATAAATATTTATGTTGATGATTTAAATATCACCAGAACTATAGAATAGATCAATAAAGAAATGTAAAACTTAAAGGATTAATTTGAAATGAAAGACCTAGTAGAAACCAAGTATTTTCTTGAATTACAAATTGATCATTTGCAAAGTGGTATATTTATGCATCAGTAAAATTAAAATAAAAAGGTATTAAAATAATTTAATATGAATAAAGTGAATCCTTTAATTACTCCAATGGTTTTTCAATATTTAAATACTAAGAAAGATCAATTTCGACCCTGTGAAGAAAATGAAGAGTTGGTTAGTCCATAAGTACTATACCTTAGTTCCATCAGATCACTAATGTATCTTGATAATTTTACTCATCCTGATATATATTTTTCTACTAATTTACTATAAATATTTAGTTCATCCCCTTCACGAAGACACTAGTATGAAATAAAAAATATTTTTCATTATCTTGTTGGAACTATTGATTTGGGTTTATTCTATTATAAAAAATTAGAAAGGAAGGTGATTAGTTTTTTAGATGAAAGTTATTTATCTGATCCACATAATGTACAATCTGAAACTGGTTATGTGTTTATAGTTGTAGTTACTTCCATATCTTAAAGATTAAAAAAATATCCACTCATCGCAACATCTTCAAATCATGGAGAATTGATAACATTACATTAAACAAGTAGATAATGTGCTTGGTTGTGGTCTATGACTCAACACATTTGAGTAAAACGTGGATTTCCTATGGATAGTATCCCAAAAATTTTATTCAAATATAATACTGTATGCATCACACAATTGATTTAAGGCTTTATCAAGAATGATCAGACATAATATATACCACTAAAATTTTTCTCCTTCACATTAGAGTTAATGAAGAAAAAATATATCAACATGAAATATGTTTGATCTAGTGACAGCATTGCAAATTTATTTACAAAGGAACTAACAACCATTATCTATATAAGTATTGTACATAATATAGGGACACATAGATTGTAAAATTTATAATGTAATGTAACTTTTAGGGGGAGTCTATGTGATTATACTATTTTCCTTATTCTGGTTTTTATCCCACTGGGTCTTTCTAGAAAATATTTTTAATGAGGCAATATCAAAACACATATGACATTAGTAGGGATGTGCATACCAAGGGGGAGTGTTAGGCAGTTACTGATGGTGGATGCAGTGTTCAATGAGGGTGGACTGCCCAACCCCACTAATCCCCCTTCCCTACCCTAGTGAATTGCCTATAAAAGGCAGTGAAACCCCCTTAGATTGTGTATGGATGATGATATAAGGGAAACTATGGAATCATCAATAAAATAACCATTTTTCTTTTCTGCCCCTCTCTATCCGCTATTCTAATATTACTTGTTTCTATTTTTTTCAAAGCAAGAATGAAATAATGAAACAAAATGATAATATTTAATTGGTATATTTTATGATATAAAAAATATATTTCATATATTATTATTATTATATGATTCAAAATAATATTTTAATACCAATAAATTAGTAAAATTAAAATTTTAGAATATAAATAATTAATTTTAATGGTATTTGGTGAAGATTGTTTAATATAAAAGTAAAGTTTTTCAGAGATTTTTTTTAAGTGTTGTGTATTTATAAATACTATAGAATAAATAAGGTTTTTGATGAAATTTAATGATAATAATTAAAATAAAATAAATTTAAATCCATCCAATATTTATTACTAGGCAAGTAATAAGAATATACACATTTTATTCTTACAAAAGTATTTTAATAAAAATTTTCCTTTATGTGATATGCATTTTTATTTTAAGAAAATAAATATATTATGGTCAAATGATGATAAATATTATTTATATTAATTATATATGAACAATAATTTAATTATTTATTGATAGGAAATAAGAATGAAAATTTTTAATATTTTAAAAATCAATTTTCATTTAAAAACGTTTTTTCATTATATTTTATATATCCATTTAAAATTTAAATTCCTAAATTTTTGAATTTGAATTTTAAAAAATGAATATAATTTTTGGATTCAACATTTAAATATTAGATTAAGATAAAATTTTGGGATTTTTTTGGAAATATTGATTTTAAGATGAGTATTTAAAAATACCATTTTTATAAATACTGTGACTTTTATGACATCACTAGAATATAATAATGAGTTAATAATTTATGAATGTATTTTACCAACCAAATATTTATTTAATAAGTAAAATTATACATTTAAAAATATTATTTTAAGTTTATAAAATTATATTTTACATTTTGGAACTGAAGTTATATTTTTTCTAAAATTGTTTTTATGCAATATAAATATATTATATGAAAATTAATTTTTATCACTCTTATAAATTTAATATTATAAAATAGTTTTCATATTTTGAATCATAATATAAAAATTAGTGAATAATTATAATTTTTAGGCTTGAAAATAAATTATCGAGGTAAAAAAATAAGTTACCACAATAAAATTATATTAGGGTAAAAAGTCAAACTAAGGTTAAAAGACCTAAAATATATTAAATTGAAGACCAAGATCCTATGAGATCACTGAGAGTTGGATGGGGTGAATCAGTGATCCCTTTTTTATTTTTATGAATTGTCTCATTTTCAATTCAACCATTGTGGTCGGTTAAGACGAAGATCCACTCTTCTTGTGTCTCATAGCCTCACCTAGATAAAGTAGTAATTAATATGCATAGATCACAAGGTTTTAGATAGTTCAGTATTAACGCGAGCCTATACCTTACTTGGTATTGTGACCTATACTCTATACTATGAAAAAAATGGAATACAATATAATTTATCTCCCAAAAATGTTGATGGATAATCTCCCCAAATACCCAACAGACAATCTTTTAAAATGTATGGTCTTCAAGTGTTTGTAGAATCCACTTCCAAATAGGTTATTTATACTATCTCCCAAAAATATTCTCCTTTCCACCTCCTAGTTAGATCTTTATACTACCTCTTGATAGTTATTAAAGGGTCCTCATGAATCATTCTTTGAATAGGTATTCAAAACTTTCTTTTCTTATTATGGATAGTCAACCTCGTTCTTCTTCAAGTCTGCACATACTCTCTCAGAGGATCACTCAGACTTTCTCACATTCACTATGATAATGAATCACAATCACTCCTCAAAATTATTTCTCTCCTCAATTATTCCATGCATAGGATCTCTTAAATTCTATCAGTCCATCTCCTATGATACACAAAAAATAACCATTAGTGTTTTTGTATCAAAATCTCAAAATTTGTATCATACATTTTCTTATCCTTTTCTACACATATAAATATTCTAGAAAATGTTGTGAATATTAATTCCCTTATAATTCTACAAAACTACCTGATTTCAATAGTGAAATATATTATCATTTTAAACTCAATTAATTATTGAGTTAATTTACCAATTTAAATCTCTTTAAAACCCAGTCTTGATTATTTATGTTGTATTTGATTAATCATGTATTCATCTTATTTGTCAATTCTCATTTAAGAATATGAAATACTTCCATATCTATATTAAATTAATAATTCATATATTAATCATGAATTCACCTGGATTATAATTCTTTCTCTTTTTTTATGTGATTAATTAGTCCACATGGTGATCTCAGCCTATATAAAATTACTATGATATATTCTTCTTGTAGATTATCTTAAAGTGATATTCATATTTAAATTACCCAAAACATTAGGTCTTCAACTATAATTTATGGATGGAAGTTTTTATGTATTTCACATGAATTAATCATGCATGAATTGAATTCTCTTCAGGTTATTCTCAACTAGATACCACATTTTCAATATAAGATGAAATACCTAAATGTTGTGACTTGTTTCAAATGCATTCATTTGAAAAAGCATACATGTATAGGTATTTTCAAACATACCCCTAAACTTCTAGAGGATTCAAAATCTTATTTTTAGGTAACTCAACCTTATTTATTTAATCTACATATTTAGAACACGATATGTATATTTTCATGGATCAAACTATATCAATTAATGTATGGAGGTCAGCATAAATATCACTCACATGGTATGAACACTCATGGGTTATCTGGTATGTATGCATAAAATTTTCTTATTATGGACTTCATGTCTATATGAACATATCAGGATAAACTGCATGATGCTAAAAATATTTTTCTCAAAGGATACAAGTTGAAATACATTTATATATTGATATTTATAGCTCACACATGCATTTATCCAGTTTTATTACCATCCTGATGAACTACTCAAATATAGGTGGACATAACTGCTCAAGAACGTATAAATGAACATGTTCATCCATGTATATGAGTCTATGATCTCATGATATGTTTCATGAAATCTAAAATGAATCTATTTTTTTGGTAAATCTAAATATATCAAAGTTTCATGCTTGATTCATGAAATTTCTATTCATACATGGTTGTATGTCTCAAGTACATAGCTTCATGAAAGATTTATGTTTTACAGAAATAATATGTTCATAGAAGATATGAACAAGAGGTCCTAAAACTAAATAAATCATTTCATATGGATGGATGATTTGTGAATTATGGAAGGATATCATAGAAACTTCTTATTCTCATAGAATATCACTTTCATGGATGATCTGTGGTCTTCTCATGGATGATCATCTGTATGGAAGATCCTTATACTCACATAAGTAGTAGTGTTCTTATGGAAGAAAAAAATTCATATAGTCGATCATCTAACCATGTTATATTAACAATATGTTCTTTATATAACTTATAATAATCACTTAAATCTACCCATAGTTTTTATTCATGAATTCTATCTTCATAGAGATCCTAGAATGTTTATGTAGAATTAGAATGATCACTGGAATGGAGGATGTCAAAATAAACCAAGAATGAGTGTGGTGAAAGGTTAAATATGAGACATGGAACCATATCATTCATCCACATGGTATATTTTATTTTAAATTATAGAGTAAAATTGTTGTGCAAACCCAAAATACCACATCGAAGTAAGTCTCAACTGTGCACTGCTTAATAACTAAATTTGTAGCATCAAGGATTTAGTCATGAGCTATAGGTTGACTCTACATATACTCACAAACTTCTCACACTATCATTCCACCCTACATAATTAATCCTCCTTATCCTTTATATACTATTCACATTCTATGTTTGTCGATTCAGTCACTCTAGTTCCAATATGCTCCCCATCTTCTAGAGCTGGTCATGTGATCTGGCTCCCACATAAATGAGAGCAACACCCACATTTGTGGTTGAGATGACCCCTTAGATAGGTATGGTCTGGCTAGGTTTTTAATAAACTTTTATTAAAAGAGTTAGTAAATCCTTTAACATTATATAAGGCCATATAAAATATTCTTCTAAAATTTACTCAAAAAATATATATTTTATAATGGTCTTTAATTTATCTGTATATAAAAATTGAACGGACTTATCAACATCTTCTTTAGCGTGTTTTATACATTTACACTTCTTAAAAAAATTATTATATGTATTTTATCATTAATAATATTTAAAAAAGAATCAATTATTAATTTCCACTTTGTCTTAAACCTCTTAATTTGAGATATTTAACCTAGAATCCTCATATAAACTCTAACACATATTGAATCCCTTATTGAAAAAAATAAAATCAAAACATGGGATCTTTAATCTCACACTTTTTGTAAAATATCAATACCTCCAAATCTATATGTCAATATGTGTGAAATTTCTTCTCCCCATAAAATGAAAAGGGCATGAAGGGGATAAGATCTTACTCATTATTTCCTTATTCTCCATTTGAGAAATGGTTGTACTCAATGGAACTTCTTCTCCAAATTTACTTTTGAGATTCAAAATAATTCATTTCTTGAGATAAGGATAGATCCATATGTTTCCTTTACTGAGATTATTTAGTTGGTCTAATCTAAATCTTCATGAACAAACCCATTGAAGAAAAAAAAATGAGAGATTGGTAACGTCCTATCGCCCTAGACCACTGAGCGGTGCCCAGATTGATAGAACTCTCCAAGACCTCATGCATGACTCCCCATATACCAAAGTATATCAACTAATGACGAGGGTATAATGAGATACCTTTGGGAGAATATACCTTCATGGTCAGATTAAAACACAACAATAAATAAGAGAAGTAATATGTATCACATAATAACAAATTCTATCATCTATACAAGTAAAAAACATAAAGCATAACCCATGTAAAATCCCAAAAATAATGATACAACACAGTCAAAAGATAACCATGTCATCAATCATATACAACATGCACAAAATTAAATAAGGGTAAAAAATGCATGAATAAAAAGTGGAATGGGATTTATCCTCACACCAATCCCCCATCATCATCCTAGCATACAAACACAGTCTTCCAAAAATTTCCCTTACCCATAACTTCATCAATGAAATCTACTTGGGTACCAAATGTTTGCTCAAGTAGGTTGTGAGTATGATTGAGTTGGATACGACAAAAAATGACCCTAAGTAATCCAGTTATAACCAATAAGTGCATATGATGGTACAATTAAGAACACTTTAAATAACTGGAATAATAAATAAATAAATAAACAAAATATGAACCTAGGATCCATGAAGACACATGAGGTCAGACCCACTTTTTATGGCATGTGTTAGATGTCTCTGATCATATCACAAAGACCATTCTAACCCAAACCAATCCCTATGAGGGGTAATAGATCCATACTTGATCCTATCATACATTTAAGGGTAATATACCCATTCTCGAGGCCCCATCATCCACCCTGAGGCCATGTTCACCCTGGGTTTAACCATAATTTCCCACATACACCTAGAGTCCATGTTCAGCCCGGGTTTAACTATAACATCCAATGTCTACCCTGGGCCACATTCACCCTAGGATTAACAATAAGATCCAACATTTTCCATAATACAATACAACAATTAAAGTAAACAATTTCAATTAAAATTTCCATTTTTAAAATAATTTATAATTTCTCTTTTTCCAAGACATATTCATAAATATAATTTTTAATTCAAGAAGAGGAAATACAACAAGGTCCAAAAACCATTTAACAATTTCCTTTAAAAAATCATTTAGAATTTCCAAAACTGGAATTCCATTTCAAGGAACTTTATAAAAGAAATAAAATTTTGATTTTAACTACCATATTCAATTTCTAAATCAAGAACTAATTTCAAAAATAGTTTTTATTTCCAACGGTTCATATTGCATGCCATGTTCATGGTTTAAGGATTAGAATAAAATTGAATCCACATACAACCACAAATTAATAGAACATAAAAATCACTTAAGAAAAAATTAACACGACTATGGGATATACTTAGGGACCACCTACCTTAGGTTTATGAAGGTTAAAACGCTTGATACTAGCATTTTATTCGATATAGAATAGAATATTTTGAGAAAACAAAAAATCCCTGATTTTTTTATTTACATTAAAAAAGGTGAGAGGGATTTATTAGGATTGAAATTATGTGATTAGAAGGTAACAAAGTGATAAACATACCACATGCCTTCCAACATGATATATATAAGTGAAAAAAAGGTTGAAAAAAGGAGAAGAGGATAGATTAATGCCACTACAAATGGTTGGAAAAAGGAAAAAAGTCACATAATAAGGATTTATAGTTGTAAGGGAAGTTTAGTTGTTTTTAAAATTTTATAGGGGTTCATGGATTGACTACATGGTTTTACAAACCATGTACCAACTGTCCAAACTCTACTATCTAGAAACCCTAAAACCCACATGACCAGGCACATGGTTTTTCAAACCATGCACATACCATGTGAAAATCCTCTATATTAAATTCTAGGTTTTTTAATAGTTCCTTGATCTACCTGTATACTTTAACAATATACTCTCTTACCCTTTTAAAACAACATGGTTTGGGTGTACAGTGAGTGAAAACTATGTGCTGACCACGCGCCCTATCATATTTTCTCAAAAACTAAAGCTTCGATCCCCAAACCCTCTAAACACTCCTAAAGGATCTTCTACTCCCTTTTACACTCTCAATAAAAAAGGGGTTTCTTATTAATTTAAATGAAAATATTTGTACCTCACCAGAAGGATGGGGTTTTCAACTACCCCACCATATGTCAGCTCATCCTTGAGCTAAGCTCTCGAGCTCCTTCATCCAACTTGATAAAAAGGTTGGTTGCTGTTCTATAATTTTTGACTCCCAGTCCCAAGTTTCCACCAGGTTCCATCCATGTTTCCATAACACATTTACTAGAGGAATGGTCTTCCCACATAGGTTATTTTTATTATAGTCAACAATGTTCATGGTAGGCTCCTCAAAAGAAGTGTTAGCATGCAACTCGATGTCATAAACATCAATAAAATGACATGGATTTGAGTGATACAGCTAAAGATGATAGATTTGAAACATTTCATTAATTGATTCATACATCTGTGGAAGGGCCAAATGATAACTAAAGTTCTCAACATTCTATAAACTTGAACGACCTAATGAAACTTGGTTCCAACTTACCCTACCTTAAAATCTGACGCCTACCCAACCTTGGTGACTCACATAATAAGTCCTGATCACCAACCCGAGACTCTAGGGGATTCCATCGTTAGTAGACATAATAAGTTTCCCTAATATGAGTAGTTTTAAACCAATTTTGGATCAAATAGATATAATAAAAGGTCTCTTGTACAAGGCTAGGCCTAAGCATCTCTGACTCACCATCTTCCATCCTGCACAAAAGTAGTCGACATAGCCTTCTATACAAGGATTTGAATGGATTCATCTAAAGGGATACCCAATAATTGTTGTTGTAATCAAATTTAACTAAGTATATATGGATCTATGAAGATACACCAAAATCAAGGACACATGATCATATCATATCCTCGAGTTCTAGTATTATATAGATTGCCCATCCTTCTATGGGTGGTAAGCTGTACTCAGATGGACCTATATGCCCAATGCCTTTGGAAGGCCTTTCCAGAATCTTGAGTGAAATATGGATATTTATTAGATACGATGCTCCATGGAATCCCATGTAAGAATACTATATCCCATACATATATCCTTCTAAGATTATCAACTTTAGAAGACTCCTTGATGGGTAAAAAGTGGGCTACCTTTATCAGGATATCAATGATAACCCATATTGTATCATGCCCATGAGGAGTCCTTGGAAGGACCATCATAAAATTGATCTTGAAATCATCCCATTTCTACTTTGGAATGTGTAATGTCTAGAGATATCTAGTGGGACGATAATTCTCGATTTTCACCTACTAGAAAGTGGATCATCGAGAAATAAAATCATATAAGTCCATTATTTAAGGCCACCAACATTCTAAACGCATATCACAATATATATTGGTCAGATTGGGATGAATGTACCATATTAAGGAGTGGAAGTCTCTCATCAATCCCTCATGCATGGACATAGGGACTACCACTAAACCTAAGACATACAAGATCTCTTCATCATCCAAGTACCAATAAAGAAGGTTCTCCCCACTATAAATACAATCCATCATCACCAAAAAAATAAATATCTAACAACTGGATATTCTTCACCCTTTAAAACAGTGTAGAATAAATAGATGCGGAATCCAAAGTTTCCCTACACTGATACTCATTGATAACAAGGTGTACCTTTAAAAATAAGGCCATTATTTTCCACTCATAACTAAACTCATGAAAAACCTAAGACTGAGTTTTTCTACTCAAAGAATCCACCACTAAAGTACCATTCCCATGAGTGTAAGAAATATCAAAGTAAAATTATTACAAGTAATAAAATCACCTACTTAGATTAATATTTAGGTCACACTAGGAGAAGAGATATTTCAGACTTTTATGATCTATATCAACCATAACCCATCTAGTTGGTAGTGTCACCAACAGCTCTAGGTGTGTACCACTGTAGAAATGTCAAGGACATGATTCAAGTAATTACACTCATGGGGTATTAGCTATATGGACCCATAAGTAACTACTCACCCATACATCATAAGTACCATCCCCAATTAAACTCCTGTTGTATCAAAAAAAGGGTGTACTCTTTGATGGGCTCAACCAAGGTCAGGATCAAGACATATGTCATCCTCTTCTTTAGCTCTATAAATGATATCACGTAAGCATCAGACTAGAAGAACATCACCCCCTTCTTTGTTAGTTCGATCAGTCGTGCCTCTAAGCAGGAGAAGTACTAGATAAATATATGGTAGTATCCACATATCCCCACTAATATATGGATCTCAAAAACATTCTTTGGAATCACCAAAGAAATAATGACACAAACTTTTTTAGAATCCACTAAAACCCCATCTTTAGATATGATGCAGCCTAAGAAATGTACTTAATCAAACCAAAACTCACATTTAGATAATTTGGAATAGAACTGATGGCCATAAAACATAATCAAAACAATATCTAGATGCCTACCATGTTCCCCTATAGTCTTAGTGTAAACTAATATTTCATTAATAAAGACAACCTAAAAAAGAGTCTAAATGCATGTGGAAGACCGTATTCATCGGATCCATGAAGATAATGGGAATATTAATTGGACCAAACAACATAAAGAGGTACTCATAAAGAATATACATTATAAAAAAGGATATATTAAGAACATCAAATGGTATTACTTTTAACCGGTGATACCCTGATCACATATCAATGTTGGACAAAACCTGGGCACCTTTGAGTTGGTCGAATAAATCATCGATTCATGGAAGTGGATGCTAGTTCTTAACCATTTCATGGTTAAGAATATGGTAATCCAAAAATAGTATCAAGGTATAATATTCCTTCTTGGTGAATAAAAACAAATCACCATAAGGGAACATGCTCGGATATATGAACCATTTTGCCTTTAAATCCTCTAGTTGGGATTTTAATTCTCACAGGTTTATTGGCTCCATTTTATATGGAGGTATTGAAATATGTTTCATACTTAAAGATAGATTGATTGTAAAATCAATTATATTATTGGACAGTAAACCATTGAATCCCTCATGGAAGATTTCTTAGAATATATCTACTACAGGTGGGAAAATTCAGCTGATGAGTCTTTCCCTCATCCAAGATAATACTAGCCACCTTAGCAGTGATGCCACATATCTTTTGAAGGTTTGGTCAATAACTGCCTTTATGGACATCCCACTCCCCCACATACTCAAATATTCACCCTCAGAAGATATTAAATAGATTTTATAAAGATAACATTCAATTTGGAATCGATAATAGATGAGTTAATCTATCCCTAGAATCACATCAAAACCAAATATTTATAGTATAAAGAAGTCCTAGAGGAGAATAAAAACACTGATGACTAGATTACAACTAGAAATTTTTTTAATTCCCTTATAATTCATGCTAAGGGTGTATCAATTGAAAGAAAACCATAGAGGCATTCTATGATAAAACCTATAACTCCAACAAAAGAAGAAGATATGAAAGAGTTTGAGAATCCTGTGTTAAAAAGAGAGGAATCAAGAGTAGATGCAACCAAAATCATACCTAAAACGATCAATGGTTAAACATCCTTATCTATATGAATATTCTCCATCGTATGTAACTAACATGTCCCATGACATGGAATTACAACCTGACTCCCCTAAATCATAATTTTAAGCCAACCTTTTTTTCCATGACCCTGATCCCCAAAACCACCACTACAACTTGAGTATCCAACAAAATCCTAACCACATGATTATTGTGGCATGGTAGTCACCCCATCCCCAATACTCTAGACTATTCCAACACCCCTACCATCAAAAGCTAGTCGACCTCGATAAGAATAGTGTACAAGAACCATCTTTCCACATATATTTCACTCCATGGGTGGTCAATGGAAATAAAATATCAAGTGTCCCACATGACCAAAGTGGTAAAAGCACCCATCATCAGTACATCAAGAAGGATAATAATATTAACTAGCTAGAATATAATAACTTCTACTTCCCTGGAATGGGTAATCTAATCAATGCTTTTGACTGCCAAAAGATCCCCCACACTACTGCCCAGTCTTGAGGAAGATAGTCCCCCAGTGAGATAATCCTAATTAATATTCCTTCATATGATCAATGATTGGTTCATGATATCCATAAAGAAGATTAAATAGAACATGTTCACCATAAACTTGATCTTATAAAGTAGTACATTCTAAAAAAAATCGGCCCTTAAAACCTCTTCACCTGCTAAGGTTGGGGTAACCACTAAAGCTCTGTAAAAGGGGAAGCGTAGTCTATAACTACCATTTATTCCTACTCCAACCTCATGAACTCATGGTACCTATCTAAACATAGGGTATCTAGGAATAAGTAGCTAAAAACCATGTATGGAGATTCTTCTAGTGCATCCCAACATGCTACTGACCCGAGACAAGGACGTCCCACCACCAATGGTTAGCGTCATGCAACATGTTCATAGCCAACTTCATCCTCTTATCTTTTGGGGTCTCTAAGTAGTCAAGAATGGTATTCATAGACTCCATTCACATATTTTCCACTTTTATATCATCCTCAACTTCGATCATAGGAGGGTGATGATTATGGAACTCATGGGTGAGGATTGAAATAGTATGAGTGACATGTGGTGGTCCCCTCTCCAAGGCCTATGCTATCTCTAAGAGACTCTCATGTAATAGATGATCTGTAATGGGACCCTGAACTATTAGAGGATCATATCCAACCACTTTAGAATAATTCTCTCCCTGTCCCTCTAGGTTTGAGACCCTGACTCTGTGGTGGCATAACTCTACAAGTCCAACACAAGATCTCAAAATGATACAAATAGCAAGTATTTATAAAAAATCATGGTTAAAAAAGTCAAGAACAACTAACCATGTCCTTGTATGATATACCTAAAATTTCCATTAAACAATTATTCTAAATACTTCACATTTCTGTTATCTCATTCTTTAAAAATGGTTAATACTGAAAAAATTTAGATTCCAACTATTTCAAGGTTTTCTCCAAGTCTTGATTCCCGAGGTATGAAAAAATCGAGTTCCATTCACAATCTATAAGGGAAAATTCCTTATATGTTTCTTATTGACACTTGATTTTTCCAGAACCTCCATTTAAAAATACATTTATAAACATTTATAATAATGTGTTATTGGATCTATCCAAAAAATCCATGTTTTAATGATAAAAAATCACATTTCCTTAGTTAAAATTTATTTTTATCTTTATACAAGTCTTATAAGTTTCTTGTTACCCATATGAGATATTTAATGAACCCTTACATGAGTTTTTTAATCTTTGTTCAACCTTTATGTGAGGCTCATATCAAACCTTTTGAAAGTTTTATCTACCCTTAATTTTTTTTATAATTTTAGTTTACCCTTACATATATATTTTCTTACCTTAATAAAGTGTATATAAATTTTCTCTTACCCTTATGAAGTGCATGTAAATTTTTTTATACCCTTACTCAACTCTTATATTACCATTACACAGGCTATGAAAATATTTTTTTTACACTTTTGGAAGGTGTGAAATTATTTTGTTACCCTCACACAAGTTCCCAAGATGCTACCGCTAGTTAAAAATGTGTTACGTTTTAAGGATCCTAATACCATTAGTTGATGTCTACTGCCATCATTACTGATTCACTATCGACAAAACAAGTGTTCTTCCATAAGTTGAATTTTTCTACCATTAGTTGAAGCATACTATCATCAGGCTAGTTTTTCTACCCCAACTGATAGTTCAGGTCTTTTACCACCGGGAAAGATCTTCTACCGCTAGTTCAGATCCTCAACCACCAGTGCTTCTCTACTACCATCAGTCTGGACATACAACTAAAAGATGAAGTTTTTATATCTAGATAAATATTCTACCTCGATGAAGCTGCTACCTCCAGTTTAATTCCTTATACAATAATTTTTTAGAATTAAATTCAAATTAATTATTACAAGGGATATTTTATAGAAATTAATGCATGTTAGAGATAAAAGTATTTAATAATGATTATTATTAAAATGTCTACTTGATGCATTGAATACAAAGTATGAATTTTCATATTTTTCACTAGTATAAGGATTTATCTTATTTTATTATTATCCTAAAATAGATAACTAGTGATTCTAAAAATATATAAAATGATAGGATTCCCTATAATAACAAAGGTTAGTCAATTAGTTTATTCTATAAACTAATTAACCATTTTTATGACTAAAAAGAAAGTAGATTATCCAGTGCTACATGTGACACATTGTTTTTCATTGAAAAACAGAAATCATATGAAGAATTTTTGAAGTAACATTAAATAAATTTTTAAATAAAATCCAAAAGAAGAATTATATCATTCTTAATCATCACTTTCTTGACTATATAAACAAGATATAAACAAACAATTTTACAATATTTCTCTCTTCAGATTTGTTTTATTTACATTTGAGTTGTGCTTGCATGATTTTTTATTCCTTGATCACAAGACCCTATATTGTATTGGAGATTAATATGACACTTTATTCACATTTCTTTTATATATTCTATCACATGAATAACTGTGGAAGAGGTTATGTGTATCCTGGACTGCCATTGTGTAGTTGTATATAAAAAATCAATCTAGGTTGTAGATTAAGTTTGTTATTTAATAAAAATTCTTTTTATTGGGTGGTTATAAAGTGGAGAGTATTAAGTATAGATTGATTATAAACCTCTTGTATTTATTTTCATTTCATGTTTCCTTATTTTTTTAACCTTGTTTTTAAGAACAAACTTATTTTAGTTTTCAAAAATTATTTATAAAAACAATGATTAGATTGTTGGATTTATTATGTGTCTTATATATTGTGTTTTATATGATTATAATTATTTTAAAAGTTAAATTGATTTTAAATATTGGTTTAACTAAGCTGTGATAAAACCTTTGAGAATCATTTTGAAAAAAAATCAAATTATATATGTTTACTATTTTAGTTAACTAGGATATTTTTAAAATTGGGTATTTTTTTAAAGAATTTTTTAAATAAAAATATTTATTAGATTCTCAATTCACCCCTCTTGAGTACTCTATTTAAAGAAATATTTGTTATCGAATAATTTTTTATTTATTTATTATTGATCCTTAATTGTGATAATGTTTTTACCCAAAAGATCAAAATTTCTATTTATTCTAAATTTTTATCTTTATAGATAATAATAGACTCAAGGTAACTATTGCTAATATACCTCTTTATTTTTAATAGTACCAATTATGCATAATGGAATATTAAAATGAAAATACAACTTGAGAGCATGGGTTTTGATATATAGATAGTAATAGAAGATAAAAATGAAAAACTTTAAAATAATAGAGAAAATTAGATTGATTCCATTGTGGATTATTATGATTGTAATTGTAGAGATATGAACGCCTTATATTTTTCTTTGGGAGAAGATGAGTTTAATAGAATATATACACATGCAACTTCTTTTGAAATTTTTGATATACTTACTGTAAGTTCCTAGTTTTTCATAGAGGTACAAATCCTTTAATTTACAGTCTAAACCTCTTGTTTTATCAAAATCGAAGTGCATATAGGGGTCATAAAGGTTTTGGGAGAATTTGGTCTTGGGTTGGAGTATAAAGTTCTAGTTTTTAGAGAAATATGTTGAGGCACACAACTAGAACATGGATAGAACTAATCATGAACCTAAAAAATTTATCTATGTGTGGGTGAATCATGGTTTGTAAAACTATGAACCAGGGGTCATATGACCATGAAAAATCTAAAATTTATTATAGGTGAACTATTCACAATTTTAACATGGTTTTTCTAACCATGTTCCTAGATCGTGTAGGGTGTGAGAATTTTGAGATTTCAAAATGAATGGTTTGCATATATTTTTTATAACCATGCACATAACCATGTGAGGGATATGAACCTAGATAGTACGTGTGCATTATTTCCACACGATTTGGCCAACCGTGTGTCCAAACCATCCACCCTATTAAAAATCCTTGAAAATTAAAATCTTCCCTTTTTCCATTAAAAATATAAATCATTATCCTCCTCCCTCAAATGAACAACAACCCAGCTATGGGAACTCTCCCCTTACCCTCTTCCTGGTATTTGAGATATCACTTTTTACAGACCTTTATCTTCATCTATGTTCATCACATTATTACCCTTATATAATTCTAACATTTATCTTACTTCCTTTCTTACTTTTCTTCACCATCTTCAGTGTTATATTCATGTGAACTAATATGATTTAATTTTATGGTGTTTATATACTTTCTAATTCTCCATCATTCCAACCAAAATATGAGGATGATACTAGATGAGGTGTCTTCTTCTGAGATAAGGTAGGTGGTATTATACCTTTCTCTAAAGTTCCGGTTGTTTATAAATAGCATCGTTGTACCGCACTCCAGAATTTCTATGTATTGTTGCTAAAATTAATGTTACTTTAAATTATTATATGAACTTGGTTCTAAAAGTACTATGAGACCATTGAACCCCATTGTATGTTATGGAACTCAACTTGAACCAACCCTTATGGTGAATCTAATTAAATGACCTTGAAAATCATGCTTCTTTTGTATCCAAATGACTCCTCAGGTGCATTTGGAATGATGCTTATAAATATAATAACTAAAATTAAATAAATGAAATGTCATATGGTGTGTGTACTTCACTTAGTCGTTTTTATCAATTGTAATTGATATTACTAAATGAATGGATTGAATTGATAAATTTCATGGTTCGTTGAATATCCCTTTGATTGATTTTATATATTTATTGATTATGGTTATGAACATGGATCAATATAAAGGCATTTATTGCATTGAGTAAGACTTGGATTCATAACATAGATTTCCTTGAGTGAAATTATAGGATTCTAGTTGATTCATTAATGTGACTACCAACTGGTACACGAATATTAGACTCATTCAATGTCTTAGATATGTGAATGCCTCAGTATGACATAGGTGATTCACCTAAAAACTCTAGAAATTAGAATTCCTTGGATTATATCCTTGGATTTGGATTGATTTCATTAGGAACTGACCACATTGTATTATCTCCTTAGGATCCAATAAATTCTATTTCGAGTTTACCTTGGATGATCTCCTTGTACTTGATGAGGATACCTTAGCCACAAGCCATGGCATCTTGGCCTACTAATTCTATGATAGTCTTAATATCTGACATAATCCAAAGATGTTGGTTTTTACCTAGTTCACTATCATATACTATTTTTTTTCTAAATTTATATATTGAGAACTATCACAACTTATAACCTTGGACAAAATCATGTTGTAAATTAATTTTATAGCTTCAATTCATTTATATATATACTGAACATTGCAACATATTATATTAACAGACTAAATTTGTATTAGATACCATTGATGGTGGTCTATTGAGTTTTACTCAAACCCTATTCAAGATACCATTTGGTACTCATTTAAACTTAATAGATACTCATAGGGATAAAGGGAAGTGCTCTTCTATGGATTATTGATTTTTTTAGGATGGGAGCTTGGGAGCAGATGACCAAGCCGGTGCTCTGGATTTGGTGATAGATTTTTTTGGTCTTTTTTGGTTTTTAAAATATGCTATATTATTGTATTACTATTTCCATGTATGCCTATTTATTTTTCTATAAAATCTCATGAAGTCATTATATATATGTTATAATATTTTTTTATTTCTGCTTATTATTATTAGATGGTTTATTACTTCCACTACCCTTCTTGTTTAGTTTTTCCACATCATTATTATTTATCACTCTAATACACTCTAATAAAGAGGGTTTAGTCTCCCCACCATACCACCGTATACCTTCACTACTAGTTGAAAACCTATAGAATATGGGGAGGCACACTTGATTCCATGTGACACACGATTTTGGTTACTTATGATTGAACCAGGCTTGATATGTCACAAAGTGGTATCATAGGTTTCTTTTCCTTCATATTTCTATTTGGGGTTGGTATATAAGAGACTGGGACATGTAGAAACTTGGTATTAAGTAATATTTGGGTGTAAATAACCCACATTCTAGAAAAAATCATTGTTTTAGTAATGTGACTTGTTGTTTTGGATTTTTTCTATTACAATTGTACTAATTTCATCATTGGGTGATACACATGATTTCTGATGTTGTATCTTATGAATTTTTACCATGGATAGTATAAAAGTGAACATTGTCTCATGCATCATAATAGGAACTTTAGGATTTATATGTTACGAATATTTCATTCCATGTTCATTTCATTCCTCAATTTCCTCTTTATCATTCTCCATGCATTGATTACTATACTTTTAATTATCTAACATTTCTTTCCAAAAAGGAGAAAAAGAATAGGTTACATAAAGTGTCAACAACATCCTCAATGGGTTTTTACCATATATCTTGATTATAGATGTCACGAACCAGGTCGGGTCGCCTTCTGACCCGACGCCCGACCCGGTCCGCGCCAAGGCCCGAAGGGCGTTCCCGATCCCCACGGGCTGGCACAAGTGCTCGGGTATCAAGAGTAACAAGTGGGAACAGTTTACGCAAAATAGAAGATAGAAAAACAATTAACAAGATAAATAAACTGAAACTAGAAACAGACTACCAAACACACTTCTTAACTATAAACAGGTTTAGTTCTACAATTCAACTAAAAACCCCAAATGAAAAAAACAACAAGAATAGAAAACTAAACTCCAAAACTAACCTCATGTGACATGAGAAGTTTCATCCCCAAGCTACCAACACCAACCTGCACACGAAGACCAACAACAACCAGAACCACCAACGCTGAGCGCGATGTCACAATCCATAGATGGTAGAGAACTATGGGTACATCCCCTAAGGTTCATCTAGCTCGAGTGCGACCCTAGAACCTCGTGTCTCGGTGAACGTGGCTTAGAAACCATGAACCTCAGAAACGTGGCTTAGAAGACCACGACCCTCAGAAAACATGGCTTAGAAGGCCACGACCCTCAGTCATTATATGTTTAGTTAGTGTTGTAATCATCAATCCAGCTAAGTGAGACAGGGACGATACCCATCCGGCTCACTAGCGCACTAGTTCTAGTCCGTCCACCTAGATACCTAGGGTTTTCCCTTGTGCTCAATCAAATTTCACATTCACATAATGTATATCGCTTTCACATATCCCAAAACAAACAAAACATTACACATACATGTCACCGTTTGCATACCCAAACACTATTAAAAAAACTCACGCACACCAAAACCATTTTATAACATAGTTTAGATCACTTGCGTGACTTGATAAACTATTTAAACAATTTGAAGAACATCTCAAAATAGCACAATAAGAGTTTGCACATGAGACATGTCCAACTTTCACATGTAAGAATACCTTTAAAAACTTAACACACAGATAATTTTGTCAAACACAACTCCTGCGCTCCATATATAATTTAATAAGTGCAATTAACAATTTATAAAACACTTAAAATTAGAAATCAAAGGTTTTCACCAGAACAACGAACTCGATTTCATATACGAATGTCACTTTAAAACCAAAAGTGCAGCTTATAAAAACTAAAACATGTTTTCCCATTGTTCAAACCATTTTCAATTTAATTCCAAAAGTACGCAACACGAAAAACACACCCAAAGTGACTCATTTTCATTGAAAATCTACACTTAATTACACAGACACCTCAAAGAACTTGAAAAAACATTTCGCACCTACCAAACAACCCTGAAAACCTTCCCAACCATATTCCGCATCTCAAATGACACTTAAATAATCAATTGCTCAATTAATAAAACATAACATATGCATACCACAAGGCCTCACTTTAAAACACACAAATTTAAAATGCCAGAACCATTTGAAAATCAATTGCATATCCCAACCCTTCTAAAACCTCATTCGCACCCCTAAAATATACTCAAGGTTCATAATAAAAATTAACACGTCAAAATAGTTTACCTTATATTGAAAAACTCAATTTAATATCATCTATACCTCAAGAGTTCTTGAAAACACAACTTGCACACCTTAAACAATTAACTAAAACACGTCTGAAAATTTCAACAACACAATGCACATGAACAACATTGGCATTTACTTAAAAACAACTCAAATTCATCAATATGCATATCGAAGCACGTCCAAAAATAAAATTCGCATCACGCAATTTATCACTAGAACACATTATAATTTAATTAATGAGAAATTTAAATTGTCTAAAGATGGTATGGCATGGAACCACCTACCTTGTCAGAGCAGACTTCACAACCATGGTGCGCAACGACCGTCGCATGTCAACCGCACCTCCAACAACCTAGCGCGAAACCAAAACAAGGAAATTCCCCCCCCCCAAACCACCAAATTAAACCCCAAATGAAAAAATATTTAAACCCCCTAAACACAACTTAAAACGCTGGAAATAAAATAAACAAACAAAATGAATAAAAGAGAGGAAAACTAAACCCTACAAAGAGTGCGTCACCGGAGGTTACAGCAAGGGCAGCAGGGGGAGGCATAGCTGGTGTCCGAGGGGTGCATGGTGGTGTGACGGTGGTGCTGACCAGAGAAAGAGGGGGGGGGGGGCGTGGTGCAAGGTGAGAGGCCGACTAGGTCGGCGCCGGCTGGTAAGGAGGCTGGCGGGTCGAGGGGGGCCGGCCAAGTGCGAGGCGGAGCAGGGGAGCCGGGGTGACGACAGGTCATCGGAGGGGTGTGCGACGCCGAAGGGGAGCAGTGCAGGAAGAGGAGGATTCCACCAAGGGGGCGGCACGAGCAGGAAGGGCGAAGGGAGAGCGGCGCGCATGAGGTGGGGGGGGAAACGCGATTCAGAGAAGAAAAAAAAGGGCGAAGCCCTAAGAAAAAAAGAAAAATGGGGGTGGGGGGAAATAAAGATAAAAAGAAATAAAACAAACGAAATAAGTAAAATAATAATAATAATAATAATGATAATAATAATAATAATAATAATAATAATAATAATAATAATAAACTGGAATATGAATAATGAGGATAAAAATAATAAGACTCATTTGATAACACTAAAATAAAATAAAAAGTATATCAATTAAGATAATAATAACAATAATAATAAAATTAACAAAACAGTAATAATTGTAATAAACTAAAATAGAAATAACAATAATAATAATAATAATGATAATAATAATCTCAAATGACATTATTATGATTATTATTATTAAAAAAATTGTTAATTCATTTTATTTCATTAATTAAACTTCGGCAAGGCATGCGTTGAATCTGGCGGGGGCGCGCGACGACCCAAGTGAGGCCGCGCAACTTCGACCGCATTGCGCTGGAGGCAAACAAGACCCAAAACACAAAGAACTCAAAATCTTAAATCAGGTTTCGACCCGAATTACCCGATGCAAAGTAAATTAATAAAATAAATAAATTAGAAACGACGGGTGTGACAATTCTCCCCACCATAAAGCTTTCCATCCTCGGAAAGCCACAACCAGAACCAAACCCCACAGCAGAAATCTACACTCCCTTTAGATTAAAAGGGGCTCCCCACAAACATCAAGCAAAGAGAGGGAAAAAAATCATGCTCAGAGAGAGTGACTCAAAGACAATATCAAGAAACGCGTAAAAAAAGACTTTCTGATATGTGTCACCCGCCCCAAAGAGCTAGAACGCCTCCAGCTGATTGTTTTAGAAGATGAACTCTTGAACCCACAGGAACCCACTTCACAAGCCGAAACACCTCAAGCACTATGAAACCGAAACCACACCACTTGGATAAAATGAACAAATAAGGTCAAAACACATCCACAGAACATTCTTATCACTTATCACCAAACCATATTTAAAAATAGAAGTAAAAGATCAGCATGGGGAGGCCCGAGGGGCTCCCCACCATTAGGAAGTCACTGACGCTCGAAACGAGACTGGAAAACCGATACAGAGAAGTTCGAGCGGACTCCCCACCATTAAAGAAAATTCCAGCACTGATTCATTCTAGAGACATTTGTGTGTGACCCAATGTGGGTCTCCCCACCATTAAGAACCTACCAACGCCCAAGGAGAGACTAGAAAACCAACATAGGGAGGCCCGAGCGGACTCCCCAACATTCAGGAAAGGCCAACACCGATTTATTCTAGAGACCTTTGTGCGAGACCCATCGTGGGTCTCGCCGCCACTAGAACTAACAGAGTATATAGAACATTGAAAAAAATTCTAGATGGTGACCAAACACCCCACCACAAGGGGCAGGGAGGGAGGGGCCCGACCACTAGGCGTCAAAACCACGGCCGGCCACAACCAACATCTCAAAATTTCCTGGATGAACACCATTTCGATTTGAGACTGAGTTACCCAACAGACTCTCATAAGGACCACTAAAGAGACTACATTCAGTGGAACGCAACCCCCAAGACTTTAAGGTGCGATATGAACACTCCTCCACATGGTCACGTAAAACTTATGCAACCAGACAGCTCATTCGAACAGAACAACCATAGAAAACAATTTAAGCTTCTTTCACATTCAACACCGATGACAGAAATAAAGTCGGGGTCTCATACACTCTCGGGGTTCCTGACCACGCGCTAGCTTCAATCCGAGGCCTATGGCTAGAGGCCTGATGTTTGAAGCATCTTCTGCCTCGTAGTCAGGCATGGAAGACTCCCGAATGGAGCTTCTCCTTTAGGTGTCACACACAATCATACTGCACCTGAGGAAACACCATCAGACACAACAAACCATGACATCCAATTACTCACACACTGAAAATTCACCCAAACGAGAGCTTAAATGGTACACGTGCATCATCCCTTGTTACACTGAATGAGAACATGACACCACAAATCATCGCCGAGAACGATCATTTTTGTCGAGAGAAACATTACGTTGAGAAAGACTTTAAATTGCATCTTGAACACCACGTGATTCCTGCAAACGACCATAGTAGCCTCATATGATTGGGTCTGCCAAACTAGTAGCCTAACACGAACCTTTCCTTAAATGAAACAAACCAAAGACCATAGGTCATTTAGAACGATAGACTGCACCAACAACTTAGGGTTGCTTCCAAACCACCGTTGACTATCAAAGGGACCTCACGCTGCAAGACGTCACCGAACATGACCCTTGCAGTTGATGTGAACACTACAAACCATTAAAGACATCGATAAGCACTGATAGCTCTCAATTTCCTTCACCCTTCCCCACTGGAATTTCTTTCACCGCTTCTAGGGGAAACCATCAGACGCAACGATTTCAAACCTCATACCCGAAGAATCAGACAACTCAAATGACCAAAACTCACTTCAACTCCCCTCGCATCTGTCATCCCACTGTGAGAGGATCCGCTTAGTTGCAAAAAGGAGGGGTGAGTTAAATTCTAGAATTCAGGAAGAGATTCCTCTGATCAACTAGAGGGTCGGCCAACGGAGAATTACCTGTAGCCATATGTCCATCACATGCCAACGCTTTATGGGGGGGGGCATACACTAGTCAAGAAAGAAAAACATGGACCCAAATCAAACTGGTCCAATGGTCAAGACATAATATAGGCAAACACCAAACGTGTAGGGGGAACGACTACAAGGGCTTCCCGAAGCACTTTTCAAAAGAGACCATTAACCACACACTTTCACAACAAATGACAAACAAAAACTCAAACTCAAGACACAAATCAGTCAAAAAGGATCCTCGGCTCGAAACGCCTCACATCAAACATTTCAAAAATACAAGGACACACCACACAATCACCGGTTATTTAAAACACCAAATTTTCTTTTAACAAAACATTTTGAAAATAAGAAAATCCAGTGGGTTGCACAACACCAATGGTGTCCCATGGCCCTCACACATGCATGTTCCCGTGCCACATCGGCACCAACCTCATATCCATCCAGGAACTCATCTGCTCGTGCCATTAACCCTTTCTCTTTCCATATACACTCATGCATGTGGTTGCCTAAGATAACACCAAGGATCAAAACCAAACCATTCCATTTTTCAAAACGAAAACATCCAACCCACACTTTTCAAGGCTCATACCTTATTTTTTTTGTGCTTTATTTCAAAACATTTTCCAGGACCAAAACATTTTTACCATAAAAAAACAAATTTCCAAGAATCCAAAACAAAGAGACAAGAAATGACGCAAGGAAAAACTTGTGTCAGTGGGTGACTGGAACATATGGTTGGCGGCCATACGCCAATCACACCACTTCCACAGAGGGTATTCCAGGAAAGCGTCCCCAGCTCCACATGACTTTCCAGACCCTACAAGCTCACTAGGACCACTGACCTTACCCCTTTTTCGTTTCCCTTAGACAAGATTAACTGCAAGGACCAAAAACTCAGACAAACCTCAACATACTTTGGTAACTTGAGTCCCGCCACGAGGTGTGCTGGCCAGGCACCTTACTCGTAGCCAGGACGTCGAGTCCCGAAAACCTTAACTCAAGTCTATCATGACTCTAACCTGAAAGAACATGACCCAAGGGAGAAAACCTTTCCCTTTGATACCATTTTGTCACGAACCAGTCCGGGTCGCCTTCTGACCCGACGCCCGACCCGGTCTGCGCCAAGGCCCGAAGGGCGTTCCCGATCTCCACGGGCTGGCACAAGTGCCTAGGTATCAAGAGTAACAAGTGGGAACGGTTAACCCGAAATAAAAGACAGAAAAACAATTAACAAGATAAATAAACTGAAACTGGAAACAGACTACCAAACACACTTCTAAACTATAAACAGGTTTAGGTCTACAATTCAACTAAAAACCCAAAATGAAAAAAACAACAAGAATAGAGAACTAAACTCCAAAACCAACCTCATGTGACACGAGAAGTTTCATCTCCAAGCTACCAACACCAACCTGCACACGAAGACCAATAGCAACCAGAACCACCAACGCTGAGCGCGATGTCACAACCTGGAATACACAAGAAACAAAATCTACATACAACCAAAGGTGTATGTAGGGTGTGAGCCAAAATCCCAGTAGGACATCACCCAATAAAAAGGTTCCATGCCACAACATCAAAAAGACAAATTAATGTTCTTATTCAAAATTATAATTTCAAAAATGGTTTTTAAAGAAAACATTTACAAGCTAAAAGTTAAAGGAAAACACTAAAAAGAACTCGTTTCAAAAACACGATTTTTAAAGAGGAAGAGAAAAGTTCATCATGGGCACAAAAACACATACTCTCACACACACACACACGCACACATACTCCCACACACACAAACAAACACACTCACACCCAAGTGGTCCTCCATATGTCGACGGAAGGTACCACCCCATAGATGGTAGAGCACTATGGGTACATCCCCTAAGGTTCATCTAGCTCGAGTGGGACCCTAGAACCTCATGTCTCGGTGAACGTGTCTTAGAAACCACGACCCTATGAAATGTGGCTTAGAAGACCACGACCCTCAGAAAACATGGCTTAGAAGGCCATGACCCTTAGTCATCATATGTTTAGTTAGTGTTGTAATCATCAATCCAGCTAAGTGAGACATGGAAGATACCCATCCGGCTCACTAGCGCACTAGTTCTAGTCTGTCCACCTAGATACCCAAGGTTTTCCCTTGTGCTCAATCAAGTTTCACATTCACATAATGTATATTGCTTTCACATATCCTGAATCAAACAAAACATTACACATACACGTCACCGTTTGTATACCCAAACACCATTAAAAAAACACACGCACACCAAAACCATTTTATAACATAGTTCAGATCACTTGCGTGACTTGATAAACTATTTAAACAATTTGAAGAACATCTCAAAATAGCACAATAAGAGTTTTCACATGATACATGTCCAACTTTCACATGTAAGAATACCTTTAAAAACTTAACGCATGCATAATTCTGTCAAACACAACTCCCACGCTCCACATATAATTTAATAAGTGAAATTAACAATTTATAAAACACTTAAAATTAGAAAGCAATGGTTTTCACCAGAATGACAAACTCGATTTCATATATGAATGTCACTTTAAAACCAAAAGTGCAGCATATAAAAACTAAAACATGTTTTCCCATTGTTCAAACAATTTTCAATTTAATTCCAAAAGTACGAAACACGACAAACACACCCAAAGTGACTCATTTTCATTGAAAATCTACACTTAATTACACAGACACCTCAAAGAACTTGAAAACATATTTCGAACCTACCAAACAACCCCGAAAACCTTCCCAACTATATTCCGCATCTCAAACGACACTTAATTAAACAATTTCTCAATTAATAAAACATCACATATGCATACCATAAGGCCTAACTTTAAAACACACAAATTTTAAATGCCAGAACCATTTGAAAATCAATTGCACATCCCAACCCTTTAAAACCTCATTCGCACCCCTAAAACATACTCAAGGTTCATAATAAAAATTAACATGTCAAAATAGTTTACCTTATATTAAAAAACTCAATTTATTATCATCCGTACCTCAAGCGTGCTTGAAAACACAACTTTCACACCTTAAACAATTAACTAAAACGCGTCTGAAAATTTCAACAATACAATGCACATGAAAAACATTGGCATTTACTTAAAAACAACTCAAATTCATCAATATGCATGTCGAAGCACGTCCAAAAATAAAATTCGTATCATGAAATTTATCACTAGAATACATTTTAATTTAATTAATGAGCAATTTAAATTGTCTAAAGATGGTATGGCATGGAACCACCTACCTTGTCAGAGCAGACTTCACAACCATGGTGCGCAACGACCGTCGCACGTTAACCGCACCTCCAACAACCTAACACGAAACCAAAACAAGGAAAATTCCCCCCAAAAAAACCCACCAAATTAAACCCCAAATGACAAAATATTTAAACCCCCTAAACACAACCTAAAACTCTGGAAAGAAAATAAACAAACAAAATGAATAAAATAGAGGAAAACTAAACCCTACAAAGAGTGCGTCGCCAGAGGTTACGACAAGGGCAGTAGGGGGCGGCATAGCTGGTGTCCGAGGGGTGCATGGTGGTGTGATGGTGGTGCTGACCAGAGAAAGAGGGGGGGGGGCGTGGTGTAAGGTGAGAGGCTGACTAGGCCAACACCGGCTGGTGAGGAGGCTGGCGGGTCGAGGAGGGCCGACCGAGGGTGAGGCGGAGCAGGGGAGCCGGGGCGACGACAGGTCGCCGGAGGGGTGTGCGACGCCGGAGGGGAGTGGTGCAGGAAGAGGAGGAGTCCACTGAGGGGGCGGTGTGAGCAGGAAGGGCGAAGGGAGAGCGGCGTGCAGGAGGTGGGGGGGAACGCGATTCAAAGAAGAAAAAAAGGGCAAAGCCCTAAGCAAAAAAGAAAAACAGGGTTGGGGGGAAATAAAGATAAAAAGAAATAAAACATACGAAATAAGTAAAATAAAAATAATAATAATGATGATGATAATAATAATAATAATAATAATAATAATAATAATAATAATAATAAAAAAAAAACTGGAATATGAATAATGAGGATAAAAATAATAAGACTCATTTGATAACACTAAAATAAAATAAAAAGTATATCAATTAAGATAATAATAACAATAATAATAAAATTAACAAAACAGTAATAATTGTAATAAACTAAAATAGAAATAATAATAATAATAATGATAATAATAACCTAAAATGACATTATTATGATTATTATTATTAAAACAATTGTTAATTCATTTTATTTGATTAATTAATCTTCGGCAAGGCGTGCGGTGAATCCGGAAGGGGTGCGCGACGACCCAAGTGAGGCCGCACAACTTCGACCGCATTGCATTAGACGCAAACAAGACCCAAAACACAAAGAACTCGAAATCTTAAGTCAGGTTTCGACCCGAATTACCCGATGCAAAGTAAATTAATAAAATAAATAAATTAGAAACGACGGGTGTGACAATGAAACCTTATATAACCAATTTTATCATTATTTATCTATGACAACCTGATTTCTTAAGTTGGAACTTTTAGTTAGTTATGATTAAATGGATGCTAATTTCAATCTATATTTCTATATCTGTGTAAATTGGGAGTGGTGATCTATATAATTAAACCATTTTATATGGTCTTGTTACATCCTATGTCTGAAAGTAAAAGGATGGTTGTAGTTACATGAAATTATAATGTTAACTTATAAAGTGTAGGTATTTGAAACTTGAGAATGGAAATACAACCACCTGAAACTTAATATGTATAAAATTACTAAATTTTTACTCTTGAAGGAATTTGTAGAGGTTAAATGGGGATTCTAATTAAAACTTAAAGAGAATTTTCCTATATAACTTTTATTTGAAACTCCATTTAATAGGACCCTTATAATTAAAGCTAAACCTCACCCATGACTTGGCCTTAGTAGCGGGTAGTTTGGTTAGTATTTTTTTGGGAAAATGAGGATTTTTACTGTCATATTCCCTATCAATATCATCTCTTATATATATTTTTGATTTTTTTTATTGTCATTGTAGATATATTCCTCCATGATGACATTGATTTGAGGACCAAGAAGGAGGTGATGACCATGCTCTTTAAGTTGGTGGGACCTGAACAACCTGTAGTTCCACATGAAGAACCTCCTATTTTTTATAGTTTAAGCATTAAAATCAATATTCAGGAGGATTTATATGCCTTGTATAGTCAATGGAGGGAGATCCATGACCTTCACTATTTATGGCAGATCTTACCAAGGAATTCCATCCACAATATCCTCTAACCTTTTTGGGGGAAGTCGGTCCCTAGGATACAAAGTCATGTTTAGAATAAATATTTTTGATCTTTGAGAATCTATAGATGCCTCTAGAAAAGAGGGTGAATATCACATATTATATTATTTATGGTTCTCCCAAGCGATTATGGGATATTATTTTATAGGAATATCAGCACCAGGGAATGATCTAGTGGGATCTCCAAACTAGTTTCTATGATTAAATTTTCTCAGAGATGCTAAAGGATGATTGATCTAGGGAGTTTATACACCTAGATTGGGGTGTTATGACCAGTATAGATCACATAGATCATTTCACTAAGCTTCAACACTTTATACCCATACTTTATAGTGGTGATCTTTCCAAGGTGAGATGTTTTGAGGATTGTCTAAGGTATGTTATATGATATTAGGTGAACACCTTCTGATTTACTACTATGTTTGAGATATTAAACCAAACCCTTATTTGATGGAACAATTAGAGAAAAGATTAATGTAAATGGTAAGATGTTTTAGCTTCTAGGATAGGTTGTTCATCATATAATGGATGGAAGTTTCACTTCAAGATTTCCCATAAGGGAAGCAGTAACCAGAGTGTACACACTGGCAGTTTATGTGGTATTCCATCAATGTGGAAGGTCAGGCCACATGAATCCTGAGTGTAATAGAGACCTATAAGAGTTCCAAGACTATGAAAAAATGGTCTATATTTAGATATTCTATAGTAACGTTCCATAGATTCTCAATGGGATAGAATCTGCACCAATTCAGAATTCTGGAATGGGGTTGGTGGCACCGCTCAAGACATGAAGCTGGAGTACTACTGGCCATTCAATTCAAAGAGGTGGTTGGGGTTGTGGAAGTAAAATGAAGGCGGAGTAGTTCCAGTAGAGTATACATACTCAAGGTGGTCATGTTGTATCTTAGGGCTACACATCTATCCAATTTTATATAGTACAACATATGCCTAAGGAGCCGAGTTTCATATCATGTACAATACGAGGTATGATATTAATAGCCTCAACTTTAGTATTTTATTTATTTGATATATGTTGTTCAAAATCATTTATATATATGACCTTAATAGAAATTATTTGTCTCGATATTGAGTACTTTTGTAGGGTATTGTCTCTTGATACTCCTTTGGGAGTATGGTTAAAAGTGTGCATCAATGCATGGAGTGTCCCCTCAAGATAGAATATTACCATTTATTATGGAACCTTTTCATCCTTGATATGAAAATCATCAACATAATTCTCAGGATGGATTGGTTGGTGCCCTTTAGTACCCATATTTATTGTTATATCCGAAATTTTCTTTCTTATCACCCAAGGGTAGTAGCTACATTCACAATGAAGGATAGGATTTCCAAGAAAGTCATGATAGACCTAAGTAGAGTGTCGCCACAAATTTATAGTCTTTTTCTTGATGAAAGAAAATTATAATAGGTTTTTTTATACAAGTTTTGGACCATTTTAGAGATGTATTAACTGATGAATTTTTTAGTCACTATCTAAGAGAGAGGTGGATTTTACCATTGAACTTGTTCCATAAGTGCAACCAATTCTTGTACCTCTATATAAGATAGATCCTACCGATATTTAGGAACTCAAGAGGAAGATGAAGGACCTATAAGACAACAAGTTTATATGGACTAGTAATTCGCCTTGGGGTTCACCCATGCCTTTTGCTAATAAGGAAAATGGTATCCTATAGTTGTGTGTGGATTACCGTTGTTTGAATTAGCTTAAGGTTAAGAATGGATTCCCACTTCCTCATATAGATGATCTATTCGACTGGATATAAGGATCTAGAGTCTTCTCAAATATTGATTTGAGATCGATCTATAATTAGGAATGAGTTGGACCCTAGGATATACCATATACAAATTTTTGAAGAAAGTATGGATTATATGAATACCTAGTTATGCTGTTCAGCCTAATGAACACACCATTTCTGTATCCTTGATGAAATTGGTTTTCCACCCTTATATGGATTCCTTTGTAGTAGTTTTTGTGGGTGACATCTTATTATACTCTCATGATCGACATAATCATTCCAAACACCTTGACATCATTTTGAGTACACTATGCGAGCACAATATCTATAAAAATATCACTAAATACCACTTTTTATTGAAAAAATATACTCTCTAGGTCACATTATATTAGAATAAGTGTTATCTATGGATCCACAGAAGGTGAGGGTCATTATTTAATTGGAGCAACCCTAGAATGTCTTTGAATTACAAATTTTCTTAGGGATAACCGGTTGTTATCGACACTTCATTCAAAAAATTTCATACCTTGAAGAACCACTCAAAGTCCTAACCAAGAAAGGTGTAAAATTCCCATAGTATAAATATTTGGATAAAGACTTTAAGGAGATGAAATTAATGATGAACTTAGTGTTGATCCTGGTTTTACTTGAGTCTAGAAGAGGCTATATGATGTTTTGTGATACATTAGGCATCGAGTTGGGATCTGTTTTGATGAAAAGGAAAAGAACCATGGCATAAAAGTATCATCATTTGAGGACTCATGACTGTAATTACCCAACGAATAACCTTGATTTATCAGTTTTACTTCATTCTTAACATTTCTAGAGACATTATCTATTGGGTAATGGTTCATACTATGCAGGAACCATAAAATTCTCAAATAAACATTCTCATATAATGAATTAAACCTATAATAAATAAGTTGAGTCAAATACATGATGTAATTTTACTTTGTGATTGCTTACATGCTAGGGAAGGGAAATTTAGTTACTAGTTCTCTAAGCCAGAAGACACAAAATCAAGTTATTTAGAAAGCCAGTAGTGAATGGTAGTTTATGGATCTTCTTTTTGAAATGCATATGAAAGTTAAATAGTGTCACAAGCATCCTTTTCTTGTGTCTTTATCTGTTGATTCATCAATTTTAGATCAATTAAAGAGGAGAAAATTTTAAGATCCTAAAGTCTTATTCTAGAGGGAAAGTGTTATAGGTGAGGACCCATATCTTGGATAGGATTTTTATGAGGATGAGATCTTGTATATACATGGGCTGGTCTGGGTACTTTTATAAATTCGAGAGGATCTTATTTGAGAAAATCATTCTTATAAATGGGCAGTGCATATCAGACTTACCAATATGTATCATGATATTCACCACCAGTATTGGTGTTCTAGGATGAAAAATGAAATCATGGGTTTTATTACTCGGTGTTCCACCAGTTGGCAGGTGACACCAGAAAACCAGTGGCCAACTAGCCTGTTATTGCCTTTACCTATCCCATAGTGGAAATGGGATGATGTTACTATGGATTTCATAACTGTTTTACCAAATTCACCTCAAGGTAGTGAAATTTTCTGGGTGATTGTGGACATGCTGATAAAGGTTATATATTTCTTTCTTATTCGGGAGACCATTTTAATGGAATAACTTGGGAGGATGTATATATGAGGGATCATACACCTTCATGGGGTTCTATATACCATTGTATCTAATTGGGGTTCTTGGTTTACTTCTCAATTCTATTAGGGGTTATATAAGACTCTTGGTTTATAGATGATTTCGAGTACAACATACCACCCATAGAATGATGGTCAATCTGAGTATACTATATTGGTGTTAGTGGAAATACTTATATAATGTGTACATGAATTTAGATTATTATGGGAAAATAAATTAAATCTTTTTGAGTTATCTAATAATAACAGTTTCTAAGTGAAAATACATATGGATCCTTATACGACACTCTAGAGTAGGTCTTTTCATTCATCTCAGGACTAGTTAAAGGTCAGGGAGTTTGTGCTACAATGACCTCATTTCATTTAAGAGACATCAGAGAAGGTATAGTTGATTAAGAAATGTATGGATACGAATTAATATAGACATAATTAATATGTTGATAACTGTCAATGAACTTTAGAATTCAAGGGGGGGATCAGGTATTCTTGTGAGTCTTGCCAAGATTGAGACATCGATGGATTTGAAGACAAGAGAATATGGTGCCGAAATTTAATGGGAATTTCAATATTTTAGAGAGATTCTGGTTGTTATACTATCAAATAGAACTTAAATAGAGGTATCAGAACATGTACGATGTCTTCCATGATACTTATATTAACCATTATCATTCTAACCTGTCTCAGGCTTTTGATCTTATGGATGTTGAGTTAGAGGCTGAATCTTCTTATAGGAGTGCCCATTTCATATCTTTAACCAAATAATGAAGGCTCTCAAAGGTAGAATAGTTCCTTTGGTATGGGTGATATGAAATAATATTTAGGTCAAGGTGAGTCTTGAGATTGAGAGTCTAATATATGTTCTTAGTGTCTAAACTTATTCTTGGATGCATCTCTACCACCCTCAAAAGGGAAACATGGGGATGAGTAGTTATAAGAAGGAAAGGTTGTAAGATATTAATTTTTTTATAAAGGTATATATCCTTTAATTTTTCATTTAAAACTATTATTTTATCAAAACTTAAGTGAATAAATGGTTCATGGAGGTTTTAGGAGTGTTCAGTCTTGGTTTGGGGACCAATGTATCAGTTTTTTATGAAACAAGCTAAGGTGAATGGTTTTCACATGGTTGGAACTAATCTTGCACCTAAATTGTATAGAACTAGGAGGGTTAATCACAGTTTGTCAAACCATCCACTAGGGGATTATATATCATTAAATACCTTCAATATATTGAATGTGTAACATTTATAATTTTCAAACAGCTTCTCTAACTGTGATCCTATACTGTGTGGGGTGTGGGCTTCTATATAGTCCTGAAGGAACTATTTGTGTATGGTTTGTCAAACTGTGTGAATGAAGCTTATGTGGGTGTGAAACTAGATAGTAGGTATGAACAATTTTCATATGGTTTGGCCAATAATGCGACCAAACTATGAACCCGATTAAAAATACAAAAAATAACTATTTACCCTTTTTCCCTTAAAATTAAAAAATTTTCTCCTCCTCCCTTAAACACACAACAACCTAGATGTGGGAGGTATCCCCTTCCCCTATTCTTAAGATTTAAAATATCCCTTCCATATGAACTTTGTTTCCTTCATTTTTTATTATATTAGACCCCCCTTGGTAAGTAAAACACTCCTCTTGCTTCATTTATCAGTTTTCTTTTCCATCTTCAATGTTATCTTCATGTGACCTAATATACCTTATTTTTAGTGATTTTTTTCTATTTTTTCATTTTCTTTCATTATATCCCAAATCTGAGGCTAATACTATACAAGGATTATAATACCAAGATAATTTAGGTGGTTATATAACTTTTCATAATAGTCTAGGTGTTTACAATTTGTGTCATTGTGCCAAACACTGAACTTTTAATGTATTGCTCCTAAAATGAATATTTCTTTTAAAGTGTTATATAAAATTGTTTTTAAAATTTCTATGAGATCCTTTAATTCCATTGGATGTTGTTGAACTCAACTTAAACCACCCCTTAGGGTTAATTTAATTAAATAAACTTGAAAACCATTCTTTTGTTGTGTCCAAAACACCCCTAAGGTGTGTTTGGCTAGATACATGTAAAGATAATGACTAAAATGAATTAAATGAAACATGATAGGGAATTTTTACTTCACTTGTCACTTTTTATCACTCGTAAGTGATATTATTGAATGAATGAATTAAATTGATAAACAAAATAGATATTTACACATCCCTTTGATAATTTATATATATATATATATATTACTAGATTATGGTTATAAATACAAATCATTATAAAGGTGTGGCCTACCTTAAGTAAGACTTGGATTCCCAACATGTAATGAATTGATAAAACTCGTAGGATTTAAATTGATTCATTAATGTGACTTCTAAGTGGAATACTATCCTTGGACTTGGTCAATGTCTTAAATATGTGAATGTATTGGTATGAAACTAACAATTCACTAGAAATCTCTAGAAATTATAAGGCCTTGGACTATCTCCTTGGTTTTGGCAGGACTTACTCAAACACAAACCACCTTGGATGATATACTTGGTCTCTAATCGAGTATATACCATGTTTACCTTATAATAGCTCTTTATTGTTGATTAGGATGCCTTTTCCATGGGACATAGGTTATTGGCCTACAAATGTTCTGATACTCTTGATATCTTGAATAAGTTGAAGATGGTGGGTTTTACCTAGTTCACTTTCATATAATATTTTCCTCGTTAATATAATGAGATCTGTCATAGATTATACATATATAAAGGATCATGTTGGACTTTCATTTTACATCTTCACTTCATTTATGTATATACTAGACACCACTAAATCTTATACCAACAAACTGGATTTTTATTAGAAATTTTTGGTAGTGGTCTATTTAGTTTTACCCACACCTTTTTTTGGCTACCATTTGGTACTCAGGTTGAATTCATGGATACGGGTAGGCATAAATAGAAGTTCCCAACTATGGATGCTTGATTTCTTTTAGGATGTGATCTTAGGATAAGATGACCAAGACAGTTCTTGGGATGCTTTATAGATATTATTTTGATCATTTTGGTTATTTTCATATATTTTACTACTGTATGACCGTTTCCATGTATGACTATTTATTTTTCTATACCTTCTCATGAAATCATTATCTATATATGATATTATTTTAGTTTATGTCTACTTATTGTTATTGGATGGTTTATTACTTTTAATTCCATGATAGTTAATTTTGTTTACTACATTATTTATTACTATTTTTTTTAACTCTAATAAAGAGGGTATATAATCCCTTACATACCACCATACACCCTCATTTCTAGTCGACCGCCTCCAATATATAGGTATGCATGCTTTCATCCATGTGACCCATGGGTTTGGTTACTTATGAGTGAACCGGGATCAAGATGAAACACTTGTTGTGTCTCATGAAGGAATATTAAATGTTAAATTAATACACTTATATACTTATACTATTAAATATGATGAATTTAAAATGAACCTTGATGAATCATTTTTTTAAATGAATGTAAAATTCATTGAAATCATCAATATGATGCTTGTACTTTGAAAGAAAATAGGAAATAAAGATAAAGTGATAGAATCCTTTAGTACTTACATGATCGATGGAGATAAAATTTTGTTTCCATTTGTAAGTCATGAAACATAATAGAATTTCCAATTAAGGATAAAATTGGTAAACTAATGATGTAAAAATAATAGTATAAAGTGAATAAAGAGGATAATTAATAAAAAAAGAAAAAATGTTGCTTTTAATTTTTTTGAGTTAAAGATAAAGGAAAAAATAAAAGAAGATAGCTCAAGTGAGGAAGACTCACCTTATGATAGTGATGAGGATACGGCTCACCTATCCATGGGATTTAAGAAATTTTATAATAAGAAGAAATTATTTAATAAATAATACTATGGATGAAGATATGAAAAAAGAGGAAGTTAGAAAAAGGAAAATAAACCAGGAGAATTAAACTCTTACGAGTGAAAGAGAAAAGAGGATATCAAAGTTGAATTTCCAAGATTAAAGGAAAATAAAAGTTATAAGGATAGAGTAAAAAGACCCAAGAGAGCTATGAAATCTACCTGGAGTGCCTATGATTATAATTTTAGTGATTCTGATTCAAGGAGGGAAGATAATAATGGGAGGTCTAATATGTGCTTTATGGAAAACACGTCCAAGGTAACTAATTATACTTCACTTATTACTACTCATGAATAAAAAAATGAATATTGAATAATTAGAGGAATATTGTGTTATTCTTTAAGACACAATGAATGAATTAAAATATAAATATAAATTTTTATAAAGGTCACATGTTTTCAGTTCTAGTGATAAAAGTGTCATGTATACAGAAAAAAATATAATTTGTTAAAGGAGAAAAATGAACTTAAAATGAAAAACGAAAAACTTAAAAACAATCCCCAAAGTTTTAGATATATAAGAGAAACATTGAATATAATTCATAGTAATCAAACCACATTGATTTATGCAACTCGGATTGGGTACTAGTCTAGTCAAAGGATAATTTACAAAAATAATTTTATTCCTAGATCAAGATATTCTAGTTTTAAAAATAGTTCGTATTATCATAAACCTAATAAGGTGTTTATTTATAAAAACATTAATTTTTCTTATAGTAAAACTGTTAAATATATTTTGATTCCAAAATATCTTATGCTAACTTTTGTGGACCCAAGAAAGTGTGGGTACCAAAATCATTTCTTGTTTAAACTTGTTGTAGGAAACATGCTTGAAGAGTATCAATAAGAATTTATGGTATCTATATAATCGATTTTCTCAACACATGTATGTGGAATACTTAATATTTAATATCCTTATAAAGGTGAAATGTGGACATGTCACATTTTGTGACAATACCAAAAGAAAAATAATTTGACTTGGTCAAATCAATAACTCTAAATTTATTTTCTTTTCTAAAGCCTGATTTTTTATGGTTTGAAGTATAATTTTGTCATCATATCACAATTATGTGATGATGGTTATCATTTTAAGTTTGATAATAATTCTTTTAAAATATTTGATTCTAAACAACATTTATTTTATACTACTTTATACAGTGATAATATTTATGTAGTTGATTAAGATTCATTATTTTATAAAAAATATTTTTTAAGTGTCTTTCATAAAGAATCTTAGATATGGAATAGGATAATATTCCCCTGAAAACTTTAATATCTTAGAAATATAATTAGTAAATGTTTAGTTAAGTATATTTCTAAACTATAATCCTCAAAAACAAAGTATGCAACTCTTATCAAAAAGTGAAACAATATAATATTTATTTTAAACTAAGGAAATAAGTTTCAACTTATCAACCCCAGGAGTTAGTTCACATGGATATGATTGGACCTTTTATAGTTTATAGTCTATGTGGGAATCATTATTCCTATTTCTATCGATGAATTTTTTCGATTTACTTGGGTATTATTTTTAGCTCACAAAATTGAAACTTATTCCCATTTTGAAAAATATGAAAAATATATAGAAAACATTAGTGGACATGCTATTAATTACCTAAGGAATGATTATGTATGTGAGTTTTAAAATCAATACTTTGAGACTTTATACTCTAAAAATTTCTATAATAAAAAAAATTATGCCCCTAGGGCTCCCTAGAAAAATAGACTAGCTGATGAAGGAATAGGACTATTCCAGATATTTCTCAGACCATGCTTAATGAATATGACTTACCTATTTACTTTGGGGAAGAATATATTAATACATCCTATTATATCATTAATAGGGTTCTTATCATAACACTTTTAAAGAATACCTCATATCTTTTATGAAATATAATAAAACCAAAGTTTAATTACATTAGGGTTTTTTTCAAGGTCTTTATTCTTAATATAAATGAGAGTTTAGATAAATTTGTATCCAAAATTGAAGAAGGAATTTTCCATGATCATTTAATCTCTAATAAATCATATAGGGTGTTTAATAAAATAACCAAATTTATGTTTGAATGTGTACATTTCAATTTTTATTAAATAGATTTACATGAGCCTAATATATATTTAGAAAATATTAAATATGATTATTATAACTTGGATATCAATACCTTAACCATGAATAGTTATAAAAATGTAAAACATGCTATAGAAAAATCTCATAGTGCTAAGGAAGTGTTCAAACTAGTCCCTAAAGAATAAAATAAAGTACAAAGTACTTATATACCTAGATCCATTATAACCCATAAAGACCATTAAGTGATATTATTAGAGATATAGATAGAGGTACTCATTAAATATCTTCTATTAGAAACTAATTTGAAAATAAATAATTCTTATCACATATTATACCTAAAAACATCACTTAATCTATCGATGATGAATTTTGGGAAATGGATATGAAAGAAGGTTTGAATCAGTTTGAAAGAAAAATATTCTAGGAACTATTAGAAAAAACTAAAGACTACCTAACCATTGACACTAAATGGGTGTTTAGGAATAAGTTTTATGAGTCCATCACCATAGTAATAAATAAATCTAGACTCTTTTAATAAATATATATTCAATAAGTTATTGACTACGAGGAAACCATTTATCTAGTATCTCGACTAGAGGCTATTAGAATGTTTCTTTCTTATACAGCACATTTGAATTTCAAACTATATCCAGTGAATATAAAGAGTCTTTTTCCTAAAGGTTATATTGTGGAGAATGTTTTTTTAATAACCCCCAAGATTTAAAAATCCTCATTTTCCAAATCATGTTTTTAAATTAAAAAAAACATTTTATGGTTTAAACAAATCTCTTAATGATTGGTATGATAGGATAATATCTTTCTTGATTTCTAAATATTTTTCAAAAGGGATAGCTGATCCATCCTTATTTATAAAAAGTATTTCCAAATATGTTTTGGTAGTCTGTATATATATCAATGATATTATTTTTGGATCATCCAAAAACTCCTTGTGCATAAAATTTTCAAAAACGATAAAAAATGAATTTGAAATGAGTTTAATGGGTGAGTTAAAATTATTCCACGATTTTTAGATATTTTTAAAATAAGGAATAATTTTAAATAAAAGTGAATAAAAAGGATATATTGAAACATTTTCTCTTGGATAGCTCAAAAGGAAGTTGTACTTAAATGAGTACCATCTGTAAACTGGATCTTGATAAAAATAGGAATCCAGTTGACTAAACCATTTAAAAATGTATGGTAAAGAATTTTATTTAATTAACAGCTAGCTGACCTAAAATTATTCTCAGTGTGTGTATATGGGATTGTTTTAAAAAATTATAAGTAATATCATTTAAATACTGTCATAGTAATTTTTAAATACCTCAAGAATATGACTAGTTTAGATATTTTTAACTCTATAGGACAATCCTTTAAATTAGTAAGTTATTCATATGTAGATTTTAGTGGATATAAGTTAGATAGAAAAAGAAACTCTATAATATGTCACTTTTTATGAAAGTATCTAGTATCATGGTGTGTTAAGAAGAATAATTTAATTACATTATCCACTGTTGAAGATGAGTACATAATTGCAGGCAGTTGTTGTGAATATATTCTTTAGATGAAACACAAATTACTATACTATAGATATGGGTTTATACATGTGACCATAATCTATGAAAATAAAAGGGATATTAATATTTTAAATAATCTTGTGTCTCATTATAGTATAAAGAACATTTCTATAAGACATCACTTTTTCAAAGAACATTTTCAAAAGGGTGATATAAATTTAGTTCATTCACACTAAACATTATATTGCTGAAATTTTTAAAAATATTTTGAATATTGAGAGAATAAGATATATTATACATGAGATTTGAAATATTAATTAATATTAGTCTTTTATTTACATAAATATTTTGTTTCTAGTAAAATTTAAGTCACAAGTCACATGCTACCAGTGGGTACTACCATAGGCATGCTACCATTGGTTGATACCACCCAAATTCTACCATTGCATAATACTGTTAGGAACTACCATTGTTTAATACCAATATGGTGAAACCATTTTATGCTACCATTGTCTTACTACCATTATATGATACTAGTGTTTTCTACCATCAAACACTACCATTGTATGTTAACGCTATAATAGACACACTTTCTTTTCTACCATTTCTATTTTTTGTTATTTAACTCTAAAATTTATTATTTTATTTTAACTAAGATATTTTTATATTTAAAATTTGTTTGATGAACTAAATGATAAAAATCCTTATTGATATTCTGAATTGAATCTAACTCATGTGCACCCCTTCAAACCTCTTATCTCTTACTCTCCCAAACCCAAAACTTTGAATTTCATTCTTCAGTCTCTGCATCTATGTTTCAATAGTGAGAATGAAGCATGCTTATGGATCCCCAGATGAGTTGTGACCACTAAAGAAATCAAAAGAAATGTCATGTCAACCCATAAATCTATTAAATACTCTTCTTTCAGCATGAATAATAGTTATAGAAAATGAAATATATGCTTCTTCATTTACTTCAGGTAACTCTATAGTTTGGAAGGATATTCAAGAGCAAGGGTGGGATATGTGGTTTTCAGTAAACAAGTGACCATTCTATCTGAGATTGGTTTGTGATTTTTATTTTCATGCCATGTTTGAATGTGGGGATAAAAAGGATTTCATTAGAACATTTTTAGACGGAAAGATGATAAGTTTCTCTCCAAAGCATTAGGATAAGTACTTATGAGTTCCTTTCCAAGGAATATTTGAGGATTATCAAGGTTCATACCCCATTGACCATGAAAATTTTATCTTTTAAGAATCACTTCAGAAGCTTATTGGGGATGTTACTATTAGAAGACTGGTTACAATATAACTTGAATGGTAATATCAAATTCTTTCAAGTTTATCCAATATATTGTGTGTTCCATGAAAGGGTATTTCGGTGTGATGAGGTATCAAGATGTCTTATTTTGTATCTTATGATAAGAGGGGACAATATAAACCAATGTAGTTATCTTATAGTGAATATAATGGAATTATTCAAGCTTTCCTCTAGGTCCTGTAGGACCCCGGGACACCCTGAGAGGGGAGGGGTGAATCAGGGTGACCACTTTTTCTTTTAAAGTGTTGGATCTTGTTCCCACGTTGGTAGGAACTTGTTGAACCTGTATGATGATTATGATTAGACAGAAAACATTCACATGCACAGAGAAGACACAACCCTTTTTATTTGGTTCACCACTAAGGGCTACGTCCAAGGAGCATACGCCGACAGGTTGTCGGTCGTACCTAAATCCACTATGCTTCACTAGCTGTAGATTACAAAGGTTTGGGTATAGTCACTCTGTCCCAGGCTCACTGCCTTTACAAAGGTTCAGGGATAGCTCACTGCTTCCCTCGGGTCACTCCCGTTGACTCACCCTGGCTCACTGCCGTTGGTGAAGTCCCACTCAGTTTATAGACGTGACGGTCTCTTCATCATTTGCATAAGAATGCATCCTTTGTTTTATGTAGATGCTCTATTGAAGTCCGATTCTCACTAGAAGAAGAATATCACCTTTCCTCGAATGTATCGGGTAGTCTCTCGGCTTTCGTGCAGCTCCAAACAGGCCAGTGGGTTTCAGCAAAACCTGGCGCGCTTCTCCAAGACAGTCGCACAAGTCCCACTACGGCGCGCAAGTCCAAATTGGTGTGCAAGTGTCATCAACGCACCTGCGCGACGCTTCCTTCCCTGACTTCAAACATGCGCGGTCAACTTCCTTTCTCTTCCAAACCGCCTTGGGCGCGCAACCAACAACCGGCGCACAAGCTCTACTTGCGCGACAAAACTACCACCTGCGCGACTCGACCACCTGTGCGACGAGAGCTCGAAAAATCTCGAAGTCTTGAGCTCCGTCGGAAATGAGGAGGGGTGGTCCAGTATTTATAGGCAAACTGGACCCCCTGCGCGGAGGCGCGCAAGTCCCTCAGCGGCGCGCAAGTCTTGTCTCCAGTAACCTCTGTCGCGCAACTCACTTGCGCGACCCAACCAACACTTGTGCGACCTTCTTTCCCTAGCCAAATTTTGATTTTCTGATCCTCAAAAACATATGGCGCGCAAGTCTTTTATCCTCCAAGAGCTCGGAACGCAAGTAACTTTGTCAAAAACACTTTACTTTATTGGCCAATTTTCAGGCCCAAAAATTTGGCAAACACTGGGAAACGGCGCCACCTTCACTACTGTTTTCTGCTTGAACGGTATGATCTCTTTGTTGGTACACATCCTGAACTTCCACTGAGGATTGACAACAAACACAAACCATACGCCAAATCATGCTTTGAAGACCCTGGTTCCAACAATCTCCCCCTTTGGGTTTGTTCGCAATCAGAATAAAATCAATAGATCTCCAACCATGAGCAAACCCAAAATGCAAGAATCAACTTAGACAACACTCTAAGTCTACGTGAGCAATGCTCGGTGTAGAAAACAAGAGAGGAAGCTTGAATTGGGTTCCAGTGTTTTTGAAATTCTCCATGACGCCCGATTGTATCCTTCTTATACTTCTCATCACAGAAGCATTTCTTGCCTTGAATTTATTCTTTTCTCCCCCATTGACAATAAAACCAAAGACCGATAAGTTGTCCAATGTTCAGCTCAAGCCATACTCCCCCTGGATAGTATCTCCCCCATAAACCTGCATCACATCCATAAGCAGATAAAAACAGTTATAACAAATGGGGAGAGGGGATTTCCGGAGCCTCCTTATGCAGTAGGAGGTGGTTGAACACCGAGGTTCAACCGATGATTCTCAAACACAACCACAGACAATGGATTGGTCAGGATATCAGCCACTTTCTCATCAGTTCCAACACGATCCATTCTAATCACGCCTTGTTCAACCTTTTCTTTGATAAAATGATACAGTATTTCAATATGCTTTGTACGAGAATGCTGAACCGGATTCTTTATAAGATCAATTGCGCTTTTGTTATCACAGTAAATTACCATTGGTTTCTGCACCTTATCACCAATATCTATTAGTTGCTGCTTCATCCAAAGAAGTTGAGTGCATGCCTTTGTGGCAGAGATATACTCAGCTTTAGCAGTACTAAGAGAAGTACTTTCTTGTTTCTTGCTCAACCAGCCAACACATTTCTGCCCAATATAGAAAGCTCCACCACTAGTGGACTTTCTGTCTACCACATCACCAGCCCAGTCAGCATCAGAAAATGCGGATAATTCACTGTCCCTGCCTGCAGCAAAAAATAACCCGAAATTATGTGTACCTTGAATGTACCTCATGATTCTTTTTACTGCTGCCATATCTTCCTATTTTGGATTACTCTGAAAGCGGGCCGCAAGGCATGTGGCAAAGAAAATATCTGGCCTTGTCGCTGTCAGATACAGTAGGCTTCCAATGATCCTCCTGTACATGGTGGGATCAACAGATTCCCCATCCTCATGCTTTCCAAGTTTAGTTCCAACTTCAATTAGAGTCGACATTGGTTTGGAGTCTTGCATATTGAACTTCTTCAGTAGCTCTCTTGCATATTTTTCCTGAGAAATGAAAGTGTATTCCTTATTTTGAATCACCTGCAGCCCCAAGAAATATGTGAGCTCCCCAATCATAGAAATTTCAAATTCCGATTTCATGTGATTGGCAAATTCATCCACTGATTTCTGCCTACTTCCACTAAATATGATATCATCAACGTAGACAAGAACCATGAATTGATCTTTTGGAGAATTCTTCACATAGATATTGTGATCAACTCCTCCTCTTTTGAATTCCAACTTCTTGAGATATGAATCCAACCGTGAGTACCACGCCCGTGGTGCCTGCTTCAAACCATATAGAGCTTTCTTCAGTTTGTAGAACTTTGTTTCATCTGTATCCAAAACAAAGCCCACTGGTTGTTCAATATAGACTTCCTCTTCGAGTACACCATTCAAGAATGCTGTATTGACATCCATTTGATATACTTTATATCCTCTTTGGAGTTCCATGGCAAGGAAAAGCCTGATTAACTCCAGTCTATCCACTGGAGAAAAGGTTTCTTCAACATCAATCCCTTCAATCTGGGAGTATCCTTTACATACTAGTCTTGACTTGTTTCTGATGACACTTCCATGCTCATCAAACTTATTTTTGAATATCCATTTGGTACCAATCACATTGTGAACTTCCGGTCTCTGGACAAGATCCCATGTCTGATTCTTGTCAATCTGATCTAACTCTTCATTCATGGATTTTACCCAGGATTCATCCTTTGCAGCTTCTTCAAATGAGGATGGCTCCACAACAGAAAGAAATGCAGTTTGTGTGTTATTCCTCACCCTCCTTGTCTGTGTAGGTGCATTCATGTCTCCAATTATGTTAGATGGATCAATTTCTGCTCTTCGATTTTTCTTATGAGGTTCAGACACATTCTCACCATCCAAGATTTCTATTTCAGATTCTTCGTCTGAGTCAACATCATGATGTGACCCTTGTGTATTTTGTACACCTTCCTCTATTTCTGTATTTGTATTTATTTCATGTTCACATTCATTCTCATCTTGTATTTCATCAGCATAGGTACTATTTGAAGTGTTTGGAGTTTTTCCTTCAATGATCTTAACATCATTGCTTTCCACAATCCTCCCCAAGCATTTATTGAAACACTTGTAAGATTTGCTGTTCATTGGATATCCAAGAAAAATTCCTTCATCAGCATTGTCACCATACTTTCCTTGGTTTCCTTCTTTATTCCGGATGAAACATTTGCTTCCGAAAACATGAAAGTATTTCAACGAAGGCTTCCTTCCATTCCATAATTCATATGGTGTCTTTATTTCTCCCATATAAAGCCCTGTTCGATTCTGAATGTGCACTGCAGCCTCAACAGCTTCTTTCCAGTAATGGCGAGAGATACCACTCTCAATCAGCATAGTCCTAGCCATATTGTTGACCTGTCGATTACGGTGCTCAACAACTCCATTTTGTTGTGGAGTTCTCACAGCAGCTACCTCATTTTGTATTCCATGTTTTTCTAAGTAATTTTTAAACTCAATGGACGTGTATTCCCCTCCATTGTCAGATCGCAGGACTTTTATTGTCCGGCCTGTATCGTTCTCTGCAATCCGTCGATAAGTTTTCATACAATCAAGCACTTGTCGCTTCCTGTGGATAACCATTACACAAGCCACTCTGCTATAATCATCAATGAAAAGGACGAAGTACCTTTCTCCATAGGTTCCAGAAACATTTATTGGGCCACATACGTCTGTATGAATGAGATCAAGAAGATGTGATGCCCTTTTCTTCTTTGGTCGATATGAACTACATACCAGTTTCCCACGAATACAAGCATCACAAGACTTTTCCCGTTCACGTTTTAGAATGGGAATGTCCATGACTATCTTTAACTTAGATATCTTTTCCATGTCTTGTTGGTTAATGTGCCCTAGCCTTCGATGCCATAAATTATTTTCTTCTTCAATAGACAAATAGCAAGAGTTCACTTTGCTGTTAACCTGATATAAATTTCCATCTGTTCTACTGCCTTTCATAAGAGAATTTCCTGTTTTTCCTTTTATGGTGCAGCCTTTTTGATTGAAGGTTACTATGAGTCCTGAGTCACAGAGTTGACTTACACTCAGGAGATTGTGGCGTAGACCATCCACGTAAAGAACCTCAGTCTTCTTCAGCTCCCCGTTGGCGAGAGCAGTATTCCCGCTGCCTTTGATCTTCAAAGCACCGTCATTACCAAACCGTACTGTTCCATCAACCTTATTTTCAATGTTCATCAAAAGGTCAGCATTTCCCGTCATATGGGAAGAGCATCCACTATCAAGGATCCAGGTGCTGCTGCTTTTTGTAGCTTTGAGTGCTACTTATGCAAGATTTGATTTCTCAATCTTCTTCTTCTCTTTCCATGAGATATTGGATTGAGCATAGGATAATGGTGTCCTTTTAATACATTCTTCTACATAATCTGATTCTTCATACCCATGATCTTCTTCTAGATGGGAAAAACTATTTGTGAGAACAACATCATCAGGAGGATGAGCACAGTCCCATCTTTGAGTTTTGTATGAATTCCTCCTGTCGTACCGCTGCCTGCAATACATAGCTTTATGGACAAAGTTAGAACAATTAAAACAGTAACCATAAAAGATATTTCTTCTATAAGATGGAGGATATGAAATCGTTCTCCTTTGTTGACTTCCCAGATCTTCTCCATTTAGGTAGCTCCTTGCCTCTTCACAATATGTCATGGTATGGCCCAGATAGCCACAGAACTGACACTTCATGTGAGGGAATGTCTTCTCACCTAAATTTTTCCTCATACCTTCATCCTTGTGAGAATAGTTGAACTGCCTATCATTTCTGAATGTTTGAGGATAATTGTCAGTTCTCCTTCTAGTTTGGATTGAGGGTTCCTTTTTCCGCACTTCAGGAAATGTTTCGACATGTTCAACCTTCGTTTTGTCTTTCTTTTGGCTCTCGTTATTTCCAGCAGTTGATGTTTCAGCTTCATAGCCAATTCCACTCTTTCCCATACAGGCGGGTCTTTGAACGCTCAAGATTTTTTCAACCCTATCTGAACCACATTTGGCTCTTTCCAGTAACTCTGCATCTGAGAATCTTCTAAGACGTACTTTCTCCCTTGATTCTTTTGAAAATGATTCAGTTTCAGGTTTACTTCTAAGAGTAACAACTTCCTCCTCAAGACCCTCAGCAGTCTTGGACTTTTCTTCCAGTCTTGACGTGAGGTCATTAATGACCTTTCCCTGCTCCTCAATTCTCAGTTTTAGATCCACTACATCATCATTTCTTTCAAGGATTTTAGACTGAACTTTCACAAATTCTTCTAGACGTTCAATTTCAGTTTCAAGTTCATCAACATATTCTGATGATTCTTTGACCATTTCCTTCCACTTATTACATCTCTTACATTTACTCTCAAGCTTGGAGAAGGCATCCTCAATTTGAATATTTGGATTACCAATAGTAGTAGTCTGATTATCTCTATCTTTATTGATTGAGGATTCTGATATTTCAGTGGTAGCCATCATGGAAGCATGGTTTTTGGTTTTAAATTCTGGTTCTTCTTCCTCACAAAATTCAATATCATCATCTTCTTCTTCATAGACAAAACTCTTCCTCTGCATTTTCTTTCCAGATTTGAAGTCACCCTTTTTGAAAAACCTTTTCTGAGGATTCTCAATGTCTTCATATTCTCTCTCATCATTATCTAACTTTCTTTGGCACTGAGAGGCAATGTGCCCAACTCTTCCACAACGGAAGCATGCAAGAGGTAGCTTACCTCTAAATTTACCTTTTCCCTTTTTCAACTTCTTGGCGATGAGGGAAAGAATTTCTTTTTCTTCGTCATCTTCACCACCACTATCTTCTGAAATTTTCAGTTTTTCCATGGATTTGAATGCCATTTCCTTACTCACGCGAGTCGTGGCATCTTCGGGTTTGACTCTCATCTCATATTCCACTAAACTACTTAACAAATCATCCAGAGATAGTTTAGATAGATCTCTTTCTTCGAGTGCTGACACCTTTTCATTGTACATGGGAGGAAGTCTTCTCAAGATTTTCTTTAAGATATCAATGTCTTTGATTTCTTCTCCAAGACCTCGAATTGCTCCCACTACTTCAGTAATTCGATTAAAAAATGAGTCTGCATTTTCATTGGGGTGCATCTTTAGGTCGTCAAACCTGTTGTGTAAAAATTGAAGTTTTGCCTCCTTTACCTTGATATCTCCTTCATAAATGTTTTCATGTTTATCCCAAATAGACTTTGCTGAAGTGCAACTCATCACCTTTAGATAGATCTGATCGGAAAGAGCTGCAGTGAGTGCATTTTGTGCTTTAGCATCAGCATCAAGAATTTTCCTGTCTGTGTCAGTCATAGCAAGGCCTGTTGGATCAGTGACTTGTATTCCTTTCACAGTAGAAAACAAAACTTCCATTCCAAGAGATATTAGATGAGATCTCATCCTATTCTTCCAGATCTAGAAATTATTTCCATCGAAGAGAGGGACTCCCCTAACATTGACTGCATTCTTCATGGCGACAAAGGACAGATTCAAATCCAACAACCTTTACCCTTTGATACCACTTGTAGGACCCTGGGACACCCTGAGAGGGGAGGGGTGAATCAGGGTGACCAATTTTTCTTTTAAAGTGATGGATCTTGTTCCCACGTTGGTAGGAACTTGTTGAACCTTTATGATGATTATGATTAGGCAGCAAACATTCACATGCATAGAGAAGACACGACCCTTTTTACTTGGTTCACCACTAAGGTCTACGTCCAAGGAGCATACGCCGACAGGTTGTCGGTCGTACCTAAATCCACTATGATTCACTAGCTGTAGATTACAAAGGTTTGGGTACAGTCACTCTGTCCCAGGCTCATTGCCTTTACAAAGGTTCAGGGATAGCTCACTGCTTCCCTCGGGTCACTCCCGTTGACTCCCCCTGGCTCACTGCCATTGGTGAAGTCCCACTCAGTTTATAGACGTGAAGGTCTCTTCATCATTTGCATAAGAATACATCCTTTTTTGTATGTAGATGCTCTATTGAAGTCCGATTCTCACCAGAAGAAGAATATCACCTTTCCTCGAATGTATCGGGTAGTCTCTCGGCTTTCGTGCAGCTCCAAACAGGCCAGTGGGTTTCAGCAAAACCAGGCGCGCTTCTCCAAGACAGTCGCGCAAGTCCCACTACGGCGCGCAAGTCCAAACTGGCGCGCAAGTGTCATCAATGCACCTGCACGATGCTTCCTTCCCCGACTTCAAACTTGCGCGGTCAACTTCATTTCTCTTCCAAACCGCCTTGGGCGTGCAACCAACAACCGGCGCGCAAGCTCTACTTGCACGACAAAACTACCACCTGCGCGACTCGAACACCTGCGCGACGAGAGCTCGAACAATCTCAAAGTCTTGAGCTCCGTGGGAAATGAGGAGGGGTGGTCCAATATTTATAGGCAAACTGGACCCCCTGCGCGGAGGCTCGCAAGTCCCTCAGCGGCGCGCAAGTCTTGTCTCCAGTAACCTCTGTCGCGCAACTCACTTGCGTGACCCAACCAACACTTGCGCGACCTTCTTTCCTTAGCCAAATTTTGATGTTCTGATCCTCAAAAACATATGGCACGAAAGTCTTTTATCCTCCAAGAGCTCGGCGTGCAAGTACCTCTTCCAAAAACACTTTACTTTATTGGCCGATTTTCAGGCCCAAAAATTTGGCAAACACTGGGAAATGGCGCCACCTTCACTACTGTTTTCTGCTTGAACAGTATGATCTCCTTGTTGGTACACATACTGAACTTCCACTGAGGATTGACAACAAACACAAACCATACGCCAAATCATGCTTTGAAGACCCTGGTTCCAACAGGTCCAATCCTGTAGTTTATCTCAAGATGAGTTTAGTTAAGTTATAAGAACGAGGAATTTTTGCTGATGTAAGAGAAAATGTGACTCAGTGTGGTAGATTTTTTATAATCCAAAACACCTGTAAAAGAATAAAATTTAATTGGAACACTTGATTAAAAAAATGGGTAGTGGATAGTGAGAAACTTTATGATAATTTTATCCTTGTGAAGAACCCATCTAGACCCAGGAATTTGGTTGATCCCAACTTAGATCTAGATGAGGTGGTATATTATTCTTCTAATGAAGAGGTAACTAAGGCTGGTTTTGAAGTTTAAGAAGAAGTTATGGATAAATAAGAATAATTTTTTATTATTTCAATTAAAGTATGGAGTAAACCTAATATATTCTAGAGAAAAAATGTCTCTTATAGAACCCATAAGTATCCTCTTTTATTTCCCTCTAAGGAAATTTTGTTAGATAGTTATGATTATGTTTCAAATAATCATATCTCCAATGGTGCTTAGTTGGAGGATGCTACTTTTGAGAGTCTAGAAGATGTCATTGTATTATCTGATGACTCTTTATATGATGTTGATAGTGAAGATAAGGATAAAGAAAACAATCCCTTCATTAATGTTTATAATTTTTCTAAGACTGTTAGTGGAGATTGGGATAGTGAATCCTAGAGTTTTTTAGTGATTCAAGGTTCTAGAGTCCTAGTAGAGGTGGCTATATAGGTATAAGATAATAAAGAACCACCATTTAAGGGGGAGAAGTTCCCAGGATCAGATGTTATTGGCCTTACCTACTTTATTCAGATGTTGATGGTGATGATGGAGGTAGTCCACCAGAGCATGGTGGACCTTATATTTGTATTGTTCATAGGTATCTTAAGGGATCTTTGCTGGAATTGATAGACTAATAAGAGCTTCTAGAGCCCTTTCCTTCAGTGTTTCCTACCAGATATGAAAGAAATATAAGTTTATATTGTAGTTCTTGATGCGAAAGCATTCCATGAGGGTATTCCTTCACCTTGACAGGAAATTTATTCATCTCCCCCTCCTCATCCTTAAACAAGTTACCTAAAAAAAGTTGACTTAGATTAATTTAAGGGGTATATTTTATCTAAAATTTGTGGTTTTATTTGGTCTTCAACTTTATAAGATAAATCTCTCAGAGAAGATGATATATATTTCTTTGTTTCATTAGTTGTGGGACATATATAACCTAACTTATTAATTATAATTTGTAATTTGGAAGTAGATAAAAAGAAGTTGGTTGAGTATATTGGTGTTATCCATTCTACTTTAAAAGATATGAGAGTATATATGAAATAGAGATATTTTTAAGTACTTGAAATGATGAAATCTCCTTCAACTGTTGGATCATATTCTTTCGAAGTTCTACCTCCTCCTATGATTTTTATTATTGATGATGAATACATCGGAATAATTATTTGAGAAGAGCTATAGATTGTGTTGGATGATTCTTATACTTGTCACTAAGATGAATTGAGACAAATCAAATCTCGTGGTGATTATATATATAAACTTATTATAGAATTATTTAATGAAGTTATAAGTGATGGTAAACTATAACCAAAGACATAAAATATTAACTTTATGATATTTTCAATAAAAATGATACAATTATCATTTGATGTTTTGGATGAGAACCTAGGGCTACCTCTTGTTACTAGTTCCTTCAAGGAACAAGTGACTCAGTTTAATGAGCTATCCCCATTGTTAAATGTGTTTATGGAAGATATGAATAACTTCATTCATATGATGGATCTTGAGAAAAAAATCATCATGTATTTTGTAGAGATGATGGGTCATTTTTTTTATTATTACCAAGAATTTTGGAGGTGTTTTGAAGGATATATTAGATGATTAGAGAAAGTTGGTTTGGTTGAACAGGGGTTTCTTTATGTTTTTTGTGTTTGTTTAACTATACATAAAATAATTAACTTTTTTAAGACTTAAAAAAGTGAATGGATAGGGATGACCATAATGAGTTTTTTGGATGAAGTCCATTGGATGGAGTATTTCAGACTAAGATGTATAGACAGAGTGTTTATGTTGAATTTTTATCCTATATTTCTTACAAAGTTTGTCAGATAGAATTTTTGGTGAAGTTTAAATATAGAAATGATTTCATGTTCTCAATTTTTCCAACATCAAGAGTTATGAAATATCTCCTAATCCAAGAATTAATATAAAGGATGAAAAATTTTTTTATATAAAAATTTCATACTATAATGTTATGAAGAAGTTATGTGGAGTTCACCAGATATATACTATTGGATAGAGGTTTTCTTGTGAATAATTTTTTGTGTTTTATGTGTGTGAATTCTATCGGAAAGAATTTTATTGATGAAGTTTAAAGGGAATTTGTTGATGGATTTCATTATATAAATTCCAAAGGGATGAATTCTGAATATAAAAAGTAAAAATAGATGAAGTTTTATGGATAAAGTATAAATAAAAAAAATTCTAATATGATGAAGTCCATCGAACAATATTTTTTAAAGGTTTTTGATTGGGCAGAGGTTACTGGAATTTCCAATAAGAGCGATTTGAACAGAATTTTTTTAGATGAAAACCACTATTCATATGATTTATATAAATATCATCAGACAAAGGTTGGAATATGAAGAAAATAGAAATATAGTTCTGATGTAAGTCATTGGATGAAGGAAGTTTCTGGGAAAGTCTTCTAAGAAGTTTCTATGAAGTTTGTACAGGAACAATAAGATGATGTCTCAATGGATGGAAGAATTGTTATAAAGTTTTTATAGGAAAACTTAGTGGTATAAGGTTTTTTTGGTTCAAAAGTTCTTTAAAAAGTTATCATAAATACATAAAATGTGAAAATAATACAATATCCTTTCAATTTTACAAATATCATAGGAGGAATTTTGATGATTTTTTCTAATATTTAAGTATGTTTGTTAAAGGTTGTGGTTGTTTGAATTTAAGAGAATATTTGAAACACTCTAGAATACTTGAGAAGCATCCAAGTGAATTGTTTTGAGTAGGAGTTTCAAATAAATTTTTTTATTGTGTTGGAAAATATTTTTTTGTTTCCAACTTTTCTACTTCAAGATATATTATATAAAGGGGGGTTTTCATACACTCCAACATTATGAAGTGTACTATTCACACAAATAAAATATGAATTACTTTAGAAATAGTTTCATATAGAGATACTATATGAAATTTTTAAATCCAAAGTTCAATCAAGAAGTTTCCGACCAAGGAATATCTTGGTTGGAGAAGAAGTTATAATCAGATAGAGTATTTGTGATCATAGTCAACGGAAATAAGACACTATAAAAAGTTTGATATCTGGTGGAATCAGATATATTGTGTAAAAAGGTGAACTAGAAGGAGTTTTTTATAGAAGATAATATATTAATAGAGTATAGGGAAGTTTCATCCACTTTCATAAGGTAATGTAAAGAGTTTTCTAGATGGATTATTGGGAAGATATGTAAAGACCCATAAAATTCAAGGGAAATTTTTTCTTAATTTTCTTTGGAATTTTACAAGAGCGCGGTTTCTGACGGAACCTGATTCCGAGGCCCGGAGTGCCCAGAATCAATTTCCGAAGTTTGGCTCGGGTACATTCAGTGAACGAACGAGCGGGAATTTCTAACTTTTGAACCGGTGCCTGGAATCGAATTTCGAGGGCACCGATGAACTCGCAGCGCTGATATTCGCTTAAGGAGACCTTTTTCGAGGTTGTGTTTTATGCAGGTTGAGAGTTGGTTTTTGGGAATTTTAAATGAACTTAAATAAAATGTGGAAACACATTTTATTTTTTTTATCCAAGTTGGTTATAACCTCCCAAAGGGAGTTAGGGGTGGGACCCACATCCACTTAACCTCCCTTGAGAGGATTAAGTGTGGTGGGGCCCACACGAACCCTAACACTTCATCTTCCCTTTTGAACTCCCTATAACTCCTCTTTTATTAAACTTGACAACTTGGGTTATTAATTGTGTTGAGTTGTTTGAATTTCAAACTTTTGAAATTCAAGTTGTTTAATTGTGTAAATAAAATAAGCTTTAAGCTTATTTTATTTTGGTTGGTATCCTTTGCCACCTTGAGAGGAATTGGGAAGCTCTCTCCACCTTCTTCAACCTTGACGAAGAACACGAAGAACACTTAAGCTCCGACGAAGAACGCCGCTTCTCTTCTTCGTAGTCGGTGTGTTTCCGAAGATCGACGACGCCGCTTCTTCGATCTTCTTCCCATGTCAACGAAAGGAGACGCCGTTTCCTCCTCGGATTATCTCCGTCAGCTTACGAAGCTTCTCCAACGACGTACCTCTTCGGACGCACCTCGACGTCAACGGAAACGACATTCGGTTTCCACGAAGCCCGACCTCCGTGACGCTTGTCTTCCGCGGCTTGTTGACGTGTTCCGCACTTGAAACCGAGGTAGGGGTTTATTTTATTATTTTGTTCATGATTTATACCCGTGATTTTTCTTCGTGGAATTTGTCCAATTGTTAGCAAATAACGCGAGGGGGCCGGACCGCACGAACACGACCGACCCTCCTCCTATTCATGTTGATTCTGTTGTGGATTGAAACAGGTGTGGCGCGGTGCCGTCGCACCATGCAGGATCATATGGCAAGAAACGCACGGCGCCGTCGCGCCGCGTCGTAAAATAATGCAAGGACGCGACGCCGTCGCGCCGCGTCAAAGAGAGTTGAAGGCGCCGCGGCCGGAGCAGGGCCGCGGCGGAGGGGCACGGTGCCGTCGCACCGCGCCGAACAAAGAAGGCCGCGGCCGGTTCTGGGCCGCGGTGGAACGAGAAGACCGGAGGCCAGCCGGGCCGCCGGTTTCGGAAGCCAGAAGGGGGACCGGCCTTGCCGGTCCCGTTAAGGAAGAACCGGCCGGCCAGGTCGGGCCGACCGGAAGGGAGGCAAACCGGGGGAAATTAATTCCCCCGGGAAACAAGTGAAATGGCCCCCATAATGAGGGGGGCCGGTTTCACAAAGGGGGGGCAGGCGGCCCCCCGTTTTCCAGCAGCTCGGCCTTTGGCCGAGCGGGCAGCGCGCGGCGCTCTGCGCCGGACCGGGCCCCGCCGGGCCGGGCCGCGCCGGGCCGGGCCGTGCCGGGCTGTGCTGGGCCGCGCCGGGACGGGCCGCGCCGTGCGGGGCCGGGCCGCGCCGTGCCAGGCCGGGTCGACCCTGTCCGGTGCGGGTCAACCCGATTGGGGCCAACCGGGGGGTCTCGGGCCGGGACGGCCGGAGCCCGAAAACCCCGTTACCGAGCGGTTTGGATTCAAATGCCCATAACTCGGGCTACGGACTATAAAATGACGCGCCTTCAGTGGAGATGCGATCCTTGGATCGAGACGGTCATTTCGGTATATCGCACTCAAGGTTTAGGAATACTTTGTGTTTGGCCGGGTTGGTTCGTACACGAAACCAACCGGGCCCTCGGAGCGGAAACGCTCATATCTTGAGCAACGGACGTCCGATTGACGTGCCGTCAGCTTTGTTGAGTTCCTCTTAGTGAGACAGATCTATTGGAATACTCCGCCCGAGGTTTGGACGCAGGTGGAGTACGGTCGGGTTGGTTTTTCCTTAAAAACCAACCGGGCCCCTAGGACGAAAAAGCCAATAACTCTCAGACCGGGCGTCCGATCGACGCGCCGTCTGTTGCGTTGAGTTCCTGTTGATGATATAGAACTTTTCGATACATCAACTCTAAAATTTGTGACAGTTGATGTATCAGCCTCTCGGCTCGTGGAGCAGACCCTCCCGAACGAGCTTGCTGTGTGCGGGAACCCTAGACCTGGCTGCGACTGCTACTGCGACTGCTACTGTGGCTGTGACGACGACAGTACAGAGATCCTTAGTGGATTCGACGATGACGACTACAGCACTCAGCGATCCTGTGTGGATCAGTGCTACCGATCCTGTGTGGGTCTGATCCTGTGTGGGTCTGCGCTCAGCGGTCCTGTGTGAACCAGCGCCTACAGATCCTGTGTGGGTCCGATCCTGTGTGGGTCTTTGCGGGGGTCAGTACCTATCGATCCTTTGTGGGTCCGACGACTTAGATGGATCAGTGATCATCTCTATCGTCTTTCGAAGAAGTATACCTGTGTGAGATGAATCCTGTTGCTTTCCTGTGTGAACTGTGTTGTGCTATCCTGTGTGGATTTCGTTTTGCTTCCCTGTGTGGAATATGTATACTTTCCTGTGTGGACTGAGTTGTACTTGGGCTCGGAGGTTGGAGCGTATTGGAATTGATGACTTAGGTATATGTATGGGCATATACCTAAGCAGTGTCGGTTATTATTTCATGATTGTATCTTTCCTTTGTGGTTTATCCTTTGTGGATTTTGGGAGACCTTCAGGGGTCTCGGGGTCCCTACTGAGTAGCTTATACTCACCCCTGCACGGGCTATGCCCGCACTACGTTGTGTTGGTTGCAGATGACGGACAACGTTGATCGTGGTTGAGGCTTGCAGAGCAGGACGATACCTGGAGGTGGACCACTCGGCAGGACGTGCTCGGAGCGGATGGCGGGGCCCGAGGAGCAGTAGAGCTATATGTACCCACCCTTCAGGTGGGATTTCCAGTGGACAACTCGGTGTAGCGGCTTTTACTTTATAGTTGTTGTTTTCCCTTTCTAGTTGTACTTTACTTTCAGTTTGGGTTTGTATACTGGCCCATTTACTTTTCCGCACTTAAGTTGTACTCTGTTTTTACTTAGTGTTTACTTTTCCGCTTGCTTACTCTGTGGTGCTTGTTTACTTTACAAAGGCAATGCCTTCCCTTTTTACCGGGATTTACGCCTTGGTGCTAGTCGCCAGCCCCTGGCCTATGGAAGGCGGGCTTGGGGTAGTCACGGCACGGGCCCCGAGAGCGGGTCGTGACAAGATAAACCAGACGAATAGGTGAAAAAATATAAGTTTTATACAAAAGTCCAAGAAGAAAGTTCTTACCTACTATTGTGAATGAAAGTGATGAATAAGTTCTTGCAAAAATAGAAAGTATGAAAAAGTACAATAAGAACAATGAAAATGTACCGATCATATTTGTTAAGGTTTCTATTAGTTTTTAAAAAATATTTGTTACATATTTTATCTTTTTTGAGATAACATGAACTATTGTTTGAATATAGTACAATTTAAATGTAAGGATATCCCTTCCTTATTGTAACCACATACAAAGGTTTTTTTCTAGTAAATCATGTGGCATTTGATTATTTTCAAACTATGTCAAGGATTAGCTACTGTTATTGAGTAGTGAAAAATTTAAATACTTTTCTTCCTATGGATTCTGCTTGTATGATTTTTTTCAATGAAGTCATAACTATTTTATAAGAGGTGAAGGTTGTTTCATAACGATGAAAATATAAAAAAAGAATATAACTAATTCACCCCCTCACCCTCTTAGTGATCACAAAGATCGTGATTGGACCATTCAATTGGAATCATAGGAAAGTTTCCGTTCATTGAATCTTTTCTAAAGTTTGTTGAAAAGTGACGTTTCCATGAATATTTAGAATTTTGTGAATATTAATGGGATTCTAACTTTTAGGGAAATAACTATCATATTTGGAAATATAAAATGCTTACTTATCTCATTACCCTTGGTTATATAGTCCTCAAAGCTACTATATATTTTTTCTAACATTATACTAAGGGATATCTTCTAATAGTTACTGATAAGAAGAATTTGGAGTGATGAGAAAGACATAATTTCTATACTTTCCTCATTTTATAAAAGTGATTTTCTTAGAGTTAAAGGAGTTGGATTGTGGGAAAAGTTGAAGAACATATATGCAGAAAATATGGAAGTAAATAAAGAAAAGTTAATATTATGGAGACTGAAGTTTAAAAATATTAATGTGGGTGATTATGAATATATTGGTGACTTCTTTACAAGGGTGAATGACATTGTTAGCACCATAATATGTCTTGGTGATAAGTTTTATGATTCAAACATTGTTGAAAAGACTTTATGAATTATTCCTAACATATTTGAGGCACAATTTTCAAAGTTGTAAGATATATATCCTAAAAATCTATCTATGGATAATCTACATATCACTTTAAGCACTTATTGAATGAGATGGGAAAAATCTATAAAGAAGAAAGAGAAGGTTGAGCGAGAAATTTATTTCAAAACTTCCAAGAAAGAAAATTCTAAGAAAGTTCTCAATGAATAAGATAGTGTATTTGACACTAAAATCAAGGTTAGAAAAATAATTTAGTAATTTATGTATTTTTTTCTAAAAATTTAAAAAGGGATATAGGAAAGTTATCACAAAAATGCTTTAGTTGTAGAGTTGTTAGAAACTTTCTTCAAAATTATTCATGATATATGAATGTTGAAGAAAGTGATAAATATGATAGAATGTGATGTAGAATACCTCAAGAAGAAGGAACATAAATCCAAATCCTATTCTAATGTAAAGGATAATAATTTATCTAAATAAAAATGTGAAACTATTTGTCAAAGTGAGGGGAAGATGATGATAGTGTAGAAGTGTATTAAAATTTTAGTGATGATGCTATTGAAAAAACTCTTATTGAAAAAGTGAATGGTGAAAATTTAACCAGTGGTGAAATAAGTAGTTTTTAATAATAATAAAATCAGATAGATTTTATGCAAAATAGATATTTTAAATAATGTCTTGAAAAAATTTTAATACTTGAGTGGGAGAACAAGAAGTTGAAGAAATAAATTTTTGAGCAAACAATAAAGAATATTTTCTTGAAGATAAATACATGTTTATAGAATAAATTGATCATATAAAAAATTTTCTTTATGAAAATAAAAATCAAAACTACAATATTGAATAAAATTTAGAATTTAAGGAGGAAGAGTAACAATTTTTCAAACAAAAACTTTCTAAATATGATCAAGGAATTAAAAAATTATAAAAATAAATTTAAAAATTTGGTTGTAGTTCTAAGAAATGTAATCCTAATAGGGATAAAAAAAATTATCCTTAAATGTTGTAGACAATAATTAAGATTCTCAAAATAAATTTGACATTAGGAAGACTGTGTTTGTATCCAAAACAAGAAGAGATTAAGACCTCAAGTTTTCAAGATTTAGATGTCTGAACTAAAAGCTACTATAATTGGAGTTATTATTGAATGCAAGAAGAAAATTTCATGAAGTAACCAAAACATTATTACATAGTAAAATACCAAAGTTTAAGATAATAAAGTTAATGAAAAGAAAGTATACAACTACGAATAATATACAAGTTACAGGGGAAAATATTATTTCTATGATTACTGCTAGAATTTTAGAGGATTAGGGAATAATATATATATATATGTTGGTTTAATAATAACAATTAAAGTAAAACTAAAAGAAACTAAAAGAAAATTTTTAGGTGGTAGTTAACCCACTCAAAGGAGACAACTTGATAAATTTATTCTAAATATTGAGAATAGATTCCAACCCTTAGAAACTATTTTTGAAAAATGTGAACAACCTAGACATCTTGAAAAAAGTTATATTTTCATGATACCAACAAAACAAATTTTATACAACAAATCTTGAAATCCACATGAGAAGAAAGAAAAAGGTAAGGAAAAGTCCTTAGTTATTGAAAATTATCTCAAATATACAAAAGGAGAACACCCCTGGATCATGGATAGTTGGTGTTATTCATATATTATAGTAGATTTGAAGTTATTAAGGAATTTGAATTATTATAAAGAATATATAATGAATTTTGGAAATTATGAGTCACTTATAATCAAAGGTGTTGGATCTTCTATCATTGGAGAAGAAAAGTTAAAATATAAAAGACACTTGTTTTTTGGTAGGAAAAAACACAACTTTTTAAGTGTTTTAAAACTTGATGAAAAGGGTAACAAATTTTTTTTAAGAAAATATTCTTTTTTTAATAGTATAAAAGATAGGAAAATTGTAATGAGAGGCCAATTAATAAAGGAAAACTTGTTTCAATTTGGTGATTTACGAATTTCATTCTATATAAGCATGTCGGAAGAAAATAAAATGTGGTATAAAAGGTTGGGGAACATGTGTTGAAGGAATATGAGTAAGCTAATTAAGATATAAATAATTCTTGATATTCTTGTTGTGAAAGTAAGAATAGATTTGTGTTATTACACTTACCAAAAAAAATAATATTACAAACTCAGTATATAAGAAATTTGAGGTTCACTCAACTCATCCTTTGGAGATAATAAATTCTAATATCTATTTTCCCATGAGTAAATAATTAACAAATGGAGATAAGTAATTTATATCTTTTATTGATGAATTTATTGACATTATATGTATTTTTTTGAAACATAAATCCGAGGCTCTAAAAATGTTTAAGAGTTTCAGGAGAAGTTTAGAAAAAGAGTGTGGATATCCTGTAAAGTAGATTCATACAGAAAATAGTGGTGAATATAAAAGTGTAAATTTTATATATTATCTAAAAAATGATGGAATTAACCATGATTTTAGTGCATCATACACACAAAAAATATGATTTCTAAAAGAATAAATATAATTTACATGTATATTGAATAAACAATGTTGATTAAACATGATATATCTCATTATTTTTTTAGAAAGTTATCAGGGTAGAATCTTATGTTTTGAATTGATGTTTCTATAGGCTAAACTCTGATATGAATTCTTATGAGATATATTATAATTAAACCCAATGTTTAAATAACTTTAGGGTTTTTGGTAGCGCTTTCATTATAAAATTTATGGGTGCAAATATTAGGAAGTTTTATCAAAGAGGTTTTTATGGAATATTTCTTTGTTTCCCTAAAAATGGAAGAGGATATATGTGTTATAATAAATAAAAAATAAATATTATTGAATTAGAAGATGTGAATGTTCTTAAATAGGCTGATAATAAAGATTCACTGACAATTTCAGAAATGGAAGAATGAGAAGATGTGGTGATTACAGTTGAACAACATGAAAAAGTTCTTACTGATGATAAAAATATTGAAGCTTCTTGTGATGAAGATTCAAAATCTAATATCTCAAGTTATGAATAAAAATTTTGTACATCTTATCCTAGTATGAAGAAGAAAGTGGAAGTTTATAACATCATTAGAGATCAACAAGAACAGGTTCAAACTAAAAGAGAATCAAAGTCAATTTCACATACTTCTTAATATTCATAGGTTGAACCAAAAGATGTTGATGAAGATTTAGATTATCAAGAGTGGATAGATGTTATGAATGAAGATCTAGATCAGATTGAAAATAATGATACTTGGGAACTTTTAACCAAACCAAAAAATAAGAATGTTTTTGGAAAAAAATGGGTGTTCTAAAACAAGTTGAATGAGAAAGGTTAAGTCAAAATAAATAAGGCATGAATGGTTTGTAAAGTTTACTCTCAAATTTAAGGCATTAACTTTGATGATACTTTTTATCCAGTAGAAGGATTAGAAAATATCAGAATATTTCTTGTTATCACTTCTCAATAGAGATACAAAAGTTTCCATATGGATATCAAGTCATATTTTCTTAATGGAGATCTTGATGAAGAAGTTTATATTGAAAAACAATATAGCATCATTATTAGAAAATAAGAAAGTTATGTGTGTGATTTGAAGAAGGATTTGTATGGATTGAAGAAATATTTGTGAGATTAGTATTCAAAATTTGATACTTTATTAAAGAAGTTGAACTTCATGAAGGGAAGAGTTTATAATATCCTCTATATATAAGAAAATAAAGAGGTTTCCCTCACTATGATTATTTGAATTGATGCCATCATATTCATAGGGAATGATGAAGAAAAGTTTTAATTTTTTAGGAGATGAATAATATTTTTGAAATGTCCATGATTGAAGAAATGAAATATTTTCTTAGCTTACAAATCTAAAAAAATAAATATATTTTCTTATTTCAAGAGAAGTATGCTAAGGAAATTATAAGGAAGTTTTTAATATAAGATTAAAATAAAGTTTCTAAACCAATTTTAGTGGGAAAAATGTTGTCAAAAATGGGGAAGGAAAGGAGGTAGATCCTATAGAGTTTATAAAGTTGGTTGGAAGTTTGTTATATGTAATCATTTAATCCTAGATATAGTGTACACTATTAAAGTTTTTATAAGTATAAAAGTGTAATGAAATCATCTAATATCATGGATATAAAGTGAATTATTAGATATATTAAAGGCACAACTAATTTCAAGTATAAATATTATAGTGTAGTAAAGATTGATTTGTTTAGATACATATATACAAATTTGGCAGGAAGTATGGCTGATAGAAAATTCAAATTTAGTAGAGTTTTTTTATTTGGAGAAAGAAGTGTTTTCTAGTATAAAAATAAATGAAATTTATTGACTCTTGGAACAATAAATGATAATTATGTTGTTTTAAATCAAGTTACAACACAACTTATATGTATAAAGACTTGGTTAGAAGACTTGTTTGTTGATATTAAGTTTCCACTTCTATTGGGATGTGATAATAAAAGTGATATAAATCTCACTAAAAATTCAGTGAAACATTATCTTTCCAAGAATATTGAAATCAAATATCAATTCATTAAAGAGCATTGTGGAGAAAAATTAACTGAATTTATATTTTGTTTCTATAATAGAGAAATTTACTAATATTTTTTTTGGAATAATTATTAAAGAAAACATTTCATAATATGATATTGTATATGGGGGGAAACTTCATACATTTCAATACTAAGGTATAAAATATCCATCTCCTATCCATATTTTCTCTAGACAATGTTTTCACGGGGGAGAAAAAAGCTATAAAAAAATATATCCATTGGTATGTGTTTTACCTTTCAAGGTAAAACATGTATTTAAATGGAGTTCTTAAAAGGGGTAAGTTATGATTTTAGCATGCGTCAACAATTTTAATTGTTTGTTGAAGTGGGTTCATGAAATTTTTTTCTTGTGGGATATTATTTTTCAATGGTACTTTTTTCCTACACCGAGTTTACTCACGTGGGATTAGAATTTTTGGATAAGTAATCCATTGATTGATTTATAAAGTTCAGTGGTTTATTTTTACTGGTTAAAAAAAATACAAAGGGGGGGATTTTTGGGGCTAGAAATTTTAGAGGTGTTTGTAAGGAGTTAGAAGATGACTAAAAAAAGTTAGTTTGGATGAATAATGCGTGCTACATGTTTTTGTATTTTGTTATATTTATATAAAGCAATTAACTTTGTTAATACTTCCAAAAAAATAGAGAAGAGATGGAGAAAACTAGATTGAGTCTTCCAAATTAAGTCCACCTAAAAAACTATTTTGGACTAAGTTGTTCAAATATAGTGTTTATACTGAATGTTCATCCTATGTTGCTTAAAAGTTTTATCATATAGGTTTTTTAGTGAATTTTAAACATGGTGATGATTTTACATTCTTAATGTTTATAACATAATGAGTTATAAAATATATATTGATCCAGACATAAGTAAAAAAGGGGAATTTTTTTTGTTTGTACAAAGTTCAAACTATGATGTTTTGAAGAAGTTGTGTGGATTTCACTAGACAAATACCATCATCAAGAGGTTTTTATGTAATGAAGTTTGTGTGTGATGTTTGTAAAGTCTTCAAGACAGATTTTATTTTATGAATTTTAAATGGAAGTTGTTGAGGGATGTCATCAGATGAATTCCGAATAGATGAAGTCCATCAGATAATATTTTGTGAAGGTTTCCAATCAGATAGAGGTTTCAATATTTTCTAATTAGTGTTCTTAGAATAGAATGATTTGGTTTGGAAAACATCAATTATATGTTTTCTATGAAGATCATAGAACAAATATTGATATATGAAGGAAATAAGCATCAAGTTATAATGCAAGTAATTAGGAGAGAGAAGTATCAAGGAACGAATTATAATAATTTCCTATGAAGTATGTACATGAACAATTAGGTGGAGTTTCAGTGGATGGAAAAATTGATAAAAAAATTTTACTATAAAATTATGTTTTATAAGTATTTTTTGGTTAAAATTTTATTTCTGAAATTATCATAAAGATATCAAATGTGATGATGTTGGAATAATATTTCAATGTTACAAATATCATGGGAGGAAGATCTATGATTTCTTTCAAGATTGATGAATATTGTAGAAGGTTATGGATGTTTTAATTTTCAAGAAGCTTCAAGAACAGTCTAGAATCCTTGAGAATAATCTATGTGAATTGTTTTGAGTGGGATTTTTGAATTAGGATTTTTAATTGTTTGGTAAAATAAATTGGTGTTTCCTCTTTTACCACTTTAATCACTACTATATAATGGGGGTGTTCATACACAATAAAATTATGAATTATATTATTCATGTGTGAAAAATATTGAGTGTTGTAGAAATTGTTTTGGATAGAGATATCAGATGAAATTCTGAAAGATGGAGTTTGAGCAAGAAGTTTCAAACCAAGGAATCTCTTGGTTGAAGAAGAAGTTGAAATTGGATAGAGGAGCTATGATCAGATGAAAAAAAATAAAGACACAAAAAAGAATTTTATATTAGGTGGAATTAGATATACTATGTGTAGAGGTGAATGAAAAGATGTTTTTTTACATAATATAATGGATAGACAAAGCATAAGGAAGTTTCCTATGTTTTTAGAAGGGAACTAATAGAGTTTCCCCAAAGGATGACCACATAGAGTAACCATACAAATAAGTGAACAGATATAAGTTTTATATAGAATTACAGTAAGGAAGCTTTCACCTAATGATAGGAAAGAAAGTGAATACGAATCTCATATAATAAGAGAAAGTGTGAAATAGTATAGGTAACACAATGATAACATACTAAGCCTGTTGGTGAAGATTTCTAAAAGTTGGTATAAAATTTTTATTACATATTTTATCTATGTGGAGATCATAAACACTATTGTTTTAATATATTACAACACAAGTGTAAGGATATTTCATGATTTTTATAACTATATACAAAATATTTTTTTTCTAGTGGATTATATGGTATTGGATTATTTCCAAATCATGCAATGAACTAGCTACTCTTGTTGAGTATTGAACCTTGTAAATACTTGTGTCCCTATTGGTTTTATGTGTTTTTTTCATTTTTTTTAAACTATTTAATAGGAGTTTGAGATTGTTTAACAATGTTGAAAATATAAATATAAAAGATCATTGATTCACCCCTACCCCTCTCAATGATCACACATATCCTGATTGGTACTTTCATTCTATACACATCCAGGACTATAGTGAGTGTACCTCCTACTATTTCTATTACAGGATTAGTCTCTAAACCTATTTGAATACCTCTTCAGACTACATATATTATAGTTATTTATTTATACTTACTCCCATTAAGGTTTTGATACATTTGAGTCCAGTTGCATCTGGAATTGTGTTTAGGACTTATTCCCATACTCCTTCACCTATTATTGTCCATAGAAAATCCATAGGTTTTTCTAAAACTATTCATGAAGATAATTCTTTATAATATTACTATGATTTGGTATAATATTTTTTTACTTGGGTGATGTGATTATTTTACTTTCATATTAATGAAAACTCAATACTCTCAATATTTGTTTTTTATTTGATAAATTTTCTATTAATTTTTCCTTTTTGATAACCCCGAAGGGAGAGAATAGAATGTGTATATATAGATAATGTTTTTGGAGAATGTATATAATGAGTATGATTATAGAAATTTTTATAGAACTTTATTTTTATTTTTTCTTATTCTCTACTTTGAAATTTATGATATTTCTTTTATGCTCAATTCCTTATATGAAATCCACCGTTTCTGAATTTCATTTTCAACCATGATTTGTGATCATCAAAAGGGGGAGATTTTTTTCCCATTCTAGAAATTACTTGTTGTAATTCTCACAAATCATGTTTCCTTTATTACAATTTAGGTTTAAATTTACATAAGTCTCATAAGATTCATGTTAACATTATGTGTGATTAAAACTAACCTTTCATGAGCTTTATAATATTTTTTCCATCTTTATGTAAATATCATATCTACCCTAATGAAAATTTTATAATTTTAGTTTACCATTATGTATATATCTACTTAACTTTACTTAGCATATATAAATTTATTTTTACCCTTTAAGCATATGTTAATTTTGTTCTACCCTTAATCTACTGTTAGCTTATCCATAAATAGCCTATGAAAATCCTATTTTACCCTTACACAAGGTATGAAATGTTTGGGATTCCCTTAATCAAATTCCCAACCTTCTACTGCTAGTTCAAAATGTGTTACCATTCAAAGTATCTTACTAAAACTTATTGATGTATACTACCATAAGTAAAAATTCACAACCTCCAGAAAAAGAGTTTTATCATTAGTTAAAGTTTGCTACCATCAGTACAAACTTTCAACTACCATTAGTTAAAGCATTCCACTTCCAGTCTAGTTTTACTAACACAGCCACTAGTTCAGATTTATTACCTCCAATAGATATCTTATACTAGTATTTTAGATTCTCTATCACTGGTACTTCTCAAGTACCACCAGTTTAGACATGCTAACAACATATGAAGTTTTTACCTCTAAATGAAGGTGCTACAACCAAATGAAGTTGTCACCACTAGTTAAGGTTCTGTTACTGTAGCTATCTATAATTAAATTCAAATTAATTATTCCAATGACTAGTTTATATAATTTAATTTAAGTCAAAGATAAGGGGATTGAATAATAATTATTCTTAAAAATATTACTCGATTCATTGAATAAAAAGTCATACTTTCCATATTTTCCACTAGTTTAAGGATTTCTATTATTTTATTATTATCCTAAAATAGATAATTAGAGATTCTGAAAATCTATAAAATGAGAGTATCCCCTATAATAAAAAATATTGTTTGATTAGTTTGTTCTACAGACTAACTAATAAGTTATGATTACTAAAAATAAATTTTATTTTTTAGTGTTATATACTACACTATGTTTTTTATGAAAAAATAGAAACCTTGTGAAGAATGTTCAAAGTAAAATCAAGGAAAGTTTTAAAGGAAATAAAAAAGAAAAAAGATATTATTCCTAATCATCTATTTCTTTTCTAGAGAAATAACTACAAAAAAACTTTTATAATATTTATCTATTCTTCTTTATTTTATCTACATTCAAGTTATGATTTCATGATTTGTTTATTTCTTGAGGATAATCTCATGTAATTTATTAAATATTACTTTGATAATATTTTCACATTTATTTTATATCTTTTATCCCATGAATAACTATAGAATAGGTAGTGTGTACCATAGACTAAATTTTTGCAGTAGTATGTAAAACCCCGATCCAGGTTGTGGATCATGTTTGTTGTTTAATAAACATGTTTGGCAGTGGGTGATAGTAAATTAGAGAGTATTAGGTCTCAGTTTGATACTGAACCTCTTGAAATTATTTCCATTATGCGTTTCCTTATTTTTTGTAAGTTTTTTTAAGAACAAACTAGTTTTATTTTTCAAAACTTCTTAAAAAAATACTTTGATAGTTAGCTGTAATATATTATTTATACATTATGTTTGATATAATTAGAATTGTTTCAAATGTTTAGGTGATTTTAAAAATTGTTTTCACTTGGTTGTGATCAAACATTTGAGAAACATTTTTAAAATATAAAATTATATATTTATATTGTTTTAGTTAACTAGTCTATTTTCTAAATTAGGTTTTATTTTAAATAGTTTTAAAATAGAAATTTATATCAGATACTCAATTCACCCCCATATTGATTACTCCACTTTGACCAACAAGTTCCATCCTGGGAATTGGAAATGAAATATGCCACCATAGCCTTATATGGGAAAACAAAATATAGGATGCTACTAACACTTTAAATGGTTAACCTATTTTTATCCACAGGAAAATGCATATACAAACATGTATTCTGGAAAAATAAAAAAATCATGCAAAACATGTAACAATACATGCCTAGAATAATGCATGTACGCACACTCACCCTCTTTTTGTACCATCATAAGAGATAAAAATATAAGAATCAATAACAATGAAGAAATACAAGTTCACCACTAATTTAGAAAATTTATAAACTATAAAAGTGTAAGAAAAAATAATAATCTCATCCCTGGTAACATAGACTTTTCCCCATACATAGGTTAGATACTCCCAAGCATGAGCTCATTACCAAGCCCTAAACACATTCCTAGTCTCCAATCTACCATACTAAATAGTAATACAATAGAAAAGGTATATGATACAACATTGTAATGCCCTACCACCATGGAACACTAAATAGTGACCATACTAGAGGAATGATCTAGGACCTCAAGTGAACCTCCTCATATGCCAGAGGTTGCCGACTAGTAGGGAGGGTTTGATGAGATAACTTGGGGAGACTATATACTCATGGTTATAGTGAAACATAGAGGTAAATAATGGAAATAATAGATAATTAATAATAACACATTCTAACATCCATAAAAGTACCAAACATAAAACATAACCAATGTAACATCTCAAAAATAATTCTACAATACATTAAAAACACAACCATGTCATCAGTCATATACAATAAGCACAAAAGTAAAAAAAGAGTAAACAAAAACTGCAAGACTCAAAAGTGGCTCAAGATCTAGCTTAGGACCAATCCCCTAGATCCTTCTCAGCATATAGTCATGAATCTATCATTAGGTGCTTTCCATTATCCCTACCTATATTGATGAAATCTACTTAGGTACCAAATAAGGGACTAAGAAAAGTGTGAGTATAAATCTATAGGCCACCAACAATGGTGTCCCTAAATAATCTAGTCATAAACAAAAATTCATGTGATGGTACCCTGTACAAAAAGTTAAATAATAGGTGTAAAAAATAAATAAATAATAAAAATTAAAACCTAGGCTCCATGGTGACACTTGAGGTTAGACCCACCTATTTAAACTAATGTTGAATGTATCTTAGTGTGTCGTGGATACCACACTAACCCAAACAACTCCTAGCCTAGGGTAATATACCCATCCCAAATTCTATCCAACACATAGGGTTAATATACCTGTCCATGGAGTCTTAGTGTCTACCCTGGGGGCCGTGTTCACCCCGAGTTTAACCATAACATCTGGAATCCAACTAGGGGCCATGTTTACCCCAGGTTTAACCATAAAATCAAACATTTTTTCATAATAAAATACAATAATTATAATACATGGTTTCAATTTAAAAAATTCATTTTCAAAATAATGTCCAAATTCCCTTTTTCAAAGACACATTCAAAAATAAAATATATATTTCAAGAATATAAAAGAAAACTAGGGACAAAACCCATTTACTATGTTCCTTTCCAAAACCATATAGCATTTCAAAAAATATATTTCAATTTCAAGGAACTTTTTAAAAGAATGAAAATTTCCATTTCAAATACCATATTAAATTTATAAACTATGAACTAATTCCCAAAATAGTTTTTATTTCCAAGGGGTCATATAGCATGCCAAGGTCATGTTTTAAGGCTTAGAATAAAATTTAAGTCACGCATGACGACTGAATAATGGAACATCACAATATATTAAGGAAAAATTCATGCAAATATGGGATATATTTATGGACCACCTACCTTAGGTTTATCAAGGTTCACACAATCGATACTAGCCTTTGATTCATATTTTAACATAAGATATTGAGAAACCATAAGAAAATATTGAAAGTAGGGTATTTATATTAAACAAGGAAATATATATTTGAAAGGAAGGAAATAGTGTGATTAGATGGTAACAAAGTGATAGCCTTACCACAAGAATTACAATGTGATAAATAGAATTGAAAATATAGGAGAATCGAAGGAGAACCACCCATGATCTCAAAGGTTAAGAGGAGAGATTCATGATACTAAAAATGGTTGGTAAAAGGTACAAAATCATATAAGAAAGAGTTAGGTTCGTAAGGTATGTATAGTAATTTTTCACTTTTAAAAAGGGTTCATAGTTTGACCACACAATTAGAAAAACTATATGGAAACAATGTGTTACTATGAAAAAACTCTATTCAATCAATTATAGGTTTTACATTGTTTCCTAACTCCATCCATATAGTATAGAAAACCATGATCCTCCCCTTTTCAAACCAAAAGGTTAGGGTTCATGATTAGTGCAAACCATGCAATAACCACATGCCTTGTTCTATCTCCTATAAAACTGAATCTCTAATCCCTAAAGCCACTAAACACTCCCAAGGACTCTCAAACTCTCTTGGAAACTCTCAAAGGAAAAATTTAAGGTTTTTTTTATTAATTTAAAGTAAAAAATCCATACCTCATCTACAGGATTTGGTTTTATAATATTTCACCAACATGTAAATGTTTTCTATAAATAATAAGAATGTGATACCACTTCCAAATTTATAGGTTCAAGGATCATATTTATCATCAAATAATACAACCTTCACACATCTTAGCACACATATCAAAATATTTCAAGTGCATATTTATAGCCCCATTTTCTCTTAAAAATATCAACCAACACCCCCCTTCAAAACATATTCATATAATATAAAATAACGGTTGATGAATGTGATTAGAATACCTTTTATTTCATCAGTTTAAATTTATCTACAACATAAATATTCAATTCATTTTGATACTTTGAAAACTCCTCTTCATATTTTATCCCCCTTAAGGGTTGAACTCACATTTTCTTCATCATGGTTGATTTACTGCATCATTATTTCATGATGGAACTCATTTTATTAGTTTTTTTTCAATGATAGACTCATTAACTCCCCCTATATTTGATTAATTCAATTCCATACATTTTATTATATAAATATATAAAAGATAATAAGGGGATCTTTAACTTTATGTTTTAATAAGAGTGGGGTGGTTGAGAGATATTTCCCAACCAGGATCTCCCATTATTCCTAATATTATCATTGGGGGTAATTTTCACTTAAATATATTTTGAATACATTTTAGATTAAAAATTTAGATTTATAGAGGTTTTTATTCTTTTTAAATCACAAATTCTATTCTTTTTAGGTATTCTAAACCTAAATACATTCCAGTTTCTAAGTAGTGATATGTTATACTATCATCCATAAGCTTGTTGTCTAAATATTCCACATAACCTCCAATATCCCTTGAATCCTTCTCTTCACCACATTGGTGAATCTCACTTTCTTATTATCCTATCATCTTCCATCTTTTACTATGAATTCTTTTTTGGGAGAATTTACTTCTAATTATGTCTCCATTATCCTTTGAATTAGGGGTGGATTTTTCATGACTTTAATCTACCCAAAGTAACATTTAGACTACATGTTTAGGTATATTTAGCATCACTTTAACATTTAGAAATATTTTTTATATTTTATTATGGTTATACTTATCAATAGCCTTGGATTATTTAGCCTGAATATCCACTACTTTTTTATAGTATTCAATCATCCTTTTCAATATGATTTCATCCTTAAAGTATCTAGATTGTTCCTCATGTTATCTTTGATTATACACTGAAAGAGGATAATATCCAATTTAAATATATATAATTTTAATGTTCTTAGTTATTCATAAACACAATTTTTAGTGCATTTTACAAATTGAACATTATTTCACATTATGACTATAATTCCTTCTTAAAATGAACTTTTACATGGTATACTTTTGAATACATCCTAAAACATCCAATGGTCCTGATTTTATTTTCATATTTCATTTTTATGTCTCCCATGCTATGAGGAACATTCTATACTTATGGATCTATTGAAGATTCAATTGGGAAGATGAATAAATTGGTCCTTGAACCAAGAACATTATGGGAGAAGTGAACTGGATAGAATCCAAATAAAAATAATTTAGAGGTATAGATAAAATCCTAATTAAGCTAAAAATTTACCTAGATATATAAAAATTCATGAGGAATATTTCATCTAGAAGATACCAGAGCTAATTCCGAGTTTTGAATGGAGTTTCATGCAACCCAAGTTAAAGATAAAATTCTAGGCTAGATTCTGTATCCTAGAAAATCATCCCATCATTTAAATCATATATAAAAAAATATTAATTGGGATAGTATGTTAGGATAAATCAAGATATTAAATTTCTTCTTCTATTTACCACTCTAATTATTCCATCTAGAATCTCATTTGGACACATCTGTCAGAGGCATGTAAGTTGGCTTCTATTTCAGATCAAGGGTGGAAAATTCCACATTCCACAAACTCTCCACCACCCTAGGCCTACCATAATAATTTGGGAAGACTTGGACTATTAGGGGATTGACCCAAGACTCCAAAAAAATTTATTTAAGGAAGTGGTGGTGAATGAGTTGAGGAGGATTTGTGTTTATTTCATTGTAATGTTATGTTGCCTATTTTTCTTTGTAATCAAATTTCTTTCTAATGTAAGTTGTTTAAATCACCTTAGTTTTTAATAAAATTTCTTCATTTTCTATTATTTTCTTCTTTTTAATATCACATTGATACCATTTACCAAATTTGTGACCTTATTCACACCATATATTGTGAAACTCTTCACCCAATGGTGGAGTGACCCTTATTTCATTATTTTTCACTTCTTTAATTACGCCCTCATGAGTATAATTCCTTCTTCCACTGAGAGCATAAAATCAATGGAAGGATAAACATCTTATGGTTTTATCCAAGGGAGTATAAAGGGTCTATATTTAATTTTATTTCTCACTATATTAATTTTTAATCACTTCTTTTAATTGAGAATTTCTTTTGACAGTCTTAATACTTATTTTTCCTTATGGGATTTTAAGGCCACACACTTCAAGTTATAATAATAACCTTTACCTTAGAGTGCTCATAAAAATGATACTCAAAGTGTATAGTTGGTTATAATTAGGTTTGTGTTGTTATTAATCCAATAATTGATGAATTTGTTTCGATATTTTTAAATGAATCACTCTTGAGTTTAATAAATTGAAATCGTTAACAAGTAATTTAATCCAATCCATCCCTTATAATAGCATAGGATCAACCATTTCTCATAAATTTAATTCACTTAGATCTATTAGTATTTTTTTAACCCATATCAATTAAACACAAAATTTGGAAACTTCATATCCAAAAAAAATCCATAGAATGTATATTTCAGTAGGTTTCTTCTTAGGTCTCTGAGTATTCTACAACCCAAGCTACACTACAAGTGACTGCTTAACTATAAATACTTGGGTAAATTTGGGAAAGAACATTATTCTTCTTCAATATTCAGCTTTTTTATACTAGAATATTATATTGTTTTGGAATTTTATCCTTGGAAGTTTTAATCTCTTATATGGGATCACATCTATCCTGATATTCACTTTCTTTTTACTGCTCAAGAATCATCACCTTCTTCTTTATATTATAATTTTTCACAAGGAAAAACTCTAATTCAGTCCTAAGAATATGATCTGTGTAACTTTCTACCTCTTATTCATCACTACTAGGTTAATCTTTTGAAATTTTATCCTGAGAAATGAATGTTTTTTGTTATTAACAGATATCTTCATCATCTAACTCACTTTAAGTGGTTGATTCATCAATTTCTTCGTTACTCATCAAATTTCTTCAATAATTTTCTGATGAATTATTTTTTCTAAATCTTCATTTATATATCCCCTCCTTCATCACTCTTAGTTTCATTATATTTATTTAGGATAAACAATTGAAAAATGAATGACTCTCCCAAAATTAAATAATTTAAGAGGGATATTATATTTATATTTTCCTATTCCTATTCTGATGTTTTTAGAGATAAAAGACACGAACTTATTGGTTCATTTATCTTCATCTTATTTTTAAACTAGATTGGTTCTTCCTTCTTGTTTTCTATCTTGAAACTCTTTATGGTTTTAAACACCATTTCTTATTTCAAAGTTTTCTAAAATACCAAGGCTTCTCTCATATCATAATTTAAAAGAGTGTTATGCATCTCATCAAGATATAGATCATAAATATATTTAATGTTATATATATTTGGATCAAATCTATTGGGAAAGTTATTCATCAATTTCTTCACAATAATTTAATTTTCCAAATTATCACCAAAGCCTCTGATATTTCGTACTATCTTATTGAACTGGATGAAGTAATCATCAATTTTTACATAATTTATCATCTAGATATCTTCAAAATTATCCCTCTAGATATAAATATTGACTTTTTTGATATTCATATTTCCTTCATAATTATTCTCAACGTTTTCCCACATATCTTTAGTAGTTTTAAGTGTCATCACATTTTTATAGACATTTTTAGATAGGGGTGATATAATGGAATTACTTGATCTACCATATATTTAAAGATTTATCTTATCTTCATGATTCATGGAATCATATTATCTTATTAGATTAAATCCCATTGTAATAACATCACTTACCTAGATCCCTTGTGAAAGAAGATATGGAAATATTTGGTTCTTCCATTTATATAATTTATTTCCATATATTATTGAATAAGTTAAAACTCTCTATAATAATTTCATAAAGGTTGAATCTTCTTAGAGGGAACCCTTCCTATAATACCAATTATAGATCCCAGATCCTATGAGACCACTAATAGGGGGATGTGGTGAATTAGTGATCTATTTTTTCCTTTTAATTTTTTTTTTCATTTTCAATTCGGCCTTTATGCTTGGTTAAGACCCTAATCAACTCTTCTTTTGTCTCATAGCATCACCTAGATAAATCAGTAAGTAAAATTCATATATCACAAGGTTTTACAAGGTTTGGTATTAATGTGAGCCTACTAATTTCTAGTTACTATAACCTAGATTCTACACTATGAAACAAATTGAATGTAGTACAAGTTATCTCTTGAATAACTTTATAGATAATATATCAATATACCTAGAATAAAATCTCTTAAAATGTATAGTCTTAAAGTATTCATAGAAACCAACTCCTGATGGGTTCTTTTTATTTGATCTCTCTAATTGAATCTATCTGTAAAAAATATTATCTTTTCCAACTCTTAGTGGGATCTATATACTGTCTCTAGAAAGTTATTTAAGGGAACTCCTAACTCCTTCTTCAAATAGGTATTTGAATATTTCATATATCATTCTAGAAAGTTATACTTGTTCTTATTCAATTATTTACATCCTTTATTTTAAAATTTTTCTTATCCTTTCTCACATTCACTATGATAATGAATTATAATGGCTCCTTAAAATTGTTTCTAACCTCATTTCTTCAATGTACAAGATATCCAAAATTCTATCTGGTTCTCTATTTTAAAATATAAAAAATAACCACTATAGTTTTTGTATAAAAATCCCACAATATTTTTCATTCATTTTATTCTCACTTCCTATACATATAAATATTCATAGAATATGTCTTGAAAATTAATTGCATAGTAATTATAGAAAACTCTATAATTTTAGTAGTGAAATATATTCTCATTTTAAAATAAATTAATTATCAAGTTAAGGTCTCCATTTTAATCTCCTTAAAAAATATCCGTGATTCTTCACATGGTATTTTATTGACCATATACTCATCTTCTTCATCAATTCTCATTCATGTATATTAAATCCTTCCAAATATACATTAAATTAATACTTCATATATTTTTCATAAATTCACCTGGAGCATAATTATTTCTCTTTTATAATGTGAGTAGTTACTCCATGTCATGATCTCAGTCTATATCAAATTACTTTGATATATTATTCATTAATATTAGCATAAATTCATTTTCATATTTAAATGCTCGAAAAAATAAGCCTTCCTACTTAATTTTTGCATAATAATTTTTTATGTCTCTTGCATGAATTTAATATGAATGAAATGAATGAATTGAATTATATTTAGGAAATTATCTCCAAAATACTAAAATTTAAATGGAAGATGAAATAATAAAATTCTGAGGATTGTTTATCATGTATTTATATGAATTATGATGCATGGATGGGTATTTTAAAACATACCCATAACCTTATAAAGTCTTCAAGATCTTCTATGTACATGGATCAACCTTAGTTATCTAATTTACATATTCATCATCTGAAATACATATTTTCACGTCAAAAACTTCATAAATTCATGTATGGATTTTTGTATGAATATCAATCATGCAATATGAACACCCATGGCTCATATGGAATGTATGTAGTGAATTTTATTTTTATGGATTTCATAGTTGAATGAATAGCTCAAGATGAACTATATGATGATTCCAATATTATTCTCAAAGGTTTAAAGTGTAAATATATATGTGTGTGTGTGTGTGTTCATATATTGATATTTCTAGATCATACATGTATTTATCTAGTTTTATTATCATCTAGAAACACTACTCGAGTATAAGTAGACGTAGCTGCTCAAGCACCTATAAATATGAATGGAAATCCATGTTTATGAGTCTTGGATCTCATGAGATGTTCAATAAAAGCTCATAGGAATCTATTCACGCATTCAATATGAAGATATCAAAATTTTGTGCTCGATTCATAGAAGGTATGTGTTTTCACGATTTCATGTCTCAAGCACATGGATTCATCGAAGAGCTATTCTTCATGAAAGATACTACGTTCATGGAAGATATTCACAAAAGTTCATTAGACTCATGAAATAATTTCATATGGAAATATAATTAGTGACTCATGTAAGGACTACACAGAAGCTTCTTCTACTCATGGAAGATTGGTGGCCTTCTCATAGAAGATATTCTGCCTAGAATATCCTTCTACTCAAGGAAGTAACAATGTTTTTGTGGAAGAAAAAAACTCATATGGTCAATCAAATAACCATGATATATTCAAGATAGGTGATCCATATAACTTGGACTAATCTTTTAATGATACCCATAGTTTTTTTATGAATTAAATCATCCTATAAATCTTATAATATTTATGTGGAATTGGCATGATCATGGTAATGATGGATATCCAAAGAAACTTAACATGAGTGTGGTGTAAGGTTGAAGATGAGATATAGTTCCATATCATTTTTCCATGTGATATTTCTATATTATAAATAATGGATTAATTTTTCCATGAAAATATAGTATCCCACATCGAAATGGTGTTCATCTAAGCACTGCTTAATAACTAAATATGTGGCATCAATGCTTTGAACATGGGTAGTGGTTCAGATCTTCATACACTCACACACCTCTCATTGTATTATTATTCCTCACATGGTGGTTCTTCTATATCCTTTTCATGTTTTCACAAGTTTTTACTGCCCACTAAGGTTTAATGGTCCCACCATACTCCCAGCCACCTCGAGATGGTCATGCGGGCTAGCTCCCATGTGGTTGAGCACAGTTCCCACATATGCAGTCAAGTTATCCCCTTGTATTTCTAGGGGTTGGTTAATTTTTTACTTAACCATTATAAAAATAATTAGTAAATTATTAAATATAATGAAATTTTATATCATTACCAAATTTTCTAGTGTAAAAATATATAAAAAAATTCATGGTCTTCAATCTAACTTCATGAAAAAATTACATGGACTTATGAGAATATTATTCCATATGTTGTAGAAATGTAAAATTATCAAAAACCTTAGTACATATCATTTATCATTAATAATATTTCAAAAATCATTACATATGTGTTGGCACTTTTTCTCAAACCTCTTAATTTGTGTTCTCCAAGCTAGAATTCTTGGATAAACTCTAATACATATTGACTCCCTTATTGACAACAAATATAATCGACACATTATATATTTAAAAAAAATACCCCTTATTTGGGTGGATGGGAGGTTTATTAACCAAGAGTCACCCCATATCAATTATTTTATACTTTTTTATAAACTTTCCTCTTAAATCTACTTTCCATTAATATAAATTTAAGGGTATTTAAAAAAAGCATCACCCCTCTCACTTATAAAAGGGTCCCTTAACCACTCAACTTATCCTCAAATATAAAGAATTTTGGTTCAAATAAATTATTCCCAAACACATTCCCAAATATCTTCTACAAGTTATATAGATCCTTTTCTAACCAAAATATAAAACTAATAAGTATTAAGGTATAAACCAAAATAGGATATCCATGAAAGTGGTAAAGGTCTTTATCGAGTTCTTTTAAGTTTATTTCTTATTCCACCTCCTCCAAATGTTATATAACCACCTTAAAATAATATAATTATTATCATTAGTATACTAAAATTTTATTATATTTATGGAACATACATTATAAAACTCATTTTATCAAATGGAAAATGGAAATGTCGCTCATGCGTACGTGTGGACTATCGCATCCATGAAGCGATGTACTTAATTTGTCATCACTGTAACTTATGGATGGTTGTAAAGATGTTTTTAATGAATATATATGATATTTATAAATTAATTATTATTTTGTAAAGTTAAAATATTATTTACCTTAATTTATTTTCAACCATTGAAAAATAAAAATAACGCTCGTGTGTACCTACAGACTACCACTTCCATGGATGGCGTCTTTCATTTTTCATCACTACATTGAAAGGATGGTAATAAAAATATATTTGATGAATATATATATATATATATTAAGTATTAATATATTTTATGAATATTTTTCTTAGATTATGACACAAAAATCAATGATCATTATAAAGTAATATGTTGATATCAATAAATTATCAGAAATAAGCTCATCACTAATTTCATATTCACAAATCATAACTAAAATTATCATTGAATGATATTGGAAATTTATAAATAATTATGGAATATATATTACAATACCTTTAATAATTTGGGAATGATTAAATTTTTACCAAATAATTAGGATCAATATCAATATTACAAAACTCATATGAAATGAGAAAAATTATTAACATCTAATGATGAAAATAAGATATAACTAACAAATATATGTGTAGAGATGTTTTATAAATAAAATATATATGAATTAGATTATTAAATAATTTATTAATATATTTATATTTATTATAAATTATGTTAAAGAGCTTTCTTGGAAGTAGAGAGTTAAGGGAGGGGTTTTTCATCTCAAACTTCCGTCTTTGAGGCAACTTTCATATTGTACACCTATTTTTATTTATATGGTGTATATAATTCCCATGTGAAATATTTTATCATTATTATAATTTTTTCAAGGTAATTATAGTTCTATTGAAATTTTTATCTTTCAAAGGTTTATGATCCAAAAGCTACCAATTTCATAAGGGTTTCTCATCAAAACTATTTTTCTTTGATATATATACCATATTCATCGCATGTTTTATTTTATGTGGTGTATTTATTGATCTATGTATTCAATTTTCATACCTTTCATGAAATTTATGGGATTTAATCATCTATATTAAGTCCTATTTTAAATGGGTTTTTATTCAAGTGTCACTAAATCCATATGTTTGTTTCTTAACTCCATATTCTTTTATTGAGTTATAAAGTTTATTATATAAATCCATTATTATAATTTGGGTAAATGTTACCCTATGAATTTATTATATTGTATTTCTTATTTAATTTTTGGAAATTTAAATTTAATTTGAATAACTACTTTTTGAAAAATTGTTACATCAATTCTTCCATGGAATACTTCTTTATTTATAAAAATACAACATTGTTAAGAATAATCCTCATCTTATTTTATGTTTATTTCTATTCCATTTCCATAATAATTATTTCCAAAAATACATTCCTTTATTTTTTTTAAATCCAAATATGTATTATATCATATATTCTTCATATTTCTCTTCACTAAATTATAAAATAATTTTATATTATCATTTTTACTATGTGTGTTTCAATAAATATATTTTAATTAGTTTTGAAGAAGTATTCTTCAATCCAACTTCTTTTAAATGATTTTTGAAAGTGACTCATAACTTTATTTTTTTATAGTAAGGATAAAAATGTTTTATGAAATAAATTTTCATGATTTTAATTTAATTTTATACTTTAACTAAAAAGGATCTATCTCATTGGTAGTTATATTCAGTTAATTACACTCTAAACCATCTTATACTATTTTTATTTTGGGAGATTAAACTCACAATATCAAATGATGCAATTTTTTATCAATTCTTATGTGGTACTCTTCAAAGTGTTATTAAAATGTGTTTTTCATCTATGTTAACATCTTTAATACTACTTATGTTATAAAAGGGATGTGTTTTTATACCACCATCCATATTATTTATCTCGATGGACTATGAATTTTTAATTTAATATTTTCATGAAACCCATATCTATTTATTGATATAATTAAGTTTTTTTGAAATATTAATGTTTCCATGTTCTCTTGGGACACCTATATATGTTTTTTATTATGTGATGGGTAGGCCCTGAATTATATATCCCTCCAATGCATTGGGAAATTCTTGATATCTCATGAGGTAATATGAAAGGTAATTTTTATTGAACTCAAACACTTCAGGGACTATGTTCATTAAGTGATGGGTGGGCCCAAAATTATATAGTCCTCTAATGAATTATGTAAATAATTATATCTCATGAGTTGATTTGTTTGAGATTGGGGAGTGAAAACAATCCTCTATGGTACTCTTCCCAATATATGAATATGGTCTTGGAAGTGATATGTGATAAAGTAAATGATTTTCAATGCTTCTGTTTGTGTCATAATCTTATGTTTTGTAACGTTTTAATGTTATTATGACTCATGTTTTATGTTTTTATTAGATCCTTATTCCATGATTTATTATTAATAATACATTTTTAAGTTGGTATTATTTTATAATTTTATGTTAACAGACCTTGACTATGCTCTCATACTCATATTATTATCTTATTCTCACTTATGACCATCAATTTTTATCACTTATGTTTACCCTTACAGATTATCTGAGCTCACCCCTTTCTTATGTTTCCATCCCTAAATTTGTGGAGATAAGTATAACCTAAGACATGTATTGATGAGGGTCAAGTATGGTGTAATTATAGATGAATCTTCAAAATTATATTTTTATATAAATAATATCTGAAACACTAAACCTTTGGGTTCTTAGGATTGCATGAGATTATTTTGATATTTATTATTAATGTGAAATATATACAAGTTTATCTTGGGTAATCTCAATTGGTATCAAATCCAATATTTAAATAATATGTTTTTTAGAACATATCCATAATTTTGGATCTAGGGTGCTACATTTCAACTCTAAATCAATGCACAACTTTTTCCAAATTATTTTAATATAAGTAAAATCATTTAAGAACCAGTATTTAGTCCATTTTATAATTAAACCCAAAAATATTCCTATGAAATAAATATGAGATTATTAACGATAAAAATATGAAAATTATGCAAACTAGATAATTTATTTTCAAGTTAAAATATATAAAAATATATTATCTGTCAATTCAACCACACTTAAACTGTAGATTCCTTAATAAGCGAACAAAAAAAATATTTCCCCAGAAAAATTCTAAAAATCATCCAATGTGAGTTCCTTAACCAAAATCCTTGTCAATAAATATTATCATTCCACATATATTCCCTGGATTATATTTTCTCTATAAAGTATATTCAATTAATTTCCACATTTTCCATCCTCTTAGAATCATTTATAACTTTCTTCCTAGAATTATTTTTATCATCACACAAGGTATGAATTTCAAACAATTTTTTTCTGTTCCAAAATCATGTAGTGGTCACCATAGGATTGTTTTATTTCTAAATCACAAACCAATGTGTCAATTAATTGTGTTTATCATGAGAAATATTCAGGGTTGTTTTATGTCTAAGGTTTGGTAAGTTTTTATGTTAAATTTTTTGAGGTGGGATGGGGATGTTTGGATATTATTGAAAAAAATGCATGATTAACTGTTTATACTCAAGATCCTTATCCTCACACCCTATCCCTTATAATAATTTAGATCCAATGTCCCTTTTATTATTATATAATATTCATATAATAAAAAATTTTGTAATATAAATGTTTTTCCTTATCCCTATATCCTTTAGCAGCTTTTCTCTCTTTAAAAAAATATGTGGTTTTTTTGTTTTTATTGTAGAGAGGAATTATTGAAATTAAAATAGTTATACGATCTTCCTTGACCAATTTTTGTAGGAATGTTTCCCTTCTATATTTTCAAAACATGATTATACTCTCTGTATCTTCTAATAAAACATTTTCTCTCATGCACTTGAGTTAAACTATGAGTATTCACTTACTTCTAGAGTTAAGTAATTGAGGATTAAAATATTTAAACATGGCCTTCTAAAAAGTTTGTTCATGGATTATAGGGGGAAAATGTTTATATTTCAAGGTAGTTTGGGAAAGAAGTTTATTTTAAAAAGGTATTTTCAATAAAAACAATGCCTCAATCATTTTCAATATAGGATCCTCAATGATCCAAGGTTTTAACTAGAATTCATAGAAAATTATGGTTATTTAAGAATTTATTGGCTCTCTCAAGAATCATGGTCATTATTAAGAATATTTCAAAAAAAGTACAAGCCTCCGAGGTGAGTTATTTTAATATTGGAAAGTATGTCATGACATGGGAGTTAATAGTCAGTGGTATTTTCATGAATTTCCCAAACATTGAATTTGAAAATAAGTTCATTTCAACATTTATATAAGTTTATTTTCTTAGTTAAATATATTTCTCATAATTATTATAGGTTACAAACATAAAACAATATTCAATTTGACCTTAATGGGTTTTAAAAACACACAAAAAAGAAAAAAACACAGAAAAAAATGAAAAAAATGAAAAAAACACAAAAAATTAAAATTTATAAAATTAAAAAGGTTTCCTTATTACAATTTTGAATGATGAAATTATATCAATTAATTATAATAAAAATAAAAATATGATCATATTTATGGTAAGGATGGTATTAAACAATGTTAAGGAATGGTACAACCTAGGGGATTTACTGGTAGAAGGGTTAAAGGAGTGTGATTTTATCCACTAGTGCCTATGATAGATTGATAAAATATTTATTTATCCAATTTACATTGATAGTGTACGAGTTATTATTTATTTTATTACTTATATACCACCAAAAGGGTATAAATTAGTGATGGTAAATTAGCCTTGATATCTAGAGTAAAGTTTACCTAGCATTAATTTCAGTCTTGATCCACAAAGCAACACTTTTCTCCCAGATGGAGGTCTCTTTTTTGAATTAGATTATCATGTTACACTATTTTTCTATATTTAAAAATTAATTAATTTGAAAATAATTCACTTCTTATTTCTTCTAATTATTGAATCTGAAATCTATTTTTCTATCTAACTTTCTCTAAACCCAAATTCATTTCCTTGACTACCTAGTAGGATTTGTGTTCTTTCTCCACTAAGAAATGAAAATTTTTGTCATAGATAAAATGATATAGGATCAATAAAATTAGTATTTTGTTCCAAAATTTGGTTCTAATCTTTCCTATCTGAATTAACAATATTTTCCTATATTCCTTTAATCTCTATATTAGAAATTTCAGCCTATCCGTTGGTTTGTGAATGATAGGATTTTAATGTTTTATAGTAAACTATATAATTTCTCATTAATTATTTCATTATTATGTTTCAAAATTGGATTAATTGGTCACTAATGATTCCTTTTAGGATTCCAAATCTTTATAAGATACTAGTCATGAAAAAAGCACAAACAATAGTGGAATAAATAAATTTGGTGGATTTAGATTCCATCTATTTTGAAACATATTCCATGGATAAAAAGATATAATAATATCCAAATGACATGGTAAAAGGTACCATAATATATATTCCCCGTGATTCAAATATTTCACAAAATATTTATTGGTCTTTGAGTCTTTTATTGTCTCTTTGATATGTTTCTAGTGAATTGTGTTTTATAACATTTAATAAAAAACTCATAGGCATATTTAAAAATTTTGGGCTATAATATTCCAGATTATAAGACATTACTAGTAATTATTTAAGGTTCAAAGTGGAATCCACAAGATAATATATGAAAAAAAATCTAGTACATATTATACTTTACTTTTACAAAAATATCTCATAATAATTTTATCATTTCTTTTATTGCCAATAGATCATATGAGGGGTGATTCAATGAAATATTTTATTTTTAAAAATTATTTGTTCACTATAAATAAAACCACGTTATTAGTTAATATTTGATTCAATCACTTGAATTTTTTACTCATAACCTTTCATGAAAATATAGAAAATAAAGAAAACAGGGCATATAGAAGTTTTTACAAGGTTTGGCCATAATGTGTGAGAAACATTATTACAATAGTTAATTATTATTGTGGATATATATTTTATACTCTAACTAAATCACCAAATTACAACGGATAGGGAGGAATCAACCTTCACCTACAGTTTTTTAGCAACTTGCTACCACCATCACATAGTATCCCACTGGTCATACTCAACATCCCAACATATATAATGAGTCAAAAAAATAAGGAAGATCACTCAAAGATATTATTTTCTATGGAAAATGATGAAGATAATTCTCTAAAGAAAACTAAATAGAAAGAAATATATGTGATGAAATCATTAAAGAAATAAAACTACTAATAATAAAAATAAGAATTTGAGTCATTTTCTTTCCCATAATCATCTTCTTATTTTTAGACTTAGAACTATAAACTCAGTCCAAAGAAGATCTTCATATGAAAGTTTCTTTGATACCAATATCTCCCTCTTAATTATCTCAATATCTTAGTTTTCACATACAACAGTGGATTATGCTTCTCAAAACACACATTGCTTCCTGCTCAACATTTTCTATTTTACATTTCTTAGAAGAAAAACCTATTTCTTCCGAAAACTACTTTTATTTTCGGATGGACCCTTAATTCCACACATCCTTTTCATATTCCCAAAATTGGTATATAATACGATGACTTGGGTCTACTGATAGAAAAAACCATGATTATTATAATATTTTGAGCCTCTTTGATCAATCTCCCCAAGACTCATTAATTATTTTAATGTGGGTCAACATTCCCGCATTCTCATCCAAATAAAAAAATTTATTCTATATTCATCTTTGGAAACACAATGAAATAAATTTATGTAAAAACTTCATAATTATGTACATGTGAATATCATAAATACTAAAAAATTATTTACATTTCAGTTAACTCGGTAAGTTCACTTTATAGATACTTAAAAATTCGATGGTATGATGGAAATAGTGGTGGAATCCCACTTTTCAAGTCACAACATGTTAATATATATCATAAATTCAAAAAACTCAGATTAAATCACTATAATGATTCCAAAGGATATTATAAATTAATGGAAAATTATCATCACACTTATATCTATATTATTCTTGAAGATAGACAAAAATCACTTCATTTTGAGTTAATATCAACCGATTGATATCACATTTGAACATATTTTTCACTAAATAAGGATAAATAATTTCTCATATCACACAAATAAAAAATTAATTGTGATATTTATGTACTGAGGATTAGGTTTAGAATCATCTGATTTAATTTCTTTTGAAGCACACATTCTATAAAATAATAATTTTCACAAACATGAATATTTTACAGTTAAATTTACAAAGTAAGTTATCTTACACCATCTAACTTGCCTTAATATTTCAAATAGCTCAAATATCCTATATAATGACCTATGTTTCACAATTTACCTATTTCTTTCCCTTATAAGGTAATTTATATTCAATGTATTGCATAGCTAAATTTTCTATACTATTTCTCAAAGTCTGTACTGGAAAATTATTATTATATAGCTCAATTATCCTACATAATGTCCCCATATGATAATTTACTTTTATAGATAATCATACATGGGATAAATTTTTATCTATAGATAAATGATCATACATTATGCCTCTATAAGAAAATCTACTTTCTAAGAAACTCGATATCTTGCACATTGGATTTAAATTCCAACCAAACACTCACCAAACCTTCTGAAATCATATCAGGTCAACTCAGAACCTCAGAAAAAATTCTTCACTAGTTAAAATAACACCTCATCAAATTAAAATTATTATCACAAAAATTGAATAAAAATTTGAACCATCGACAATATTTAAGGTAACTTTAATATTTCCCTTTTGGATTTGTTGGTAAGACCATTCAACTCTTCCTTATTAATTTAAATTTGTTTTAGAACTCATAAAAAATCACGTGAATCATAAAATCATAGTCATTCACACATGTGAAGTGTCTTTCACCACAGTATTAGATAAAATGATGTTTATGAGATAATTTTATCCCTCAGTGTCAAGAAAATGTGGCCAAGTGATTTTGATGAACCCCCACTCAAATTCCCCTCCTTTAAAACATAATTAAGAGTTTTTCCTTTATTATTATCCATATTTAACAATGGAATAAAAATTATGGTAGGGAGGATATATAAAATAAATTTAGGTGAGGGGGGAAGTTAAAAATAATGTTTCATCCTCAATTCATGAAATCTATCCTCTAGAAATTATTTAGTAAAATTGTATACACCATGTTACTTAGTTCTAATCAAATCAAGAATAACATAAACATATACAATCTTTTCTTTGATTAAATGATATCTAAGATAAATGTTCTTAGATAACGAGTTTTGAATAGGATTTTTGGATAGATCTATAGAACATTGATTGTCATAGGAAATGCATACTATCTTCTCAACTTCAACTTTCAAGTCTACTAATTATACTTGAATCCAAATAATTTGTGTGCAAGAATGAGTAGTTGAAATATATTTGGATTTAGGTATACTAAGTTCCATATAGATTTTATTCTTGTTATACCATGCTACAAAAATCTCACCAAGAAAGAATATACCAACTAAAGTGGACTTATTATCAACAAAATATCCATCCTAATCAGCATCTATAAACCCTTTTAGAGTTAGATCTAAATTTTTTTTATAAAAAAATATGAAACTTAGTATATTATGGATATATATCAATAATAAATTTGTTTCTAACATATTTGATTCCTTGGTATTTCTTTGAAATCTAATGTCATAGAAAAAACAAGGTTAGGTTTAGAGGCTGTTAAATAAATAATAATTAAAATAATATTTTTTCTATTCCTTTTGATTCATAGAAGTTTTACTCTTATCAATTATATGTTTGTTACTAAGAAACATTGGGGTAAAGATTTCTTTTCTTTCATCTATACAAAACTTCCTCAACAATTCCATGGTGTGCATTTATTTATATAGGAAGATATGATAAACCACTTGTACGTTTTGTAACCCTATAATATATAAAATCTCACCTAACATTGAAATTTCAAAATTATTTTTCATTTCCTCATGAAATTCCTAAAAACTAGACTCTTTATAACCTAAAAAATTATTTCATCAATAAATATAATGAAAATAAGATTATCTATAGATAAAAATTTCACATAAATATTACTATCCACTTTTCACTTTGAAAAATCCATACTTTTAAAGAATCCATCAATCTTGAACTAATAGACTCTTTGGGCCTATTTTAACCCAAATAAATCATTTTTGGACAATATACCATAAATTTATCATTGTCAAGAATAAAACTAGAAGGTTTTTCCATGAAAACCTATTCTTCAAGATCATTATTAAGGAAAGAAGTCTTCATATCCATTTGATATATTTTTTAATTTTTGTGACATTCCACAACCAATAAAATATGGTGGGTCTCAGTCCTTTCCACTGGTATAATGTTTTATTCAAATTACATTGATTTCATTTGATAATGGCCCCTATAAACCAATATTGATTAATTTCTTATCACTTTCCCTTTTTCATTCATCTTGTTTCGAAATAACAATTTGGTGTGAATGAAATTTATATTTTTAAGATCATGTATAAGAACCCAAGTGTAATTATTATATATTTTATAAAGATATTATTTAATTATAGCAGTACAATATTTATGATTAGTTACCTCACTAATAGTATGAGGTTAAACATGTGAAATAAGTGACATTTTGTTTTCTAACCTCAACCTTCCTTAATCCTGTATGGGTGTATCCTATTGGGTAATAATATTATTAAAGACAACATGATTCTAAATCCTTTAATGCCTTATCCACTAATTTTACTTCCTTACTTCATCATTGATTATATTTTAATCAACATCAACCATAACTTGTTCTGTTAGAACTTTCTCACTAGTCTATTTTTCAAAATTGTGCATGCTTCCGGACATAGAATATTTATGTTCAGGATCAAAACGAACTCCTTTATTGTTTTGATTATCAATTATATTGACATATAAATATTTCATCACTAATAGTGGGTTTTCTTTAGTATTTGTAACTAGAACAATTGGAAAGATACCCTAAAAGGTTCCTTGTTCTTCCTTTTCCTCAAACTTTCCTAGATGTTTGTTTTTTATCTTCATGTAATAGGGAATTACAAAGAATTTAAAGTGCTTGAATATTTTTTTTGTTATTATACATATTATAAGAATTATTATAATTTCCAATTCTTAACAAGCACTTTTTTTGGATATTAAAAATGGTCCAAACAGTTTCTCTCCCAAATAAATTTTGAATTTAATGCTCAACTAGCATGGTTCTTTCCATTTCCACAGTAATTTTATTTTTTCTTTCGTCCACACCATTTTTTTGAGAGGTTATGGTGTGATATATTGATTTTTTATCCAATTATTTATTATATAGTTCTCAAAATCATTTTTTATATACTATTTTACATTGTATGATCTTATGTTTTTTATGTAAGAAACTAGAACCTTATCCACTAATATTATAAAAATTTAAACATTTTAATATCCTATAATTTGTGAATTATAGAGAGAACATTTTTCATTCAAGTGTATTCATATATGTATTTAATGAAATATATATCACCCTTTATTGATTTCTTCCTCATGGGACTACATATAACTAAATATATCAGGTATGGGGGTCTAGTAGATTATATTTTCATCTTCACGTGTGTCTCTTCAGTCATATTAACCTCCTAAAATTTCTAAATATATATATATTTTTATCTCTTGAGTTTGGTAAGTTCTTTCAAAAATCAATTCTTGGAGATTTTTCACATATTCCCTTGGTCAAGGTGGCCAAGTATCTTATTACATGGGTTATTGTCAAATTTGGAACTCATATAACATGAGTTAGATGGATCAATAATCTAAAATAAGTTTCAAATTGTTCTTGAACCACTATTAATAATACTTCCATCCTTGGAATTTCTGATAACACATTATTTATTTTGAAAAAAACTTCATTTCTCTTATCTTGGGTCACACTTATAAATTTGTGTCACATCCCTTCCACAAATAAGAAATAATTTTATTTGAGTCCTTTAAACTCAATATTAGTAGTACCAATACCATTAATATTTAGTAATTATTCATTTCCAAAATTAACTGGTCCAACTTAATTTTTCTCAATTTTTTTTCTAAATTTTGGTATCTCAGGTCACATATAAAGAGAACATGTTATCATGTATCTAAATTATTCCTTTTTTTTCTTTCTTAAAACTATAAATATACAAAGAACGACTCCTCACATTGATTCTTATTTTGATCCCATTTTCATTTTTCACGTTAGTATATATGTATAGTGTATTTTTCATACCTTTTTATCACTGTGTCATGGCTTATCACATATTCCACACACCTCTTTCATACTTTCAAACCTATTTTGAGTAGGTATATTACAATTGACTTTATTCATATCTTTATTCTATAGGAACTAACTTATTTTAATCTCATATTTTTTCATCCTTACTTCATTATTTCTTCCAGGTAGATACATGTTGTCTCAATATGTGTAAGACTTATGACCATATATCCCAAAACACCAAAATAATCTACTAAATCTAAACCTCGTGTTATAACTATAATCATATTCTGAAAACCACATTCCACAATTCTATCTTTATAGTTTAGATATACCCAAATATTGAATTTATTTAAGATAATTAGTTTTATTTTCATTATTATTTATTCCATATATGTATAAGAGTATTATCATTTTCTTTATTTGCCCAACATTATCTAGATTTTGAATTGGAACCTATACAGTTAGGGAAAATAGATTCAACTTTTATAGAAGATTAAAGTACTGATTTAACCTAAGATAATGTTTTATCATTATTATTAGTTTTAACTATCTCATCCTTGGCTTAAATATAATTATCAAAGTCTTATTTTACCCTTTTCAACTCTTTTTTTAGCTGTGATATATTTTGATTCTAGCTTACTATGTTCTTCTTATTTGAGAATTATTTTTTATTCAAGGTCTCTCACCATCTTATCATTATCAAACAATTTAAACATGTATTTGTTGTGTTATTAAATGATTTTAGTTTCTTTCTTAAGAAACTATTCATTTGATTCGAATTAATTACCATCATCCTTTTTTAGAGTTTTGACTTCCTTCTTGAGTTTTGTGTTTTTCTCAAGACATGATTCCGACTCAAATCAGAGAGAGTACTTCATGTATGTATCTTAAAAACCTTAAACTTTACTAATTGATGTGATTTCATTCTTATCCACATGTTCTATAAATTTTTTTAACTTTTCAATCCCTTCTTCCTTGAATTATCTTCTAGACAAAGTGTCTTCATATTCTTCTTTTCTTATTACAATTTTTCATTTTCTTCTCAAAAACTTCTTCTAGAACCCCCAAAATTTATTTCCAGACTTAGACCACTTCCACCACTTCTTATTCTTATTATTTTAATCATTATAATATTCCTCATATCTAATATTATTTTCTTTGGACAATTTATAGAAAAATGTTAATTACCACTAAAATTGAATCACTTTAAGGTATGTTTACCCTTTTACTATTCTTTACAGTTTATGATGTTTTTAGAGATAAGAGACATTATTATCTTTGAATATTAATCTATATCAACTTCATTATCTAATTCACTAAAAGTTATAGGCACTTATTCTATTAGATTTAGTTTATTCATGGATTCAAAGGCCATCTAATATTTAATTTTTTTTTTAAAATAAGTTGTCTTTTTCATCTCATAGGTAATGATGATATTAGGTAACTCATAAAGTGAAATATATTACCTATCTTCCATTAGCATAAATTTTGGGATACTTTTTTTCTAGTAATATCCTCATGAGTTTCTTTAAAATGAAATCATCATCAAAATTTTCACCAATTCCAATGATATTACTCAAAATTTCATTAACTTAATTGAAGTAATAAACAATGGATTCCTCCTCATCCATCATAACATCTTCAAACTTGCTTCTCCAAATTTTTTAGTTTTACCTATTTGACTTTAACATTCCCTTAATAATTATTCTCTAGCTTATCCCTTAATCCTGTGGTAGTTTGTAGACCCGTCACCTTGGAAAATACTTTATTTGAAAGAGATTTAAGAATAAAATTCATTTATTTTCCATTGAATTAAAGATTTCATTTTTAGTGAAGTTAATATGATCACATTCTTGAATATGTGGAAAAATAATTATAGTTTAATCAATAACTTCAAGAATAGGTGATAAAAAAAGTATAATTCCATTTTTTTAGCCATTTAAATTTTTTTCCATCAAATGTCGGCACTCCTATACTTTTTACCGAATTGATATTGTCCCTCATTCAATGAACTAGGAGAATCTAAAAGAGGGAAGCACACTCTGATACTAATTTTTAGTGACACAAAATTGTACAACTATACTGATACGGTATAGCGACCCAGGCTTAACATACATGGATATTATATCAATTTATATAAATATTCAACACATTACAAAAGTAAATGTATAAGGACCATAATAGTTTAGTGTATTCTGATACTTTTAACATATTCTTATAGTTTGGTGAAATATCTTCAAAATCTCCTTTAAATATATTCCCCTTTAGTACTTCTACTTAATACCTTTCTCTATAACCTGGTGAAAGGAAACATAAGAAATGTGTTTTCTCGAATGCTCATTAAGGGTAAATAAAGGAAAAATATAATCATATCATGAAAATAAGGTTATGAGAACATGATAATAAAATTTTATGAACATACCCTTAATATAAAAGATCAGAAACATTATACATGTAATAAATATTGTCACTTCATAAGACATGAATCATAGGGGAATCAAGATCATAAACCATGAAAGTATAACATAGGAATAAGAAATGGAATTGTGATAGACACATAAGAATATAAAATGATTTCCAAAGTAGTCATCTAATTGATGCCAAATCCATCTTAGTACTATGGGTTCACTCCCCATATCATATTGGTAGTCATGGTTCAATACCATAACCATATTAGTTGTCAAGGTTCACTCCCAAGACCATCTTAGAAGAAAAATTCCTTTATGGAATCTGGTTTACTCCCAATTCTAGACATGTATTACTGAATCAGATTCACTTCCCATTCTATCCCAATATTACTGAACCAAGACCACTCCTCATTCCATCCATGTATTACTGATCTGGTTTCACTTATTATTCCAGACATGTATTATAGAACTGATTTCACTCCTCCTTTTATCCATGTATTAATGATTCGAGTTCACTTCCCATTATAGCCCTATCATACTCATGAGAGATAAAACTTTAACCAATTCATTGGAGGGATATATAGGTCTCTCCCATATCATAATGAAATCATACATACATGTGACACAAGATTATAAAAAATCATATCATAAATCTTGAAATGAAATGGGTACCATTAAAGTTTCCTCACATCACAACCTATTAAAAATAGATAGGTTTCATAATCATTTTCTCAAATCAAAACCCATGAAAAGAAACGGGTTTCAAAATCATATAACTTGTGGAAGAGAGATGGATGTCATAAAAATAATTACATAAAATCATAAATCATTAATAGAAATAATATGAATGGAACATTTGGATAATTTCCCTATAAATTCATGAGTAACACCAATAGATTTCATATTATATGGAAAATAATTTGGAAAAATATTTTAAACATATTTCCTGAGGAAATTATCCTTTCTTCTTTGAAAAATTATTTTTTAAAACACAAAATCTTCTAAAACCTATTTTATTGAAAATAAAATTTAAAACTTATAAATTAATATTTGAAAACCTTTTGAAAACCTTTTTCTTTGAAAAGATATAAATAAATCTTGAAAATGTTTTAAAAAACATTTTCCTTGAAAATTTATAAAATATGCTTAAAAATGTTTTGAAAACTATTTTCCTTGAAAATTTATAAAATAATATTGATTTTTTTAAAAAAAAATTCATTTAAAAATAATTTGAAAACTTATAAAAGAATATTTGATATCATTGAAATCATTTTCTTTGAAAACATTATTTTTAAAACATCTAAATAAATCTTTGAAAATCATTTTAAACGCTTTTTAACCATAAAAAAATATTAAAAACATTTTTATTTAGAAAATATTTTAAAATGATAAAATTTATATAATATTAGAAAAAAAATTATTTAAAAAAAATACTTTGAAAACTTACAAAGGATACATGAGGGAACTAATAGTCATAACGGTGGGTAAGTCCGTACATGCCGAACACTTCTTTTTCATGATAAAAATTTAGAAAAGTGCCTTGATAAAAAAAATGAAAAGAAGATCCCTTTTAATTTTTTTAAAAAAAATGTAATAAATGAATAAAAATTTCCTTTAAACATCATAGGATAATATTAAAATATTTTTTAAATCATGTTTAGAGAACATGGTTTTGAAATAACACCGATTTCCAACCGAAATAAAAAATAAATTCGGATTTTCCTAAAAACATTTTCATAATTATCTTAAGTAACAAAGAGTGATAAAATGGTACAACTATTGGATATAACATGAATAACTATAAATTTGTAAACTTAATTCGATTTATTGAGATATGGATCATAATATTTCATCAATGGAAGCATAATCATAAACAATCTCAATAAACGATGAGAGAGTAACAGTAAAACATTAACGCTTTGGTAACTTTGAATCATTATGTGATAGAAAGAATAACATTACATGAAGCTTATATAACATGTAAAATTAATTATATACGCCTCATAGAAAAATATAGGTGCATAACATGGCATGTTTCTTAGATAATTCAATTTGAGACAAAATTACTTTACTGATTTAGTAACTTTTGAAACATAAACCCCATGAAAGAGAGATAATCAAATGGATATGTAAATACCCAAAAATTTAATTATAATAATATTATAATAATACATTCATGGGAAGTATATAAACTAAAAAAATAAATTATTGGTGAACATGAAATGTATATCATGGATATAAAAAGTGATATGAGAAAACTCTTACTTTATGTATTGACTCTCATTGTACTCATTGAAACCTCTTATTTGGGTAAATCCTTTTAGTTCACAAAAAATGGATTCCTTGGATGAATTTATTCCAAAATTAAGGCTTCTAGAATATAGGGAGAGATGTTGGGAGATTATTTTAGTAGAGTTTGGGTTAAGGAAAAATGCTTTATAGGTGTGGATAAGTGGGAGGGATGAGTTCCTTTTTATAGTGGAGGAGGAGTTGCATTCTTGTAAATTTTGGAAAAGGGAATTCCACCCAAGTTTTTAATATAAAAATTGAATCCAATCCTGTTCCAAATTAGATAAAATGGAGTATAAGGTCAAAATGTTTCCATAAAATAGATTTTTAATAAGTTTCTAGGTCATTATAGCCCTTAAATTTAAGGTTTGGTTTCGTGTTATATTAATTGTTCTCTCAATCACTGTAATTAATTTTAATCATTTTCTCTAATAATTTTTGTCAAAAACTAATTTCACCTTATTAAATATCATAAATAATTTTTATTCCAAATATGGAATCATTTTTTTCCAAATTCCAATCACATAAGTGATAACAATTAATTTAAATTTAATCTCACATATGGGATGACAAAGCAGGTTTTTAAAGTAAAAAATTTCAAACATTTTCTATGTTTTTATATAAAATTTCTAAGTGAAATTGATTCAAATAATCTAAATTTTATTAATTTATATAAAATTTATCTAACTAAACTTTAAAAAAAATCAAAAATATAATTTATCCTTATACATAAGTTAGACGAAAAAGCACTTTTGAATTAAAATTCAGCATTTTTCACTATTCATAAAAAAATGAAACGTCACAAAAAAACTTCAACCTAAACTAATTTTTATGTTTATATTTTAAAAATGAAGTTTATTTTGACATATAAACTTTGTAAAAGTTCTAACTTTCAATAGGTTAATCATTAAAATGCGGTAAAACTGCCTTTATAAAAATATAGCACTACTACAAAAACATGCTTTGTTAACGCTCAAAATGGGCTTTAATAGCACTAAAAAATCATTGTAAAGATCAGAATTGATAGGGGGTCCCCTTTATTAGTGATTTTTTAGTGCTGATAAAGGTAGAATTTATCATTATTAAAAAAGTGCTGATAAAGGTATCCTTTATCAGCGCTAAAAGAGCACTGATAAAGTCTACCTTTATCAGCGCAAAAAAGGCACTGATAAAGGATACCTTTATCAGCGCTTAAAAAGTGCTGATAAACACCCTGCCTATTGTAATATAAAATTATATAGCAACACACACAAACAAGTCCTGCAAAAAATCATCATATCAACAAGTATACCCATACAAAATTAACACATAATTCATAAGGTAATTTCAGCAAGTATACCCATATAACAAGTATACCCATAAACCATTAACAGATAATTCATAAGTTAATTAAATAAATAAAGAATTCAATTTAGAATTCAAGGGGTTGGGGGTGCTGTTCAGGGGTTTGGAGTGGCTTTCCAAGGGGGGTAGGGGGTGCCCAGGGGGGTGGGGGTGCCCAGGGGGGTGTCCGGGGGGATAGGGTTGTCCAAAGGGGGTGGGGTGGTGTCAAGGGGGGTGGGGGGGGGGGGGTAAGTCCATGGGGGTGGGGTTATCCAGGGGGTGGGGTTGTCTATGTGGTGGGGTGGTGTCGAGGAGGGGTGGGGGTATCCAGGGGGTGGGGTGGGGGTCTAGGGGGATGGTGGTGTTTCTAGGGTGTGTGTGTGTGGGGGGGGGGGGGGGGTGGGTATTAATGGGGGTTTTTAGGGGGTGGGGTGGTATCCAGGGTGTTGGGGGGCTTTCTAGGGGGTGGGAGGGGGTGTCTAGGGGGTGGGGGCGATCCAGGGGGTTGGTGGGGCTGTCCAAGGGGGGTGGGGTGGTGTCAAGGGGTGGGGGTGGATGTCCAAGGGGGTGGGGGTGTCTAAGGGGTGGGGTGGGGGGTCCAGGTGTTGGGGTGGTGTCTAAGAGGCCTGGGGGTGTTGTCTAGGGGGTTGGTGGGTGTCCAGGGGGGTGGGGGTGTCCAGGGGTGGGGGGTCTGTCCAGGGTGGTGGGGGGGGGGGCAATCCATGGGGGTGTCTAGGGGTGTGGGGTGGTGTCCAGGGGGTTGGGGGCTTTCCGGAGGGTGGGGGTGTCCAGATGGGTGGGGGAGTCTAGGGGGTGGGGTGGGGCTGTCTAAGGGGGTGGGGTGGTTTTCAAGGGGTTGGGGAGGTCCCAGGGGTTGTTGGGGCTGTCCAAGCGGGGAAGGGTGGTGTCCAGGGGGTCGGGGTGGCTATCCAAGGGGGTGGGGGTGCCATCCAGGGGGTTGGTGGGTGACCAGGGGGTGGGGGTGTCCAGGGTGGGGGGGGATGGGTCCAGGGGGGTGGTGTCCAGGGGGTTCGAGGGGCTTTCCAGGGGGTGGGGGTGTCCAGAGGGGGGGGGGTGTCCAGGGTGTGGGGTGGTGTCCAGGGGGGTCCATGGGGTCGGTGCGGCTGTCCAAGGGGGGTGGGGTGGTGTCCAGGGGGTGGGGGTTGCTGTCCAAGGAGGTGAGGGTGTACAGGTGGTAGGGTGGTGTCTAGGAGGGGTGAGGGTTCCATCTAGGGGGTTGGTGTATGTCCAGGGGGTGGGGGTCCAGGGGGTTGGGGGGGCTTTCTAGGGGTGGGGGTGTCCGTAGGGATGGGGGTGTCCAGGGGGTGGGGTGGGGGGGGGGTCCAGGGGGTTGGTGGGGCTATCCAAGGGGGGTGGGGTGGTGTCCATGGGGTTTGGGTTGGCTTTCCATGGGGGTGGGGGTGTCCAGGGGGTGGGTGGGGGTGTCCAGGGGGTTGGGGGTGTCTAGGGGGTTGGGGTGTCCATTTTAAACAAAAGAGAGACACTTTGAGTGATACTGGCCACATCGTGCCTCAGATTGAGGCGATATTGACTCATACACATCACAAATGACCCATGGATCATTCCCCTAAAGTATCAACATAATCCGAATGCATTTGGTCGGATTCTCATATGTTTGTTGTTGGTTTCACTTAAAATTCTCTCCATTTTGAACAAAAGAGAGACTTTGAGGTATACCGGACCTACCATGCCTCAGATTGAGGTGGGGTTGACTCTTACACATCAAAAATGACCCACGGATCATTCCCTTAATGTATCAACACAATCCTAAATCATTTGGTTGTATTTTCTTACGTCAGTTATTGTTTTCACTTAAAATTCATTCCATTTAAAAAAAAGAGAAACACTTTGAGTGATACCGGACACACTGTACCTCGTATTGAGGCAGGGTTGAGTCGTACATGTCCCAAATGACCCATGTATCGTTCACCTAAAGTATCAACACAATCCGAATGTGTTTGGTCATATTTCCTCATGTCAGTTGTTGTTTTCAATTAAAATTTTGTCCATTTTAAAACAAAAGAGAGACTTTGAGTGATATCGGCCATACCGTGCATCATATTGAGGTAGGGTTGACTAATACACATGAAAAATGACCCATGGATCGTTTCCCTAAAGTATCAACACAATCTGAATGTGTTTGGTCAGATTTCCGTACGTTAGTTTTTGTTTTCACTTAAAAATTATGTCCATTTTAAGAAAAAGAGAGACACTTTGAGTGATACCAGACACACTGTGCCTTGGATAGAGGTGGGGATGACTTGTAAATGTCAAAAATGACCCATGGATCATTCTACTAAAGTATCAACATAATCAGAATGCATTTGGTTGGATTTCCGTACGTCAGTTGTAGTTTTCCCTTAAAATTCCTTCCATTTTAAACAAAAGAGAGACTTTGAGTGATACTAGCCACACCATGCCTTGGATTGAGGTAGGTTTTACTCGTATGCATCAAAAATTACCCATGGATCGTTCCCCTAAAGTATTAACACAATCTGAATGCATTTGGTCAGATTTTTGTATGTCAGTTGTTGTTTTCACTTAAAATTTTGTCCATTTTAAACAAAAGAGAGAAACGTTGAGTGATATCGGCCACACCGTGCCACATATTGATGTGGAGTTTACTCGTACATGTCCAAAATGACCCATGGATCGTTTCCCTAAAGTATCAACACAATCCAAATGTGTTTGGTCAGATTTCTGTATATTAGTTGTTGTTTTCACTTAAAATTCTGTCCATTTTAATCAAAAGAGAGATTTTGAGTGATATCAGCCACACCGTGCCTTGGATTGAGGAGAGGTTGACTTTTAAACATCAAAAATGACCCATGGATCGTTCCTATAAAGTATATATACAATCTGAATGCGTTTGGTCATATTTCCGTACGTCAGTTGCTGTTTTCACTTAAAATTCTGTCCATTTTAAACAAAAGAGAGACACTTTGAGTGATACCAGCCGCACTGTGACTTGGATTGAGGTGAGGTTGACTCATACACATCAAAAATGACCCATGGATCATTACCCTAAAGTATCAACACAATCCTAATGCATTGGTAAGATTTACTTAAATCAGTTGTAGTTTTCACTTAAAATTCTACTCATTTTAAACAAAAGAGAGACACTTTGAGTGATACTAGACACATCGTGCCTCATATTAAAGAAAAGTTGACTCGTAAACATAAAAAATGACCCATGTATTGTTCCCCTAAATTATCAACACAATATGAATGTGTTTGGTCATATTTCCCTATGTTAGTTGTTGTTTTCACTTAAAATTCTGTCCATTTTAAACAAAAGAGAGACACTTTGAGTGACACAAGAGACATTGTGCCTCAGATTGAGGTGGGGTTGACTCATACGCATAAAAAATGAACCATGGATCGTTCCTATAAAGTATAAACACAATCCTAATGTGTTTGGTTAGATTTTCGTATGTTAGTTGTAGTTTTCACTTAAAATTTTGTGCATTTTAAACAAAAGAGAGACTTTGAGTGATACCAGCCACATCGTGCCTTAGATTGAGGTAGGGTTGACTCGTACATGTCAAAAATAAAGCATGGATAGTTACTATAAAGTATTAACACAATACAATTGCTTTTTGTCAGATTTTCGTACGTCATTTGTTGTTTTCACTTAAAATTCGGTCCATTTCAAACAAAAGAGACACTTTGAGTGATACCAGCCACACAGTACCTCAGATTGAGGTGGGTTTGACTCATACACATCAAAAATGACCCATTGATCATTCTACTAAATTATAAACACAATCATAATGTGTTTGGTTGGACTTCTGTACATTAGTTGTTGTTTTCACTTAAAATTTTGTCCATTTTTGACAAAAGAGAGACACTTTGAGTGATAACGACCACAAACTACTTCGTATTCAAGAAAGGTTGACTTTTAAACATAAATAATGACCCATGGACCGTTCCCCTAAATTTTCATCACAATCCAAATGTGTTTGGTGCGATGTCCGTACGTCAGTTTTGATTTTTACTTAAAATTATGTCTATTTTAAACAAAAGAGAGACACTTAGAGTGATACTGGCCACATTGTGCCTCAAATTGAGGTGTAGTTTACTTGTACACATCAAAAATTACCCATGGATAATTCCCCTAAAGTATAAACACAATCCTAATGCATTTGGTCAGATTTCCGTATGTTAGTTGTTGTTTTCACTTAAAATTCTGTCCATTTTAAACAAAAGAGAGACTTTGAGTGATACCACACACACCGTGACTCAGATTGAGGTGGGGTTGACTCGTACACATAAAAAATAACCCATGTATCATTCTCCTAAATTATCAACAAAATCTGAATGTGTTTGATCAGATTTCCGTATGTCAGTTGTTGTTTTCACTTAAAATTCTTTCAATTTTAAACAAAAGAGAGAAACTTCGAGTAATACCAGTCACACCATGCCTCGGATTGAGGCGAGGTTTTCTCATACACATCAAAAATGAACCAAGGATCATTACCATAAAGTATAAACACAATATGAATGCTTTTTGTCATATTTCCGTACATCAGTTGTTGTTTTCACTTAAAATTATGTCCATTTTAAACAAAAGAGAGACACTTTGAGTGATACCGGCCACACCGTGCCTCGGATTGTGGAAGGGTAGACTCGTACACATAAACAATGACCCATAGAATTTTCCCCTAAAGTATCAACATAATAAAAATGTGTTTGGTCAGATTTCGGTATGTCAGTTGTTGTTTTCACTTAAAATTATGTCCATTTTAAACAAAAGAGAGACACTTTGAGTGATACCGGCCACACCGTGCCTCAGATTGAGGAGGGATTGACTTTTAAAAGTCAAAAATTACCCATGGATTTTTTCCCTAAAGCATCAACACAATCCGAATGCGTTGGTTGGATTTCCGTACGTTAGTTGTTGTTTTCACTTAAAATTTTGTTCATTTTAAACAAAAGTGACACTTTGTGTGATATCGGCCACACCATGCCTTGTATTGAGGTGGGGTTGACTCATACACATCAAAAATGACCCATGGATTGTTCCCCTAAAGTATCAACACAATATGAATGCGTTTGGTTGTATATCTTTATGTTAGTTGTTTTCACTTAAAATTCTATCCATTTTAAACGAAAGAGATACTTTGAGTGATACCAGCCACACCATGCCTCATATTAAAGAAGGGTTGACTCATACATGTCAAAATGACCCATATATCATTCCCTTAAAGTATCAACACAATATGAATGCTTTTGGTTGTATTTTCGTACGTTAGTTGTCGTTTTCACTTAAAATTCTTTCCATTTTAAACAAAAGAGAGACACTTTGATTGATACCGGCCACACCATGCCTCAGACTGAGGCGGGGTTGAATTGTACCCATAAAAAATGACCCATGGATATTTATCCTAATGTATCAACACAATCCGAATGTGTTTTGTTGGATATGAAGGTATTTTAAAGATTTTACTGGTTTTTCTTATCTAAAGCCCAAAGAAAAGTGGTTCACTATTCTTGCATGTTGCTGGTGCATTTCATTTGTTAAAATGGGTAAATGACTCATTGGATAAAGGATGTTTTATTTAATAAAAGTTACAATTTTCCTACAAACATTTACATACAACAATGTTTCATCTTTTGATCCCCTTAACCCCTCTCAAAAATGACTGCCAATTGTACACGTCCCAAAGTCAGATCTCCATGCTATTTGTGTACAATCTTCCATCAAGTATGTGGCCCACTCGTTTCTGAAAAAATATATATCTTCTTGTGAGTATGAGGATTTTCGACAATCATAGTAGTACTGAAAAATATATAAATAAATAATTAATAAATAATTTAAATTAAATATTAGTTGTTTTTTAAAATACCTCTTTAGGGATGCTAGTTTGTTGACGAACAACGATCTCTTTAATAAATTTACAAACATAATAATCACAATCATTATCGTTTGTTTGTTTTGGACACTAGAAAAAATTTGATCATTAGTAGAATAAGTAACTTGTGTTGATATGTATTTGGATAGTGAAATTTTATTATATATACCCTGATATTTGTCCAGACATAGTACTTGATCACACCATTATGCTTAGCCCCTGTCCTCATTCCTTTTTTAGAAGATAATGATACATTGCTCTATCATAATAGAATCCTCAGTAAAAGATAATATAAATTATATTACTTGATTTTTAAACATAAAACGTAGGATTTAGTGTCTTACAGATTCACAAACTCCATCATGTGTGGTTAGCTTATTGGATATCCTTGCATTCAATCCAGAAAATAAATCATTGGAGTATCCAAGTTCACCATAATTAGCAGCCAATGTTGCCTAAAAACAAAAAAAGTATAAGTAATAAAATAAGTGAAAATATAATTGATATTCTTTAATCGTAGAGTTTTACCCCAACATGGTTGGTATTAGGAAGAGTCTATCATCTGTAATTTTGATTTCAAATGTTTTCAGCATGCCGTTCACTATTTCATCCTTTTTTGATGGCTCTAAATTCATTAGTTGTGTTGATGTCTTATTAGGACTAACGAGTCCAAATTTTGGCTCATGGAAGAATTCCTTCAACTAGTTTTCATATATACTTCTGTCAATAATATAAAATTCATTTAGTCATAATTTTCACATTATATTAGCTTTTATAAAATCAATTCATGAAAACATACCTCATATATAAATTTATAAATGCGACGCCTAGCCAACTGTATTCAAGGATCTCATTTACTTTTTCAGTAGCAAAAAAATCTTGAATTTCCTCTCCATATATATTCTTTTCAAAAACCACTATATGAATACTACCACCTCTTATCTTTGTATACACATGAGTATTCAATGCTATTAAATGTGGATAGAGAATAGGTAGTGTTATTGTGCTTTCAGTAGCTCTTTGGGGTCAGTTGGTTGATCCTTTAGATTCTTTTGAGCCGACATTTCTCATCACCACCTTCCCTTTCTCTATCAATAATAACATTCATTGGTTCAGACCCTTTTTTCATTAATTGTTAGGTTTAGCTTGAAACAAATATAAATAAATACCTCTTTGTTCACATGTACTATTACAAGTTGTGACGGCCATGAAATGAATGTACCAATAGCCTTTTCGACCGTTTGAATATCATCATCATCAAGTGGAATAGGTAGATCTGAATTTGGATTATGAGATACAATAATTGTCACTTTAAGATGATCTTTCGGAAGTGGTCTATTATATAGCTTGTCCTCTGGGATGTTGAACACCATATCCCTCACTACAAGGTGATAGGTGGGTGTTGACAGATATCAATCATAGTCATTATCACCCTGTAGAAGATTAGTACAAGAAAATTATAAATGTTTTTCTGATTCACATTTCATGGGAACAATTATTAGAATATTGATTACCATGGCTAAGAAAGTTCTTTGAGGGGAATGGCTCACTTCAAAGCTGGTGGGGAGTGGGGCGGGATCTTCATGCGCTGTTTGTTCATGAGTTGTGTCTTCTCCTTGCTTCCCACCCATAAAAGTTTGTAGAAACTCTCCCTATCATTGAAATTGTTCTTCAAGAGTTGCTAGTATTTCGCTCATTTGTTTCATTTTTTCATCTCTATCATCCGTTTGTTTTTTTCTCATAATATTCTTATGGTGTCACCCCAAACCCCGCACCTCTGACATGACCGTATTGTTTTGGCCGCTTCAAATTCATTGATAATAGGTATACATCCTCTACTAGAGTAGCTGATTCCTTTGAATGTCGGATATAGGAAAATAATTAATTATTTTTATGTAATATAAATTTAAAACAAATCTTTTTATCATGTCATACTTACACATATTTCCCACACTTTTTGTGTGTTTTCATCTACTAGCTTCCCTTCCTTATTCACACGTGCCTCCTTCCATAGCACATGACATGAGATGGACGTGTCTTTCGTTTTAGACTCATAAATCTACATATAAATATAGAAAGATAATTATGATGTTGTTTCTTGGCACCTAACAATATTACTATAAATTTAAAATACGTACCATTTTCTTTTCTAGTGAAGCGTACCCCATCCTTACTTTACGATTGGGGTATGTTGGTTTTGATGCACGTTCCTTATTTTTAGTACTGAGTTGCTGTTTAATAAATAAAATATTGACAATCAAAGTGATGAATACATGTATCCTCAAACAATGTATTATCATCCACAATGTACCTGAAACTTATCATCCCCACAATGACCAATAAATGCATCCCATGCTTCTTGGGATATCAGGTGATCATAGACAAGGGGTGGGTGTGGGTTTATTTTACCTTTGGAATCTTTCAGGTGACATTTTGTTAAAATAGTGAAAAAACCTCGATGACACCTTTCTGCAAGCCTTAGTACATAATTCTTGTGTGAATCATCTACTATAAATATACTCTGCAAAATATTGAGAAGAGTAAGACACTGTTTCATTATTTTATTTTCTAGTAAATTAAAGAAATAATATCATAATGTTAACATAATTTCATCCCAAATCACAGCCTTCATCCCGGACAAAACATGGTTCCATGAATCTATGTCAATCGGCACGCGTTGCTGAGTGACAATTCCAATGTAACTACTAAACATATCCTTGTTGGGATTCACATGTTGGCCTTGTGCATTCCATCCGAAATCAAATTTGATGCCTTTGCTTTTTGCCTTAAGAACATTGGCTAACACCATCAAACTATGACGCACCTGTGTTTTCTATGACGTCGGTCCTTCATCCCCGACCATTTCATCGATATCAACATAATCTATATGTTCATATGAAATGATAGAAACTCTATGTGCTGATGGTTGTTGGACCTCAACACTAGAAGTAGTAACAGGTTCAGAAACTTGTTGTTGCTCTGCACTGTGAGTAGCCGCCGCATCAACAACAACAATAATAACAACTTGATAGACTTGTTCAGCCTCGAGGTTAGGAGCACCAGAATGTGTAGAAGTCATTATCTACAAAAGTGGTTGAACATTTCATTTAGATAACATAAATTCATTAATGATAAGATAATAACATGAGATAAAAAGATCTATATTACAAACAAAATATAACCTATTTATTGAACTCTCTCTCTTTTTTTCAAAGGATGAAGGGATTTGACACCTCTATTGATAATCCAAATCCCTTCATTGTGGTCTCCTCTAACATATAAAACATTATATATATTGAGACCACTTCAAAATGATTGTGATGTACCACTAAAAGGATCCTCCTCAACTGAATTTTCATCAGACCCTTCAGTAGTTTTGGACGATAACAGAACAATCGACTACTTTCGGTTTGTGGGATCTGTAACATAAAATACTTATACCTCTTGTGATGCCATTATAAATTGTTCATCTTTGTACCCTTCTTTAGTAAAATAAACTTTCACAAATCCCAATTCATCTATTTTAACACTACTATTGTTATAAACCCATTTGCATTGAAAAATTGGCAATTGGAATGTCGTATAATCCAACTCCTATATTTGTTTGATAATTCCAAAGTATGACATATCTTCTTAAATTGGATTTATTTTCTTACTACCAGAAACATGCATCGCTTCAGAGACAAGTGTAACTCCACTATTATTCATGGTACTATCTTAATCATTTTAATCTATATAGAATGTATAACCATTAATTACATAACCATTGTAAGATAATACATACACACTTAGTCCAGCGGCTAGCCATTGAAGTTGTTCAGAAATTTTATTCATATTTTCATCTAACTCCTTAAAAATATGGTCCTGAAACCATCCTATAAACTAGTGATTATGTATATTTGATATCCATTTTTTATCCCTTGATGGATTCAACTACCTATGAATTTATTTGTGGGTTTCAATATATGGAGAAACCTTCCAACTGTTATGCAAAACATAAAGGTGGGCCTGCCCCCAATCTGTAATATTGATTGTCATAACATTTCTTCCATAAATTCCCTCACCCTCAATGCGTCCAGTGTGACGAGATTTCAAAAGAACAATGCTTTCCACATAAGATAGGTATTCAGTATAGAATTCAATGGCTTCCTCAACAATATATCACTCCACTATACAACCCTCTGGCTAACTTTGATTTTTGACATACCCTTTCAAAATCTTCATATACCGTTTAATGGAGTAAATCCATCTATAGTGCATAGGACCACAAAGTAGAATATCTCTCACCAAGTGAAGCATCAAATGAACCATCATATCAAAGATTGTTGGCTGGAAGAACATTTCTAATTCACATAATATGATGAAAATTTCTCTTTCCATAGCTGGAAATTTCTCCGGGTCTAAAACTTTTCTACATATAGATTTAAAAAAGAAACAAAGTTTGGTTAACTTATGATGAACATTCTTGGAAAAAATGCAACGTAAAGCTATAATAATTAAATCTTGCATCAAAACATGGCGGTCATGTGATTTCAAACCTTTTAACTTTAAATCATTCATTGAAACAATGTTCTTGATATTTGATGAATACCCCTTTGGAACCTTTACATCATTGAAGAAGTTGCAAAACTGATATCTCTCTTCCCTAGAAAGAGTGTAAGAAGCTGGAGGAAGAAACATTCAATTTTAAGCCTTCACGGGAGCCAACTCTTCTTGCATTCCCATGTCAACCATGTCCAACCTTTCCTTAATTCCATCCTTTGTTTTTCCAGAGGCATTCAGCAACATTCCGATAACACTATCACATACATTTTTTCCATATGCATCACATCAAGAAAATGTCTGACGTACAAAAAATTCCAGTATGGTAATTAAAAAAAACCGATCTCTTTTTCCAACCGATTTTCTTAAGGTTTTTCAAAAATGGTTTACCAAAAATAGTGTTCACATATTTTACTCTCAAAAATATGATCACCTATTAGTGGAGATGGTGTTGTGTGTTGTTCTGAACTTCCATTGAATGATGTCGTCCAAGATTGGTACTTATGCCTACGAGGTAGAAATTTACGATGTCCTAGAAACACAGTTTTTGATGAATGTTTCAATCTAATTGATTTTGTATCTTCTTCGCACACGTGACACCCTTGAGTTCCTTTAATGCTATATCCTGACAAATTTCCATAAGTAGGTAAATCATTTATCATCCTATATAACATCGCTCTCAATGTGAAGTACTCACTTTTATAAGAATCATACAACATAACACCTGAATCCCATAATAACTTCAAATCCTAGATCAAAGTAGAAAAATAAACATCAATAAAGTTACTTAGTTGTTTTGGTCCTGATATAATCATAGACAACATGATGAATTTCCACTTCATGCATAACCAGGGTAGGGAGTTATAATTTACCAACATAACAGGCCATGTACTGTGAGTTCGGGTTTGAAAACCAAAAGGATTCACTCCATCTGTAGATAACTCAAGACGAAGGTTTCTCGGTTATTTTCCAAATTTAGGATACTCATGATCAATTATCATCCATTGAGGAGAGTCGGTCGATTGACATAATTTCCCATATTTATTTCTTTCATCTGCATGCCATGATAATTGTCTTGCAGTTTCTTCACTTCCATATAGACGCCTAAACCTTGGAATGATTGGAAAGTACCATATAAAATTCGTAGGAATAGATTCATCTTTATTGTATTGAGAAGCACCACACTTTGGGAATTATTTAAGTGATTTTTTCTCCTTGCGAAATAGTATACAATCTTTCGAAAAGGCATGTATTCTTTCAGAAATCATACCCATCGAGGGTAACATTCGTTTAGATTCATATGTCCGGTTTAAGAGCTTATTATCTTCTGGGAGCATTTAATTCAAGAGATCAAGTAGTTCCGTAAAATTGACATCACTCCATCCATTTCGTGCTTTCAATTTATACAACTCCAGTATAGCTAACAATGCAATATATTTAGTGAAACCAGCATACAATGGAATCTTTGCACAACTCTTTAACTTCTCAAATAATTTTGGTAAATCACGGAGTTCATCTTCAACTGTCATTGTCATTTCCTCAATACAATCTTCATCATCATTGACATATGTAATCACATCCTCTACATGGTCTTCTTCATTATCCATATTTGTATTCATATCTAATGATCCATAAAACGCAGTTTTAACCTAGCCAGTAGCTACATTCACTTTTTATCCGTGTTTATTTCAATATTTATAACTCCAATATATTTAGTGACATATAAAATGTTATTCCAACTCATCTGAAGTAATTAGTCTTGAATAAAAACATCGTAAACATAAACAAAGTATTTGAGAATAATCCTTTGTGTGATCTTTTACAAACTTGATGAACTCTTTCACTCCGTTCTCATACTCTATTGTCAAACGATTAGAATCCATCCAATATTTATTCATCTCCATCCTATTTGAATCTCATACATTAGTATTTATGATTCAAATACACAAAACAAGACTTCTAAATATAGTAGAATAGAACCAATTCCTTATAAAAATAAAGATTAATAGATCCTAACCATTTCCAATAAATATTTGGAAATCAACAGAACCAAGATAGACCCCCCCCCCATCAAAATCAACACACTTTCCACCCATTACCAATAGTTATAGAACACACCACCCTTGCAGCAAAACATTAAACATCCTTTTAACCACCCCACCAGTCACTTCATTCATAATAAAATAATCACATTAAAGAGACCAAAACTAGTGACCAAACTCAAATAAAATGAAAGAAAGGATACAATTTTGATGAGAAAACTAATACAGTGGATAAATTTCCAAACACAAAGGGGTTCGCGGGGGAAACAAATAACCTAGGTTTATCCAAAATTACTATGGAATATCATAGGTTTTGTTACCCAAATTAACATAAGAAATAGAAAATTAAGTTTAGTGAACATAAATTCTGTCATGAACATCTAAAGAATATGAAATAACTCTCCCTCACTAAAATGGGAATCTACCAACGCCTACCATATACATAGAAAATAATTGAAAAAATTAGGAAAAATATTTTCTTGTACCTATTTCTAATAGTAATACAAGAAAAGTATAACGAACATAGATCGTACCTCCAAACACTCATGGAGCCTCCTGGTAAAAAGACTCTAGTGACTACAACTATCCAAGATTCTAACCACTAACTTCCCAATATAAGAGTGGTCTACTTAGGGGTAGTATTAGTAGAATCAAACCAAAGTTCCATCCACCTCATGCTGCTCCCCGATCTCCTTCGTCACTTTAGTGTTGTATAGACTTCCTTTCTCCAGTTCCTTCCTCTTTCTAGGCTATTCGTCGACTACCTCTCTGACTGTAGCATGAATGTTAAGAAATTTCAATTTGATATGTCTATACCCATCACAATAATATTAAATTCCTTGGATTAATGGGATATCCTGGAGGTACCTATGAATGAAAGTGCCTCCTGAGATGAGACTTGCATCACACACCTACTGTGGGTGGGTGCTGCTAACCCTACATCCCATAAGATCAATACCTTAAAAGATTATGATATCAACTCAAACCATAGGCATAATCATTGAACACTAATATATCCATACCAAGATTAGTATTACATATATAATTCTCCCAAACCACTAGAGGTTGTTCTATGAATTGATCAACATAAATTAATGGATTTAATAAAAAGAGATGAAATACAATCCAACCAAGTGAAAGACATTTACAATCTCCTGAGAATAAATTCACCCCCATCATGTAATCAGGTTCTCTATAGTGTAGGTGTACTTAACCAAAATCACTTGTCCTGACACACCAAGGGTAGTTCTTTACTAGAGTAGTCTCCATTAAAAATAAAAATCTTGATACCCATAATAGGTATCAGGGAAGAATCATTTTCTATCCAATGAAGTGCATGGTGTCTCCCCATTTTCAAGAAAAAACCTTCTAGATTAGAACCTAGAAACAACTAGTCATATAGGTTCACTAAGTTGACACCACCCTTAAATTATCCTTGACATAAAATAAATATTTGTTGAATTTACCATTGACTGAAGTCAAGAAACATACCACAATCCTAAAAAGAATTAACCACCCAAATAAAAATGCTCACATGTTCATACCACTATCTAAACCCAAAGTCCTTTTCCAAAGAATACCATTCACCTTTCCACTGATGCAATACTCTGATCTCCTCATCTTCTATGGCCCTAGTTCATGAAGACTGGAGGCCACTCCATGAATCTTGGTTTAATAATAAATGAACCTAAATGGCTTATAGGCTCCACTATGAACCTTCTCAAGAAGAGATTCAATTTAGAACACTATAACTTCACAAAGACACTCATCATCTCTGGTATATGGGTTGATGCATACACTATATCCTTACCAAGAGTTAACCATAAGTCTCCCTTATGAAGCATTCCAGAACTCCTCGACATTCATAGGGAAGAAAAGTATTCTTCTTGCACACATCACATAAAAACATGCTCACCAACTAAGGGAAACATAACTTAACATCCATAGGGTTGGATACACTTTCTATATTTGAGGGGTCCTAATCACTATCATAAATAGAACCTTCCCCATAAACACAATAACCAGCACATCATGACACCCAAAAAGTGTAACCTATTAATAATGAATAAGCTACTATCAAAACTCTTCTTTTTCATGAAGGGGTTTATAAAAAGACCACTTTCCCCAGTATAGATAAACCCACTTCACCAGAAGGATGAGGAAGAAACAATAAACATTAATAGAATATTCATGTATAATAAGGTCTAGCTTGAGGTTTCATGAGAATATCAAACCCTCATACATATGATAGTTGGTGAAAAATAAATTCTAGTTCCAAACATCATAAGGACCCATGGGGAATCATAAAAAAGTTATACTTTAGTTCAAATAATCTACTAAACAAGTATAATAATCCACTATGTGTGTTATTTTGTGACATAAATTGTTAGAACTCTATGTTAGTTATCATCTAATCCAATGATGGTGATTATGGAGATGAATCCAAACATCACCCTAATGAAAACTACTCTCACAAAACCTATCCAAAAAAAATAAACCTAAAAGGAGAAGTGGGAGACTTACCTAGATTAGATCACACCTGTGATGGAGGGAGAGAAGAAGCGTCGAGCGGTCAGGGAGCCTTCTACGCTATGTATGGAAGGGAAGGCGCGACCACGAGGGGGAGGTGCACGAAAGGAGCCACCACCATTGAGAAATGGAGGAGTAGGGTTCGTGGGGAGCCCAGTAGAGAGGAGGAAGTAGGGTTTTCATGGAAGAGGATCCATAGAAGGGGTTTGAGGGGGAGGAGAAATAGTAGGGATAGTGGTGGAGCTCCTACAAAGAGAAGATCACGGGGGAGGGGAGTTTTCGTAGGGTTACAACAGTATGAGGTCTTGAGGGCATGATAAAAAGAGGATACTGTACATCAGATTTTATAAAATATGGGACCATGGTTTTATTAGTGCATTTTTAGTGCTAATAAAGGAATTCTTTATCATCACTTTTTTAGTGCTTATAAAGCTTACTCTTTATTAGTGATAAGAAAAAAGTGTTGATAAAGAATGCATTTATCAGTGCTAAAATTTTATCGCTGATAACGGGTTCCTTTATCAGTGATTTTTTCTTAGCGCTGATAAAAGGTGGAGATTCCCTTGCCCGTTTTTGTAGTAGTGTAGGTTTTTATGTATAAAATTAGATTTGTTCATATCTTATGCATACAAACCCTATTAGATGAATGTCAAAGTATTTGATTGAATATATAATATATAAATTTAATTAATATAATTTACTAATAGTAATTAGTTTTAATTATTTGGATAAATATTCTTTTACACATAAAAATAGTCTTTTATGAAATCATTCCCTTTATATTCATTTGGTTTTTATATTTATTTCTAATTAATAGTTAAAAAATGAATTCAAATATATATTTTCAAAAGTTATTTAGTCATATTCATAATCTTCAATTTAACAGTTTGGTTATATCTTATTACATTAAATAATAATATTTTTAATAATATAGAATTGTTTGGTAAAATTCAGTCTTGTGTGTCACGCAAACCATTGAGGAAATCAAACCCTACATGTAATGCAAGATAACATCGGTGTTCCATATAGATTAAGCTAAAATTAATATTTCATGTAACATAATATTGAATTGGTGTTGCGTATAATGCAAGACACACTTATTTCTTTCGTATAAAAAAATATGTATTCAAAGTTGTGTGAAATAAAAAAACCAAAAATATTAAATTAATTCAAAAAATAATAATTCAAAAAATATCAGGGTGTTGCATTCTACCACCCTTAAAAATTAATTTTACCCTAAAAATTTGTTTGGGTTATTATAAGTTTGATACTTTAATGTTCCTTTCATTAAACCCACATTATAAAAATTAATACTAAAACTTCCTTGAAAAAGGAAATGTTGGAAACATAACAGTTACCCAAAGTAACTCATAACTAGTTTCCACATATGAGAACATAGGTGGGAAGGGAAGATTGGATATAGAATAAAAGAATAAATAATTATAGAGATTGATAAATCTCATTAATCACCATCATGTGAATGGTTAATGAAAAGTTAAGGGCCTCATAACCATAAATCTATGATAATTTATAAGACCATAAGTTCAATAGAAACAATGGTTTTAGTATAAATACATTAAATATACTTTTACTAGAGTTCATTAATTCTTTTACTATATAATAAAATATATAAATATAATTACTTTATTTTATTCCTTTTTATATGGATAGTATCACCCTTTGGTTGTGACATACTCTATTTTAAGTTCATCTCTTACTCTAGGAAATGAAGGTGAATTTTTCATTCCTAAAGTACTAACTTATCACGAGTTAGATAGATAAGTCATTCCATCTATATTTAGTTAGAATCATGGAAAAATGGTTAACATAGGTTATTCAACATGCATAAATCCTCATTTGGTGACCTATTATACTGTTAGTGATTATGTTGTTGGCTATTAGCTTTTTTGGTTCTAGTTTTTCTATTCGTGATTGATTCCGGTGTTTGGATATGAGTTTTTCTTATTTTGTTCTTTGTAAAGGATTTTATTGGGTTGTAAAGGTTTGTTCTGGTTTTGGTCGGGTGGCATCGTCGGTGTTATAGCAGTAGTGTGGAAAAGTTACTTTGGGAATTCTTCATGGCATTACTGAATCTGGGTGAATGAGAATTTGAATCCTTAATGGTGAGGGTTTTCTGTCGGTGTGATTTAGAGGTAAATGTGTTTGTGCTTAATGTGTGGTTTTGTAGAGGAACCGGTGGTGCCTTTGGTTTCAGTGGTGGTTTGAATTTATTGGTGGTATGGTTTTATTGAAGTTTCCCTCTTCGGACAGTACACCATGGATTTATTATGACATGGGGAAGGTTGGTTTGGTCTTTGTTGGTTTGAATTTTGTGTGTTCTCTTGTGGAATTGTGGCCTTGGTCCATGAGACACTGCATCCTGTTTACTTGCTAGGGAGTACTTCAGAAGTGGTTTAGAGCATGAAGCATTCTCCTTATCACTGCTATCTAGAATTGGAAGTTTTGAGAGGGTATGGCATTTTCCATCAGTATTGTTCCTATGCATCCTTTCATGGGACTACTAGCCGAGAAGAGATGGGAAGGGGGAAGCTAATCATATTGTTTTTATTGCTAGGGTGAAGGTTTTCCTTACTCATGAATTGGATTATTTTTTGTCTTGGTGATCTTGGCCTGTGGAGGCATGGTTGTGTTTTAAGTCTTTTATGTCTTTATGGTTTCCCACTTTTTCCTGAAAAGTGATTTGGAATAAAAATTTAATTTTTAGTCGGTCATAAAATTCATCCAAAGTTTAACTTAAACTTTCCATAAAAGGTTAACCTTATAACCCTTCCAAAAGATGAAAATAAAAAACATTAGAAATAAGGTTACTAAATAAGCTTTACATTGATCCCCAATATATAATAAAGCATCTCTTGGTTGTCACATTCCCAACATGTGAATAACCTCATCATATATTCTCTTGAAACATGGTAATAACCTGAATTACCATAAATCATTTTGGAAAACATTCATGCTTCTTTATTTTGAAGAAAAATTGATATATTATGTAACTAAATAAAGTTGTAAACTTTATACATGATAACATAGACCACTTTATCAATAAATCATTTATCATTTATAAGGTCATAAATACTTTCTAATTTACTTTATCTAAATCAATCATATCTTTATACAAGCTAAACACAATTATCTCAACATCTTGAACAGATTAAGGGTTAAATTCCCATAATTTAAAAGCTCACATTTCCATTAAATAAATTTTTAAAGTATTGATAACAATTCAACATATCCTTTTAAATACTTAATGAAAAACTTATACTGAGAAATACATATATATTTCATGATTCATATAACATAATCATTAAATTCCAAAACATATACACTTCAATTGCCTAACTTTATTCTTAAACCATTACTTGGGATTCATCATCTTATTACTTAATACCCCTTATCCTAGAATATTAAATATGAATAATGTATTAAGGTTTATAAACCTAAATCTAATCATGAATCATTCATTTAATGTAAAAAATACTATTAGAACATCCCATACCTTTCACATGTCATTTACAGTATCTTTATCTTCATAAGTATAATCAATACTCATACCACCTTCCAAATTATCTTCATGGGATCTCCACTTAGGACATAAATTTGTATAATGCCCATATTTTCCACATTTTAAACATTCAATTTTAACCTAGTTCCTTTTAGTTTTTGCTACTTATCATAGCATGAGACAACATAACCATGAAAAATAATTACTTATAAGATGTCTAAATAATTACACCTACCTATTTATTATATTACACCTTAGGTTTATCCTAGGTTATTAATATTCAACTCATATTTAAATCCTTACATTATGGTTCATGAAGAGTTTTTGAATTTCCAAATCATATCCCCCGTGAGTGTCAAACCAGGTGTGCAGCAAGGCCCATTATCATTTACTAGGTAACTCTTAAGTTAGGGCCGACACACATTTTTGTAGTTGTTACCCCTAGGTACATTTTTTCTAGATCCAAATCCACTTATATTATCTAGAAATAGACGCATTTTTTGGAAACCACTAACTCTATCCTTCACCAAAATTCTTGTATATTTTCATATACTTTAACTTTCCCTTAGACTTATCCTTAGAGACATCCCTTTATATATCATTAGAAATATTTCTATGTATTTCACTAAAATTTTCTCCTTATAAATTCTAAAGGTTGAGTAAACATTTCCTTTGATACCACCTATAGAAACCTAGGATTAACATACATAGATATCATACCTTTTTCGATGAATATTCAAAACATTACTAAAGTACATGCCCGATGACCAAAATAGTTTAGTGTCTTTGGAAACTTGGAACACATTCTTCTAGTTTGGTGAAAGATCCTTAAATTCTCCCTTAAAGATCTTCCCCTTTAGTAATCCTACTTAAAATATTTCTTCATAACCTAAGGAAATGGACTGTAAGAAAGGGGTGATATCAAATGCTCAGTAAGGGTAAATAAAATAAATAAGTATGCATATCTTGAACATAAGGGTATGAGAATATGATCATAACATTTGAAGATCATACCCTACATATCAAAGATTAGAAATATGATACTTGGCATAAATTTTTGCATTTAATAAGACATGAATAATAAGGGAATTAAGATCATAAGACATAAAAACATAATATAGTAGTAAGAAATGGAATTACGGTAGACATATAAGCATATAAAATGATTTCCATAGTACTCAATGCATATCCGTTAAGGCCATCTTGATAGTATGGGTTCACTCTCCATACCATCTTGGTAGCCATAGATCACTCCCATGACCATATTAGTATTCAAGGTTCACTCCCAAGACCATCTTAGCAAACAAAGTCCTTTATTGAACCATGTTCCCTCCCCGTTTCAGCCCTGTATTACAGAACTGGGTTCACTTCCCTTCCATCCCTATATTATAGAACCAATTTCACTCCTTGTTCTATCCATGTATTACTAAAGTGGGTTTTCTTCTCTTTCCAGCCCTGTATTACTGAACCGAGTTCACTCATATTTTCATTTATTTATTACATAATTGAGTTCACTTCCTATTCTATCCATATCATACTCATTATAGATAAATCTATACTCAATGCTTTGTAGGGAGATATAGGTCCCACCCATCTCATAATTAAATCGTACATACATGTTCCACAATATTATAAAAAATCATGTCATAACTCATGAAAAGAAATGGGTACCATTAACATTTCTTTATTGTATATCCTATATAAAATTTATAGGTTTTATAATCATTTCATCAAATCATAACTGATGGAAATAAGCTTATTTTAAAAGCATATAACCCATGAAATAGAGAATAGTTTCATAAATATCATTCTATAAAAACATAATCTATTTGGAGGAATAATATTAATAGAACCTTAGGATCCTTTCAAAAGAAAGGCATGAGTGACACCAACAAATTTCATCTTTAATGGGAAATAATTTGGAAATATATTTTAAAAACATTTCACGGTGAATCAATCATTTCTTCTTTGAAAAATTATTTTTAAAACATAAAACTTTTTGAAAAAAAAATCATAAAAATAAACTTGAAAAATTATAAAGGAATATTTGAAAACATTTTTATTTGAAATCTTATAAATAAATGTTGAAAATTATTTAAAAAACATTTTCCGTGAAAACTTATAAAAGAGCTTGAAAATTTTTTGAAAACCATTTTCCTTAAAAAATTATAAAAGAAGCATGATTTTTTTTGAAAACTATTTTTTTGAAAATACTTTGAAAACTTATAAAATAATATTTGAGATCATTAAAATCCTTTTCTATGAAAAAAAACTTTTTAAAACATATAAATGAAGCTTTGAAAAGAATTTAAAACACTTTTTAAACATAAAACCATTTTTAAAACCAATTTTTCATTGAAGACCATTTTAAAATCAACAAATTTCTAGAATATTAGGAAAACATTTCTTTAAAAAAATAACCTTGAAAACTTAAAAAGGATGAATCAGGGAAATGATTTTCATGATGGTGGGTAAGTCCATACATGTCAAATATTTATTTTTCACCTTAAAAGTTTAGAAATATGCCTTGATCAGAATATGACTAGAAGATTACTTTTAAAACTATTTTGTAAAAAAGGTAATACATAGATAAAAATGTTCTTTAAACATCATAGGATAATAGTAAAACTTTTTTGAATTTTTTTTTAAAAACAAGATTTTTAATGAACATATATTTCCAATTGAAAGGATAAATAATGTCTGATTTTCATAAAAAAACATTTTCTTAATTATCTTAAGAACTAAAGAGTGGGAAAATGGTACCATTACTTAGATATAATCTGAATAAATAGAGGGTAATAAAATTCATGTGATTTCTTGAGAGATGGATCAAAATATTTCATCAATGGAAGAATAATAATAAACAATCTCTATAAATGATGAGATCATAGTAATAAACCATTACCCCTTTGGTAACTTTGAATTGTAATACGATGGAAATAATAACATTACATGAATCTTAAAATATCCTGAAAATAAGGTGATTCGTGATATAACATGTAAAATTCAGTATATAAACATCATAAAAAATATAGGTGCATAACATGGTATGTGTATCAAAGAAGGAAAATTAACACAAAATTACTTTACTGATTTGGTAACTTTTGAAACATAAACCCCATTAAAGAGATATCATCAAATGGATATGTTAGTACATATAAATTTAAGTATGATAATCATATAATATATTCATGAGAATTATATAAACAAAAAAAATGAAAATATTGGTGAATATGGCCTACATCTCACAGATATAAAAATTGATATAATAAAACCCTTACCTTATGTCTTTACCCTTGTTGTACTCGTTCGAACCTCCACTTCTTTGGGTAACTCCTTTTGGTTTACACTAAAGGGATTCCTTGGTTGGATTTATGCCCAAAGGGAGGATTATATGATGAAAGTAGTGATTTTTTAATCTTATTTGAGTATAGTTTTTTGGATCCAAAAGGTATTATAGGTGTGAATAAGTGGGAGGGTGAGTGTCTTTTTATAGTGGACATGGAGTGGCATTCTTGTAAATTTTAGAAAAGGGAATTCCAACCACGTTTTACCTATAAACAATAGCTCCAATAATGGTATAAATTATAGAAAATGGAGTATAGGGTCTAAATATGGCAAGAAAATATCTTTTGGACATGTTTTTAGGTCATTTTGGCCCTTAAGTTTATGGTTTAGTCCTTGTTAAGCTAATTTTTCTCTTAATCGTTGTAATTAATTTTAATCACTTTAACTAATATTTTTTATAAAAAACTAATTTGACCTTATTATAAACCATAAATTATTATTATTATTCCAAATATAGAATCCATTTTTTCAAATTAAAATCACATAAGTGGTAGAAATTAATTTAAATTTAATCTCACAAACGGGTTGACAATGTGAGTTTTTAAAGTAAAAATGTTCAAAAGTTTGCTATGTTTTATGTCCAATTACAAATTAAAATTTATTAAAATTAAATAAATTTGATTAAATGATATAAAATTTATCTAATTTAACTTTAAAAATAATAAAATAAATAATTTATCCTTTTAGATAAATTAGATGAAAAAACATGATTGAATTAAAATTTAGTATTTTTCACTATTCCCCGAAAAATGGAACTTCATAGGAAAATACAAAAAAATAACCCTAAAATAATTTTGATGTTTCTATTTATAAAATTGTGTTTATTTTTACATATATAATTTATAAAAGTTCCAAAATTAATATTTAAAATATGTGTGCCATTAAAAGGTGGTAAAACTGCCTTAATAAAAATATAGGTTTTTATGTATAAAATTTTGTTTTTTCTTATCTTTTGCATATAAATCCTATTGGATGAATGTAAAAATTATTTTATTGAATATATAATTTATAATTTTAATTAATATCATTCACTAATAGTAATTAATATGATTTATTAATATAAATCGCCTTTTTCATATAAAAATAGTCTTCTATAAAATCATTCCCTTTATATTCATTTGGTTTCTATATTAATTTATAATTAATTGGTAACCTTAAAAATCAGTTATATATTTTCATAAGATAGTTAATCATATTCATAACCTTAAATTTAATGACTTGGTTATATCTTAGTATATTAAATAATAATATTTTTAATAATATATTATTGTTCGGTAAAGCTCGGTCTTGTGTGTTATGAAAGCCATTGAGGAAAGCCAATCTTGCATGTAATGCATGCTCACCTCAGTGTTCCATGTAGAGTAAGATAGAATTTATGTTGTGTCTAACATAATATTGACTTGGAGTCCCATATAATTCAAGAAACACTTAGTTCTTTATTATAAAATATTTAGATTCAATGTTGCGTGAAATGAAAAATATCAAAAAGATTAAATTAATTTGAAAAATATTAATTCAAAAATTCTTGAGGTGTTATAAAGGGAGGTGAATTAGTGAAGTTTTTTCTATTTAAATTTTTTTGTTACTAAAAATAAACCCCCATTACTAGTTAAAATCTAATTCTTTAACATGTAAATTTCTACTTTCATCCTTCCACAAAAAATGAAGAAACTAAAGTTAACAAGGCACACTACATTTTTTACAAGGTTCATCCAAGATTGGTTGTACTAAACCTTGATACAACAAATTATTATCCTGTAAATAGATTTTACACTATAATAATATCACTAACTTATAATGGGTAGGGAGTAATCACCCTTCACATATACTTTCACAAAATCCAACTACCATATTCATATAGTATCCCACATGCCATACTCAACATACTACTGATTACAATGAGTCATAGAAAATACCAAATATCACTTGAATATACATGTTGTTTTAGAAACTAATGAAGATACATATATCAATACAACTACATATAAATAATTGGATTTTATCACTTCCTTTAAGAAATAAAATTGTGTATAATAGAAATAAGGATTTGAGTTGTTTTCTTACTCATTGTATTCTTCTTATTTTTGGACTCATCGCTATAAAATTAGGCCAAAACAGATCTTCAGATGAAAATTTCATCAGTTCAATGATCTCCTTAATTATCCTATCAATATCATATTTTTCACACACAAACACATCTTACACTACTCACAACACACATTCCTCTATAATCGATGTTTTTTCTTTTATATTTTTTAGTTAGAACTCTTCTTTCTTTGAGAGACACTTTTTTGGGCAGATGACACATTAATTCCACACATCCTTTTTATATAACCAAATTGATACATAATAATTAGTCTCAATCCTACCAAAATAAATTTCCATGATTATTATATTATTCTAATCTTCCTAGATCTTTCTTCCCAAGACACATTAATGATTGTCCCATGGGTCTTCTTTCCCATGTTCTCATATAAATACAAATATTTCCATTATTACATTCCATGGACTCAAAAAAACATCAAGACACATAAAAAATTAGAAATTATGTATCTATAAATATCAAAATTACTCTACAATTGTTTATACTATAGTTAACTCAGTCAGTTCAATTTATAGCTCATTCAATCTTCTACATTATGATGGAAATAGTTGTGGCACAACACTTTTTAGGTTATAGCTTGTTAAAATATAGATAACATTAAAAAACTAAGATTTAATAACTACACTGATTGCATGTGTTTTTAGGAACTAATTATCAACAAATTATTATCATAATAATATATTTATAATTCTTGAATAATGAATAAATTCACTTCATTTTGAGTTCATCTCATCTGATTGATCTCATGTTTGAACTTATATTTCATTGAACGAGTATCAATAAATTTTCATAATACACGAATCACAATTTAATTATGATATTTTATAAAATTAGGATCATATTGATCATCGTATAATTTAATTTTTTCTGAATCATAAATTCTATAAAACATGATTTTTCACAAAGGAAATTCTCTTACACTGTTTGACTTGAATTCAAATTTCAACACACTAAAATCCATTACATGATTACCCATGTTACTAAATTTACATATGTTATACCCCTATAATATGATTTATATATATAGTAACACATAGATAAATTCTATTTGTTGATTCCAATAGTTTGTGTTGGAAAATTCTCATCACATAGATCAATTATCCTACATGATGTCTACATAGGAGAATTTACTTTTCCAGATCATTATACAGGGGATAAATTCTTATTCGTAGATTAGTTGTCCTATGTTGTGTCCTAGAGGATAATTTACTCATTCAAAAGCTCTATATCAATCATAATGATTCCATATTTCTCTCAAGCACTCAAAAAATCTTTTGAAATCATAAGAGGTCATCTTAGAACCTCTCAAAATCATTCTTCACCAGTTCAAAAAAACATCAAAAACATATAACTATTCTCAATAATGACTAAAAACAAAAAAAACATAAAAAATATCCAAGGGAACTTCAATATACCAAATTTTATGTTTCTAGTGAATCATCATTTATCACATTTCCTATAAAACTAGTTGGAATATTTAAATAGTGTGGACCAAAATAAGCAAGATTCCTAGAGTTTCCTAGAAGTTATTTAGGGTATAATGTGGCCACGAAAATCTAATTTATGGAAAAAATATAGTACAAACTATACTTTCCTTTCAATAAAATATCTCATAATCATTTTATCATTACAAATCTTCCAAAGATATGGATCATCTTAAATTTAAAACTTAGATTCACATTTGATTTTAAAAATTTGTTATCAGTTTAGATGTGATCAAAATGGATAATTCACCCAAAAATTTACCATATCAAAATAATATAGTATGTTTCATTAAATCAAATACAATTTTTCTCCAAGAATAAATTCATTAAATGTGTCTTTTTTTTGTAATTTATACCTCAGTTGTGCAAAGAGACCTGCATAATTGATATGTTACTTGATTTTCATCTCATATTTTATCCTTTATATAAAAATCAAACTCTTGTATTAGAATCCTACATCTTGCAGGCCTTGGATTTACTTTTTCCTTCTTTATTAGGTACTTAAGTTCTTTATGGTCAGTGAATATGCCACTTTGTTACCAATAAGATATGACCAGAATTTATCTAATGAAAAAGATTCTAAAAACTTATATTTATTAACTGTATAATGATTTTGAGCTATATAAATTGTTTTAGAATCATTTTTAGTAATATTATATCCTCCTTAAAATTTATTAGACAAAATTTCTCCAAGTGCATGGTATGTAGTATCACACAATAATTCAAATGGTTACTCTTAATTATATGGTTGTATGACTGGAAGTGTGGTTATTTTACCCTTCAACTCATAAAAAAATTGCCTCTAGTGATAAAAAAAAGTAAACTAAAAAATTTTAAAAGTAATTTGGATAGTGGTAAATGAATCTTACTAAAATTCTTGATGAATATTTTAGATAATTATGCATGTTCTAAAATGGATCTAACATGTTTCATATAAGTTGGGTAAGGTAATTCATTGATAACTGCAATTTTAGATTTATCAACCTCAATCCTATTTTGTGAAATTAAATGTCCATGAATATTCCCTCTCTCATTAATAAAATAATACTTTTCAAAATTCTAGAAAAAATTATTTATAATATGAGTTTTTTGGACCTTATCAAGATTTTCTAAATAGTAATCAAATGAATTTCCAAGCATTATGAAATCATCCCTAAATGCCTCAAGATAATCCTTAATTAAATAATATAAAATTATTACCATGCATTGAAATATATCCAGTACATTTTAGAATCTAAATGGAATTATTCTATGATAAACGTTGAGATAAGGATAAGTAAATGTTTTTTTGATGGTCCACAGATGTAATGGGGACCTAGAATTGTTTAGAAATCCATCTAAAAAGAAATAATGGTATACAATAAAATTTTCTAATTAATCCCAAGAATGTAACCTAAAAAAACCTATATCTCTCAATTTTTTATGCAAATGATTTATCATATTTTGTACATGAATAGAAGTTAAGTTTCTATAAATGATTACTTATAGATTGTTTCCTTCCATTAAAAACACATAATTTATATCAGATTGAATTTTTTTAATTCAAGATTGGGGGATAGACTAAGGATAATAGAAATTTGGTTTACGAACCTCAATGGATTCAACATCCTATATAAGAGATGAAGTATATGCTTTTTAATTATTTAATAAATAATCAAAACCCTCAAAGAAATGATAATTTGTCTTATATTTAGATATTTTCACATAATTTTCATATTTCGACAAATTTTTTCTCATATAATTTTATTATTTTAACTAGTTACCCAAATGAAACATTTCTTATAACATACTATATTTCACATGTGAATTGGAATCTTTTTTGTAACATCCTGCCCCAAACCCATTAGCTTGGGAAAAGGAAGAGGTGATACTAACCTTAGGTGACATTCCATATACACCAAAGACTAGAAATAAATTCCAATGGAATACAATATCATTGGGAAATTATTTACCCTTATAAAAAACAAAATTTAAGATAAAAAAATATAAACAAAACCATGGTGTTATATGATTCATGAGAGTAAACCCAAAATTTCTAAAACCAAAAAAAAAAGAAAAAAAAAGAGAAACAACAAAAAGTAAAATATAGTATCTCTCATAACCAAAAAAGAAACCTCGACATAATGATGCCAATGTGACATCACTCCAAAAATCCAACTAAAAAATCTCTAAGATCCACCAAAAATTGTGAATCCCATATAATCATCCTACTTCACTAGAGAAAAATGAAACCTTCCCCTTACTTGTGTCATGAAAAATAGCTATGCACACACTACAAGGTGTATATGTAGGAGTTGAGTATATGAATCAATGGGAAATATTTTATAAGCTTCACACACACACACCATTAAGACCATAAAATATATCATAACTTATATAAAATAACCAAGAGTATGGAAATGGTTATTGAGACAAATTAACATAAAATTAGAAAAGAGGCATATAATAAAATTATAGAAAAATAAAAATTTATCAATCATTACATTATCAAATAGATTCAAAAAATAATAATTTTTATAAGAAGCTTATTGGATTATTCATCTCGTAATACCCATTCCAAATACTCACACAAATATACATACATACAAGATGAAAATCCCAATAATGATGAGCGGAAAATCATCTTTCATACTAAGTCATCACATGGTACGGTACCCACATTCCCTAATTAGTGCATGCATCTACTCTTGAATCTAATAAGGACCCTCATATAAAAATCATTAACACATGTCAACCCATGTATTCGAAGGTCTCTTCAAAACATACTATCTTTAAACCTATTTTCTTTTAAGTGTTTAAGTAAACACATTGTGTTCATCTTTCTAAACTATTATTTTAAAACTATACAGAAAGAGATATTTCCTAAAATCCTTAATTAAAGGGTTTATTTATATAAAAAACATAAGTAAGAGTTTTATAAATACAAATCCTTCAAGTTCTAGAATAATTGAAGAGAGAGATAATCCACCTACCTCACAATGGAAACAGTCACTAAAGAAAACGCAACAAATAAGGTAGATATAGTCTTTCTCTTTCCTTCCCTTCAATAATTACCAACAAAACCACATCAAAGAATGTCCTAAAAAATATATATTCACATAACATATCTGATCTAGGGTCATTTCTTAGAGTAAATGAATAGATATTAAATTAGAAAGATAAATAGACAACATACATTGATTCTTTGGATATAATTCCCCAAGATATATTAAAATTAGTTCCAGATCAATGTGAATTACTAAAAATTCATAAATGTGTCCTCTAGTTAAATATATTAGGATAACAGAGGATGAATGGAGGTTTTGATTGATTTTCTGGGTTAAAAATATTATTTTAATATTTAATTATTTATGTCTTATTATTAGGTTTTATAGTTTAATAAACTATGCACTAACCATGTAGGCACCACTATCTCAAAAATATTAGATCACCAGGTTTGGAATCCATGTTCCAACCATATAAAATGTATGTGTCCCATGTTTCAAGATAACCTAGGAAAATTGCACAGTTTACACCTGATTGTAATCCAACTATGTGCCTCCTCCCAGGATCCCTCATCCTATCGCATAGTTACCTGGGGAATTTACATAGTTTACCCAAACTTCACACCAACCGTACACCTTCTAAAATCCTTAAAAAACTCACCAAAATCTCCCATAAACTTTCCAAGACTAATACTAACCAAACCATAGCTCAAAAACACATAAAATATTAACACATACCTCAAACCAGGGTATTATATTCTCCCCACCATTGGTCTTTCCATTATCGAAAAGATAGATTTTGGCAGTGCTTTTGAAGATATTTGGACATAACTATGGAATGAAGTCCTATAATTCTCACATATACTCCTAAATAAGACCATTATTCCATAATATTGACACCAAATGAATAATTTTCCCACATAATATATTTCTTATTCTCTCTAGAACACATATAAATTCCAAGATAAATGTAACATTCGGCTAAAGATCAATATGATCTCATCAAATCAAATTGCCAGGGTTTGGCTAGTACTTATTTAGTTGAGATACATGAAACACATTTTTAACTAAGATAAACCTTAGTGAAATATCTAATTGATAATCCACATCACTAATCTGTTCTAGTTTCTCAAAAAAGTATAACATATCAAATAGAAAACATCCCTTGTTTAACCAAACAATAATGCCCCAATCGTGGAGAGACCGTTAAGAAAACATGATCCCCAATAGAAAATGATAAATATTAGTGATGATAATCTGAATAATATTTGTATTGTATCTGGGTTATTTTCATTCTTTTATTGATCATATGAATCTTCTTCTTCATCTCATAAACAAGGCTAGATTCAATTAGTGAAGTATTTTATGTCTATGCCCAATAAAGTGGAGGGCTACAAGGATGGACATACAATACTTTGAATATTTCCATATGTATCATGGCCTAATAACTATTTTGTAACACCCCAAGATTATATATATATATTTTCTTTAAAACAAACTTGAGGTATTCGATAGCTTTCCTTACACACTACCCCGAGTTTATATAAACCATGATATTGTAAATCATTATATCCTAATCTTTAAATTGGAAGGTATGAATAGTAATAATAAAATTATGAAAAATATATATACGAAGTTTTCAAATAGTAAAAATTTATTCCTTAATTTATAATTAATAAGTACTTTGTTTTCAGTAAAGTCATCTTATGTTCCAAAAATATGTTTTCTTAAAAAGTGGGATTTATTTGATTTTGAGTGTGAATATTATAATTAATTTCTACCATTTTTTAGAAATTTTATTTTATGAAATGAATATAAATTTTGAAATAAAAATTTCACTATTATCTTAAGATTATTTTTTGATATTTTTCTAAAAAAAATTTAGGTGAATAGTGAAAAATGTAGTTTCTATAAATAAACATGACTTTATGACATTCTTAGTAGATAAATATGAATTATAAATTTATGAAACCTTTTTATAAGACCAAATATGTATTTTATAAGAGAATTTATAATTTTAAAAATATTTTTTCAGTTTATAAACCCAAATTTGACATTTTAGAAGTTCAGTTATATTTTTGAAAAAAAAATTGATACATTATACATTTAGTATTTTAAAAATATATTTTATTAATTTTAAAAAATAGAATAAAAAATGGATTTAAAATTTGGAATAATTAGATCAAAATTATATAATAATTACCATTTTAGTTTTTGTATTAAAGGATAAATTACCTAGGTAAAAACTAGTTACCACAGTGAAATCTAAAATAGTAAAAGTGAGTAACCTTATAGGTAAAAGTCCTAAAATGTTTAAAACATGTTTATATTTGAATGTTTGAGATGTTTATAAACCTTGTATTGTATCCACACTATTATTTTTCATTTTTTGAGTCACTTTTATTAAGAGTAACTTTCCATTGTTGAAAACTTTTGGGTATTTAATAAAATACCACTCATTTTCACTTATAAAAGAGGCACTACTCTCTTTACATACCCTCACACAAGAAACTACTAATGTCTTAAAAACTCTATAACAAACTCTGATAAACACTCTTATAAACATTAAATATCTTATAGTCTTCTCAAAATACCATCCCATAAAGGTTTAATCTCATTCACAAAGGAGATAATCCAAGAACTGATGTATAAGTTCTTAACCTCTCTTTATTTTTTTATATTTCTTTATAAGATTTCATTCTTCCTAAAATTTTATTTAACTATATTAAAATGATAAAATATGTTTCATTATTATACTTTAATGTTATTATAATGATGTTATAATCATTAACCACCCTCTCCTTTTCCATAAAGAAAAAATAACTTGAATCGTGCTTTATGTGGTGAACCACCTACATGAATAAATGTGTAATTTTCCTTAACTTACAAACAAAATTGGTTATTATATTAGGTTTAATGTATATATATGATAATTAGGATATATTATTATTTCTTTAAATGTGATTTTTTATTTACCTTTATTTCATTCTATCATTCAAAAAATAGAAACATCACTCGTGTGTATGTACGAACTACTATCTCCACATAGTTATGTAATTCATTTGTTATTACCCCTTTATATAAATGGTTATAAAAGTATATATAATTAATATATATATAATTTATATCATTATTAAAATTTTATATATGGATTAACCATTTTCAATGTGTAAGAATCATAACTTCCAAAGTAAAATGTATATGAAAAATATAGCGATTAATGCCTAAAATAATGATGATAATGAACAATTGTTAATGAATAGGTAATAAGATGTTATAAGTAAACCATTCATGGTATTATAGGTATGATTATGGTTCTATTATAGAATTATAATAAATTTAAATTTATTATACATGATTTAATATCAGTTATTAAAAAATATATACATGAGGTAAAGGTTTTTATGTTACAATCTCTTTTCACTAGGATTGCATATGCTTATGTTTTTTATGATAAAATTATATGATATATTTCTCCAAAATATTATGTATTTTATTATACTATTTTTATTTTTTTATATTACCTATTTTCCTTTAATTTTCCTCTTTTTAAGTATTCAAAATATTTAAATAATATTTTTAAGGTTAACATACTTCACTTCCATCTTCAATCAAGAATATTTTCTTCCATGTCCATATTTTCTCTAAAATATTTAAAATAATTTTTTTAATATTCTCCATAGATTATTTAAATTCATTTTTAACTATATTTGAATTTATTCACCATGTTTTAAAATTAATCTTCTTATCATTTCCAAATTTTTTGTTTTTTATTTTTTACCAAAAATATGAAAGGATTTATTTTAACATATATCACATAAATATATTTTTCCACCATTATATATTCTATTCACTTTGAATATCCCTTAAAAATATTCCATTTTTATTTTCCCATAGAATTTTTTCCATAATATTTTTAAATTTTTAGATTTTAAATAAGTGATTTCAAATGAAAACGGTATTTTACTTCAAATATGTTATAATTATCTTTTAAATGTATTTTCATCTATAAAAATATACTTTTATGTTTCATAGGATTTAAATTGGATATGATCCAATTTTACCATCTATATTCTTTATCTGGATGGTTTATGATTATGATGATGAAATTTTTATGAAACTAATTTTCTTTCTATGGGTTAATATTTGATGTAATGATAAATATTTTCAGGATCTTGTGGAATACATGTGAATAGTTTATGACTATGTGATAGGTGGTTCCATTATAAAATAATGATGGGTGGATATATTATAAACCAAGGATGTGTGGGTATGTTATATCCCTCCAATTCATTGGGTAATGATGAAAGAGTTAAGAAACTCCTAAGAGATTATGGAGTTAATAAACTCCTAAGAAAAAATAGAGTTAATAAACTCCTAATAGATAAAGTAGATAACTAGATATAAGTTACTCTTAAGATAATGTGGTAAATAATCAGGTATGTATTTATATTATGGGAAATTTCCCCAAAAGATAGTATCAGGAGTGAACCTTGACTAAGGAATTGATTTTATATACCTATGTGATTGCCAAAAATATATTCTTTATTCTCATGATGTTCTCATGGATCATGATTGATTATTTATGATTCCACACTCTTATGTATTATGTGTTATATCTTGTATATTTTTTTTGAAAAAACCTTATTCCATGTTTCAGGATTAAATATCTTTGAATGATTGGGTATTATTATTGTAAATCGTGATCATGTTCTCATACCCTTATTCTTATATTATTCCCACTTATGACCATTGATTGATATGTATTATGTTTAACCTTACTAAACATATTATCTCACCCTTTGTTATGTTTACCTTCACCAAGTTTTGAAAAAGGTTTTTAAGTATGATATGTCTAAGAATGGATCTAGTTGTAAATAACAGTGTAAAATGATTTATATCAATTATATACTAGTTGTCATGTATCTAATTTTCCAAAGACACTAAACATTTATGGTTTTGGAATATATCATATTAATATATAATGAATTTATGACAATAATATTTAATATTTATGTATGAAAATTATGGGTAACTATAGTTGGTATCAGGGAAAGCTTTAGTTATTTTTGGAAACTAGGATGAGAAAAAATTATTGAGAACCCGATAAGCCTAAGTATAAGAGAGAATCCTAAGTTATGGTAGAGAAATGACTGTGATTTTTCAAGGAAATATATACCTGTATAGATACTAATAAGTGGATACAAGATCTCACATAGTTGTACCTAGGGTTGATAACCCTGAAGATGGTGTGTTGGTTATTAAATCAATCATGACCTAGTGCAAGAAAAATAGGCTTAACTATATACTCGACTAGACACTCCTAGGGGATATACTTGAGTTAATTCACACTTACTTTAAAAACCATTATGAAGGATTTAAATACATGATAACCAAGGATAACCTAGGTTAAAATTAAGGTGACATAGATTGGAAATAAGGCATCATGATTTAGGCACCCTATAAATTATTTTCATGATTATATGATTTCCCAATATGATTATTGTTGGCCATAATATGATTTTTGGTTTCAGATAATGGATGGAACTAGAATAAACCATGTTAATTCTGATTGCGATGGATAATGAAATGATTATCCACTTGAGTAAATTAATGATATAGTCTCAGTAAGGATAAAAATTATGATTATTCCTAATACTCTATCATGATATATGAATAAAAACATAAACATATGTGAATTTAATAACTTGTTTAATAATAGGAAAATTTACTTTTATGGAAGTTTAGTTATAAATAATTATGAAGGAAATAAATATCAATTTCCTTTATATTCATAATGTGGGAAGAATCAACAGGGGAATGTCTTAAAGGAATGGGAATATGTTTTTTATTTAAATAAAGGTCATAGATCAATAAATAAACAGGTAATTTGATATATTATATGTGATGAACTTGGGAATTATTTGAGTTAATTTCCTTTTCCAGTAGCTAAATCCAAGACCATGGAATGGAATATACTATAAAATCGATGAATTAAATCTTGATGGTTAAGGCACTTTGATCCTATGCAATAGAGTTGGAAATGACATGCTAATTTTTTTAAGAATGTACCCTTTGAAAATATTATTATTATTCCTTTACTAGAATTTAATGTGAATTTGAGCAATAATTATCTCTCTAGACATATGTGACATCTCAACCTCGGTGCCACTAAATGGTTCCCCAATACGGTTGCCCACATACCCTCAAGCATGCCTCCCCATATGCTAGATGGTGCTGACTAGAAGCAAGGGTCAGGTAAGTCAGTCTTGGGGAGACTATAACCTCTTTTATTAGAATAAAACACTAATGGAATCAAATGAAAATAAACAAGTACATAATCATATAAATAACCAGAAAAATACCATGTCATATGATATTTAAAACAAGAAAATACAATACTCTACTAAAAGTTAAAACATGCTATGATAATGCTAATTTCAAGTGTCTATAATGCAACTCAAAGTAATGACTCAACAACTCCAAGTGGGTCCCGAACCACATACAGTTCTCTCACCCAAGATCCAATCCCAAACATTAAACTATCCCATGGCCTTTCTCTTGTCCTATCATACAACAACAAAGTCTAATAGGGTGCTGATCAGGTGGCCTGAATAGGGTGTGAGTAAAACTTAGTAGGCCACCACCAACGATGTCTAAAAAAAGCCTAATAAAAATACAGTGTATGTAGTTCTGTACAGTAATAAATACAATGAATAATTAAATAGTTATCACATTTTCATTTAATTTTTAATAACCACATTAGTCCTAGTTTCAATTCATGTTTCCCATATGAATCATCATGAATTATTATCATTCATTCTGTAAAGGTCTTCATGCCTAGCACCTCAAAATCTCATTCAGTGTAGGTCATCATGCCTAGAACCCCATATCTCATTCGGTTTAGGTCATCATTCCTAGAACCCCACATCTCAATCTTTGATAACTATTAGGGAGGAACTTCATGTCCAAGTCCCAACTTCTAATCAGTCTAGAACGACATGTCTAGAACCAAAACAATCTCAACCATTTAATCATTATTTAATTCACAAGAATTATCCACATTATCCCATTACTAATCTAATGGTTAGTTAAAAATTTCAAAGGCCATTAGTTAACTCAATAATTAACTAAGAACATATCCCATTAATTATTTCATTAATTAAGTAGGAAATCAATCAAATTATCATTTCATAATTAATTATTCACAATTAATTATCCATATCAAATTTTAAATTATCATAATATATTCTCACAATTAATTATCTTTGATCAACATCATGGAACATAATTAATTCTCACAATTAATTATCTTCCATGTCCAAACATCATTTCATAATTTATTTCCCCAAATTAATTATATTGAAAAAATCAATTTGATATCTCAATTACAAAATTTCAATTCATAACCAATCTATAAAACAAATATCTATTTTGGAAACCCCTTCATTTGTTTCATGATTCAATTATCAATTAATCACCACGGCAATCACAAGTCAAATTCTACATTCCTAATTACTCCAATTTAGGAAATCAATCATCAAGGGAATCTAGAAAATTTATAAACTCACAATCACATATAAAATTCATGACTATGGGAGTTTGATTTAGACCACCTACCTCGGTTTATTGATGGATATTATCCCAACAGAAATCCCAAAAATCTAAGTGTCACAACGTCATCGATCAAGCTTCAGATCTAAATCCCTAAACCAAAATTAAGATCAATGGAATAAATATCTTGAAAATATAGATCTAAATCCACAATATTAGATACAAATCTCAACTCATAGGTTTAGATCCACATAAATGGTGGAGATATTCCATGAAAAGATCAAGGAAATATATAGGAATGAATGTGAGAAGAAACAAGATGAAATCCACTTATCGGTAAGAGAGTAGATCTTCAATACGGAATTTTGATATCAAAGAACAATGTTTGTATCACCTTGGAATCCCTCTAGAAGGATCTGGGAACACCTAAAATTTGTCAACCCTGAGTCAAGTTTGAAATATATAAGTATTAGGGGTTCATGTGGTTTTAAAATGGATTTTTGAAATAAAAAACCCACACACATGGTTTCCTAGGCAGGGGAGAACGGTTAGGGAAAACTGTGCGCAAACCATGCAGAACTTTCTATTCAGGTTTCCATAGTTGGCATGGTTTGGTCACATGGTTTATCAAACCATGTTCAAACCTTTTAAACCTCTCTATCCGGTTTTTCATGCTTGTCACGGTTTAGTTTCATGTTTTGTCAAACCATGCAGAACCCACAATCCTTTAGTTTTCCTTAAAAATTCACCCAAACACACATCGAGCCACTACTCCAAAACAAATATACTTAAAAACTTCAAAACATACCTGGAAATGTGCCCTATATGACTTTGGAAAAGGTTGGGATCTTACAACATAGACCCCTTATAAATTGATAAAGTAAGGAAATCACATTTAATATTCCAAATGAACCTCTGATTATTTATCAGTATAGGAATAAATATGAACTTACAATGGAAATTACAACCATTTCATGGGTATTGATTCCTATTAAAAGTGGGTATTTATCTTAGATGGATGGGGTGAAACTTAACATTGAAGATATGCCCATTGTATAAGAGTTTGTTGATGTTTTTCTAGAAGAGTATCCTAGTCTTCCTATAAACCATGAATTTGAGTTTTGAATATAATGCAAACCTTGTTTTACACATATTTCAAGGGCTTCATATAGAATTCCCCCAATTTATTTGCATGAATTTAATAAGAAACTCTAGGATAAAGGGAATAATTTGGCCAATTGTGTCTCCATGTGGTGCACCTATTATTTTATTTCAAGAAGAAATATGTATCAATGAAACATTTCATTGATTATTAGAAACTTAACAAGATAACGATCAATAATAAGTATCATGTACCTTTTATTGGAAATTTAATTGATCAATTACAAGGAAAATGATATTTTTTCAATATTTATCATTGATCTAGATACTATCAGTTTAGGGTCAAAAGTAAAGACATGCCCATTATAACATTCCGCATGAGGTATAGACACTATGAATTTATAGTGATTCCATTTGTATTACTAATTCCCCCTTTTTGTTCATGTATTTAATCAATAGAGTCTTTATAGATTACCTTGATTAGTTTGTGGTATTCTTTACAGATGATATTATTATATATTTTAAGTTCAAGGAAGAACATGAAGATCACGTAAGGATTATTCTGAAGAGCCAACATATAGAGAAGTTTTATTAAAAATTTAAAAAGTGTGAATTTTGGATACTAAAAGTTTCATTTTTTTGACATATAATCTCAAAAGAGGGTATATTTGTAGATCCATCAAAGGAAGAATTTGTTGAACATTAGATCAGAACAACCAATGTGTCTGAGATCCATATTTTTCTTGGATTTTATGGATATTATCAAACATTTGTGGATAATTTCTCACATCTATCTAATCCACTCACTAATTTAACTTAGAAGGGAGTTAAGTTCCTTTATACCAATGAATGTAAATAATGTTTCAAGGAACTGAAGAGAAGTTTGGTTTGTTCACCCAATATCACAATACCCTTCATTAGAGAGGGGTTTATAATTTATAATGATTCATTAAATAAGGGTTTGGTATGTTTTTTATGTGGAATGATATGTGATAACTTATAGCTCATGACAATTAAAGGTTTGTGAGAAAAATTACCCAACTCATGATTTAGAGTTTTCAATGGAAATCTTTGCATTAAAGATATAAAGGCACTATATTTATAGAGAAATGTGTGACATATATAATGATCATAAAATTTTAAAGAATATATTCACATATAAATATTATAATATGCACAAGATAATATGGTTGGAGTTGAATAAATATTATGACTACTCAATACATTACCACCCTAGGAAAGCGAAAAAAGTGGTTGATTATTTGATTCTAAAAGATCATGCTAGCTTGTTAATGATAAGGATAACAACATATCCAATATTTATGAATTTTCAAAGGATAGACCTTAAAATATTGAAGGAAGGGGATAAATATTATTTTACTCAAATGAGTGTGAAATTATATATCCATCTAAAGATTAAAGAGGCATAAAATGAGGATATAGATCTTTATAATAAGGTGAAAAGTTTTCCTAAATTCAACCTTGATTATGATGGAATGTTAAGTTTTAGGAACTGAGTATGTGTCCTATAAATACCATACCTGAAGAAATATCTATTGGAAGAATCTCATATCACATCATTTTTTATTCATCCTTAAATTATGATGATGTATATATACCTAGCATAGTATTTCTTATGGGACAACATAAATATAGATATTATGAAGTATGTATCTTGATTCATGGTATGTTATAAAGTTGAGACTAAGATATAGAAGTCAAATGGTATCTTATAACCATTACCCATACTAGAATGTAAGTGGTAAAACATCACCATTTATTTTGTCATTGAACATCCCAAAACGTCATAAAGCCATAATTCTATTTGGGTTGTAGTCAATCACATTATGAAATCATCATGATTCATTATTATTAAATAATATTTCTCTCTTAATTAGTTTTTTATGATATATATGAAGGAAGTTGTAAGGTTGTATATAGTGCCACATTCTATTGTATTTGATCAAGATATAAGGTTTACCTCAAAGTTTTGGAAAATTATTTAACAATATGTGGATATAGATTTGTGTTTTAGTAAAACATATCATAATCATATTGATGGTTAGTCTGAGAGGACTATTCAAACCCCATAGGATATGTTGATATCTTTTTCTCTAGATTTGAGAGGTGTTTTGGACCAACACCTTCCTCTAATCGATTTTTCTTACAATAATAAATTTCACTTGAGAATTAAAATGTATCTTTATGAATCCCTCTATAGAATGAAGTGTTAAAATATTGACATAATAGGATGAATTTGTAGAATTAAAGATATTGAATCCTGAGATAGTTGAGGAAATGTAATATATGGTTAGATCTATTCAAAAACACATCGAGGTAACTTAGAGTGCATAGAAGAGTTATACATATAATCATCAATAAGATCTAGAGTTCAAATTTTGGTGATAAGTTTTTCCATTAAATATATCCTTAGAAGAAGGTTATGAGATTCAAAAAGAATGTAAATAATATCCCTAGGTATATTGGTCCTTTCAATATTATTGATTGAATCTTGATGATTATTTGTCACTTGGAACTTCCAACAAACCCCTCTCAAGTTCACAATGTATTCCATGTATCACTCATAAGGTAGTATATACATGATCCTTTACATGTAATGAACCTATAGGCTATACCACTAGATCATGATATTCACTATGAATAAAAACTAGTATAAATCTTTGATTATAGAGATAAAGTTCAATGGAATAATACTACTCATTAGTTTAATGTTCTTTGGAGGAATCATAAATTCAACAAAACTACTTGGGAACCCGAGGATGTGATGAAGTTGAGATATCCTTATTTGTTTGTATCAGAGTGATATAATTTAAAGGGTTAAATTTATTTTAATAAAGTTAAAATATAACACCCAATGATTTTATATGTATTTAATTTGAAACTTGAGTTATTTGATATATTGCCTTACACGCAACCCCGGTTTTATATGAACTACGACATAGAAAATAGTTATAACGTAAACCTTAAATTGGAAGATATTAATAGTAATAAAAACATTATTAAACATATTTATAAATATTTTTAATTTTTTAAATGTATTTATTAATTTATAATAAACAAGTACTAAATTTTTAGTAAATTCCTTTTATGCTTCAAAAATATGTTTTCTTCAAAAGTGGTTTTTATTGCAATTTACATGTAAACATTATAATTAATTTCTACCATTTCCCATAAATTTTATTTGAGTAAATGAATATCATTCTTTGAATCATATTTTAACTAATATATTAATATTAATTTTTGATATTATTATAAAAAGATTGATTTTTAAGTGAATAGTGAAAAATATCATTTTTACAAATCAACCATAATTTATGAAATTATTAGTATATGGTATGAATTAGAAATTTATGAAACCTTTTTATAATACTAAATTTTTATTTTATAAGTAAATTTATAATTTTAAAAATATTGGTTTTAATTTATAAACCCACATTTAAAATTTTATAATTAAAGTTATATTAAAAAAATGTTTTTTATGCAATATACATTTAGTATTTTAAAATTAATTTTTATCCATTTTAAAAATTGAATATAAAATTGGTTTTAAATTTATGATCATTATTTTTAAATTATATAATAATCATCACTTTATTTTTGCGCTTAAATGATAAATTATCTTAATAAAAACTAGTTATCATGGTGAAAACTAAAATGGTAAAAGTGAGTAACCTTATAGGTAAAGGGAATAAAATGTTAAAAACATGATTCTTTTTGAATATTAGAGGTGTGTATCAAAATTATATCTTCTTAACTCCTTTATTTTTCAAATTTTTAGTCACTTTTCTTGAGAGTGACTTCCCATTATAAAATATTTTTGGGTATTTATAAAAATGAAACTCATTTTCACTTATAAAAGAGGCACTCCTCTCCTCTCCCCTCCCACCAAAACCTCTTAATTTTGGAACAAAATATACCCAATCCTATCATATGAACAATTATACTCCTTAATTAGTTTATTTTATTCTCAAAATACAATTTCATAAAGGTTTAATCCCCTTTAAAAAAGAGATAATCCAAGAAGTGAGGTATGAGTTCTTAATCTCTCTTTATTTTTTCTATTAATTTATATGATTTTCTTCTTCATATAATTTAATTTCACCATATTAAAATTAAAAAATTTGTATCATTATACTGGTATGTAATTATAATTATTGTACAATAATTTACTACCCTCTCCTTTTCCATTATGAATAAATGAAAACATGAATATTGTGTTGTGCGGACTACCACCTCCATGAATAAACATGTCATTTTCCTTCAATTAAAAACATGGTTAGTTATTATTTTATATTTAATGTATATATATGATATTTATGATATATTAATGGTTCTGTATGTGTGAACTATCATTTACATTTCTTTCATTCCATCTATAAAAAATTGAAACATCGCTCATGTGTACGTACAAAATACTGTCTCCATATAGTGATATAATTATTTTTTCATAAATTATTTATATTAATGGTTATAATATATATATATATATATATATATAATTAATATAATAAATTTATATAATTATTTAAATTATGGATAAGGAGTAACCATGTTCAAATTGAAAGGACCATAACCTCTGAACTAAAACATATATGAAAAATGAAGTGATTAACACCTAAAATGATGATAATGATAAAGAAATATAATTAATGAATGGGTGATAAGATGTTATAAGTAAACCATGTAGATTATTATAGGTATTTTTATGGTTCTAGAATATAATTATAATAAATTTAAATTTATTATACATGAGTTTAGAGTGATTGTGAAGAAATATTGACTTGAGGTAAGGGTTTTTATGTTAAAATCTCTTTTTACTAGGGTTGTTTATAATTATTTTTATAATGATGAAATTATATGATCTATATATACAAAATATAATTTATTTTCTTATCCTATGGCTATTTATGTATATTTTATTTTTTACTTTCATTTTTTTCTACTTAAGTACTCAAATTTCCAAAATTATGTTTTCAAGGAAAACATACTTCATTTCCCTCTTTGGTTGGGAATATTTTCTTACATGTTCATATTTTCTTTAAAATGTTTTCAAGAATATTTTTATTATTCTATATATATTATTTGAAATAATTTTTAACTATATTTTACTATATTTACCACGATTTAAAATGAATCTTCTTATAATTTTCCAAACATGGTATTTTGATTTTTTACCTAAAATGTGAAAGGAATTTTTGTTTTAACATACACTGTATGAAAAAATTTTCCAGCCATCATATATTTTCGTTTCTTTACATATTATTTAATAATATTTATTGGTTATTTTCAAAGAAAATTTTTCTATAATATTTTATAAAATTTTATATTTTAAATAAGTGATTTCAAATGAAAATAGTGTTTTCCTCAAGAAATTTTCTAGTGATCTTTTAAAGGTATTTTCATATATAACAACATCCTTTGATATTTCTTATGATTTAATAGGAATATGATCTAATGTTACTATATTCATTATTTATTTGGATGGTTTATTATTATGATGATTAAATATTTATAAAACTCATTTTTTCTATGGGTTAAGCTAGGATGTAATTATAAATGTTTTCATGATATTATAGAATATATATGAATGGTATATGATTATGTGATAGGCAGTTCCATCATAAACTCAATATGGGTGGTTAAGATATAAACTAAGTATGGGTGGATCTCTTATATCCCTCCAATACATTGGATAATGATGAAGGGGTTGATAAACACATAATAGATGAAAGAGTTAATAAAATACTTTGATAAAATAGAGTTAACTGGATGGAATTTACTCCTAATTGAATATAGGATTCTATTAATGGAATTTTTCTAGAATGCTGGTATTGGGAGTTATTCTTGACTAAGGAAGTGATTTTATATGATTATGTGAATTCAAAAAATTTATTTCATATTCTTATGATATATTCTTATGGATCATGATTGATTATTGATAATTCCACACTCTTATGTATTATGTATTATGTCTTATGTATTATGTCTTTTTTTACAAAACCTTATTCCATGTTTCAATATTAAATATCTTTGTATTATTGTGTATGATTATTTTAAATCATGATTATGTTATCATACCCTTACTCTTATATTATTCTCATTTATGATCACTGATTTTTATCTCTTATGTTTATCTTTATTTAGAATCTGAGATCACCCTTTCTTATGTTTCCCTTCCCTATATAGTGAAGAATGTTTTTATATATGATAAGCATCATAGGGGTGCTATTTGTGAATAACTTAGTAAGAAATGGTGTAGATCTTTTATGTACCAGTTTTTTATGTATCTAAGTTTCTAAATACACTAAACCTTTACTATTATAGAATGGATTGTATTTATATGTGATGAATTTTCCTCTAATAAGATTTAGTATTTACATATTAAAATCATGTCTCACTAGTTGTTATATAAGAAATCCAATAGAGGTAAATAACACTCCCATAAGCCACAAAAATTCATAACCCAATGTATGAGAATATAATATAATGTATAGATTATATGTTCTAACTTCCCATACATTTCAAGATTATATATTGTGATAAATTAGGTTTCAAGTGTTTACTGTAAGGATTACCAAAACTAAGAGGCAAAACTCTAGTCGCGGTTTGATACGATCGAAACGGGTACACCATGTAGAATCAATACTTCCTAGATATAAATATTTTATTGGTTTTATATGATATTTAATTCACATATCATAATGAGGTGGGATGAATTTGTGAGTTATTATACAATCACCTAGATTGTATCAAGATTCTAAATCATTCTTAGTAAACCTATGAGAAATTCTATAGTCATTTATCCCACTTCAATACAAGTATAGGTAAGGATTACAACATTATTGTTTATCTTTTATGGTTATCCTTTAACTACTAATAGGTGAGGAATTTCAAAACATATTCATACACTATTCATTTCATACACAACCACCCAAAAGGCGTCCTTAGTGCCTTGTACATATTTTGTATTTATGTATGAGAAACCCCATTTTGAATTGTGATAAACAGAAATAAGTTGTACCTGATAAGATGGGAAACTACAATTCTATCTAAAAAACACAACACTGAGTTCCCATAGTCCATCCATATGTCAATGGTCTCCTAAACATTTAGTTTTTACCTTATGGTTGGATATTCAAGGTTATATTTTTAAGAATCCTTGATCTATTTAACCAAATCAAGAAAAAAAATTCATCCAAAATAAAACTACAACATTATAATATTTAATGAAATTCAAATTCATATCTATAATATTCCCCATCAACTTCCATTATCAAAATCTTATTTTTCCAATTTATTATTCAAGTTTTGAGTTAATGAATCAACTAATGAATTCCCTTTACCTAGTGTTTACACATTGTTAAAGTTAAACATCTAAATATATTGAATCCATTGATATTTCATGAGGTTCAAATATATATGTGGAAAATATATGTTTAAATAATTTTAGGTTAGTAAAGACTATAAAAGTTTTACTAATATATAATAAATCAATGATATCAAATCCTAAAAACCAGAGCTAGTTCTAGATCATGCATCAGATAATTCTTTTCATGCACACACATATTTCATGAGTTGTAAGCTACGATATGATATTATTTCATGAGAAAACAACCCAAACTAGATCCAAATACATCAAAATATTCCACATAACCCTTCCCAAGTTTCTTAAAGGTATGGATATGTTCCAAAGTTAGTCTATCTTTAAACTATTTTAAGTATTTATGACTCTCATATTTCTATTGGAAAGGAATCCCTTTCCCTGTTAAAATTGTCATTAGAGAGGAAAGACATTAAAATTCATGAAAAAGTGATGGTAATAACCTAATAATAAAATAAATCTATGTATATTAAATATATTTTTAGATAGATTCAAAGAGATAACAACGTTTATCTTCTTATGATCTATCGATACACCTACCTCAGAAATCACATGGGAAAGGAAGCATATTTCTTATATCCAAAAGTCATACATAGATAATTTATAATAAATATAGTCTTCTCATTGAATTCTCAATATAATATCTATGTTTCTTATGGTCACTTTGAGTGAGATAATACACTGGTATATCATTAAAAAATAACACAAAAGAGGATTCAAGGTATATATGAAAGATATGATTCATTAATTATATGAAAAAATTTGGTGAATTCATGAAACCAAAGGGAATAGAAAAATATTCATAATAACAATAAAAACTTATAAAAGTTTTCTTCAGAATACACTCCTTATGAAATTGGATTTTGTGATACCCTATTCATAAATAAATTTTATAGAACTATTTGGATCCCTTCAATTGATCAAAAAGATCATCAATTCATAGAAAAGGGTATTGATTTGTTATCGTAACCTGATTTGACTTATGATAATCAACATAAATCTAAATAAAACAATATTATATATTAATAAATAGAATTAGATAATATCAAGGTGATTTACTAGGTATTATGAAACCCTTACTTTCCAGCACTTCAAACTATACCATAAATTAGATAAATTATATTAGTGAATATTATAAAAAAAAGTAAAATAGTATTGATCCCTGACCAATGATCAATAGAAAATTTTGTTTCCCTTTTAGGTGGAAACTGAAAGAAATTTTATATAAAAACATTATTATATCAATCTATAATGGCTGAAAAATCTCTTTTTATGATTATGTAAATAGTTTATAAAGTTATTGCTGTCAACTAGTAAGAGATATTCCTAACCATTTGTAGGAAAGGTCATTCTCTACTAGAATTTAGATCCTAATATCCCTTAAAGAGATGTACCACTGCATCAGAATATATAAAACTCAATCATCATGTATAAAAACAATATGATCCATAAAAGATGTTAAATAGTTCAGTCCCAGGATTAGATCAAATATTCACATCTCTAGAATAGAAAAATACCATAAAAACTAGACTTTATTAATTGTTATAGAACATGTTTCATATTTCCAAACTTTTTGATCTCATTGCATGATATTTGTGTGAAATTTTACAATGTGAGGCATAATTTCTATGTAGAGTAAGCTAAAATTTATATTGCATGTAACATAATATTGACTTGGTGTTGCATATAACACAATCCACACTTAGTTCTTTCATATAACAAAATATTTATTTAATGTTGTGTGAAATGAAAAATATCTAAAAGATTAAACTAATTAAAAAAACAATAATTCACAAAATATCTGGGTATTACATTATACCCCCCTTAAAAATTAATTTTACCCTCAAAATTTTTCTGGGTTATTATAAGATCGATAATTGAATTTTACTTTCATTGAACCCACATTATACAAATGAAGTCTAAAAATTCTTTGAAAAATAGAATATTGGAAATATAATGGTTACCCAAAGTAACTCGTAACTAGAAGAACATAGGTGGGAAGATAAGATTGGATATAAAAGAAAATAATAAATAATTATAGATATTGATAAAGATCATTAATCACTAGTTTGTGAATGGTCAATGGAAAGTTAAGGGCCTCATAACCCTAAATCTATGATAATTTATAAGATCATCGGTTCAATAGAAACCATGGTTTTAGGATAAATACTTTCAATATCCTTTTACTAGAGTTCATGAATTGTTTTACTCTCTAATAATATAAGGTAATTTATTTAATTGATTTTCTTTATTTTCATATTCACAATCTTACCCTTTGGTTGTTCCTTTCTCTATTTTCAGTTCATCTCTTACTCTGAGAAATTAAGGTGAATTTTTCATTCCTGAATTAATAACATATCATGAGTTATAGTGATAAGTCATTCCATCTATATTTAGTTATAATCATAGAAAAAGTGGGTAACACAAGTAATTTAACATGAATAAATCCTCATATAGTGAGATAATACTTTAATATCACAAACTTCATCCAAATTTTAACTTAAAATTTCCATAAATGGTTAACCATATAACCCTTCAAAAAGATGAAAATAAAAAACATTAGAAATAATGTTACTAAATAATATTTACATTGATCCCCCATATATTATAAAGTATCTTTTGGTTATCACATTCCCAACATTTGAATACCCTCATCATACATTCTCTTGAAACATAGTAATAACCTAAATTACTATAAATCCTTTTGTAAAACATGCATACTTCCTTATTCTCAAGAAAATGGATATATTATGTAAATCCATAAAGTTGTAAACTTCATCCATTATAACATAGACCAATTTATTAGTAAATCATTTATCATTTCTAATGTCATAAATAATATCCAATTCACTTTATCCTAATCAATCGTCTATTTATCCAAGCTAAACACAATTGTCTCAAAATCTTTAACACATTATGGGTTAAATTCCCATAATTTAAAATATAAAATTGCCATTAAATCAATTTTATAAGTATTCATAACCATTCAACATATCCTTTTAAATCCTTAATTAAAAAATTATAATGAAAAATAATTATATATCTCATGATTCATATAACATAATCAATGAATTCCAAAATATATACACTTAAATTGACCAACTTTTTTCTTAAACCATTACTTGGGATTCATCATTTTATTACTTAATACCTATTATCCTATAATATAAAATATAAATCATGTATTAAGGTTACTAAAACTCAATCTAATCCCGATTCATATGTTTAATGTAAATAATACTATTATAATATCCTATACCTTTCACATGTCATTTTCAGTCTCTTTATCTTCAGAAGTATAATCAATACCCATACAACATTCCTGATTATATTCACAGGATCTCCACTTAGGACATCGATTTGTATAATTCCCATATTTTCTATATTTTAAACATTAATGGTAAACCCAATTCCTTCTAGTTTCTTTTATTAAGTAACACCATAAATCATAGTGTGAGAAACACTTTTCATAGCATAAAAAACATAATTATGAAAAACAATTACTTATAAGATTTATAAATAAGGACACCTACTTCTTTAATAAATGACACCTTAGTTTTATCCTAGGTTATTCATAGCCAGCTCATATTTAAATTCTTAATTATTTTTCATAAAGAGTTTGTTAATTCCCAAATCATATCCCCCAGGATTATCAAACCATGTGTGCATGAAGGCCCATTATCATGTACCAGGTAACACATGAGTCAGGGAAAACACACATTTTTTTAGTTTTTAACCCTAGGTACATTTGTTCTAAATCCATATCCACTTGTAGTCTCCAGACATGGATCTATATCTAGGAAAAAACTCACTCTATCCTTCAAAAAAATTATAGTATATTTTCCTATAACTTAACTTACCCTTAGACTTATCCTTAGAGACATACCTCTATATATCACTATAAATATTTCTATGGATTTCACTAAAATTTTCTAATTTTAGTCTTTAAAGGTTGACTAAACATTCTATTTAATAACACCTAGAACAACCCGAGATTAACATACATAAATATTACATAAATTTAGATAAATATTCAAAACATTACAAAAGTACATTTCTGGGGACCATAATAGTTTAGTGTCTTTGGAAATTTGGAACACATTCTTCTAGTTTGGTGAAAGATACTAAAAATATCTCTTAAAGATCTTACCCTTTAGTACTATTACTTAAAACATTTCTTCATAACCTAGATAAAGTAAATATAAGAAAGGGGTGATATCAAATTCTCATTAAGGGTAAATAAAATAAATACATAAGAATATCATGAACATAAGGGTATGAGAATATGGTCATAACATTTGAAGATTATACCCTAAATATCAAAGATCAGAAACATGATATTTGGTATAAATATTGGAATTTCATAAGACATGATTCAAAAAGGAATCAAGATCATAAGACATAAAAACATAACATAATAATAAGACATGGAATTGTGGTAGACTTATAAGTATATAAAATTATTTCCATAGTAGTCAATGCATCATCACTAAGGCCATCTTAGTAGTATGGGTTCACTCCCCATACCATATTGGTAGACATTGTTCACTCCCATGACTATATTATTAGTCAAGGTTCACTCCTAAGACCATATTAGCAGGAAAAGTCTTTTATTGAACTAGGTTAACTCCCCATTCCATCCCTCTATTATTGAACCGAGTTTACTTCCCTTCCATCCCTATATTACTGAACCGAGTTCACTCATCGTTCTAGCCATGTATTACTAAACTGAGTTCACTTCTCTTTCTAGTCCTTTATTACTGAACCAAGTTCACTCATCATTACATTCATTTATTACTAAACTAATTTCAATTCCCATTCTAGCCCTATCATACTCATGAGAGATAAATCTTTACTCAATGCATTAGAGGGAGATATAGGTCCCACCCTTCTCATAATGAAATATTACATATATGTGCCACAATATTATAAATAATCATGTCATAAATCATGAAATGAAATGGGTACCATTAACATTTCTTCACATCATAACATATGGAAAATAGATGCATTTCATAATCATTTAATCAAATCATAACCTATGGAAATAAGTTTATCTTAAAATCATATAACCCATGAAAGAGAGATGGGTGTCATAAACATCATTCCATCAAAACATAAACCATTTGGAGAAATAATATAAATATAACCTTTGGATTATTTCTATAGAAAGGAATGAGTATTACCAATGGATTTCATCTTAGATGGGAAATAATTTGGAAATATATTTTACAAAAAATTCATTTGGAATCTATCATTTCTTCTTTGAAAGATTTTTTTTAAAACAAAAAAACCTTTTGAAAAAAAACTATTAAAAATAAACTTGAAGAATAATAAAGGAATATTTGAAAAAAAAATATTTGAAAACTTATAAATAAATATTAAATTTTTTTGAAAACCATTTTCCTAGTCAACTTAAGAAATAATCTTGAAAATGTTTTGAAAAACATTTTCCTTAAAAAATTATAAAAGAATTTTGAAATTTTTTTGAAAACTGTTTCTTTTAAAATACTTTGAAAACTTATAAAATAATATTTGAGATCCATTAAATCATTTTCTTTGAAAATAGTTTTTTGAAAACATATAAATGAATCTTTGAAAATAATTTAAAACACTTTTTAAATATAAAACAATTTTTAAAACCCCTTTTTCTTTAAAAACCATTTTAAAATCAACAAAATTCTAAAATATTTGGAAAAAAATTATTTAAAAAAATAACCTTGATCAGAAGATGACATGAAAATTACTTTTAAAACTATTTTGTAAAAAAGTTAATACATGGATAATAAAGTTATTTAAACATCATATGATAATAGTAAAATATTTTTGAAAACATATTTAAAAAACCCAGTTTTTAAAGAAAATATATTTCATATATAAAGGGTAAATAAAGTCAGATTTTCATGAAAAAAATTCTTAATTATCTTAAGTACCAAAGAGTGGGAAAATGGTACCATTACTTGGATATAACATGAATTACAAGTGGGTTAGAAAATTAATGACATTTCTTGAGATATGGATCATAATATTTCATCAATGAAATCATAATCATAGATAATCTCAATAAATGATGAGATCATAAAAATAAACTGTTACCATTTTGGTAACATTGAATCATAATTCGAGGGAAAGAGGGAAAGAATAACATTGCATGAAGCTTAAAATATCATGAAAATAAGTTTATTCGAGATATAACCTATAAAATTAAGTATATTCACATAATAGAAAAATATAGGTGCATTACATGGCATATATCTCAAAGAAGGAAAATTGAAACAAAATTACATTACCGATTTGGTAACTTTTGAAATATAAACCCTATAAAAGAGATATCATCAAATGGATATGTTAATACATATAAATTTAAGTATGATAATAATAAAATATATTCATTAGAACAATATACACCACACAAAAGAGAATATTGGTGAATATGTCTTGTATCGCACAGATATAAAAATTGATATAAGAAAGCCCTTACCTTATGTCTTTACTCTTGTTATACTCGTTCAAACCTCCTCTTCTATGGGTAACTCCTTTTGGTTTTCACCAAAGGGATTCCTTGTTTGGATTAATTCCCAAAGGGAGGATTATAAGATTAATGGATGGATTTTTTAATCTTGTTTGAGTATAGTTTTGTTGATCCAAAAGGCTTCATAGGTGTGAATAAGTGGGAGGGGTGAGTGGATTTTTATAGTGCAGGAGGAGTGACATTCTTGTAAATTTTGGAAAAGAGAATTACACCCACATTTTTCCAATGAAAAGTGTATACAATAATGGTATAAATTAGATAAAATGGAGTATAGGTTCGAAATATGGACAGAAAATATCTTTTGGACAAGTGTCTAGCTCATTTTGGCCCTTAAGTTTATGGTTTAGTCCTTGTTAAGATAATTTTTCTCTTAATCGTTGTAATTAATTTTAATCACTTTAACTAATTATTTTTGAAAAAAAAATTATTTGACCTTATTATAAATCATAAATTTTCATGATTCCAAATATGGAATCCATTTTTCTAAATTTAAACAACATAAGTTGAAGAAATTAATTTAAATTTAATATCACAAAAGGTGTGATAAAGCGGGGTTTTAAAGTAAAAATGTTCAAAAGTTTGCTATGTTTTTATGTCCAATTACAAATTTAAATTGATTAAAATGAAATAAATTTTATTAATTGATATAAAATTTATATAATTAATCTTTAAAATTGATAAAAAATATAATTTATCCTTATAGATAAATTATATGAAAAAGCATGATTGAATTAAAATTTAGTATTTTTCGTTATTCATCAAAAAATGGAACTTCAATGAAAAATACAAAAAATTCACTCTAAAATAATTTTGTTGTTTATATTTATAAAATGAAGTTTATTTTTAAATATAAAATTTATAAAAGTTCCAAAATTTATATTTAAAATAGGTGCTCCATTAAAAGTTGGTAAAACTACCTTTATAAAATTATAGGTTTTTATGTGTAAAATTATGTTTATTCTCATCTTATGCATATAAATCCTATTCGATGAATTTAAAAAATATTTGATTGAATATATAATTTATAAATTTAATTAATATAATTCACTAATAGTAATTAATTTGGATTATTAATATAAATCGCCTTTTTCACATAAAAATAGTCTTTTATAAAATCATTCTCTTTATATTCATTTGGTTTCTATATTCATTTATAGTTAATAGAAAACCACTAAAATCAGTTATATATATTAATAATATAGTTAATCATATTCATAAACTTCAATTTAATGACTTTGTTATATCTTATTATATTAAATAATAATATTTTTAATAATATATTATTGTTCGGTAAAGCATGGTCTTGCATGTTATGAAAGCCATTGAGGAAAGCCAGTCTTGTGTATAATGAAATCTCACCTCGGTGTTCCGTGAAGAGTAAGATAAAATTCATTTTGCATCTAACATAATCTTGAATTGGTGTCCTATATAATGTAAGAAATTTTTATTTATTTCTTATAATGTAATTCATATTCAATGTTTCATGAAATTAAAAATATCAAAAAGATTATATTAATTTGATAAAATTTAATACAAAAATTGTTGAGGTGTTATAGAGGGGGTGAATTAGTGATGTGTTTTCTGTTTAAATTTTTTTGTGCAATAAAAATAAACCACCATGAAAATTTAATATCTAATTCTTTCACATGTAAATTTTTACTTTCATCCTTCCACAAAAATGAATAAAATAAACATACCACGACACACTATAATTTTTACAAGGTTAATCCAAAATAGGTGATCCTACAACTTGATAAAACCAATTATTATCCAATAAATAGATTTTACACTATAATAATATCACCATATTACAATGGGTTGGGAGTAATCACCCTTCACATATACTTTTACAAAATCCTGCTACTACCATAATATAGTATCCCACAACACACACTAAACATACCACTAATTACAATGAGTCATAGAAAATACAAAATATCACTTGAATCTCCATGTTGTTTTAGAAACTAATGAATATACTTCTATCCATACAACTGCATATAAAGAATTGAATTTTCTCACTTTCTTTAAGAAACAAAATTATGTGTAATAAAAATCAGGATTTGAGTTTCTTTCTTGCTCAATATATTATTCTTATTTTTGGACTCATCACATAAACATAGGCCAAAAAAGATCTTTATATGAAAATTTCATCAGATAAATTATCTCCCTAATTCTCTTATCAATATCATATTTTTCACACACAAACACTTCTTACATTACTCACAACACACATTCCTCCCTACTCAATGTCTTTTATTTTATATGTCTTAGTTGAAACTTTTCTTTATTTGAGAAAACACTTTTTTGGTCAGAGGAAACATTAATTCTACACATCATTTTTAGATAACCAAATTGGTATTTAATAGTGTGTCTCAATCCTACCAAAATAAAGTTCTATGATTATTATATTATTCTAACCTTCCTAGATCTTTATTCCTAAGACACATTAATGACTGACACATGGGTATACTTTCCCATGTTCTTATATAAATACCAATATTTTCATAATATTGTTCCATGGACTCACAAAAACACAAAGATTTATAAAAAATTATAAATTATGTATCTATAAATATCAAAATTACTCTATAATTACTTATATTATGGTTAACTGGGTCAATTAAATTTATAACTTATTCAATATTCTAAAGTATGAAGGATACTATTATGGCACAACACTTTTTAAGTCATATATTGTTTAAATATCAATAACATTAAAAAAAACTAATATTTAATCACTAAAATTATTTCATGTGATTTTAAAAACTAATTCAAAACAAATTATAATCACACTAATATTTTTATTATTCTTGAATACAGAATAAATTCACTTCATTTTGTGTTTATCTCATCTGATTGATCTAATGTTTGAACTTATCTTTCATTGAATGAGGATTAATAATTTTTCATAATACATGAATCAGAATTTAATTATTATATTTTATACAATGAGGATCATATTGATCATCGTATGATTTAATTTTTTATGAGTCATAAATTATAGAAAACATGTTTTTTCACAAAAGAAATTTTCTTACACCGTTTGACTTGAATTAAAACTTCAACCAACAAAGATCCATTACATGATGACTTGTGTTACTCAATTTAAATATTTTATAATCCTATAATATGATTTATATATATAGTTACACATCGATAAATTCCATTTTCTAATTCTAAAATTTTTTGTTGGAAAATTCTCATCACATAGATCAATTATCCTACAAGATGTCTCCATATGAGAATTTACTTTTCCAGATCATTGTACCTGGGATAAATTCTTATACATATCTCAATTGTCATATATAGTGTCCCTAGAGGATAATTTACTCATAAAAAAGCTTTATATAGAGCACAAGGATTCCATATTTCTCTTAAGCACTCACAAAAACTTTTTAAATCATCTCAAGTCATCTTAGAATCTCTCAAAATCATTCTTCCAGAGTTAAAAAAACTCAAAAACCTATAATTATTCTCAATAAGGATTAAAAAAACAAAAAACCTAAAAAATACCCAAGGTCACTTAAATATCCCCAATATTATATTTCTAGTGAATCATCATTTATTTCATTTCCTATAAAACTCGTTGGAATATTTAAATAGTATGGACCAAAATAAGAAAGATTCCTAGAGTTTCTTATTAGTTATTTGGTGTATAAAGTGACCACCAAATGATAATTTATATAAAACTCTAGTAAAAACTATAATTTACTTTCAATAAAACATATCATAATCATTTTATCATTACAAATCGTCAAAATATATAGATCGTCCTAAATATAAAACATTGATTCAACTTTGATTTTAAAAATTTGTTATTAGTTTATATGTGATCAAAATGGATAATTCACCATAAAATTTACCATATCAGCATAATATATTACCTTTATTTCAATTAAATAAATTTTTTATCATAGAATAAATTTAATAAATGTGTCTTTTTTTTGTAATTTTTACCTCTGTTGTTGAAAGAGACCTGCATAGTTGATATGTTATTTTATTTTCAGTGCATATTTTATCCTTTATATCAAAATAGAACTCATGTATTAGTATAATTCATCTTACAGACATTGAATCTGCTTTTTTCATCTTTATTAGGTACCTAAGATTTTTATGGTCAAAGAATATGCCACTTTGGTACCAATAAGATATGGAATGAATTTATCTAATGAAAAAGGCTTCTAAAAACTTATTTTTAGTAATTATATAATATTTTTTAGCTATATAAATAGTTCTAGAAGAAATTTGAGTAATATAATATCCTACTTAAATTTTATTAGACAAAATTCATCCAAGTGAGTTGTTTGAAGTATCACACAATAATTCAAATAGGTACTCCTAATTATATGGTTGTATGACTAGAAGTGTGGTCATTTTTCCCTTAAAATCATCAAAAAATTTCCTATAATGATAAAAAAAGTAAACTAAAAATATTTTAAAAGTAATTTGGATATTGGTAAATAAATTCTACTAAAATTATTTATGAATCTTTTAGAAAAATTTTCATGTCCTAAAATGGATCTAACATGTTTCTCATAAGTTGGGTAAGGTAATGAATTGATAAATTCAATTTTATATTAATTAACCTCGATCCTATTTTGTGAAATTACATGTCCAAGAATATTCCATATCGTAATAACAAAATTATTCTTTTCAAAATTCTAGATAGGATTATTTATAATATGAGTTTTTAGGACCTTTTCCAGATTTTCTAAACAGTGATCAAATGAATCTAAAAACATTATGAAATCATACATAAATACCTCAAGACAATCCTCAATTAAATAATATAAAATTATTACTATGAATTGAAACATATCCAGTACATTGCATAATCTAAATGGAATTATTCTATAACAAAAGGTGAGATAAGGATAAGTAAATGTTTTATTTTCATGGTCCACAGGTATAATGGGGACGTGGAAGTGTCTAGAAAATCCATCTAAAAATAAATATTGGTATACAATAAAATTTTATAACTAATACAAAGAATGTATCCTAAATAAAAACCTATATCTATAACTTTTTTCCTCAAATTATTTATCATATTTTTTCCATGATTAGAAGTTAAGTTGTTATAAATGATTACTTGTAGATTCTTTCCTTCCATTAAAAACACATACATGCAATCAAATGTAAAATTTTTTAATTCTAGATTGGGGGATAGACTATGGATAAAAGAAAATTTGGTTTACCATATTCAATGGATTGAACTTTCTATATAAGAGATGAATTATAAGATCTTTCATTGTTGAATAAATAGTAAAAACCATCAAATAAATGAGAACTTACCTTATATTTAGATATTTCACATAATTTTTATTTTTCTACCAATTTTTTCTCACATAATTTTAAAATTTTAACTAGTTACCCAAATGAAATATTTCTTATAACATACTATATTTCACATGTGAATTGGAATATTTGTTGTAACATCCTTCCCCAAACCCATTAGCTTGTGAAAATAAAGAGGTGATACTAACTTTTGGTGACATTACCCAGACACTAAAGACTGGAAATAAATTCCAATGAAATTAAATATCATTGGGAAATAATTTAACCTTATACAAACACAAACTATAAGAGAAAACAATATAAAAAAAACCATGGTGCTATATGATTCATGAGAGTAAACCCAAAAATTATAAAACCAAGAAAAAAAAGAAAAAAATACAGCGACACCAAAAAGTAAAAGGTAATATCTCTCATAACCAAAAAGAAACCTCGACATAATGATGCCAATGTGAAATCACTCCAAACATCCAACTCAAACATCTCTAAACTCCACCAAAAATTATGAGATTGATATCATCATCCTACTTAACTAGAGAAAAATGAAACATTCCCCTTACCTATCTCATAAAAAATATCTATGTACACACACCAAGGTGTATATGCAGGGGGTGAGTATATGAATCATTAGGAAATATTTTATAAGCTTCACGCACACCTCCAAGACAAAAAAATATATCATAACTTATATAAAATAATCAAGAGTATAGAAATGGTTATTGAGACTAATTCACATAATATTAGGAATGAGTCATATAAAAAATTATAGCAAAATCACAATTTATCAATCATTACATTATCAAATAGATTCCAAAAATAATAATTTTTATAATAATTGTATTTGTTTATTCATCTCGGAATACCCATTCCACATACTCACACACATATTCATGCATCCAAGATGAAAATCCCAATACCCATGAGTGGAAACTCATATTTCATACCAATTCATCACATAGTACTACACCCATGTGCCCTAATTTGTACAGGCATCCAAGCCTGAATCTAAAAAGGGCCCTCAAATAAAAATCATGTAACACTTTCCATCCCAAGTATTTGAGGGTCTCTACAAAACATACTTTATTTAAACCAATTTTATTTTTATCATTTAAGTAAACACATTGTGTGAATCTTTGTAAACTATTATTTTAAAACCATACATAAATATATATTTTCTACAATAATTCATTAAGGGTTTTTTCTATGAAAAATATAAGTAAGAGTTTTATAAATCCAATTCCTTCAAGTTATATAATAAGTGAAGAGATAGAGAATCCACCTACCTCACAATGTAAGCAGTCACTGAAGAAATCACAATAAATAAGGTAGATATAGTCTTTCTCTTTCCTTACCTTCAATAATTCCCAAAAAAACCAGATAAAAACATTCCCTAACCAATATATATAGACATAAAATCTACAATATAGGGTTATTTTCTAGAGGAAATGATTTTTTTATTGAAGGATAAAGATAAATTTAAAGCATAACCTGATTCTTTAAATTTAATGCACTAAGATCTATTATAATTATCACCAGATCAAAGTGAATCACCAGAAATTCCTAGAGGAGTCCTCTAGTTAAAGATCCTAGGACAATGGATGATGAATGAAGGTTTTGAGTGATTTTTTGGGTTAAAAATATTATTTTCATATTTAATTAGTTGTGTCTTATGATTAGGTTGTATAGTTTACTAAACTGTGCACCAGCCTTGTAGGAACTACTATATTAAAAATATCATATCACCAGGTTTGGAAATCCATGTTCCAACATTATAAAATTTACATGTCCCATGTTTCATGATAAAATAGGAAAACATTATGGTTCACCCTAACTGTACTCCAACTATGTGCCTCCTCCCAGGATCCCTCATCTGATTACATAGTTACCTAGGGAATTTACACAGTTTCCCTTAACCGTACACCAACCGTACACCTTTCAAACTTCTTAAAAAATGCACCAAAATCTCTCATAAACTTTGAAAGCCTTGTACTAACAAAACCATATATCAAAAACAAGTAAATTATTAACACATACTTCAAAATAAGGTGTTATATTCTCCCAACCATTGGGCTTTCCATTCTTCGAAAGTTAGAGATTAGCAGGGCTTTTAAAGATCTTTGGACATAATTATAGAATGAAGTCCTATTATTCTCACATCTCCTCTTCAATATAAACTTGATTCCATAATATCGACACTAAATGAATAATTTTCTCATATAATATCTTATCTATTCTATCCATAATTCATATAAATTTTTGGATAAATGTATCGTCTGGATTAATATCAATATAATCTCATCGAATCGCAGGGTTAGGGTTTGTCCAGTACTTATTTAGTTGAGATACATGAAACAAATTTTTAATGAAGATAAAATTTGTTGGAAAATATAAATAATTATCCACATCACCAATCTGTTCAAGTTTCTCAAAAGGTTTATCATATCAAATAGAAAACTTCCCTTATTTACCCAAAAAACAATGCCCAATCATAGAGAGGCCTTCAAAAAAACAGGATCCCCCATGGAAAACAATAAATATAAGTGATGATAATATGAATAATATTTATAATGGATCTGGGTTATTTTCAATCTATTCTAGATCATATGAATCTTCTTCTTCATCTCATAAACAAGGCTAGATTTAATTAGTGAATTATATCATATCTACACCCAATAAATTGGAGAGAAACAATGATGGACATAAAATACATTAAATATTTCCATATTTATCATTTACTAATAAATATATTGTAACACCCCAAGATTATATATATATATCCTTAAAATAAACTTGAGGTATTCAACAGATTGTTTTACACACTACCCCGAGTTTATATGAACCATGATATTGTAAATCATTATAACCTAATCATTAAATTGGAAAGCATGAATAGTAATAATCACATTATGAAAAATATATATATAAAGGTTTAAAATAGTTACAATTTATTCATTAATTTATAATTAATAAGTGCTTCGTTTTCAGTAAATTCATCTTATGTTTCAAAAATATGTTTTCTTCAAAAGTGGTTTTTATTTCATTTTGAGTGTGAACATTATAATTAATTTATACAATTTTTAATAAATATTATTTTAGCAAATGAATATTAATTTTGAAATAAGAATTTATCTATAATCATAAGATTAATTTTTTTATATTTTTATAAAAATATTTATTTCTATGTGAATAGTGAAAAATGTTGTTTCTATAAATAAACATGACTTTATTAAATTATTAGTAGATATATATGGATTATAAATTTATGAACCTTTTTTTAAAGACCAAATATTTATTTTAGAAGAGAATTTATAATTTTAAAAATATATTTTCTAATTTATAAACACATATTTGATATTTTAGAAGTTAAGTTATATTTTTGAAAAAAACTATTTTTAACACATTATACATTTAGTATTTTAAAAATAAATTTTATTAATTTTAAAAAATAGAATAAAAAATGTATTTTAAATTCAGAATCATTAGGTTTAAATTATGTAATAAGTTCCATTTTATTTTTGGTCTTAAAGTATAAATTACCTAGGTAAAAACAAGTTACCGTGGTGAAAACTAAAATTGTAAAAGTGAGTAACCTTATAAGTAAAAGTCATAACATGTTTAAAAATGTTTATATTTTAATTTTTCAGATGTTTATTAACATTATATCTTATCCAAAATATTATTTTTCAATTTTGGAGTCACTTTTATTAAGATTAACTTTCCATTGTTGAAAACTTTTGGGTATTTACAAAAATACCACCCATTTTCACTTATAAAAGAGGCACTACTCTCTTCACTTACCCTCCCACAAGAAACTATTAATTTCATCATAAAACCTATAAAAAAACTCTCTTACATAATTTTATAATCATTAAAGACATTATAGTCTTCTCAAAATACCATCCCACAAGGTTTAATCTCATTTTCAAATGATATAATCCAAGAAGTGATGTATAAGCTCTTAACCTCTCTTTCTTTTTTTATATTTATTTATAATCTTTTATTATTCATAAAATTTCATTTAATCATATTAAAATGATAAAATATGTATCATTATTATACTTTTATGTTATTATAATGATGTTATAATCATTAACCACCCTCTCATTTTCCATTAAGAAAAAATAACTTGAATTGTGCTTTGTGTAGACAACTGCCTCCATGAATTAACTTGATGTTTTCCTTCACATACAAACACAATTGGTTATTATAATATATTTAATGTATATATATTATAATTATTATATATTATTATTTCTTTAAATATGAATTATTTTTTACCTTTATTTCATTCTATCATTCAAAAAAATAGAAATATCACTCATGTGTACATAAGAACTACCATCTCCATATAGTGATGTAATTCATTTTTCATTAACCCTTTATATAAATGGTTATAAAAGTATATATAATTAATATATATTAAATTTATATCATTATTAAAACTATATAGATGGATTAACCATTTTCAATGTGCAAAGAACCTAACTTCCGAAGTAAAATGTATATGAAAAATATAGTGATTAACACCTGAAATAATGATGATAATGAACCATTGTTAATGAATAAGTAATAAGATGTTATAAGTAAACCATGCATGGTATTACAGGTATTATTATGGTTCTAGTAGATAATTATAATAAATTTGAATTTATTATACATGAGTTTATATAACTTACTAAACAATATATACTTGAGGTCAGGGTTTTTATGTTACAATCTCTTTTCACTGGGATTGAATATGCTTATGATTTTTATGATAAAATTATATGATCTATTTCTACAAAATATTATGTATTTTATTATCCTCTTTTTATTTCTCTATATTACCTATTTCCTTTAATTTTCCTCTTTTTAAGTACTCAAAATATTGAAATAATATTTTTAAGGAAAACATACTTCACTTCCATCTTAAGTCAAGAATCCTCTCTTCCATGTCCATATTTTATCGAAAATATTTTAAATAAATTTTATTATTCTCTAGAGATTATTTAAATTAATTTGTAACTATAGTTGAATTTATTTACCATGTTTTAAAATTAATATTCTTATCATTTCCAAATTTGGTGTGTTTTATTTTTTACTAAAAATGTTAAAGGATTTTTTTACATATAACGCATAAAAATATTTTCCAACCATTATATATTTTCTTCAATTTGAAAATAACTTAAAAATTTTCCAAATTTATTTTCAAATAAAATTTTTTCCATAATTTTTTTTAAATTTTTAGATTTTAAATAAGTGATTTCAAATGAAAAGGTTATTTTACTACAATGATGTTCTAGTTTTCTTTTAAATGTATTTTGATCTATAAAAATATCCTTTGATGTTTCATATGATTTAATTGGAATATGATCAAATTTTGCCATCCATATTCTTTCTCTGGATGGTTTATGATTATGATGATGAAATGTTTCTAAAACTAATTTTCTTTCTATGGGTTAAGCTTTGATGTAATGATAAATTTTTTCATGATCTTGTGGAATACATATGAACAGTTTATGATTATGTGATAGTTGGTTCCAATATAAACCAATGATGTGTGGGTATTTTATAGCCCTCAAATGCATTGGATAATGATTAAAGAGTTGAGAAAATCCTAAGAGACTATGGAGTTAATAAACTCGTAAGAAAAAAAGGAGTTAATAAACACATAATAGATAAAGGATTTAACTAGATAGAAGTTACTCCTAAAAGAATGTGGGAAATTATTGGGTATTCATGTCCATTATGGGACTTTTTCCAAAAAGATAGTATCATGAGAGGATCTTGAATAAGGAATTGATTTTATATTTTTATATTAATTCCAAAAATTTATTACTTATTCTAATGATGTTCTCATGGATCATGATTTATTACTGATGATTCCACACTCTTATGTATTATGTGATATATCTTGTATATTTTGTTTGAAAAAACCTTATACCATGTTTCATGATTAAATATCTTTGAATTATTGGGTGTTATTATTGTAAATCATGATCATGTTCTTATAACTTTATTCTTATTTTATACCCACTTATGATCGTTGATTGATAAATCTTATGTTTACCCTTACTGAAAACATGAGCTCACCCTTTATTATATTTCCCTTCCCCGGGTTATGAAAATGGCTTTAAGTATGATATGTCTAAGAATGGAGCTAGTTGTAAATAACAGTGGAAAATGATTTAGATCAGTTATATACTAGTTATTTATGTATCTAATTTTCTAAAGACACCAAAAATTTATGGTTCTAGAATGGATTAAATTAGTATATAATTAATTTATGCTAATAATATTTAGTATTTATGTATGAAAATTATGGGTCACTGTAGTTGGTATCAGGGAAAGATTTAGTTAATTTTGAATACTAGGATGAGAAAACTTTAGTGAGAACCCGATAATCCTAATTATATGAGATCATCCTATGTTATGGTATAGAAATGATTGTGGTTTTTCTAGAAAATATATCCCTTTATAGATACTAGTAAGTTGATACAATCTCTAGCATAATTATACAAAGTTGTAATAACCCTGAAGAGGGTGTGTTGGTTATTAAATAAATTGTGACCTAGTGGATAAAAAATATCCCTAACTACACACTCAGATAAACACTCCTAGGGGACATATTTGGGTTAATTAACACTTAATTTATAAACCATTAGGAAGGATTTAAATACATGATAACCAAGGATAACCTAGGTTAAACCTAAGGTGTCATATATTGGAAAGAATTAATCATGATTTAGGCATCCTATAAATTATTTTCATGATTATATGATTTCCCACTATGATTATTATTAGTCATACTATGATTTTTGGTTTCAGTTAATGGATTGAACTAGAAGGAACCATGGTAATGCTGATTACGATAGATAATACAATGATTATCCTCTTAAGTAATTGCATGAGATAATATATGGAAGCATAAATCTTATGATTATTTTTAATACTCTATCATGATATATGAATAAAAACATAAAAATAAGTGAATTTCCTACCATTTTAAATAATAGAAAAATGGACTTTTATGGAAGTTTAGCTGGAAATAATCATGGAGGAAAGAAATATCAATTTTCTTCATATCAAGAATGTGGGAAGAATCACCCAGGGGAATGTCTTAAAGGAAGGTTAATATGTTTTTATTATTGAAATGAAGGTCATAGATCAATAAATAAACAAGTAATTTGATGTATTATATGTGAGGAACTTGGGAATTATATGAGTCAATTTCCTATTCCAGTAGCTAAATCCTAGACCAAGGAATTTCATATTCTATGAAATCGATGAAGTAAATCATGATGGTTAAGGCACATTTATCCTATGAAATATAGTTGGGAATTACATGTTAATTTTTTTAATAATGTACCCAATGAAAATATTATTATTCTTCCTTTAGTATAATTTAATGTAATTTTGAGCATTAATTTTCTCTCTAGACATAGATCCCTTATAAATTGATAGAATAAGGAAATCACATTTGATATTGCAAACCAACCTATGATTGTTTATTATTATAGGGATAAATATGAACTTAGAATGGAAATTACAACTATTTCACAGATCTTGATTTCTATTCAAAGTGGGTATTTATCTCATATGGATGGGTTGAAACTCATCTTTGAAGATATGCCTATTGTATGAGATTTCATTGATGTTTTTATAGAAGAGTATCCTAGTCTTCCTCTAAACTGTGAATTTGAGTTCTGAATATAACTCATACTAAGTTTTACACCTATTTCAAGGGATCCATATAGAATTCCCCCAATTCATTTTCATGAATTTTATAAGAAAATATAAGATAATATTAATAAGGGATTCATTTGGACAAGTATTTCACAATGTGATCACCTATTCTTTTTTTCAATAAGAAATATGTATCAATGCAACTCTACATTGATTATCAGGAACTTAACAAGATAATGATCAAGAATAAACTTAGTGATGCCATTTGGTATTACTAATTTCCCCATCTTCTTCATTGATTTAATGAATAGAGTCTTTATAGATTACCTTGATCATTTTGTGGTATTATTTTTTGATGACATTATTATATATTAAAAGTGAAAAGAAAAACATGAAGATCACTTGAGGATTATTCTAAATACCCTATGAATGGATATGTTGTATTAAAAATTTACAAAGTGTGAATTTTGGCTACAAAAAGTTTCATTTTTTCGACATATAATCTCAAACGAGGGTATATTAATAGATCCATAAATGGAAGATGTTATTTAACATTGGCCCAAAACAACCTATGTGACTGAGATCCACGGTTTTCTGGGATTTTCTAGATATTATCAAAACTTTGTGGAGAATTTCTCAATGCTATCTAATCCACTCATTAAGTTAACTTGGAAGGGAGTTAAGTTCCTTTATACCAATGAATGTGAATAATTTTTCAAATAACTGAAGATAAGTTTGGTTATTTCACCCAATATCACACTACCCTATAGTAGAGAGAAGTTTAAAAATTATAATGATGCATCAATAAGGGGTAGGGTGTTTTCTAATGTGGAATGATATAGTGATAACTTATATCTCATGAAAATTAAAGGTTCCTAAGAAAAATTACCCAACTCATGATTTAGAGTTAGCAATGGAAATATTTGAATTAAAGATATAGAGTCACTATATTTATAGAGAAAGGTGTGACATATATAATGATCATAAAATTTTAAAGAATATATTCAACTATAATGATTTTAATATGAACAATATAACATGGTTCTAGTTGATTGAATATTATGAGTACTCAATACATTACCACCCAAGGAAAGCGAACGAAGTGGTTGATGATTTGAGTCTAAAGGATCATGCTAGCTTGTTTATGACAAGGATAAAAAAAGATCCAATATTTATTCATTTTTAAAGGATAGACCTTGAAATATTGAAGTAAGGGGATAAATATTATTTTACTCAAATGAGTGTTCAACTATCTATCCATATAAAGATTAAAGAGGAATAAAAAGAGGATATAAATACTCATAGGAAGGTGAAAATTTTTATTGAGTTCAGCCTTGATTACATTGGAATGGTAAGGTTTAGGAACTGAGTAGGTGTTCTATAAAAACCATACCTAATGAAATATTTATTGGAAGGATCTCATAGCACATAATTTTTTATTCATCCTCAAATTATGAAGATGTATAGAGACCTAATATAGTATTTCTAATGGGAAAACATAGATAGAGATATTATGAAGTTTGTATCTTGATTCTTGGTATGTCAGAAAGTTAAGACTAAGAGACAGAAGTCTAATGGTATCTTATGACCATTACCCATACTAAAATGGAAATGGTAAAACATCACCATGTATTTTGTCTTCGGACATCCCAAAACATCACAAGGCCATAATTCTATTTAGGTTATAGTAAATCGCATTATAAAATCATCATGATTCATTAATGTTAAAGAATATTTCTCTCTTGATTAGTTTTTCAGGATATACATGAAGCAAGTGGTAAGTTTTTATAGATCGAAACATTCTATTGTATCTGATCAAGATGTATGGTTTAACTCAAAGTTTTGGAAAAGTATTTAACAATCTCTGGATACAAAGTTGTTTTTAAGTACAAAGTATCATCATCACATTGATGGTTAGTCTAATAGGACTATTCAAAACCCATAGGATATTTTGAGATATTTTTCCCTAGTTTTCAAAGGTGATTTGGACCAACACCTTCCTCTAATCGAGTTTTTTTACAATAATAACTTTCACTTGAGCATTCAAATGGATCTTTATGAATCCCTCTATGGAATTAAGTATATAACTTCAACATACTGGGATGAATTTGTAGAAAGAAATATATTGAAGCTTGAGTTAGTTGAGTAAATGGAATAGATAGTTATATCCATTCAACAACACATCAAGTTAAGTCATAGTCGATAGAAGAGTTATACATATAATCATCAATAATATCTAGAGTATGAATTTAGTGACAACTTTTTCCTACCAATATATCATTAGAAGAAGGTTATGAGATTCAGAAATAATGGAAAGTATATCTCTAGGTATGTTGATCCTTTCAATATTATTGATTGAATTTTTATGGTTACTTGTCACTTAGAACTTCCACTAAACCCCTCTCAAGTTCAAAATATATTCCATGTATCACTCATGAGGTAGTACATACATGATCCTTCACATGTAATAAACTTAGAGGCTATACCACTAGAGAATTATATTTTATATGAAGAAAAACTATTAGAAATCTTAGATTATCGATATAAAGTTAAATGGAATAATATTACTTATTAGTTTAATGTTCTTTGGAGGAATTATAAATTCAAGGAAGCAACTTAGGAACCCGAGGATGTGATGAAGTTGAGATATCCTTATTTTTTTGTATCAGAGTTATATAATTTCAGGGGTGAAATTAATTTTAATGGGGTTAAATTGTAACACCCCAAGATTTTATATTCATTTACTTTGAAACTTGAGTTATTTGATATCTTTCCTTACACGCAACCCCAGGTTTATATGAACTCTCACATAGAAAATAGTTATAACCTAACCGTTAATTTGTAAGATATAAATAGTAATAAAAACATTATTAAACATATTTATAAATATTTTTAATTATGTAAATATATTTATTAATTTATAATAAACAAGTACACATTTTTTAGTAAATTTATTTTATGCTTCAAAAATATGTTTTCTTCAAAAGTGGTTTTTATTGCAATTTACATGTAAACATTATAATTAATTTCTACCATTTTCAATAAACTGTATTTAATTAAATGAATATAATTCTCTAAATTAGAATGTAAATATTATATTAATATTAATTTTTTATATTATTATAAAAATATTTATTTTTAAGTGAATAGTGAAAAATATCGTTTTTATAAAAAACCATAATTTATGAAATTATCAGTATATAGTATGAATTGTAAATTTATGAAACCTTTTTATAATACAAAATATTTATTTTATAAGTAAATTTATAATTTTAAAAATATTAGTTTAAATTTATAAACCCACATTTTACATTTTATAATTTCAATTATATTTTTTAAAAAAATGTTTTTAATGCAATATAAATTTAGTATTTTAAAAATTAATTTTTATCACTTTTAAAATTTGAATAAAAAAATTGATTTCAAATTTATGATCATTATTTTAAAATTATATAATAATTATCACTTTATTTTAGGTCTTACCGGATAAATTATCTTGGTAAAAACTTGTTATCATAGTGAAAACAAAAATGTTAAAAGTGAGTAACCTTAGAGGTAAAGGGACTAAAATGTTTAAACCATGTTTATTTTAGAATTTTGGAGATTTTTATCAAAATTATATCATATTCACTAAATTATTTTTTAATTTTTTAGTCACTCTTCTTTAGAGTGACTTCCCGTTATTAAGAACTTCTGGGTATTTACAAAAATGCCACTCATTTTCACTTATAAAAGAGGCACTCCTCTCCTCACCCCTCACACAAAAAACTCTTAATTTTTGGACCAAAATCTACCCAATAATCTCATACACACTATTATACACATTAATGAGGTTATTTTATTCTCAAAATACCATTCTATAAAGGTTTAATCTCCTTCACAAAGGAGATAATCCAAGAAGTGAGGTATGAGTTCTTTGCCTCTCTTTGTTTTTTCTATTTCTTTATATGATTTTCTTCTACCTAGAATTTAATTTCTGCATATTAAAATGAAAAAATCAGTATCATTATACTGGTATGTCATTATAATTATGGTAAAAAAATTTACTACCCTCTCTTTTTCCATTAAGAATAAATGAAAGCAAGAATCTTGTGTGGTGCAGATTACCGCCTCCATGAATAAACATGTTGTTTTCCTTCACTTACAAACACAGTTGGTTATTATGTTAGATTTAATATATATTTATAGTATATTTATGATATATTAATGGTTCTATAAATGTGAATTATTATTTATCTTTCTTTAATTCCATCCATAAAAAATTGAAACATCACTCATGTGTACGTACAAAATACCATCTCCATATAGTGAATTAATTACATTTCATAAAAAATTTATATTAATGGTTATAAATACATATATATATATATAATTATTATAATAAATTTATATAATTATTTAAATTATGGATATAGAGTAACCGTGTTCAAATTTAATGGACCATAACCTCTGAACTATAACATATATGAAAAATGAAGTGATTAACACCTAAAATGATGATGATGATAAAGAAATACAATTAATGAATGGGTGATAAGATGTTATAAATAAACCATGTAGGGTATTATAGGTATTTTTATAGGTTTGGAATATAATTATAATACATTTAAATTTATTATACATGAGTTTAGAGTGATTATGAAGAAATATAGACTTGGGGTAAGGGTTTTTATGTTAAAATCTCTTTTTACTAGGGTTGTTTATGCTTAAATTTACAATAATGAAATTATATGATCTATATATCCAAAATATTATGTATTTTCTTATATTATGTTTATTTATGTATATTGAAAATTTTAATTTCATTTTTCTCTATTTAAGTACTTAAACAACGAAAATTATGTTTTCAAGGAAAATAGACTTCATTTCCCTCTTTGGTTGGGAATATTTTCTTCCATGTAGATATTTTTTTCAAAATGTTTTCAAGAATATTTTTATTATTCTCTATAGATTATTTAAAATATTTTTTATCTATATTTTACTTTATTTACGATAGTTTAAAATGAACATCTTATCATTTTCCAAACATGGTACTTTGATTTTTTACCAAAAATGTTAAATGAATTTTTATTTTAAAATACACCATATGAACAGATTTTTTAGCCATCATATGTTTTATTTTCTTTAAAGATTATTTAATAATATTCCGTATTTATTTTTAAAGAAAATATTTCTATAATATTTTATAAACATTTAGATTTTAAATAAGTTATTTCAAATGAAAATGGTGTTTTAATCATGAAATGTTCTAGTGATCTTTTAAAGGTATTTTCATCTATAACAACATCCTTTGATATTTCTTATGATATAATTGGGATATGATCTAATATTACAATATTTATTCTTGATTTGGATGGTTTATGATTTTGATTATGAAATATTTATAAAACTCATTTTTTTCATGGGTTAAGCTCAGATGTAATGATAAATGTTTTCATGATCTTAAAGAATACATAGTAATGGTTTATGATTATGTGATGGGTGGTTTTATCATAAACTAAATATGGATGGTTAAGTTATAAAATAAGTATGGGTGGGCCTATTATATCCCTACAATACATTAGATAATGATGACAGAGTTGAGAAACTTCTAATAGATGAAAGAGTTAATAAAATAGTAAGATAAAATGGAGTTAACTCGATGGAATTTACTCCTAAGTGAATGTGGGAAATGAATAGGTAGGAATTTCCATTATGGTACTTTGTCTATAATGATAGTATTGGGAGTTATTATTGACTAAGGAAGATATTTTATATGATTATGTGAATTCCAAAAACTTATTCCATATTCCTATGATATATTCTCATGGATCATGATCGATTATTGATGATTCCACACTCTTATATCTTATGTCTTATGTATTATGTCTTTTTTTTTTGAAAAAAACCTTATTCCATGTTACAAGATTAAAGATCTTTGAATTATTGGGTATGATTGTTTTAAATCTTGATCATGTTCTCATACCCTTAATCTTATCATATGCTCATTTATGATCACTGATTGTTATCTCTTATGTTTACCTTTATTGAAAATCTGAGCACACCCTTTCCTATGTTTTTCTTACCTATGTAATAAATAATGTTTTTAATTATGATATGCATCATAAGGGTAATAATTATGAATAACTTCGTATAAAATTATGTTTATTTCTTATGTACTAGTTTTTTATGTATCTATGTTTCTAAAAAAACCTTTACGATTCTAGCATGGATTGTATTTATATGTGATGAATTTACTCTAAAAATATGTAATATTTATGTATTAAAATTATGTCTCACTATTTGTTATATGAGAACTCCAATAAAGGTAAATGACCCTCCCATAAGGCACCAAAATCCAAAACCCAATATATGATCATATAATATAATTCTTAGATCATACTTTTTTACTTCCCATCCATTGGACGATGATATGTTGTGATCAATTAGGTTTCAAGGTTTTACTGCAAGGATCACAAAAACTCAGAGGTAAACCTTTGGTATCAGTTTGATACGATCAAAACTGGTACATCATGTAGAATCAATACTTCCTAGATATAAATATTTTATTGGTTTTCTACCATATTGAATTCACATATCATAATTAAGTGGGATGAATTTATGAGTTGTTCTACAATCACCCAGATTGTATCAGGATTTTAATCATTCTTAGTAAAGCCATGAGAAAGTCTATAATGATTTTCTCCCACTTCCATAAAATTATAGGTAAGGATTACAATATTATAGTTGATATTTGATGATGATCCTTGACCTACTGATAGGTGAATCATTTCAAAACATATTCATACACTATTTATTTAATACAAAACCACCAAAAATGGGTCCTTAGTTCCTTGTACATCTTTTAGATCTATGTATGAAAAAACCCATTTTGAATTGTGATAAATAGAAAGAAGTTGTTCCTGATAATATGGGAAACTATTATTCTATCTAAGAAACCCAACAATGAGTTCCCATATTCCATCCATATGTCAATGGTCTCCTCAACATTGAGTTTTTACCTTAAGGTCGGATATTCAAGGTTAGATCTTTAAGTATCCTTGACCTGTTTAACCAAATCTAGAAAAAAAGTCACCCAAAAGAAAACTACAACATTATACTATTTAGTGAAATAAAAATGCATATCCACAATCATCATCATCAACTTCCATTATCAAAATATTATTTATCCAACTAATTATTAAACTTTTGAATTAATAGATCAATTAATGAATTCCATTTACCTAGTTTGTAAACGATTTTAAAGTCAAACATCTAAATATATTTCATCCATCAATATTTCATGAGGTCTAAATATATTTTTGAAAAAGATATGTTTAAATATTTTATGGTCGATAAAAACAATAAAATTTCGACTAAAGAGATAATAAATCAATGATTTCAAATCCTGAAAACCATAGCTAGTTCCAAATCATGCATCAAATGATTATTTTCATGCACGCACATCTGCCATGAGTTGTAAGCTGTGGTATGATATTCTTGAATGATAACACAACCCAAACTAGATCCAAATACATCACAATATACCACATAAACCCTCCCATGTTTTGTAAAGGTAAGGATATGTTCCAAAGTGAGTCTATGTTTAAACTCTTGTAAGGATTTATGACTCTTGTATCTCTATTGTAAAGTAATTCTTTTCCCCATTAAAATTGTCATTAGAGGTGAAATACATGAAAATTTATGAGAAAAGTGATCATAATAACCTGATAAGAAAAGAAATATATGTATCTTAAATATATTTTTAGATGGATTAAAAGATATAACAACTTTTATATTATGAGGATCTATCAATACAACTTCCTTAGAAATCACATGTCCAATAAAGCATATTTCTTATATCCAGAAGTCATACATAGATAATTTATAATAAATATGGTTTTCTCATTGGGTGCTCAATATAATCTATAAGTTTTTGTATAATCAGTTTTAGTCTGATAATACACCAGTATATCAATAAAAAATACGACAAAAAGGATTCAAGGTACATATGAAAGATACGATTCATCAATTATAAGAAAACTTTTAGTGCATTCATGAAACCAAAGGGAATAAAAAAATTCATAATGACCATAAAAACTTATGAAAGTTTTATTCAGAATATAATTCTTATGAAATTAGATTTTCTGATACCCTAATCATAAATAAATTTTATAGAAACTTTTGGATCCCTTCAATTGATCAAACAGATGATCAATTCATGGAAAAGGGTATTGATTTGTTATCATAACCTGATTTAACTTAAGATATTCAACATAAATATAAGTAGAATCATATGATTTCTTAATAAAGATAATTATAGAATATCAAGGTGATGTACTAGGTCTTATGAAACCCTTAATTTCCAACTCTTACAATAGTACCTTCAATTAGATAAATTATATCGGTGAATATTATAAAAAAAAGTGAAATAGGATTCATCACTGACCATAGATCAATAGAAAATTCTACTTCTATTTTAGTTGGAAACCCAAATAAATTTTCTATAAAAACATTTTTATATCAATCTATGATGGCTGAAAAATATCTTTTCATGATTATATAAATATTTTTTAAAGTTATTACTGCCAATTGGTAAGAGATATTCCTAACCATTTGTAGAAAAGGTCCTTCTCTACTAGAATTTATATCTTAATATCCCTTAAAGAGATATACCAATTCATTAGAATATATAAAACTCGATCATAAAATATAAAAAAAAATATGATCCTTTAAATATGTTAAATAGTTCATTCCCATGATTAGATCAAATATTCTCATATCTAGAATAGAAAAATACCATAAAAAGTGGACCACATCGATTGTTATAGAACATGTTTAATATTTCAAAACATTATGATCTCATTGATCGATATGTGTGTGAATTTTCATAATGTGAGGCATAATTTCCACATGCAAGCCCATATAAATTATGAAAAAAGAATAAATAAAATAGTGGGATCTTCTAGTATCAAACAAAACATTCATAAGATTTATTTTCTGAAATATAACACTTCACACCATTGAAAGTCCTGATTGATCCTCTGTGACTATTTTCTATACACCCTAAATCATCTTACTATATCCTACCAAATATTATTTTATTCCCTATTTTTGTGTAATAAGCTATTGTTTTGGAGTGTTTCAATAATCACATTGACTCACTCAATTTTGGGGTTGAGAACTATTCTAGTAAGACCAAACTCTCTAATCATAATAGGATTTTAAGACATTAGATTAATTTCAACTAGTTTTCCTTAGGGTGTTAGTACAACAATGTCTTAGTTTTCCCATTTCACCACAATAGTTACCCTTGTGATATAGTTTCATATAATCCCTTTTCTTATGATCTAATGATCTACATAAAAAGCAACCTATTATGGTGTTGTAATGTGGAGGAAAAGAAATTGATCTAGTTGATTGGTTCTATAGTTCCTCATTTCCTTGAGAATAAGTTTCCATTTTCTATTTGTTTCCATTATTGGATTCCATACGTATACACATATAGGTAAAAAAATTCCCAAGGAAATAGTTTCCTATGATATATGTTTTCATAAATATTACTTTGTTCACTATTTCTGTATAATCATAAATATGGAATATGAGTACTTTATAATGAATATCCAATCATATACTTACATCAAATATGGACTCTTTAAGGTACTCTATAGCAGTAACCTCTATAGCGAAGCTTATGAGCATAGATACATACTTCATGACACACAAATTATATTTCCTGAAATTAAATGAATTTATCATATTTATAATATTGAAGGCATGTGTGTATAATTGTTTATTAAACAATTACTTAAACCATTTCCATGTAAGGTATTGGACTTTTTTAGTTTGACCAACTATATCCCACCATTTACTTGTGAGGTCTTCAGTCATGTATACTACTAGCTTTACCTTGATATCGGTGGGAGTTACTAAAAAATAAAATATTTGGTTAATTCAAACAAGGCATGGATCTGAGTTTTTTAGTCCTAAATCCCCCTAAAAGGTTGGTGGATTCTTCTTCTGAAATCAAGATGATGTATTCTCATGGCGTGGTTCATAAATTTTATTTCTCTTATCTATAGCTTGGAAGTATTGAACTATACTCTGGAAAACATCTTGATTCATCTATGGTTTAGTTTGAAACACAATCTTAGTCACATCCTTCTGTTGATTTCTTGACTATCACACTGGTTCCATATTTCTATAACCATATAATATAACAACACTAAAAAACAATATAATAAAAAACCAAGGGATTAGTGTAGATACCCAATCTTGACGTACATGGACATTACATTTATTTTGAGAAATACTTAATACATGACACAAATAAATTCCCAAAGACCATATTAGTTTAATGCCTTTGGAAACTCAGAACATAATCTTTGAATCAGGGGGAAATATCTTTAAATTTTCCCATAAAGATATTCCCCTTTTTGTTTTCCTACATAATACCTTTCTTTATATCTTAGGGAAAAGAAAACCTAAAAAGGGTGATCTCAAATGCTCAGTAAAGGTAAAATTGGAAAACATAAAACAAACCATAAAAATTTGAACGTAAAAACATGAACATAAAGTTTAAACATTAAAATCTTGATAAATGACATAAATCTTAGTAGCACATAAGTAATGGATCATAAAGGAAAAATAATCATGATAGAATATAATTGGCATAAAATGTGTAATTGTGGAAAACCATTAAGCACATAATATTATTTCCATAGTCGCCAAGGCATTTTTCCAAGACCATCATAGTGGACAAAGTCTGTTACTAAACCAGGTTTACATTCCATTCCATCCATGTATTACTGAACCATATTTACCTTCCATTCTATTCATGTTTATCCCATGAGATATAAATATTTACCTAATAAATTGGAGGGATATATAGATCTCACCCATCTCATATTGAAATAATTATTACATGTTCTACAAAAACATAAATCATTCATCATAGCATAACCCATGAAATAAAATGGGTTTCTTAAACATCATTCCATCATAACTTACAAAATACCATTTCATTATTAACACAATAAAATCAGAGTAATAATAGGGATAGAAACATAACACTATTTAAAATGTGTCATCTTAGATGGAAATTTTTTTTGATAAACAACTTGAACGTAGTTCGTGAGGAAAATATCCTTTCTTCTTCAAAAACATTTTCTTTTCTCAAAATGTGGTGAAATTTTAAAAGAAAAGAATTTAGTTGAAAATAAACTTGAAATAGTGTATAGGAAATTTCATGGAAATAAGGAAATAAGAATATGTAAAAATCCATTCATTCCATATAATTTTAAAAAACATTCTCATCCTACTTTTACAGTAAATTTCAAAAAGTAACTCATATGGTAAACAAAAGAAAGATTCCTTCCATACCATGTAGTAAAAGTAAAAAATGGGTAAAAATGACTTTAAATATACATATAAAAATATTAAACATTTTATGAAAACATTTTTATAAAACATGGACATGGATGATAAATATATCCTCATAAAATACTTTAGTATAAATAATCTCTGATAAAAATGAGATTTCAAAATCATCCATTACCTTAGGTCTAATTTCTTTCATACGTGTCTGAAAATCATATATAGTGGGTTTAAACATATTATTAACTTATAACATAATCATAATAATATTTATCATATCATATATGATTCACTTATAACTTTATATTACACGTTCATTTGTTAATTCATTGTTAAAGAAATGTTTTGGGTAATAATTATTTTATTTATCATATATGTTCTGAACTGTTATTATTGATATTATTATTATATCATGATTTACTCACTTCAATAATGTAAAACATGATTTATATATCAAATATATTCAGTATATATATATATATAGAATAGATAGATAAATGAAATGGAATACACTATTCATGGAGATGGTAGGTCGTACGTACACATGAACGCTGTTTTTGTTTCCTTATTAAATTGAATGGAAGTAAGTAAATGAAATATATATATATAAATATAGTAGAATTATTATGTCATATATTTCATGATTATATATTATATATACTTTATATTCATTCTTTAATGGTTAACATGGAGATTGAATCTCATTGTGTCGTGATGACGGTAAGCCGTACTTACGCACGAGCGATGATATCGTTCCCATAGTTGTTGAACGGTATTGAATTGGTTGGTGTATAATATCTCATAATTATTATCATTAATAATAATATATAGTTATTATTTCCACCATTATACCTATCCAAGTAAGGTGGTGATGAAAAACATATTACACCATGGCGTGGAGACGGTAATCCGTACGTACGCACGCACTGTGATTTCTAGGATGGATAGAAGGTGAAATAGGGTTGTTTAATATTTATAATAACATATCAGTATATTAGAGGTATTGACATTATTATTTATAATTAAACAACTAAATAAGAGGAAATAGAAGAAGAAATAAATTTGAAAGAATCGGTAGAAGAGACTACATCTTCTTCTTAGGGCACTAGAGTTGGTATTTTGAAAAGACCAGAACCTCTAAAATGTAATTAGTGAAATTAAGAATATTATTGGGAAGATTTTATCTGATCTTGAATGCTTAAAATGGAGTTAAGAGGAAAGGGAGGAGGTTCCCTTTTATAAGAGATGAGAGGGGAACTTTAGGAAAGTTCCAAAATAATAATTTATTATAAATTCACTTTCAACTTAAAATGTTACAAAACTTTTTTAATTATAATATAAGATTATTTTGGTTAGAATACCCATCATAAAATAATTTTTTGACATGTTTTGGATATTTTTGTATCCTTATCTTTTCGTTTTACACTTATTTTACTCTTTTTTATCTTAATGTGATATCATGTTATTTAAAAATTGTGGGTTAATGTAATTACCATATCATGTGAAAAGAACCCAAAAAAGTTATTTATAAAATATTTGTACTTATATTAACCATTTCTATGAATCTTATATTTTTAGTAATTTAATTTCATTTAATAAACTATTTTATGTTTTAAGTTATGAATTGTATCAATTTTGGATACTATTCATACCTGACTTTTTAAAAATTTCATAACAACCTGATTCCTTCTAAAATAAGTAATTAACCCAAATATAATATGTCAATATCTTCCATAAAATTCTTTTATGACATCAAAATAACCAAATTACATTTTTTAATATTTATAAATTCATTTATTTGAATCCTTTATTAATGAAGCAATCAATGCATCATCATTGTTTCATAACTAAATTTATTTATTTAATGTAAAAAAATTAAAAATAAAATATCATGATGTATATAATATTTTTAAATTTATATTGAATATTTATAGTCTAATATATCACATATATACCCCCATATAAAAATTGTTTTAGTAAAATATATTTGTTTGGGTTATATTTTCATTAACATTAAATTAAAAGTAATTAAATTTAATTTTCAATTAAAACTGGATCAATGGGGTCCCAAAATTGACCCAAGGATTCCCATGGTCAGATATGTATCATAAAATAGTGTTAGGACATGTGTTAGGGTAATTATAATATTATTTTTTACCCTTATTTACCAGATTTTCCCTTTAACCATGATAAATAAAATATTTACTGTGGTTTCTATTCGTAATTTCTAAAAATAAAAGATACCTATTTACATAGTTTTTACCTCTTGATTAAAAATATAGAATCCATTTTTTACAAATTCAAAATACAGAAGTTTTAGTAATTAATTTAAAATTAATCTCGTTGTTGACAAAATTGGTTTAAAAGATAAAACATTACAAAAGATTGAAATGTTTTTACCTACGAATTCAATGTAAAATAAATGATAACGACATAAATTATATTAAATTGTAAAAATATATTATATTTATACTTTAAAACCATTCAATAATATATTTTAACCATATAAATTATTTTTATGAAAAAAGTTGTTTTCAAGTAAAATTTAGAGTATTTTCACTATTCATCAAAATATGAAAGTTATCAGAAAAATATTATAAATATAGAAAAAGTAAATTTTTATGTACTGCTTCAAAATAATAAGTTTATATTTCAAAATATAACTTATAAAAGTGTCAAAAAAAATATATTTAAAATGGGTGCGCATTCAAAAGGCAGTAAAACTGCATTTTTTTTAAAAAAATAATTCTTTTATCCGAAAAATTGATTTTGTTCCCATATCATGTGTAAGATGAATGATAATGTTATATAAAATTCAAAATATGTTTAACAATATTCATAACAACTAGTTTATAAAATATTTTAATAATATATCGTTATTTAGTGAAACTCGGTATTGTGTACCACGCAAGCTATCGAGGAAGGTCGCTCTTGCATGTAACGTAAGACATGTCAGTATTGCGTGTAGTTAAAGATTCCTTTGGTGTTTTTTATAACATAATACAAACTTAGTTCATTTATAAATTGAAAAAAATATATACTCAGTATTGTATGAAATGAATTCTATCAAACGAACTTGAGATTGTGTGCAACACAAGCCAAGAATAGTGTTGCATATACTACAAGATAATATGGTGTTTCATATAGCAAAAACTAATCTTGGTGTAGTGTACAAAAAAAGTCATCAAAGAAATTAAAAAAATATATCTCATAAAATCTCAGGGTTTTACAATTAGGATATTACAAATCATAAAAAACCATATCTTAACAATAAGATTCCAACATTAATAATATACAACATGGTTAATACAGTCTAAGTTGGAAGTCTCTCTACCAATGCATGATACTCTAAAATCATCAAATAAACCTATTATAATGAGGTAAGGACACACCTAAAGGTGTATATGAGCACCAATTAAACCCATGCCATATTGGAAACTTGAATTTTAGCATAAAGAGGTTAGTTTCACCTTTTTATGTTCCACATTTCATGTTCTAACATGTCTTATCTCTAGAACTACCATCTGAATAGACGGAACTGGCCAAAATAATACTATTTGTAAAATCCCACACCTAACCCATTATCTTGGGAAGAGGATGAGGTAATACTGACATTATGTGGCATCTCCTAGACACCAAATCCTATAAATAAATTCTAAGGGCATATAAGATCATTGTGGGACGATTTTTCCTTAAACATACACAACCTGTAAGAAAAAAAACATAAAAAAACATGATATAGTAAGATTCATAAGAGTAAACCCAATAATTAAAAAACTGATACAAAAAGAAAAATTAGAGCCATAGTAGAATGTAAAATATATTATCTCTCAAAACCAAAAAGAAACCACGATTCAATGTCACTAATGTTACAACACTTAAAAAATTCAACCTGAAAGTCTTCAAGATCCTTCCACCATCACCAAGACCAGAGCATCATCATTCTCTACTATAGAAAAATGAAATATTCCCTTTACCTATATCACGAAAAAAATCATCTAGATATTCACTATGGTTAATACGTAGGTGGTGAGTATATCAACTAAGTTGGAAATCTACGAGAAGCATCCCAAACACATCACCAATATTGGAAGAAGTTAACACAATTTATATAAAATAAGTAGGAGTATTAAAATAGTTTTCAATAACATTTCATGCAAAATCATGAAATGGGAATATCAAAATAGTTTATAACAAAAACACAATTTATGAATCATTCCATAGAAAATATATTCATAAAAAATCATTTTTATACGCATTGTATCAATTTTTTTATCTTTTAATACACATTACTTATACTCACACACACATACATGAATCTAAGATAATATTTCTAATACTCATGAGTGGTAACATGTCTTGCATACCATGTCATCACTTGATCGTGCACCCATGTGTACCAATTGGCATAGGCAGCCAATTCCAAATCCAACAAGGTCCAACATATGAAAATTATGAGGACACACAATACCATGTATGCTAATTTTTCTACAAAACCATGTTTTTTTAAATAAATATTATTTTAATCACTTAAGAAAAAACATTGAATAAAACTTTCTAAACCATTATTTTAAAACTGTACATCAAGAGAGATTTCCAAAATCATTTACTAAGGGTTTTTTCAATGAAAACATAAGAAATAGTTTTATAAATTCAAAGCCATAATGTTATAGAATAAGTAGAGAGATAAAACCCACCAACCTCATAGTAGAAACTACCACTAAATAAAATGAAAAAATAAGGTAGTTCTAGTATTTATCCTTCCTTCCCTTCAGCAATTACTAAAAACCCCACATAAAAAAATGTCATAACTGATAGATTAAGGAATAAAAGTTTTGATCTAGGGTTATTTTCAAGATTAAATGAAGATATATATATATATTTATAATGATAAATGTATAACATACCTTGATTCTCTAGATCTAATGCAACATGATCCATTGAAATCATATTTGGATCAAAGAGAAAAAAAATTCCTAAAGGAGTTATATAATTCAAGATCCTAGGATAATAGAGTTATAATGAGGGTTTTAGGGTACATTTAGGTTAAAAAATATTTTTTGTATTTAATTAATTGTTTCTCATAGTTAGGATGAACGGTTTATTGAATCGTTCATCAACCGTGTCAGAACCACTATCTCAAAACTTCAAAATCACAAGGATTAGATGTAAAAATTAAAAAACCATGAACTAATGATGAAAAATTAATTTTTTACTTGTTTCAAGGTTATTAAAAAAAACTCATGGTTTACCATAATCATTCACCAACTATTCACCTCCTCCTAGGATCCCTTGATTTTCTTCATGGTTACCTGGGGAATTTATATGGTTTCACCAAACCATACACCAATCATACACCTTCTAAAATCATTCCAAAACTCATAAAAATATCTCAAAAACATCATAAGACTAATCCCAACCAATACATAGCTTATAAATTCATAAAATATCAAATCTAACTCAAACTAGGGGTGTTAAATTTATAGTGTGAAGGAATAGAAATGGATCCATCTTCTTGGGCGATTTTCATAGAATTAAATACATTAAAGTTAATGGTGTTTCCCCAATTCCATTTTTATTGTAAATATGTGGGAATTTATAATTGTTCTAATTTTATTTAGAAATGGTATACCCAAAATTATGGGGGTATTAGATAACATACTCTATTAATCTATGTTTATTATATATAAATTGATTGGGAATATCAAACTCTATACACTTACCAAACATCTTTAGGTACCCCCATTGGGAAATTATTGGTTATATTGGCTAATTAGAAAAATAATATTTTTATTTTTAGGTATCCCATCTATAAAGAATAAAATATATAATTTCTCTTGAAATTAATAGAATCTACTAGATCACATAATACATTTTTGAAAAACATAGTTCCAATTGTACATGGAATTAAAAATTCCCTAGATCATGGAATTTTGTTTTAAGTTGTGGTGTGATTAGGGATAAAACATTTATACCTAATTTTAATTTTTCATTTCCTTGAATTATCCTTTTTTTGTATAGTTCCTTGATGAACTTATCATACATATAAATTTATTTAAGGGGTTTAAGGAGAGTTTTGTTAATTTTTACCTTTTTAAGTGTCCAGAATTTATTTTTGTATTTATTCCTCATGAATATTCTTGGATTATACCATTATTGTGGGAAATATTAAGGGAGTTTTTTATTTTTCCTTATAATATTTTTCAAATTTATTTTTATATTCCCTCTCAATATTTTCAGAATTCTTCTCTTCCTCTTTTTCAAAATTTGGTATGTTCTTGAAATTGGATTTGGGAAAAAAGTTAATCTATTTGAAACTCCTTTTTATTACCTTTATCAAATTACCTTTGGGACTTATAATGGGTTGAGTTTGTAGTTTTACTATATTTTTTCATTATTTACACAATACTTTATAATTTATTTTTTAATTATTTTATGTTATTTTATAACTTTCCTAGGATATAATTGGTTTTCTATTTGTGTTTATGAATTAGTTTAAGGTTGTTCAAATGATTTATTTTGATGAAATAGTGGTGGTCAGAAGGTTTTTTCTGTATGGTACCTTAAATGGTTATTGTACTAGTGTAAGTTAATGATATTAGTGTTTAAAAGGTGGTATTGCATGAGTTATTTTATTTACAAATCCATATTAGACTTGGGAAGTGTCTCTCCATCTTTTTTTGGTCTATTAAAACATCCAATATTGATAGAATACTACATGGATTTTAGTTTCTTGTACTTGATAACATTGATTAGTTATAATATAAATGACCATATACCTTTACTAGTGTGAGTTCTTCACTTGTTTTCTTGAGATCCATATATCTATCCAACGTGGTTAGTTCCTCAATTTTAAACTTAAGTAAGGGTGATTCAGAAGATCTTACCTCATACACTCCTCTTTTCCTATAATATATTATAATAAACCACTATGAAATTTGAGATATATTTTCAATCAGTCCTATATATTCAATTGGTGACTTAATATTCAAATATTCTCCCAATGATGCAGCTAGCAGATTTCTATCAACCTACAAAAAACTTTTATAGAGGAAAACTAGGAAATGATGTTACTAAATTTCTTAGTGTGGATATATTTCACAAAAATTATTAAATATTTCCCAATATTCATATAATTTCCCTATTATTTCTTAACTTCTAACATCAATATCCGTCCTTATACCATTATTCCTAAATTTGGAAAGGTTCTCTAGAGAAAACTCCTTTGAAGGTCATCTGAATCATTTTTTTCCTCAAGCTATAGGATATATAGACATTATTTGATTTATCCATATAAATAAAATATAAAGGCTCTCTATTTGACTTAGTTTTAATCTAATCCCATTGGATTCAATTTGAAACTCACCAAGGTGAATTCCTTGATATGCTTGTTTGGAATTTCACCTGCAAGGCCATGAAATCAAGGGAAAAGTTGAATTAAACCAGTTTTAAGATCAAAATAAGTATGTAATAAAAGTTTGAAAATCTAATTATTTTGAAAAATGAAATAATTTCTACATAAATATATAAGTGTTTGGTTATTTTACTCAACCATGGTATCAAATTCATAGTGAACACTTGATGTTTTACTAGAGACCCTAATGTAATGTATTCAAAATCTATTGGAAATTTTTTAATATCTCTTAATTATATAACTTTAGTTTGTATGTTTCTATCAATATATGGATCATGATTAATTAAATGATTAGTGATATAAAAAATCTTTCAAATTATAGGTATGAAATTACCTCTATCTTTAAATAATAATTCCAAATTGTTGATACACATATCATGGGGTGATGTAAAAATCTATTAAAAAACTATGGTTTTGTGAAAGTATAGTTAGCATCAAAGTAAGTCTCTAAATATTGGTGAAAAATCATTTTGTTACAATTAATAAAAAGGGTTTGGGTGAATTGTCTGTTGAAATAATAAGTAATAAATTTAAACAAGTGGAATTTTTCAAAATAATGATTATTGATTTGTTCAAGGATTGGATTACCATTTTTAATGTTATACTTGTCTTAAAAAAAATTTGAACCTTATTATAATTAACTTATAAGTGAAATAATCTAAAATTAATTTATCCTTAAACTTAGGTTCATATAAATAGTGATGTTTAAACAATAATAATCACAAATGATCAACCCTCCTTCCTATGTGTATCAAAATATGTTAGATGACATCTTAATGAACAACTATCCCTAAACTACATAGGAAAATACCAACCAGGTTAAGGTAGTCACAGTTGATTAAAAATATAATCCAATTACTTATATACATATATAAAAAATTTATAGATACTCACCACTCAATCTTCCTTATTCCATAAAATACAAGAAAAATTAAATGGAGGGAGAGTTAGGATTATCAATCCAATAAGTTAACAGTTCATAGGAATAATAAACTGAATGACTCTGCACTCTCTAGGTTACGCACACCCTCACCTAGGGTTTCATCATCTGCAGGGGGGCCATCATCTCTCTTCTTACTGATTGGTTACTTCGATCACCACCAATGGGTTTCGCGTGTTTTTCTCATCTTTGTTCTTGGATTTTTATGTAGATTTTCATGTTTCTTGCCTCCGTTCATGATTGTTCCTTTGTCATTGACTATTTTCATCTCCCTTGATCCTAGTTCTGCTTGGGGTCTTGCCTCCTATGATCTGGCTCTTCTTATTCCCCACCTGGCATTCTTGACGCCTCTGATAGCCTCCTTCCTGCATCACAAACCCCCTCCAATAGATCTATTCTGATCTAGTCTCTCTTCATGGTTGCTTCTCCGGAAAGCGGTGATAGATGAGGATAGTGATGGCGGTCCCAGATTCCTCTGAAGTGGTTCGTGTTAGTCTTTTTGGGAGATCAGGTTGGATGGTGAAAACCTTTTTTCCACCTATGGGATTGTGTAGAGGAATATGGTGGGTCGAAGGTGAAGATGGTTCTTCGGGTGGTTGAAGGGGAGCTGTTATGGTTCCCTGCTGTTTGTTGTTGTTTAAAAACCTGCTACGGCGTGATTCAACTATTTTTGAGCATGACATTGCTTTTCAAGGGTTTCAGATTTTCTGATCACAGGTTAATCTTGGAAATTCATTCGTATCTACCTTTTGAAGCCTCTTCTTGTGATGTTTTTGAAATTCATGGTGCCATTTCTACGGACCACTAAATTTGGGTTTCAATATTTGAAGTGAATTTATTGGGAGAATTTTTTCTGAGATTGATGAGTTCCTATAGATTGTAATTTCTTCCATTGTTCTTACTTACATTTCTTCATGATGGGTTATTTTTTTGATAGAAAATGCAAACATTTTTTCTGAGTCTTTGTGTAAAGTCCCGTGTTATTGAACTGGGTTAAAATGTTAATGTTTTCAAAAAAAAATCAGTTTATCAACTGGTATTTTTTTAAAATAATCTCTATAATTTTATTACGAGTGTTGAAACACCTAAAGGTGTTGTTTTTGTACTTCCGTAATTGCCAGATAATTTTTGCAGGAGTCCCGATGAGTCTTGTGAACACCGATTTCAGAAAAGTATACTTTAATGGATCTGCACAGGTAGCGCACGGTTGTGTTCCAACCTGTTTAGTTTACCCTGTTTAATAAATTATTTAATTTAATTAAACAATATTATATGAGAGTTTGTAAGCAATTAAAAGAGGTTTTTAATAACAATAATAATAAAGTTATTATTATTATTATTGTGTTTGTTTAATTAAATGAATGTAAAAGAATTAATTAAATGATGATTGAAGAAATTAATGTGGATTATAGGTTTATAGAAGAACCATTTTATTTAAATGAAGAGTTTTGGATTTGTTAAAGGACCATTTATTATTAAATGGAGGAATGTGCTGATAATAATAATGTTATTATTATTATTATGGAATTATAAATTATTTTTATGCATTGATATTTTAATTTCATGTTAAAGGATTATATTATTTATGATAATTTAATGACACTTTTGAGCTTCTCAAAGAAACATTTAATAAAATGAGGAGTTTCATATTTAATGAAGTGTTGTTAATAAGTAGTGGTGTTGGGTTTATCAAAAGTTTGAAAAATAATAATAATGAGATTATTATTATTTTAGTTTTATGAATGTAATAATATTAATTATTATGTAAATTGAATTAGGTGTTTTGGGTTAGAGTTTTTATCATATTAATGATATTGTAATGAATTGGGAGTTTCACAATTAATTATGAAATGTTTATTAATAGAATAATAAATGAAGAAGCGTTTTTAATTAAATGGGGTGTAAAATTTATGTTAAAAGATTTTAATTGGATTTTTAATGAAGTGTAATAGTTATGTGAAATTAATGAGGCTTTTGGGTATCTCAAAAAAAATTTCTAATTAAATAAGGAGTTTTTTTAATTAATAAAGAAGTGTTTTTATTTAATAAGAGGTTTTGGGTTTTATCTAAGGTTGAATAATAATAAAAATAATAATGAAATTATTATTATTATGGTTTTATGAGTGGTTTTTATTATTATTATGAATAATAATTATAATGGTTTTTTGGGGTTTCATTTAATTAAATTAAAGATCAATAAGAATTTAATTAATCGCTATAAAGCGGTGGTTTTTATTTAATTAATTTTTGTTGAGATAATTAATTAAATAATGATGAGTTGGGAATTATAAAATAAGGTTAATTTTAAATGGTAATATTAAATAAGGAATAAATGTGGAGTTCGGTTTAATTTAATTAAACCATTTTAAATATAGATATCGGGTTGTGCACGAGTAGTCAAATTGTGCAGGTCAGCTGTGCGGTTATCCGGTTTTTAAAATGATTTATTTTTATTTTATTTTAAATGAATCAAATATTTAATAATAATAATTTGGATATTATTATTATTATTGTATTAATTTTATTGGATGATTAATGGGGGTTTTCGGAATTAATTGTGAAACATTTATTTAAATATTAGTTAATGATGTAACATTATATTAAATGAGAATAATAAATGTTATTATTATTATATTAATACTATTACTTTATCATGGGTGTAATTGATAATTATGGGAGATAACATGAGGGTGGAGCACTACCATATGGGAGGAACAACAAAAATGCACCAGGCCCCTCCTCTGAGGCACGCTTCACCCCCCCCCCCCACCGGCTCCTCTTCGCGCCATCAAATCCTCCTGATGTCTTCTCAAATCTTGTCTGTCTCGGTGAGGTGAGTCCATCATCATTTGTTTTTTTCATTCACATCGGCCATTGGGATCCTCCCTTGCCCTGTTTCCTTAGCCAAAATCCCATGGTTCAGGTTTTATTGGGTTTCCTTGTTTATTCGGTTTTAGGGATGTGTAAGGGGATCCTCTAGACCCTTTGAACCATATTATGGAATCTTCCGACAATGGCGAGGCAGTTGAGGTCATTCTCTATTTTCCGTCATGTTTCTAGGCACACACATGAATATATATATATATATAAGGTTTGTGCATGTGCGATTGTGGACCAGTTGTGGACTGGTTTCCGCCAAGTATATAAATGGATTCAGATTTAAAATGGTTCCACCCTGAGGTAGGGTCCAAAATCCCTATCACTTTATTTAAGAATTATAGCTTCTTTAAATAAATTGAGAATGTGATTTTCCTTGATTATTATATGTCTATGCATGACACTTTTGATGTCATTAAATGATGTCTCCCACATGAGATAAATGAGGACTTGAACATGTGTTGATTTTAAGCATATTTTTCTAATTTGGTTAAAGTGATATGATTAAATAGTTAAATTATCTGAATGGGAAGGATGGGTAATAGGGTAATTAATTGTAGAATTAATTATCATGTCATGAGTTGGAATAAAAATTGTCGCTATTAATGATTATTGAAAATATTAAATATTTGAAATGTTTGGAATATAAATTGGAAACTAGTAGTAATGGATGGATTAATTATTACATGATAAATGGGAATGGTTAATTAATTTATGATTGGTTAAAGATATAAGATTTAATTAATTAATTATTGAATTAATTAATTTGAATGCACTAAATTAAGATTGTGAATTAATTGTTTGTTATGATTGTTGGCCATGGGTACCTTTTGATGCATGTTATATTTCTACGTATTAAGTTGACTTGGATAGAGTTGTTTTATATTATGATATTCTACATGAGATGGTTGCTAAATATATGGGCTTTTTTCATCATTTTTTTTATGATTATGACGTGCATTTAAATTGTTAAGTCCTGGACGAATCACTGTTTGAGTGGACGGGTTCAGACTTGTTAAATAATTTGGATAATTAAATGTCGAGTTAATTATTTATTTGGATTTCTAAGAATAATTACTTTTTAATTAATTATTTATTATTGAGATGTTGAATGGTCAATTAATGGTTGACTTTTGGCGAGCGATTTATATTGTTAATTATTTGTTGAATTAATTAACGGATTGGAATAATTAATTTATGAATTAATTAATGGATGGTTGTGGGGTGTTATACATGGGATTCTACACCAATGATAAATATATTTGTATTATTGATAAACGGGTTGTGAGACAGGGGATGATGCTCCAAATACTCATGGGGTGTTAGACATGGCGTTCTACACCCATCTTGCAATAAAATATTCCTTTATGGGTCTGGGAATGATGCTCCCAATACCCATGGGTTGTGAGACAAGGACTGACGCTCCAAATACTCACGAGGGTACTAGACATGATGTTCTATACCCATTAATTGAAATTAGAATGTGGGTCTAATTGGTCATACATGAAATGAATTAATTGGTTAATGAAAACTATTGTGACATTATGATTTGTGAATTGAATATGAGAAAGGGTTCATACTTATCAATGAATTGGGTGAATCACTATTAGTGGATGGACCCAGGAGCGAATCACTATTTCTTTTAGTGGACGAGCTCAGATATAATATATGAAACATTAAATTGAATATCTTATGACATATTATCCAAGCCAAAGCACGAGATTGGATTTGGTCTTAACTTTGATTACTTAGATGGTATTTAGAGACATCTGTGGTGAGTGAATTATATAGGGAATGTCGGGCTCAGTCCAGATCATAAGAATTATGTAGTTTAATGAGGTTTGAATAATTTATAAATTAAAATTATTGTGTAATGACTATTGTGTATTCATGGAAAATGTATAATACAGGTTCAGACACCAGCTGAGAGCTGAAGCAGGTACTTGGGTATATAGTTACATTGTAATGCTTACCTTAATTATGCATGTTTTCACTGTTTGAATTATTTATTGAATGTCATAATTTGGGGTAGACACTGGTGGTCCCAGACTACAAAGATTTGTATCTCACACCCTACTCGGGCCACCATTTCACTTGGGTACCCAAGTAGATTCTATTTGGTTGCAGTTTTGTGTTGTTTTCATTTACATGAATGATAGGAGCAAAGGACCGAGCGGAAGCTCAGGATGCTCGAGGATACTTCCCTCGGGGCTTGGAGTCATTGTTTTTTATTTTTGTAATTGAATGTTCAGAATGCTATTTTTTTCACTATTTTCCATTTTTGTATCATTATCATGCCATGCATGCATCTACTATATAATTTATGTTGGCCATTTTTTTTTACAAGATTTATAAAATCTACCTTCCGCTACTTTATCATTTATTAGACTGTTTCCACTATTTACTGCCATTGTTTATTATTTACTTTGATATACCGATGTGCAACTCTGATAAGAGGGTATAGTCTCCCCACTGACTATCCTTAAACCCTCACTGTTAGTTGACAGCCTCTAGCGTATGGGGAGACGCACTTAAGGTCATGTGGAGACCGGTCTGGCTACTGGTTTAGTGGTGATCTGGGTCAGGACGTTACAAAGTGGTATCAGAGGAAGGTTTCTTTTCCTTTGTCTTACTATTTTGGGGTTGGTAGACAACAGACTAGGAAAGTGTCGACGCTTCGGTTAATAGTTGTGCTTGGGACTGATCACCCCATGTACGAGAAATGGACAAGTGACCAGGGATGGGAATTGATGTTTGTACTATTAGATGTTACAATTGATATGATTTCACCTTGAGTGACTAGCTTATTTTCCACAATTTATTGATTTTGCGAATTTTGATAATAAAAAATTCATTGCCTGATATGGCAAGGAAGTTTCATACATTCATCATCTTAGTCACTTAGAGATTCACATGTCATGTATATAACATGCCATGTAGTTGCATTAGTAGGATGCATGCTAATTTGGATTGTGTTCCTTATGTGTAATGCCATGTTTTGATCTTCTTTAGCATGCCTCTCTAGATAGCATGTTTCAGTGATAGATTTAACATTTTTGAGTGATTATATGCCATACTGCCTTAGTTATTAGCATGTTTTGTTGTTGTTCCATGCTTTTGTGTTATAGCATAATGTTGTGTTACTTCTTACGCTAACGTGCTATTGATGTTTTGATATATTAAAGGGTTGTTAAATTTAAAATGTTAAATGAATGTTGATTATGAGAAATTAGAGCCAACTGCCAACGATAAGGTGTATGGGTGCCTTATTTATTGGTATATGGAAACCCACATGACTAAACTATATAACCATAGTATGTTTTGAAAATGGTTATGAATGTAATACTACTGAGTTTTGATTGTAAGGAACCATTGTGGGGTTTCTTTTGAAGAACTAGGATTAAATAAATGGGACTTTTTGAGGTCATTTTTTCAGTAAAAGGAATTTAGATGCTAAATTTACTGTTTATATTTTAATAATACTAAATGTAAAATGTTTAAAGAGGATGTTCATGATTGGATTCCTTTTTTTTTCTATAGGGAGTTGTTTTGAAAACCAAGTGACTTGTTGTGTAGATGTACTTATGTGTATGTTGAAATTTATTCTAATGTTAAAAATTTGATATGAATTAATTATAATTACTAAAAATAAAAAGTGGTTTTTGAACCTTGTGTTTTCATTTTTTTATGACCAAGAGAGAGGGTTACATTTTATGTTTTGTAAGGGGCTAACCCATGGTAGGTATTACCCTTAGAATGTTATAGGCTGTTAAATTATATTCTTCCCACTGCTCAGGAGGAATTATTGGTTCTCAAGTGTTATGGAACATTGATAGGTTTATGCTACAGTTTTTATGATCAATGTTTGAAGTGGTGATCATGGTTCGAGGAATGTCACATGCATGCGTTAATGTGTTCTAAAAACACGCACTGGTGAGTGGAAAATCTTTTCTTGAGATGTCATGGAAAATCCTAATGTAGGTACTGTCGCTTTATTTTTGATAAACATGTCGGCAGGTGATGTCAAGATTTTATAACAAAGTTATCCTATAATAGTTTGACAGATCTTATTAATGAACTTGGTTTTTCTCTTAGTGATCTCTTCTGAATATAAAGATCATTTCCCATATCTTGACCTTGTCATGGAGACACTAAGATAGCATTGGTCTTATGCCATGCTACATTTTAAATGTTATTGGTTGTTATCTGGGTAGTACGGGGGATGTGTGGTTTCTTTGGGCTACTCCATTATTCGTGTTGGGGAATGGTTGTTTTTTTAAATAGCCCTATGATGGACTGACATGGAGATTTCACCAGAGATCGGGTAAGGACATTTTTATACATGTAGATGGTTTTGGAATAGTTTTAATGGAATGTCATTAGATAAAGGGTGAATGCAGATTTTGATTCCATAACATCTTTCAAGGGAAGCATGCACAACCTATTCCGTTTATTGATCGAGATTCAACCGTTTTCGTTGATGAGGCCCTTATATTGACCTAAGATATAAGAACTGTTTCTATGTTTAAGCTATAAACTAAGCATTGTCTCTAGTTTTAAAGTCTTATCCATTAGTCTTGTGAAGGGTTAAAGGTGTGTTTGGCTTTGGGAACACATCACGTCACTTCTAACAAGATTAAATGACCTTGGTATGTCGGTTGCTTTAGTAGTGGTTCTCGATGGCTTCTCGGGGATGAGAAGTTTTTAAGGTGGGTATATTGTAAAGTCCCGTGTTATTGAACCAGGTTAAAATAAGAATATTTTTGATTTTTTTTTCAGTTTATCAACTGGTTATTTTTTTAAACCAAGCTCTGAAATTTTATTTCGAGTGTTGGAACATCTAAAGGTGTCATTTTTGGACATGAATAATTACCTGATAATTTCTGCAGGTGTCCCGATGGGTCTTGAGAACACTGATTTTGGAAAAGTCTACTTTAATGGATCTGCACAAACAGTGCACGGTTGCACTCCAACCTGTTTAGTTTACCCTGTTTAATAAATTATTTTATTTAATTAAATAATATTATATGAGAGTTTGTAATTAATTAAAATTAGGTTTTAATAATAATAATACTGAATTTATTATTATTATTATTGTGGTTGTTTAATTAAATGAATGTTAATGAATTAATTAAATTACGATTGAAGAAGTTACTATGGATTATGGTTTTATCAAAGAACCATTTTATTTAAATGAAGAGTTTCAGGATTATTAAAGGACCATTTATTTTTAAATGGAGGAATGTGCTAATAATAAGAATGTTATTATTATTATTATAGTGTCATAAATTATTTTGATAAGTTGATATTTTAATTTCATGTTAAATGAGTATACTATTTATGATAATTTAATGACGCTTTTGGGCTTCTCTAAAAAACATTTAATAAAATGAGCAGTTTCATATTTAATGAAGAATTGTTATTAAGTAGTGGTGTTGGGTTTATCAAAATTTTGAAAAATAATAATAAATAGATTATTATTATTTTAGTTTTATGAATGTAATAATTATTATTATTATGGAAATTAAATTAGGGGTTTTGGGTTGGAGTTTTTATCATATAAATGATATTTTAATAAATTGGGAGTTTCATAATTAATTATGAAATGTTTATTTAGATAACAATGAATGAAGATGATTTTTTAATTAAATGGGGTTTAATATTTATGTTAAAATATTTTAATTGGATGTTTAATGAGGTGTAATAGTTTTGTGAAATTAATGAGGATTTTGGGTATCTCAAAAAAACGTCTAATTAAATAAGGAGTTTCGTAATTAATAAAGAAGTGTTTTTATTTAATATGAGGTGTTGGGTTTTATCTAAGGTATAATAATAATAAAAATAATAATGATTTATTATTATTATGGTTTTATGAGTGGTTTTTATTATTATTATGAATAATAATAATAATAATGGTTTTTTGGGGTTTCATTAAATTAAATTAAAGGTGAATATGAATTTAATTAATCTCTATGAAGTGGAGGTTTTTATTTAATTAATTTATGTTGAGATAATTAATTAAATGATGATGAGTTGGGTATTATTGATGAAGAATAATTTTAAATGGTAATGTTAAATAATGAATTAATGTGGAGTTGGGTTTAATTTAATTAAACCATTTTAAATATAGATATCAGGTTATGCAAGGGTAGTCAAATGGTGCAGGTCAGTTGTACGGTTATCCGGTTTTTAAAATGATTTATTTTAATTTTATTTTAAATAAAAGAAATATTTAATAATAATAATAATAATGATATTATTATTATTATTGTATTAATTTGATTGGATGATTAATAAGGTTTTCAAAATTAGTTGTGAAACATTTATTTAAATGTTAGTTAATGAAGTAACATTGTATTAAATGAGAATAATAAATGTTATTATTATTATATTAAGACTATTAGTTTATCATGGGTGTAATTGATAATTGGGGGAGAGAACATGTGGTTGGAGCACCACCATATTGGAGGAACAACAAAAATGCACAAGGCCCCTCCTTTGAGGCATGCTACACGCCCCTCGCCGGCTTCTCTTTACGCGATCGAATCCTCCCGATGTCTTCTCGAATCTTGTCTATCTCTATAAGGTGATTCTATCTGCATTTTTTTTCATTCACATCATTTGTTTGTCTCCTCCATCACCCTTTTTCCTCGACCAAAATCCTATGGTTCGGGTTTTATTGGGTTTCCTTGTTTCTTCGGTTCTATGGATGTGCAAGGGGCTCCTCTAGACCCTTTGGACTGTATTCCAGAATTTACCGACAATGGTGAGGCAGATGAAGTCTTTTTCACTTTTTCGTCATTCTTTGGGGCACACACGTGAATATATATATATATAAGGTGCGCGCGCGTGTGATTGCGGACCAGTTTTGGATTGGTTTATGCCAAGTATATTAAAGTACTTCATATTTAAAATGGTGCCACCCCGAGGTAGGGTCCCAAATCCCTATCACTTTATTTAAGAATTATAGATTCTTTTAATAAATTTAGAATGTGATTTTCCTTGATTATGATATGTCTATGCATGACACTTTTGATGTTATTAATTGATTACGCCCACGTGAGATAAAAGAGGACTTGAACATGTGTTGATTTTAAGAATTTTTTGCTAATTTGGTTAAACTGATATGATTAAAAAGTTAAATTATCTGAATGGTAAGAATGGGTAGTAGGGTAATTAATTGTAGAATTAATTATCATTTCATGAGTTGGAATAAAAATTATGGCTATTGCTGATTATTGAGAATATTGAATATTTGAAATGTTCGAAATATAAATTGGAAACTGGTAATAATTAAAGGATGGATTAATTATTACATAATAAATGGATATTGTTAATTAATTGATGATTGGTGAAAGAGACAAGATTTAATTAATTAATTGTTTAATTAATTAATTTTAATGCACTAAATTAAGATTGTGAATTAATTATTTGTTACGACTGTTGGCCATGGGTACCTTTTGATGCATGTTATATTTCCATGCATTAAGTTGTCTTGGATGGAGTTTTTTTGTATTATGAGATGCTTTGTGAGATGGTTTCTAAATATATGGGCTTTTTTCATCATTTTTTGTGATGATTATGACGTGCATGTAAATTATTAAAGTCTTGGACGAATCACTATTTGTGTGGATGTGTTCAAACTTGTTAAAGAATTTGGATAATTAAATGTTGAGTTAATAATTTATTTGTCTTTCTAAGAATAATTAATTGTTAATTAATTATTTACTATTTATATGTTGAATGGTTAATTAATGGTTGAATTTTTACAGGCGATTTATGTTGTTAATTAGTTGTTGGATTAATTAACGGATTAGATTAATTAATTTATGAATTAATTAATGGATCATTGTGGGGTGTTAGACATGGAGTTATACCCCAATGATAAATATATTTTTATTATTGATAAATGGGTTGTGACAGAGGGACTGATGCTCCAAATAATAACGGGGTGCTAGACATGGAGTTCTACGCCCATCTTGAAAGCAAATATTCTTTTATGGGTCACGGACAGATGTTCCAAATACCCATGGATTGTGAGACAAGGACTGATGCTCCAAATACTCACAAAGGTGCTAGACGTGATGTTATACACCCATTAATTTACATTACAATGTGGGTCCAATTGTTCATACATGAAATGAATTAATTGGTTAATGAAAAGTATTGTGACATTATGATTTTTGATTTGAATATGATAAAGGGTTCATACTTATCAATGAATTGGGTGAATCACTATTAGTGGACGGACCCAGGAGAGAATCACTATTTTTTTAGTGGACAAGCTCAGATATAATATATGAAAGATTAAATTGAATATCTTATGACACATTATCCAAGCTAAATCACAAGATTGGATTTGGTATTAACTTTGATTACTTAGATGGTCTTTAGAGACATCTGTGGTGAGTGACTTGTATAGAGAATATTAGGCTCAGTCCGGATCACGAGAATTATGTAGTTTAATGAGATTTGAATAATTTATAAATGAAAATGATTATGTAATGACTATTATTTATGCATGAAAAATTTATAATACAGGTTCATACACCAGCTGAGAGATGAAGTAGGTACTTGGGTATATAGTTACATTGTATTGCTTACCTTAATTATGCATGATTTCACTGTTTAAATTATTTATTGAATGTCAGAATTTGGGGTAGACACTGGTGGTACCGGCCTACTGAGATTTATATCTCACACCCTACTCGGGCTGCCATTACACTGGGGTACCTGGGTAGATTCTATTTGGTTGGAAGATTGGTATGTTTTCATTTACTTGGAAGATATAAGAAAAGGACCTAGCGGAAGCTCGGGATGCTCGAGGAGACTGCCCTCGGGGCTTGGAGTCACTGTTTATTTATTTTTTTAATTGAATTTTGATAATTCTATTTTGTTCACTGTATTCCATTTTTTTATCATTATCATGTCATGAATGCATCTACTATATAATTGATGTTGGCCATTTTTTGTACAAGATTTATAAAATCTATCTTCAGATGCTTTATCATTTATTATACTACTTCCACTATTTATTTCCATTGTTTGTTATTTACTTTGATATACCACTGTGCAACTCTGATAAGAGGGTATAGTCTCCCCACTGACTATCCTTAGACCCTCGTTGCTAGTTGGAAACCTCTAGCATATGGGGATATGCGCTTGAGATCATGTGGAAACCGGTCCGACCATTAGTTTAGTGGTGAGCCAAGTCGAGACGTTACACTTTGTTATGCTCATTTGTCTCAAGTAAAGGGGTTTCATGTGGGGTGTGGAACTACTTATGTGGGATGACGTGAAGTATATTTCAAGGGGGGTGGATGCTTGGATGAACTGGTTTGAGGACATGTGGAGCTTAAGGTTTGGAGGTGTCTTGGTTCAGCATGTTGAGGGAGCTTCTAGTTTGGATTTTTTTGACTTTCTTCAGATGTGTAGTATGGATCTGGATATTTTTCTGCAGTTTGAGCAGAGTGTGCTCTGGTTTAACTTGTTTTTATTTTTTGTGTTGGACGTTCTTTGGGATGCAGTGCTTTTTCATGATTCTCTGGCTCTACATCCTGTTGTTCATTGGTCTCATTGATCCTATGTTTTCTTCTGAAGTGGATTTTTTCTTGGGTACTTGTCTCTCTTGTTGCATTTGGATGGTGCATTGTAGGTAACATTGGGCGGGTGACCTCGAAATAGGGATGGGGTTTATTAAACCCATCATCATCCATGTATCTTCTTTTGATGGACATATGAGTTCTTTGTTGTGATAGTTGCTCAGTGCTTTTCAGTCTTAGCTTGCATTGCATTAGGTCGACATTGTAGAGATTCTTCTCATGCTTTATCGGGTGGGCGGATCGAAAGAGATAAAGGTGTGCTGACGCCTTTCATCCAGATCTCCTCATCATTTGTTGGTTGGAGAGGTGCTCTGACACATTGTTCCCCAAGCATAGTGAAACTTCTTGACATAGGGGGTGACTCACTTCTTTGACTGATCTCACTGGTGCACTGTTTGGCGAGGGGGGTGATGATATTATTTGGTGTCTTCTTGGAAATCTATTTCTTTTGGAATTGTAGGATCTTTTTGGCATATGATTTAAGGTTGTGTGCCCTTTATGTAATAGGTTTCCTCTTTCCTAGTCTAAAAGAGGTGTCTCTTTTTTTCATGATCAATAATGGAGGCCTAAAACCAAACCATTTCGAAAATAATAAACTGAATATAATCACATTCAAAAAAATACCCTACCATTGAATACCAAATCAATCAATGGAATAATAATTTTATTCAATTAAGTATACACTCAATCATTACAAAAGGGATCTATTTCATCCTGTCCCAATCACCAAAAGGGTTTAACCTTCTATGTGAGAGCTAACATGAATCAAAATATATAACAAAAAACAATACAAAAATAAAACAAAACAAAACTCAAAATTTTATTAATTCCCCTTTCTACTTAGTTTCCCATTAAATTTTTTAGATTCTACATTCCCTTATTAACGGTATTCTAGCTTTTTGATATTCTCTCCTCTTTAATTTTGAATATATCATTCTAGATTTTATTCTTCTTAAAAATATAAATATTTTAGTTCTTAATTTCTTTAAATATTCTTCATGATCATCTTCCCTTATTCTTCCTTTTATTAATGCTTACATTCAAACAAATATATGAGAATATATTTTTGGTCAAGGATCTTGGGATTTAAAGTAATTGATATTTGAGATGATCTTTATGGCCATATTTCTTTTGAGTGATTGAAAATATTTAATTCCCACATGAATTTTGTTATTATGATTTTAAAAAGGAAAAAAACTATATATATATATATATATATCCTTATGAGGCCTAAAAAGTCTTACATATCAAGTGATTCACCCCTAAAATTAAGGAATTTAACCTTATATATCACTTGGGCTATGGGGTACTCTTACATATCGCAGAGGAGCCTGACTCTTCACCTCAATCTTCAAATTAAAATTCATTATTTATCATCTATATACTCTTACATATTAGTTATCACATATATAAATTTTCCCCTTTATTATTCTCAGGTCACAGCTCCCTCAGTTCAACTAATACGTAAGAAAAATATTTCATACATAAGAAATAGGAATTTTCAAAATTCTATTTTTTTAATGATACATAAGATAACTTCCTCATCTTTAAGAAAAATAATATCATTTATAATATATAATATATAATTCTCATATGTAAGAAAATATTATCATATTTAATATATTTTACTTAGCCATATTTTCAATTCATCTCATACATAACATTTTTTCTGGAAAAACATATGATAAATTACTTTCCTAGATTTAAAATCTAAATCAATTTATGTTTTTATAAATAATTATAATAAAAATAAAATCAATTAAAACCCAATATTTAATCCATTTGGAAATTAAACTCAAAAATATTCTGATAAACTGTATACGTAATATTTACCCTAAAAATGTGAAAACTATGGGAATTAAATCATTTAATTTCAATGTAAAATATATCAAAATATATTATATGTCAAGGTGCATCTAAGGTACTCTAATTTTTTTCTTATTGTTTTATTTTGAAAATAATCATAAATTGTTATCATTTTCTAATGAGGATTGGGATGGTGATGTTTTTGAACAAAAGTCTACAAGTTATAGTGTATTTTTTATTAAAAATAAATTAATAGGTTGGATGTTTAAAAAATAGGAAAAAATATATCTTGGCATAATAGAAATAGAATACATCTGGGTAACTAAATTATGCACTTGACTTATATGGTTGAAGTAATAATTTCAGGATATTGGTAAAGAAGTTAAACAACCTATAGTGATCTTTCGTAATAACAAGACTGAAATTAAACCCATGAAAAATATTATACACTACTCTCATACCAAATATATTTAGATCATATATCACTTCATAAAAGTGAAAATAAAGCAAGGATTGGTCAAAATGGATCATGTTGGAAATTATCTGCAATGTGAGACATCATGACTAAACCTTTTTCCACATAATTCTTTGAGAATCATCGATTGAACCCTGGTGATCAACCCTTTCCCATAGCTTGAGGAGGTTTGGATATTCCCCTACCCTTTTGAATATATTTTTTACATGTATTTTCAATATTTATTATAGGTTTACCTTTCTGTTTATTATAAAATGGGTAGAATTACTATAATTTTGGTGAAATTCAATGAAAAATATAATGGTGGTGATATTTAGTTAAAAAAGGGGGGAGAAAATTATTTCAGATTCAATGTTGGATTCTCTCATTAAGGGGGGAATAAATTGTATAACATTCAGGTGGAACATTGTATGAAAGTTAGGGGGGATATGATCCATGGGGAATGAAATTTTTACAAGCCTAAAGACAAGGGGTGTTTTGTAAAATTCAGTACTGGAATGGGATTGAATGGGGTGTTTCATGTGGAAAAAAATACACTCTTGTTTTCTATAGTGATCATTTCTCACATAGACTTAGAATGATATATGGTTCATTTTATTTCTATATTGAAGTATTAAAATGTGTTTTTAGGATTTAATTTTTCTTTTCATTTCCAAAAAACCTAAAGGGAAGAATGTTGGGAACAAGGTTATTGATGAATAAAGTTGATATAATATTGGACTTGCTGAAGGGAATATTGGAATTAACAAGATAGAATTACTAGGCTGATAAGGATGTTGGGTATTTTGTGTTTGTTTTAAAACTAATTTTTATTTAGAATTATTAATTGGAAGGTAGTTTTAAGTCAAATAGATATGTTTCATAAAAGTGTCCATTATTATCAAAGCTTAAAAGTAACTTAGAATCATGAGAATATATTTTTTTTTTGTGCATATCTACTGAGAAGACAAAAAATTTACATAAGTCCATATTATTTATGTACTTTAGAATTTAGTGCTAAGGGTGAATTTTGGTGAATTTTTTGAGTTTACAATAATGTTTTGTGAAAAATATAGAGTAAAGGTATAATTTTCATGAAATAATTATATGACTACATTTTCATGGAAGAATTACATTATATAATTTTCAATAAAGTTTTACATGGAAGAAGGGTTTAGTGAAAGAATTTTATAGATGTTGGATTGTTTTTTTATATAGTGTGCGAATCATGAATGGTGGATCTTACACAAAGCTATAAAATATGTATACAGTGTAAAATTAAAATTAATGGAATGAATTCTATGAAATATTTAAATATATTTCGGATCATTTGTGAGAAATAAGTGAGGCATTTACATGGATTGTAAAGGGAGGATTTTATAAGGAGTTAGTAAATTGAAGCCATTTTTATTTGGATCTTATCATTTGTGGTCAATAGGTGTATTATTTTTCAAAATGAAAGAATCAAATGTGAATCTATTTTTCTAGGGGAATTTTCCAATAGATAGTCTCTTAAGCACCTCATTTAAAAGATATAAGTAATTAAAGAAATATGATAGTGAATTAATTTACTTTTTTGAAAAATTAATAATAAATATCTTCATTTTTGAAAAGAATACAGGACTATAGAGAAGCTATGTGATAGATTGAATGATGGAGTACTTACATGGTGAATAGAACCATGAAGAACATATATGGTAGAAAAAACATTGAAGAAATTATATGAAAGGTATATTTTTTTGAATAACCTACATGGTGAACAATACACCACATAAAACTTTTGCAGAAAATATTCTAAGACATAAAACATATACTGAAATCAAGATTTGTGTGAAAATTTAAACATAAGTTCATCTTGGGTTCTAGATTATTTAAAGAGACAATTCTTTAAGATCATGTATTCTATTGGATAATCATATTATAAATTTCATTATAAAAAACACAAGATCTTCCCAAGGGAGGCAATATTTTTTGATATAGAAGTGCCCTTCATGTTAATAATCCAAGAATAAACCCATCTAAATCATTGAGAGAAGGATGAGTCCATAATATCTTTCCAAGGGAGACAATTTTTCAATCATTAAACTAAATTATAATGTTAGTAATCAAATAATGGAGTGAATTTTATTGAAACATCATATCCATAAAACTAGTCCATCTTAGTGGATTTTGGAACATTGACATATCTTTGATGTGTTATCCTTGGATGTATCCCTTAGTGGTGACCTAAGTAATTTTTTTTTGTGAATTATTATAGTTTTAGTATTTGTTATTATGGTGGATTTATAATTAATTTTTATGGGTTTAATGAGATCCTTTCAATGTGGAAACAAGATCCAATGATACACGGGAAAATTTTCACACATTAATTCACCCTATTCCCTATTCGGGTGTGTTTCAGCCTATTGGTTTCAATGAAAATCATGTATATATTTTGATATTTTGAGTATGTTGATGTTATATATTGATTTTTCGTACATTTTAGTTGATATTTCCTTGATATTTTGAGTAAGTAGAAAGTTTTTTATATTTGTTTTATAGACTTATTTAGTTGGTATGCTAACCTAAAATGAATTTATTTGGATTTACAAATACCTTCTACGGTATAACCTTTACCTTATTCCCTTGGATGGACATTTTAGTTATCCTAAATCAAGTACACACTATTACCTTTCCCTTTAAATGAGTATTGTAACTTGATTGCCTTGAACTACTTCTAATGGATGGGATTCAAGATTGAATTTCTCATCCAGTCTTAGATCATAAATTATGTCTTAAAGAAGGTAAAATTAGGTATAGAATCTCTTGATATATGGAAATAATTACTATAGTCTATATTCATTTGTAAGTTGTTTTTTATTTATGAATACCATGTTTTGATGACTTATAATAAAACTATTTTTCTATAGATGTGTAAATTATTAGACATGTTCGTGTACACACCAATATATTCACTATGTGTGTTGAGACACCTTCGAGGGTTCCATAATTAGTTTTTATTCCCACACACTTCATGGAAACCATGGTGGATATTGATTTACACTTAATAAATTTTAGGTATAAATGGGTATAGTTTTAGCCATTAGATGTTCATGGATAAAATGGTCTTGGATGTTTTATGATTTAGTTAGACCGCTTTTATTTTGAATCATGGAGGCCACTTTTGGATGGAGTTTTTATTTTGGAACATTTTTTTTCCTTCCAGTGGTGTATATATTTTTTCTAATATTTGTGATTCTAAAAGAGTGTCTTTATTTATATGGTAATCTATATATTTCTTTCATTCATATAGAGATTGATTTTTTCTTATATGTAGTGTTATTTTTCCTTTCTAAATTGTTTATTATTTTGGATGTATTTGTTTTATACACAAGTCATGTCATGTAGTTTTGGTATAATCTTCCCACGAATTATCTTATAAATCTAAATGGGTAAATCACTCCTCATTGGAATTCTAAGACCCGTGTTTTTAGTCACCAACCACTGGGTATTGGGGATAACTCTTGGGATCAAATATGGCCTGATCTGTGTACTATTTATGTATTCAGGTTAGGATCATTATATGTGGTATCAAATTGGTGTTTTTGGGGTTTCCTAGGATTTATATTTCTAGAAAAAATATGTAATATCAGGACATGGGGATACACCATATGAAATTATGGCCAGCATGTATATGGTCTAAAAATAACTTACCAAGGATGCAAAAAAAAATTTCTTGGTACTATAGGTATGAGTGAGGTCTTGATTTGTGTATCTTGAGAATAAAATTATGAAAACTTGGGAAGAGTCCAGGGAGTCATCCTATAGCCACTTTTTGAATTTCTTCTTGTATCATATGGTATTTTAGAATATTAGAATGTGTGTGACCCATTTATATTATAACTAATATATCTTAATGGAATTAACTAATAAAGTAATAAATTATTTATTGGATTATTTATTAGGTGTTATTTATTTAATTAAACTCACCGGCATATATTCCTATGTTGAGATTGGTGATTTACTCCTTATTTAATTATGTATAATATAATTTTCATATAATTTGGATTCTTGATAATGTATTTTGTCTCATGTTCAGTATTTTATTTTTGATGATTCTTCTTTCTTTTTCTCTTCCATGATTTTATTATATTTGTGTTTCATAATATAAAATCAGTTATGTAAAACTTGTTAGTGTATCAATGTAAATAAAACCATTTTATAAACATATGCTTTAAATGGGAAGTAGTTTTGAGACGTGATGGATATTTGGTAGTGGTTACTTTTTGGAAAAGTAAAATAGGGGAATTTTTTTCCTAAATTATATTACAAAATGAATAAATTTTGTAATATGTGATGTTTTCAAAATGTTATTGATATAAAATTTGAAATTTAATTTGATTATTTAAAAATAAAATAAAAAAGTGAACACAATTGATGTGTCAAGACCCATCCTCGGGGCCTGTGTCGTGGCTACCCCAAGCCCTCCTTCCATAGGCCAGGGGATGTCGACTAGCACCAAAGGCATAAATCCCGATAACTGGGAAGGCATTGCCTTTATAAAAGTAAACAAAACACCACAGAGTACTAGTGGAAGTAATACACTAAGTACAAAAGGAAGTGATGAAGAGTAAATGGGTCAGAATACAAACCCAACTGAAAGTACAGCTACAACTGAACGAAAGTACAACAGAAAAGACAAGAAGCTGGAAGAATAGAAGCAGCTCCTAGGTCATCCACCTTGGATCCTACCTGAAGGGTAGGTACAGATAGCGCAACTCCTGGATCATCCACCACGGATCCTACCTGAAGGGTAGGTACAGATATCCTACACAACTCTCTCGCCCGTCAACCTCCTCCGAGTATCGTCTCGTCGTGTAGTCCACCTCCGGATACTGACTCGTCGTGAGGTCCACCTCCAGGTACCGTCCAGTCCTCGAACACTCGGCCTTTGTCAGCGCTTCCCGTCATCTGCAACCAACACAATGAGGTGCGGGCATAGCCCGTGCAGGGGTGAGTATACAATACTCAGTAGGGACCCCGAGACCCTCAAGTTCTCACTAAATCCAACAAGGATAACCACAAAGAAGGATCTCAACAGATAACCCTTACTTAGGTATAAGCCCATACTTATACCTAAGTTGTCAAGTAACCCATCTCAATCATGAGGAAACACAAAGGTTATGAAATCAACGGATAACCACTACCTATGTATATACCCATACATATACCTAAGTTACCAAGTTACCCATCTCAATCATGAGGAAAACACAAAGGTCCTAGACTCAGCTCAAACCAAGATTTTATTCATGATGTCGAAACCACGGCTGCTGGAGAACTCCTCCTCTATCGAGTAGAGTGGGCCTGTCGCTACAGCTAAGCACGCCCCATTGACCTTGGACTGCTGAAGTACTCCACCTATCGAGTACTGTGGTCCTGCCGCTGCAACCAAGCGCATCCCACCATGAGTCTTCCACTATAACCAAGCGCACCCCCTTAAATCCTAAAGAGGTACTCCTTCTGTCGAGTACCGTGGGTCTGCCGCTGCAACCAAGTGCACCTCCACCATGGGTCTGCAGCTACAACCAAGCGCATCCCACTGGGCCATCTGAATCACTCTGAGATGATCAATCAGCATTCGTCAAGTCTCATCCAGCCACTAGGTCTCTGCACTCTGCTAGCTCGTCACCGGGAGGGTCCGCTCCACGAGCTACTGGTTGATACTCCAAGTATCACAAAGCTCTATGAAGAAGTATCCCAAGGGTCAGTCGCATCATAGGAAACTCAACACAACAGACGGCGCGTCAATTGGACTCTCGGTCTGTGTGTTATCAGCCTTTTCATCTCGGGGGCCCGGTTGGTTTCATGTACGAACCAACCTGAGTGTATCTCAAGTATACCCCAAACTCTCATAGGGTATACTCATAGGGACCGTTTCTCAACGTGATCACCAACGCTGCTGACGGTTCGTCAAACGAACGTCCAGTCTGAAAGTTATCAGCTTTTCCGCTCGAGGGGCCCGGTGGGATTTTGGGTTCAATCCAACCCGGCCACTATCCAACTGCGTCCAAACCTCAAGCGAAGTATGCAAAAAGTTCTTTCTCATCAAAATAAATCCAACAAAGTCGACGGCACATCAATCAGACATCCGGAGCTCATGTTATAAGCGTTTCCCCTCTGAGGGCCCGGTTGGTTTCGTGTTCGAACCGACCCAGCCATACCCAAAGTTCTCTGAAACCTTGAGTGTAATATACTGAAATGACCGTCTCGATCCAAGGATCACATCTCAACTAACGGTGCATTTATTGAAGGTCGGTATCCCAAGATATGGGCAAAAGACCGGAAGTGATCCGAAAATGGGGGGTGTGGGCCCGGTCCAACCCCCCCCCCCCCCCCCCCGGGTCGGCCCGAACCGGGTCCGGGTCCGACCCGGCTGGGCGTGGCTCGGCCCGGCAGGGCGCGACCCGGTCCAGTCCGCGCAACCCGGCCCGGCCCGGCCGGGTGGCACGCTGGCTTGGCCAGCGAGCCGAGTGGGGAATGCGGTCCCCCGCGGCCTTTGCGCTCCGTAGACGCGGCGAGCGTCGTGTCCTGCTCCCCCAGATCCCGCGTGGCCGCGGGATCCGGCCGCCTGCCACCGCGGCTTCAACCGCGGCGGTTCCTCCTGGCGGCGCGTCGGGGCGCCGCGCTGCCGGTGATGTCCGCGGGCCCCTGGAGTTGCTCCGGTGGTCCGTTTTCAATTTCATATACGCCGGTGTTCATTTCGGGTCCCGTACTTTACTGTGAAGGCCTCAAATCACTATTGTGGTCCCGTTCCATCATCGTCGTCAATCCGCACATCAATAAACAAGATGTGGAGGGTCATCGGGCCGTGTTTGTTCGGCCCGCGCCCTCCGCGTTAGGTGTTATCAAATGTCAAACATTTAAACACATTCTTTTAATCATTGACGAGGGTATAATTTATTCAAAATAAATTATACAAACACCCTGCAATTAAATACCCACGCATGAGAGTATAATTCACATAAAATATTATATACGAAAACCCCCTACCTCGAAATTGACGTCACACGTCGTCGAGTCGCGGAAGTTGAACGTCGCGGTAGTCGGGTGTTGTGGAAGAACGGTATCGATTCCATCGATGTCGGAAGAAGAAGAAGAATGTTGTTGTTGGCGTCGGTCTCCACAGTCAGCATCTCCTTCCTTGTCGCGGAAGAGGAAGTGGATGGAGAATTCCGGGACCGCCAAGTCGATGTCCTTCTTCGGAGACGTACCGTTCTTCAACGAAGGAGATGAACTTCTTCAAAACTAGGGCTTTCTTCTCCAATCCTTAACACAACCCACTAACCCAAAAATAAAATAAGCTCCACTTATTTTATTAAGCCATGTCATGAGGTCAAAATTTAAAAACTCAAATCCATTAATTGAATTAATGTGTTGGCTTGATTAAATGAGAGGAGAGGGAAAGTCACAACATTAAAGGAGGAGTTCATGAGTAATACAACTTATGTGGGGGGTTTTGAGGAGTTAGGAATGTGAGGGGTTGGGCTCGTGTGGTCCCCACCCCACCTTTATCCTCTCAAGGTTAGTAAACAACAAGTGGGTCCCACCCCCAACTCCCTTACTTAGGATATAACTACTTATAGAAAAATAAATAAAATTGTAATATAATTTTATTTTATTCCTCACTAAAACCACATTTTTAACAACTCCTCCCGAGAAAACGCACCTTCGGAAAAGGTGCTTCAAAGCAATTATCGGCGTTGCGGTTTCATCGGTGCCCTCAGATTTCAATTCCGAGCACTGGTTTAAAAGTTAGAAAAACCCGCTCGTTCGTTCACTGAACGTACCCAAGATAAACTTCAGAAATTGATTCCGGGAACAGCGGGCCTCAGAATTAGGCGCCGTCAAAAACTGCGTACTCGTAAAATTCTAAAGAAATTAAGAAAAAAAATTCCTTGAAATTTTTGGGTCTTTACATGATGAACTAGGAAGTATTATTTAGAATTGGAAGTGTAAAGGAAGCTGAATTTATAAGGTTTTAATTTTTTAAGAAATTAATATGACTTATGATTTTGAAATGATAATGTTTATTTGGGGGATTTTATATTGAAAAGTAAATACTTTTTGATAAACTAGAATTTTACGGTATGACCTGCATTGGTAAATCCTAAACAATTCCCATGGTGTGGGTGGAATTTGATGATGTTTTAGAGATTATCAATATGTTTTTATGTTTTTATTAGTAAATTATGATGGTATTTTGTGGTTATATTGATTTTTTAAGTTATGCATTAGAATTTGGTGAATGATCATAAGGTGTGTTAACATTCTATCATTAGTATTCTTATTGGGTGTTGAAACTCCTTAGTGATTTTGGGATTCAGACTGTGGTTTAGGGAGTCATGAATCGTAATTATGATGGATTGTTTGGGATGTGTATTAGAATTTTATTTGTGATTATCACCCTTTGGTATTATAATCTTATGGTGTTTGGTGATTTCAATGGTTTTAGATTTTCTATATTAAATGTGAAGATTTAATTTGGATAATTTATTGGGAATTGAATTATTTCCCAATGACTATGTGATATGGTGAGTATTTGGATGGGAAATAGGTTTGTATTTTCAAGGATGAAAAGTATTGACATGGGGAAGTTGTACATACTCATGACCTAGTAGATTAGATTAAATGTGAAATTTGATTTAGCTATGGAGTTTATATGATCAAGCGGAGGGATTCTTTGAATTATTTAATCTAAATAAGGATTTCTTTTTTATTTTAGGATTTTTTTTCATGAATTTTTACGCTTGGGGATGAAATATTGGGTGTATTTGGATATAGTTGTAGGTTTCATAGGAATATTTGGGGTTTGGGTAGGCTAAGAGGTGGTAACATTAGTGGTTTATAACTATTAGTGGCACTAGGAGCCTTGTAAGGGGTACGAGTACCTGGTGAGTGAGGTATAGGTGAGGGAGGCTAGGAAGTGTCACTAAGTACATAGTATCCTGATAATTTTTTAATGAGTTCACTTTGTTCTTTTCTCCCATATATTAATTCTATATTGGATTCATCTTTGAGTCATTCTCCTTCATAGCAATTGAGAGCTTCTCCTTAGGCTACCCATGATCTTCTAAAACACATCTTTTAGACTCCTTTAATTTATGTAATATAATGATTTTTTTCATCATGAAAACAAATGTAATCCACTCATTCCTCTTACTCTTCTAAACTTTGTTATATTATTATAATTCCTCATATCTTAGTTAAGCATTTGAGGCTATATTTCTCCAGTTTATAGTGAAATTTATCTAAAATTATGGGGATTTAAAATTTCTTGGCTATATGAAGTTAAGGTTGAACATTGTTTCTCTGTATATAATTGTTTGGGTGGTAAGTGACTTTAGGATGTTTATTCTAGTTATATTATTATTAAAAAACTATAATTTAGGGATTTTAGGCTGTGATTGATTGGTATTTTATTATTTAGAATTTTAGATGATTTTTTAGAGTGATTCACATTATTTCTCATTGGGTTTTATTCATCATTGGTTTATGATAATTGTATAATTTTGATTCATATATTATCATATTTTGGATTGGGGTTTTTAAGGGTTTCTTGCTAGTATTTGGATTATGAATTTTTGATCATTATAGTTAATGAAGTACATCGATGGTTACGGTAGGTGGTATCAACACTCCGAGTGGTTTTTGGTCTATGCCTATGACATGTCTGTAACTTTTTTTCTAAACTAATTATAAATTTTAAAATTTATTTTCAAAAATATTACTCTATGTATTTTCAAAATTATTTTGGTATGAAAATTCAATCATTTTCAATGAGACTTTTTATGAACTTGATTATGGAATTTACTCACTCATTCCTTTTTAATAAATGTTGTTATTTTAGAGTGTCTCATTGAACCATTACATGATTTTATAATTACAAAATATCATATCATGATTAATTATAATTTTTATTAATTTACTAAGTATTTTATTTAGTTTGTTAATCTTTTATTATTTATAAGTCTTAATACATTGATAACTTGACTCGTTTTATTCTCTTTAAAATAAGTCGTAATTATGTTTTATATTTAATTTGTTAACATATATATTGATTAAGGTAGATTTTACTTTTATTCTTATATAATTTAATTTGCCTTTAATTTTTTATCTTATGTTTTTATTAAAATTATAATTAACTTTTATTATAATATAATATTTATTTTCTTTAAATATCTTAAAATTTCATTTTTTTTATTTGTCATAACACTTTATACAAGATTCATATAGTGTTACTAGGAAAAATAAGTTTTTTGGTACTTTAAAATATCATTTTAAGTGTTTTTATAGTTTCCACATAGTAAATTCGTAAAGCCAATTGTGCTACATAGCATATTCACGTAGCCAATTTTCCATAATTGGTTACCTTTTGTATTTAGACCATAAATTGGCCTAAATAAATCCAAATTAAGGGATTCATGGTGATTTGGAATGATAAAAAATAATATATATTTAATTATAAGACATAAAATTCTAAATCTATCTTTATCATGTAATAAAGTAGGTTATAAGTCACTCCATGTTTTCAGTCTGAATTATACAGTTTTCCAGAACAAATTTCATACTGTATTTTGATGATAACTTAAATTATAGAATTGTTATTAAGGTGATTCTTGATTATATGGAAATATAATGAAATTATATAAATATAATTAAATAGGATATAAATATGATTTTCTCTTTTTTGAAGGTCTTTTCTAGGTCTTAAATTTGTTAAGTTGGGATATTTTCAAATTTCCAGAATCAGATACATGAACGATTTGCCTATGTGATCAATTCACCTACTTGAGAAATTTTTCTACATAAATCACTTACATAATCTTGGATACATCCATTCCATTACATTGTGAGATTTGACTATATAGTAAAAAATAGATATGTGAAAGTCCTCTACATGTATTTTTTTTATGCGTCTCTATTAATTTTTACAGGATATTGTAGAACCTAAAAAATGTTTTTTTACATGATACTTGATGTTGGATCGAAATGTATATGTAGATAGGAAACTATAAGAGGGGGAATAATTTTAAGTTTAAAAACTACCATTTTTAACAATAAAAAATTATTTTAAAAATATTTAAACTAATTCAATTCACAAAACCTCTTATGAATAGTAATTAGACTAGGCCTTGGGTCTAGTTAAGAAGATATCGCAATCAGTATGATTCTGATATTATTATAAAACCACAGGTCACCAAAAATATGATTCTACATAATATCATATAGAATCATAATTATATTTATTTATTTAATTATAATAAAAATCATAATCACAATTTAATAAAAAATAACTTAATCAGAGTAATTACAATAAACAGAATATAGAATAAAAAATTAATATATAAAAAAAATCACTTTCTATTATAATATCAGTGGAAATAAAATACAATTAAATTAATAAAATTCTTTTAACCCAAATATAAGGGTATACATTAACCTATGATAAAAGAACCTTTATTTATACTTTCAAGAAAGTATGTCTTACCCACACTAGGGTAAGACCTCAATATGATGATCGAATTTGGTTTGTCTGCCTATCCCTGATAGCCCTTGATCAAGAAGGTGATCAGAACCTCTATCTTCCTAGCCTCAGAATCCCTTGATCCTAAAAAAATCATCACCTATATCTTTCTATTCCCATAATCCCTCAATTGTATTCACAAAAAATCTATGTCACATAAAGAAAAACCATCTCTTGAGAGTTATAAGTATATGGAACAAGTAGTTTACAACTTGTTAACTTAAAATCATTCACATGTAGAAAATTTAGAAAATACATTCCATAGTGTCTCAAAATCATGTGTATCTCCTTTCTTAGCTCATTCAAATGACTTGGTATTTATAGTTATTCATCCCAACGGTCATCTTGGTCTCCAACGGTTAGATATTATCCTAGATTCTTAGAGGGACTTGGACACTTGACACTCCAACAGTCATATTGAATCTAAAATCATGACGTCATTTTGATTAACATATAAATAATGACATCACTTTTATTTATAAGATTTCCTTTAATTACTATATAGTTTTCTGTGTATGATAAATGAGTCCAATGTTTTTTGTTATGAGATTCAGTATTATTTGTATCATTATGAAATATTGTCTGTATGAAAGACTAGACATTGTGTATGATATAAATCATATTCGGTGTGTATGATATAAATCATATCTATTCTTGTTATAATAATCATGGAATGAGTCATTAGTTAAATTCTTATCAGTATGTTTTTTATCGTATGCACTATAAAAATCATAATGATAAAATATGAATTTATTTTCATAAAAAAGTCCCTAATGTAAAAAAAAAAAGAGATGGTAATTAATCATTTAAGAAATAATTTTTGATTTCCAAAAAAAATGGAATATAGAATTCAAAAATAGACTTTTTACTCAACAATCTCCCCCTTAACCACAAAACTTAAATAGAAAATTACTTTTCATAACTTAAGTAAAAAATATAAAGAAATTTCGTATTCAGAAGTAAACACTTATACATATCTCCCCCTAAGTTTTTTTAAAAATATTTTGATTATGATATTTAATATAACTAGCTCCGCCTTAGGAAAAAAGTTCCCTAAGGATCATATTCTGTTTCTTTTAGAAAATTTTCTCCCCTTTAACAAATCATTCTTCTACTGTATATATCATTATCTCCTTTTATAAAAAATTTCTCCCCTTGTCTAAATCATTCTTTCCAATTCTGATTTACTAAAAGGAATTGGTAAGTGTTTTAATGCTTGAAAAATGGTTAGAGAAATAGAATTATATGAAGTAATAAACAATTTTATCATCTAGAATAAAAGAAAGAACATTCATCCAAAAGGATTGGAAAACATTAAATCAAACTGTATATGGATGAAAAAAATTTCTTTGATGTTTTCAAAAAAAATACTACTCGAGTTCAAAAATTCATTTCTTCTCCTTCTCCTTCTTTATGAGGCCAAATAAAATTTTTTCATTTTCTTGAACTCCTTTATATCCTCATTCATCTTTTCAATAATTTAATGATGAGTCCAAAGCTTCTCTTCCTATTATGTAAATAACTAATCTCAAGTAAAAATAAATTATTCATAATATTGAAATTTCTTTTCCATATTATGAACATTATCTTTCAAATAATTTATTTTATATTCCTGAAGATAAAATATTTCTTCCTGAAGCTTACTTTTATTTTCTTGCTCTTCAATATTATCATTCAACAAAACAATTTGATTCTTCAAATCAATTATTTCATCCTTTGAATTTTTCATCCTCTTGATTTTTAATGATATATATAGAAAATTCAAATTAAACTCCTTGATTTCACTAGACTTGATATTTTTTGAGCTTTTAAAATTTTCAAAGAACCAAACATTTCTGGATGTTTCACTTTCTAACTTGTTGAATGCAGTTGCGAGTTCATTTCCAAGACTCCTTATTTATTAAATTGAGTCTTCATGTTCCTTGATATTTCAATCATCATTGTGAGACCACTTCGTAACCTTGTTACAAGACTTCTTATGAAATAGATAACTTTCTTCAAATACATTGAAATAGACCTCAAGTCTTATCAATCTATCCTTTAAAACTCAAACTGATCTTTATCTTTTCTTTTGATTCTCAGAAACCAAATAAATTTTTATTTTGATTCTCAGGAAGTATAGAATTGTCTTTTCAATTATATTTAGATCCTAAAAAATATACTGATCTTTTTTTAATGAGATTTTATTTTCAAAGTTAGTGTCTTCCACAAAATCAGGAAGTTCTCCATAAAAAGTTCAAGCAGCGTCATCTTCTAAAATATGATTATGATTATCATAATTTATGGTCTCTTATTTTTTATCTAAATTTTTTTTGACTTTATTTGATTTTTTTACTCTGAATGGATCACTTTGACTACTCTACTCCCTAAGTAGGTAATTTTCAGGATGTTTCTCCAGAATATCTCACTGGTAATCTACCGAAGTTAGATTTTTGTTTCTGACCAGTTTCCTTTACCTGATTTTCTTTTTTTACTTTTACTGTTTTTTGTCTTCATTTCTATCTTTTTCTTTATATTTATCTTCTTGTTCACCAAAATACTCATCTATATCTCTAATTTCAGTATCTTCTTTTTCTTCTGAGAATTTTTCTCAAGAACATTTTGGTGGATCTGAATCACTGCAAACTATTTGTTTTCATTTTCCCTTATCTTGGACAAACGGTGTAATTTTTTATTTTTTGAATGGGTTCCATTATAAGGGTTATTGCACTTGACTTTTCAACACATTTCAACAATTTATCAATATTAATAAAATCATACTTCCTCTTTTTTTTCTTTCTTTTCTACTCATTATATTTAAAAGTTTCTTCAGTATGGATTATTTTAGCTAGATCTTCAGTAAGTTTAAGACCAAACTGAGGGTCTCCTTCTTTTCTTTCCACTTTGGTTCTTCTCAATTCAATATATATTTCTTCTATTGATTTTATTTGTTTATTTTACTTTAAAGAAGACTCAGACTTGTATTTTTTTTCAAAGATAATTGGCACTGATTCTTTTGAAACAATTTGTCTTCCTCCAACGAATTATTTTGAATGTCCACCTTCATCATCTTTTACAAATTTTTTTAATTATAAAACAAAATGAAACTTTAAACTTGTTATCGTATCATCACTAATCAATGGAACGTCCAAATACTTTGGTAATAACTTGATTTTGAGATTACAAAACTTCAAACTTTTAGTAATAAACTTACTAAGAATTCCTATAAACATAATTAATTGGGAATTAATGGAACAAGACTTTAAGTTTTTTATGGTTAAAAAGATATAGCCCATAAAATTGATCTTCCTCATGTTAACCAAATAATTGAGAATGAACACATCCGAGACTTTCTGGGTTTCTCTACCTCCATTTCATGGAATTAAAAAGCCTGATAGATGAGTAACATTTCATTGTCTTCATAAATTTTGAATATATATTTCTCAGCTCTAATCTTATTGAAGGTTACTTTTTCTTTCAGAATCTTATGATAAGGTAAAAAAGAATCACTCTCTGATGGTACACTGAGGAAATTTTCATCTTGTTTTACTGAAATGATAATTTCTCTTTTGTACATGGAAACAAATGCCTTTAAATTTTTATCTATTTTTACATAACTATAAAATTGTCTAAGTTCATCAATGAGAATAGGATCTTGATTATATTGGGGTTTTTAGAGAAAAATGATTCTCATTCATGAATCTTGACAATTATTTTCAAAGGATAATCATACTTTTCATAAAAATATTTATTAGATAAACTTTCTATGAATAACTTTATAGATGATAAATATTTTTGAGGAATTGTCTTGGGAGAAGATGTCGTTGATTCTGGCATGAGTATGATAAAATCCTATGAGTAAGAAAACTTTCAGACTTTGATACTTTAAGGGAGGAAAAGATTCGATGACAATATGAGACACATGATGTGGGATTGGGTAGGGGGTCCCATTATATAGGTGAAGAAATGTGACAATTGAGATTATATGGCTCAAATTTAATCAAAGTGATCTGACGGTTAAGAATAAATGAACTCTTTAGGTTTTTTAAAAAAAAATTGTATTCATCATGAATTCAATAAATGTTTTAAAAACAAATACAAAAAAACTGAATAAAATTGAATTCAGAAAGTGTAAATTAAGAAATTGTACCTTTTGGAGTTTCAAGATAGATTTATTGGTTTTGATATTTGGTTCCTAAAAAAATATGAAAATATTGAGTATAAAAAATTTGAGTACAAAAAATTCGAGTAAAAAAATATGAGTACAAAAAATATGAGTACAAAAAATATGAGTACAAAAAATTTTATTACGAAAACTCTGAGTATGAAAAGTATGAGTATGAAAAATTTGAGTACGAAAACTATGAGTATATAAATTTTGAGTACAAAAAATATGAGTATGAAAATTTTGTGTATGAAAAATTTGTGTACAAAAAATATTAACTAACAAATATATATACTCCCCTTTTAAAAATTTGTAACTTAATTTAAGGAGATGGTTTAAACAATAATTATATATTAATTATTACTTTATAGTGATCCTTCCTAACTTCTATTTAATGTATTCAAATCTATCAGAAGGTAATGGTTTTGTAAAAATATTATCAAGTTGTTCTTTCATTTATATAAATTGTAAAATGATATCTCCTTTAAGTGTGTGGTCCCTAAGAAATTGATGCCTAATATCTATGTGTTTTAAATGGGAGTGGTGTCAATTTTTTTACTTAAATCTATGGAACTAGTGTTATCACATAGTATTTGAGATTAAGTAAAAATCATTCCTTAATTAGTGATTGTGTGTTGTATCAACAACACTTGAGCACAACAACTTTTAGATACCACATATTCGGCTTCAGTAGTGGAAAGTACTACCAAGTGTTATTTCTTACAAGACCAATAAACTAATGAATCTCCTAATAAATGACAGGTTTTAGAGGTACTTTTACTGTCCATTCTACAATAACAAAATTCAGCATCCTCAAATCTTTTCAAAACAAAATCATTTCTAGAATAATATAATAGTCTTAAATTCATAGTTCCATTTAAATAACAAATTTTGTTTACAACTTTTAAATGGGATTATTTTGGATTTGTTTGATATATTTCACATAAACATACTGAAAACATTATGTCTGGATGACTAACTATTAAGTATAGTAAACTTCCTATTATACCTCAAAAAGTTGTTTGATTAACTGGTTTCCCAGATTCATCAAGATCGAGTGTATTTGAGGTACAGATTGGAGTAATAATACTTTTATCATTGTCATATCAATACTTTTTAAAAAATATATTTAATATACTTACGTTGAGATATATTAGTCCCTTATGGTTTTTGAGAAATTTGAAAACCAAAAAATAATGTTAACTCACCCATCATACTCATTTCAAACTCAAATTTCATATGGTTCACAAAATAATATGTTAAATGTTACTAAGTTGATCCAAATATAATATAATCAACATAAATTTGAACAATAAAAACATTTTGTTTCTTTATTTATGATAATAGTTTGATCAACATTTCTCTTAACATAAATTTTTTGTAACAAAAATCTTGTTAATATATCATACCAGGCTCTAGAGGATTTTTTAAGTCCATATAAAGCTTTGGTAATTTTATAAAAATATTAATGATGTTTTATACCTTCAAAACCACTAGGTTTTTCAAAAAATACTTCTTCTTTAACATATTTATTAAGGGAATCACACTTTAAATCCGTATAAAAATTTTTGAAATTAAATAATGATGTAAAGGCTAATATAATTTGAATAGATTCAAGTCTAGCTATCGTAGTATAGGTTTCTTCATAATCTATTCCCTCTTATTGATTATAACCTTTATTAAATAGTCTTTCTTTATTTCTAAAAAAGATTCCATTTTCATCACATTTGTTTTTAGAGACCCATTTTATTCTAATTATAGATGTTTATTTTGGTATTTCAACCAAGATCCATATTTTGTTCCTTTAGAATTAATTTAGTTCATCTTGAATATCCTTAATACAATCTTCATCACTTAAAGTATCATTATGAATTTAGGTTCGAATTGGGAAAGGAATGAAAAATGTTCAATCTTATTTCTCAAAGAACTAATAGTCATTATAGGTTGATTTACATCACCAATGATGTTATCACTAGGATGATTCCTAAGAAACAACTAACTGGGGTTTTGTAAAACAAGTTCATCAACATAAGGTAGAAAGTATTTTGGAGTGAATATTTTATAAATAATTTCTCAAGTATTATTCTTATTTTAATAATCTTCTATCAATGGTTGATAATCAGTTTTGGAAAACACATAGAAGATATAGGTTGTGGTTTTTTAAAAACAAAAGGATTGGTTTCATCAAATTTGACATGTATTGTTTCCTTAATAGTAAAAGATTTTTTTAAACTCTATATTCTTTGGAAGCAGTGGAATAGACTAAGAATATACCTTCATCTAATTTTGGTGAGAATTTATGTAAATTATCTTTTTTATTTAAACTGAATAATTTTCATCCAAATAATTTGAAGTATGAAACTTTTGGTTTTAGAACATTCCATAACTCTTAAGGTGTTTTATTAATTAATGGTCTAATTAAATATTGATTTATATTATAGATAGTAGTAGTTATAGATTCATCCCAAAAAAATTTAGCAATTGAGTACTCACGCAACATAGTTCTTTTTATTTCCTAAAGAATATGATTTCTTCTTTAAACAACACCATTTTTCAAAGGATTTCTATGAGATTAAAAGTTTTAATTCATTTATTACTAAAAAAAGTTTCAAAATCATAATTTATAAATTCTCCACCATGATCACTACAAATAGTTATCAATGGATGGTTTTTATAATTTTTAACACTGTCTAAAAAAATTTTAAAATAACAATAGGCTTCAAATTTCTTATCAAGAAAATAGACCCATGTATATCTAATTTAATCATCAACTAAAAAATATATATAATACTTTCCTCCAATACTTCCAGTTTTTTTGGGACTGAATAAGTCCATGTGCACTAACTATAATGCATCATTATTTAATACTTCGCTGATAGATTTAAATATTGACTTGTGTTTATTTCCATATTGAAAAAAGTTAAAAACTTTTGAAGAATCAAATATAAGTTTTGGTATATCCTTAAAAATTATTTTCTTAGTTAATTTACATAATTTCCTAAGGTTACAATGTCCTAAACATCTATATCATAGCCAAGATTGATCTTACATTTCATTAGAAAAAGTTAATTCCTAGATCCTAAGGTCTTATAAGTTAAGTGTGTATACATTATCATCCTAATGGGAAGAAAGAAAGAATGAATCCTTAGAATTATGTACTACACATTTATCATTCCTAAAATTTACAAGGTAAACTTAATCACATAATTGACATAATCTTATAAGATTGTGTTTAAGACCTTTAATAAATAAAACATTTAAAATTAATGTATTTCCAAGAAGAACAATGCTACATATACCAACAATATTTCCTTAAGCATTATCTCCAAAGGTAACTCTTCCACCATTCATTTAGATAATATTTTCAAAGAATTATTTATTACCATTCATATTCTGGGAATATCCAATATCTTTGTACCATTTATATTGTTTTAGGTACTTACTTTTTTTTAAAAAAAATAATTAGGCTTTTAGATTCAAAACATTATTAGATCTGGAAATGTTAGTAAACAAGATTTTTGGAATCCATATTAATTTTGAAAAATATGCTTTATGGAACCATAAGGATTGAATTTTAGTTAAGGAATAATTTTTATTCCAATGACCTCCACTATGGAATTTAATAAAAAAAATAATCACTTTTAGGAACAAAATAATTGTTTTTAAAAACAGGTTTTGAATGAGAATAACCAAATCCAAAACTATTTCCATGAGGTTGAAGTTGTTTATACATTTTATCAAAACCTTCCTTACCAAAATTAAAGATTGATAAAAGTTTCTATAAATAAAAAATTTCATACTTTTGTTTTACAACTAAATCTTTATCCTCACAATCATTAGTTTTGGAATTGATTTCTTTTCTAAAACACTTTTCTTAGAAATAACATTTTAAAAATCCTTTGAAAGCTAATACTTCTTAGAATTATCCATTTCAAGGCTTTTAGAAATAGAATTTATTTCAAAAAATTTCTTATCAAGGTATTTTGAAAGATGTGATACTTATTTTTTTAATAAATTTATTCTATAATTTTCATTCTCTAGTTTCTTAATGCCTTTGCAATTTTCATTTTCAATAAATTTAGAAAATATAGAGACTTATTCATATGAAAGTAAAGTATTATAATCTACTGAGTAATTTTCTACATAAGAAGAAATATAACCTTTATTGTCAAGATATTTTTTATTTAATTAAATATTTGTTAAAGAATCAGAATTGTTTACCTTATCCATAAAACATTGATTTTCAAAAGGTATTTTGGAATATAGACCAATATTCCTCTTTCTTAAATTTTCATTATCTGAAGAATCGTCAGAGGAATATCCTCTACTAGAACTCCATCAGTCATTAGCTTTCAATAATTTCTTCCATTTTTACTTGTAATAATTTTTCTGATTCCTATCAGGATTAATTTTATTCTTATCTTTCATTTTGAGTTTTGGATGGTCATGACTTATTTGTCCACCTCTTTTACATTCATAACAGGTAACTTTAGAATCTATTTTTTTTTGTTTCTTTCCTTGTTAGTTTTCTTATAAAGGTATGAAAAATTATTTTTACCAACAATCTTGTTCATTCTTCAAGAAATATTTTCTAACTCATTATTATAATGTTCTGAATCACTTGAGTCTGATTGTGTAATAACTTTTTTCTTTGTTGATTTAACAATATTATCAGGATTCTAATCTTTCATCGAATTTGAAGTAGAAGTAAAAGAAACTCCACCATTATTCTTTTTAACATTCTCAACATCTATTTTTAGCCTAAATTCATTCTATATGATAGTTCCAAATAAATTATCAAGTGTAAGATTTGAAATCTTCTTTTATTCATCAACTATTGTTAACTTTTATCCCCATTCATTTGGAATAATATCAATGATCTTTTCAATAGGAATTTTATCATCTATTACTTTTTCACCCATAGCTTGTAAAATATTAACAATTGTCATAAACCTTTTTTTACCTTAATAATGGTTTATCAATAAGGAAATTAAAAGGCTTGATGGTCAGCTCTTAACATAGATCGTCTTATCTCAAAAAAATTTAGAATTTCCCAAATGAGCGATTTATAACTTCTTCAAAATACTATTAGATGCTTCACAAGAGGAAATTTGGATATATATGTTTCTTTTAATCGATCATAATAAAGTATTTCTTACCTTATAATTTAGATGATATTATAACTTTTCTTGATTTTTAAAAGTTCTGATTTCTTTTTCATGAATTTTCAGTCTCCAATTAGCATAAAAAATTTATCAATCCATGTGTTTATCAAAAAGGTCTTCATTCTGTCTCTCCAGTATTCATATTCATTATCATTTAAAATTGGTGGTCTTATGGGATTGAGATTTTTAATAGATCTAATATTTAGTCCTGCCACATTTTAAAACATATAAAAACAAAATATTTTCCACAATACACGATAGCGTAAAAAATATTTATAAACAAAAATTTTATAATAAGAAATAAATCTAACTTCCAATGATAAAATAATTCAACAAGTATGAGAAGTTTAATTCTCCTCTGATACCAAATGTGAGTATCAGTAATGAAGATACTTGGCTCTGATACCAATTGGTTGATCAAAATGTATATGTAGATGGAAAACTATAATAGGGGGTGAATTTTAAGTTTAAAAACATTAATTTTATACCTTAAAATAATTTATTTTAAAAATATTTAAGATAATTAAATTCACAAAACCTCTTTTGAACAATAATTAGATAAGGAATTGGGTCCGGTTAAGAAGATATCATAATCAGTATGATTATGATATTATTATAAAACCACAGGTCACTAAAAATATGATTCTACATTACAGTTTATAGAATAATAATAAGATTAATTGATTTTATTGTAATAAATAGAATCATAATCACAATTTAATACAAAATTATTGTAATCAGAGTAATTATGATAAATAGAATACCAAATAGAAAAATTAATATATATAACAATTCACTTTCTATTACAATAGTAGTGGAAATGAGATACATATAAATGAATACAATTATTTTAACCCAAAGAGAAGGGTATACAATAACCTAGGATAAAGGTCTATTGATTTATAATTTCAAGAAAGTTTTTCTTACCCACACTAGGGTAAGACCTCGATATGATGATCAACTTTGGTATGTCTGCCTATCCCTAATAGCCCTCGATCAAGAAGGTGACCGACACCTCTATCTTCCTAGCCTCAAAATCACTCAATCCACAAAAGATCGGCACCACTAACTTATTATCCCCACAATCCCTCGATTGTATTCACAAAAAATTGGTGTCACACAAAGAAAAACAAGATTTTGAGAGCTACAAGTATATGGAACAATCAGTTCACAACATATAAACTTCAAAGATTTCACACATATAATATTTAGAAAATATCTCACAAAGTGTCTTGAAATCATGTATCTCCCCTTTTTAGCTCATTTAAATGACATTTCATTTATAGGAATTCATCCCGATAGTTATCTTGATCTCCAACAGTTGGATTTTCTCCAAAATATTTGGAGGGACTTGGACACCCAGCACTCCAATGGTCATATTGAAACTGAAAGAATGACATCATTTTGATTAACATATAAAGCACGACCTTATTTTGATTTATAATATTTCCTTTCATTATGATACAGTTTTCTAGGAATGATTAATGAGTTCGATGTTTTTCTTTACAAGAGTTAGTATAATTTGTATCATTACGAAATATTTTTAGTATGAAAGACTAGACAATTTGTATGATATAAATGGTATTTGGTGTGTAGGATATAACTCTTATCCGATCTCATTACGATAAACATGGAATGATTCATTATTTAAATTCTTATGAGTATGCTTTTTATCATATGCACTATGAAAATATTAATGATAAAATATGAATTTATTTTCATAAAACAAAGTCCTCAATGTAAGAATAAAAGAGTTAGTAATTAATCATTTAAGAAAGAATTTTTTTATTTCCAAAACAAAGGGAATAGAGAATTCAAAAATATACTTTTGACTCAACACTTGACATTTTAATTTTTTGAATGTTTATTATGGGTATAATTAGTGTTTTGATTATTCTAAAATTACTTATTAATTACCTACAATCCATGTAAATAGGTTTTAAGTTCTTTAATGATGAATTGAATATGATTCACATGGGATTAAGTGTGTATTGATATTCATTTTGGGAATTGGAATATTCAAATTATAATCACCTAAAAAAGGAATTTTTAATATTGATTATTATCATGGAGTATTATAATGATACTGATTCTTGTTATTTACTACTATATTAATTATTCTAATGAATTTCACTATGTATTTTCTAATTGTATTATTGTTTATTGAGGTTGAATTATAAGAATATTTTTTTCACTTAAAAATGATATACATTTGGAATATAATCTGGTAAAGAGGTGTGGAAAACTTTGAAGTAATTTTTTGAAGCTGCATGCATGAATCATTATTCTAGAAAATAAAAGATGCAACGACCTTTGGATTTTAAAGTTGTTTTGAACAGAGAAACTATATTTATATAGAGTTGAAAGAAAAATTTCAATATACGAGGTTAAGGATATTATTTAATAGTAAAATTTATGCATTTTTTTAGTGATGAACTACTGCTCACAACCAAACTAAAATCATTTTATCCTTTTCTTATAGAAAATTACTTGTTTCCTCGACTCTCAAAATGTGAATCATTAATATGGTTCTATGGTTTTTTATTTCTTCCTATTATTTTTCTATTTTTTTAATTGAAAAGATTTATACTACCCATTAAAATGTAGGTAATTGGGTTATGACTTTGAAATAAAATTCCTGAATTTGGGTTGTACCTCCATGGGAAAAAGGAAAGTTATTAGGGATGTGCCTCTAGGAAGAAAAAATAAGGTCAGTTCCAGTTTAAGCCTCTAAGGGAAAAAGGATTTGTAATTGGGTTGTGAATCCAAGTGGGAAAAATTAATTGTAATATTATATTATAGTGGTTATAATGGGTTTTGTATCTTTAAGTTAATGAGAGGAGTGAATAGTGTACTAAGATCATTTAGATATTAACCACTATAAAAATCTCCTATGTTCATTTTATTTTATTTCTGTTGCACTAACTTAAATAATTATGATATAACCTTTAAATTCATTAATTCATTTTTAAAAGGTCCAATTCATACCACCCCCTCTTAAATATATTTTCATCTTATCTATGTACCAACAATTGGTATCATAGATTGACCACTAGATTTATTTTTCATTTATTCTAACCACTTCCTAACTTAAACATCAATGAAAAATGATTTGTTTAAGATTAAAAAAACTAGTTAAAATAATATATGGATACCTCGAAACCCACCTCATTTTGATGGTACTAATTATGGATACTAGAAATCCCAAATGGAATCTTTCTTGAAGAAACTTATCATTGATCATTGTATGATCATAAAAAATCCATACAGGCTTTCTAATTGTGAACATGAATCTTTAGTCAGCAATGATGTGGTAAAGTATGTTTTGAACATCAAGGTGATTAATATTTTATATTGTACAATAAATAGTAATGTTTATAGTCATGTTTCCACATGTAAAACTATTAATGAAATCTGAAAAATTCTGCATGTTATACATCTTGGTTCGGATAATCTTTTTATAACTAAGTCGGGCATGTTAAGAGTTGAATATCAAGAATTTAAAATGGGAGAAGTTAAAACTATAAATCAAATTTTTCATAGATTCACTAGTATTTTGAATGGTATGAGTTATTTATGAGAGAATCTAGAAAATATTACTCCTATTGAATGAGTACTTACATCACTTCCTAAGAAGTGGCATGATAAAAATGTTTCTATAGATGAAAGTAAGAATTTTATGGAATATACACTTGATGAAATTATTATACCATTATTACAATATGAGTTGGAACTTAAAAATATTGTTGAATAAGATAATTCAAATAAGAAGGGAATTTATTTTAAATCAAATATATCTACTTCCTCTTCTTATTTGAAGTTATAGAGTAGTGATAGGAATAATGATTCTAATATTACAATGGGTGGATATTGAAAGAAGAAGGGAAGATCAAGGATATATCAAAAAGAATATCCTAAGGATGATCATAAGGATAATAATAAAGGTAATTTCATTTCTAATAATGCTTGAGATGTAATTTTTTATGAGTGTAGGTAAAGGGGGGAACATCAAGCCCCATTTTCTAATAATAAAGAAAGAAAAAAAATTAATAAATATAAGAAAGAGAATAGAGAAATGGTATTCAAATATATTTTTACTAAATATTCAAGTACTGATGACGAATATGGTTCTGAAAAGGATGTTTCAAACATATTATTAATTGTTTCATCAAATAAATTAAGTGACTTTATTTATTCTCTGAATCTGAATATGAAAAACTTACTGTTGAGGAATTTATTAAAAAGGTTGATAGACTTGAACATGAAGTTGAAAAGGTCACTAGTTTATACAAGAATCTTAAGAGAAAACATAAAGATGTTCTTAAGTAGAGTCAAAATATGAAGAAATATATATAGGGTGAACAAAATTATATTCATTTAGATTTATAAATTGAACCAGAAAATCTAAAGAAAAAAAAATATTTTACTAAAAATAATAAATTTAAAAAGAGATTGATTTCATGTCTAAGTGTCATGAAGCTGAAATAATGAATTTTGATATGTTTTTAAGGAGAATGAATGGCTCAAAATGAAGTTGAAATTTTAAGTCAAAATTTTCCATTTTTGTTCAAGGTAAAGAAAAATTTAATAAAATGGTGTGTTTTAATACAATGAAAAAAATGATATCTGGTCTTGGTTATGAGAATAATTTACCTAAAATGTAAAATAATTTCTTTGTTAAGATCACTAATGGAAGTATATCTACTTATACTTGTTTTAAATGTAATATTAAAGGTCATTATACTATTATTTATTCCTTTAGATTTCAAAAATCTATTGGACATACTAAGGATTTAATTTATAAATTTTTATATTCAAGATTTTCTGTAAATGAATGTTTGAAATCTCTTTTTATTCCAAATAATTCACATTTTAATCCCATTGGACCCAAATTTTCTTAGGTACCAAATCTATAATAAATTTGTTTTTTTAGGGATTATGTATTGGGAGAATCAAAAAAGATGTTTGGTATATAGAGAGTGGATAATCAAGACACGTGAATGGTGGTATTTCCAAGTTTCTATTATTTAGTCAATGTGATGGAGGTAATGCTACCTTCAGTAATAATACAAAAGGAATGCTAGAAGGTTTTGGTGAGGTTGGAATTTCAAATTCTACTATTATTTCTAAAGTCTTATTTTTTTAAGTTTTGAAACATTATTTAATAGTCATTTTATATATTTTTTATGATGGAATGTTTTTCAAATTTCAAAATGATAAATTCATTGTTTAAAGGATAAATATATTTTATTTATGAAAATAGAATAGAAAATATTTATTAATTTAATTTTACTAAATTAAATGATTCAAATTTTTAAATTTTTACAATATGATAACATTTTGTGGAATAATAGGTAGGGAAATGATAATTTCATGTTGATGCATAATAAGTCTAAGAACCAAACTACTCTATATCTATTAGAATTGAAAGATGGCATCACCTTTTTTGTGATTATTTCTTAAAAGGTAAACAATAAAAAAGTATTTTCAATCTAGTAAAATAAGTACAAAATATAAGGCATATTGATCTCATTAATTTATATTTATTTGGTCCTATTAAAAATACTAGTTTGGGAGGTAAAAGATATTGTTTTTTTATTATAAATGATTTTATAAGATACACATGGGTTTACTTTCTTACTATTAAAAATGAAACTTTATATAAGTTTTTCACTTTTTATTAAATTGTTTCAAAATGTGAAAGGAAACTTAATTAAATAAATTAGAAGTGATATTGGTGGTGAATTCCATAATATAAAATTCATCATGTTTTTTGAATAAAATTGGTGTTTTTATAATTTTTCACCCCTAGAAAACCACAACAAAATGGTGTGGGTTAAAGGAAAAATAAAACACTTCTAAAAATTTATAGAACAATGTTAAATGAGATTAACTTACATAATATTTCTTGGAATAATATTTGAATACTTCATTTTATGTTTCAAATAGAATTATTTTAATACCTTTATTGAAAAATAAACTGTGTGAGCTTTGGAAGGGATGAAAACCTAAAATTGGATTTTTTAAGTGTTTGGTTGTAATGTTTTAATTATTAAAACTAAGGATACTTTATATAAATTTGATGAAAAATATAATAAAGGTATTTTCTTAGGATATTAAAATAATAGTAAGGAATATAGAGTTTATAATAAAATAACCATGGTTATTGAAAAATCAATTCATGTAAAGTTTGATGAAAAATATTTGGAATAAAAGAGATGATGATATTGATCAGTTTGAGGATGAATTTTGAGACATTAATTTTCTAGAAGAAGGAACACAAGATAAACATATACACATTGAGGGGGATAATGTTTCTTCACAATATGAACCTATTGAGAAATATCATGGAAGATTCATAGAGATCACCCTATAGATAATATGATTGGTCATGGTGAATGAAAATTTCAGACTAGAAAATATTTTATAAATATTTTTTCTTATCATGATTTTATTTTTGATTTTGTACCAAATAATATTGATGAGGATTTAGATAATTCTAATTGGATATTGGATATCTAGGATGAATTAAATATTTTTTCAAGGAATATTTTTTGGAATTTAGTTATTACTCTAAGTAATTTTCATTTTATTAGAAAGAAATTGATCGTTATAAATATATCAATGAATTTGGAAATATAGTTAAAAATAATGATAAATTAGACACTCAAGTTTATTCTAAAGAGGAAGGAATTTGTTTTTAAAAATATTTTTCACATGTTTCTAGGTTATAAGTAATTAGGATATTATTAGCATGTTCTTATTTTCATGGATTCAAATTATTTCAAATGGATATCAAAATAGCTTTTCCAAATGGTTAAATTTATGAAGAAGTATATGTTAGACATCACCCAGGTTTTGAAAATGAAAAGAATATTAATCATATAGTGACCCAGGTTTTGAATGCATGGATATTACAACATTTTAGATGAATATTCAGTACATTAAAAAAATACATGCCCAATGACTGTAATAGTTTAGTGTCATTGGAAACCAGGAAAACAAAATCTTATATCCTAGTGAAAGATTTTAAACATCTCTTATAAATATCTCCACCTTTAATAATTCTACCTAAAACCTTTCTTCATAACCTGGGTAAAGGAAACATAAAAAGGGGTGAGATCAGATGCTTAGTAAGGGTAAACAAGGGATACATGTATAAATAAAAATAAACATAGAGGTATGAGAACGTGATAGTAACATTAAGAGATCATAACATACATATTAAATATCATAAACATGAGTTAAATATTTCCAGTTCATAATACATGAATCACAAAGAAATAAACATCATGATCCATGAAATTGTAACTAAGGAATAAGACATAGGATTTGTGTAATACATATAATAATATAAACTTTTATGTCAAGGATACCTACCAATACCTTTATAACATGTTTGTCTTGGGCTATTACCTGTTTACTAGCTTCAGGCTTGGGCTATCAACCTGTGTACCCTCTTTCTTTTAGGCTTTAGTGAAAACACATGTACCTTCTTATTTTTGGTCTTGGGCTACAACCCATGTAACATATTTCTTATAGGCTTAGTAAAATACCCATGTACTATATTGTTTTTGGTCTTGGGCTACATCCCATGTACTTTATTTTTTCAGGCTTGGGATACAACCTATAGACCCTATTTATTTTAGGTTTAGGCTAAAACCCATGTACCTTCTTTTTTTCAAGCTTGGGCTACAACTCGTGTACCCTCTTTCTTTTAGCCTTGGGATACAAACCATACACATTCTTTTTTCAGTCTTGGGATAAAACCCATGTACCCTTTGATATCATATACAACTTATTGTTACCCAATGAAATACATGAGATATAAGTACCACACATCTCATAATAAAATCATTCCTACATATGACATAATATAATAAAACTTTCATCATATCATGACCCATAAAAATTGATAGGTTTTATAATCATCAAATCATAACCCATGAAATGAAATGGGTATCATTAACATTTCATCACATCATAACCTATGAAAAGATATAGGTTTCAAAATCACTTCATGAAAGCATAAACCGTGAAAAGAAGCCAGTTTCAAAAGCAGAAAACTTGTGGAAGGGAAATGGGTGTCTTAAGAATAATTCCATCAAAACATAAACTATTCAATAAATAATATGAATGGGTGTATTAATAAATAATATGAGTAACATGAATGGATATTATCATAGATGGAAAATAACATGGAAGGATATTTTGAAAACAATTTTCCTTAAAAAATTATAAAAGAATATTCAAAACCTTTTGAAAACTGTTTCCTTGAAAATATCTCTAAAAATTTTATTAAAAATTAACATTTAAACATTAAAATAAATCTTTAAATAATTGGTGGTGGGTAAATCCATGCATGTCGTACGAGGTAAAAAGATCATTCCATTTTCACGGTAAAAATGTTAAAAAATGACTCATTCAGAAAGAGACAATAATATTCATTTGAAAACATTGGTAAAAGAAAAAAAGGTGTAAAAATTTCTTTTAAATATTTTATGATAATATTATAATATTCCTGGAACCCTTTTTATTAAACCTATATTTCCGGCCGAAGAGAGGGTAAAGTCAGGATTTCTTAAAAATAATTTCTTATATTATGTACCAATGTATAGAAAGATGGTACCAATAAATGAATATATCATGAATAACCAAAAGATAAAAAAATTCATGAATGTTCCTGAGATATGGATCATAATATTTCATCAAATTAATCATAAACATAAACAATCTCAAAAAGCGATGATATTGTCTCAATACATTATTATAACTTAGTAACATGGGATCATACTCTCCATGTAAGAAAAGTAAATTAAATTAAGCATAAAATATCATTAAAAGAATAATTTCCATGATATTACATGTAAAATGGAAGTATATACATCTCAAAAAATAATTTAGGTTCATAATAAAACATGAGTCTCAAAGAAGGAAAATTGAGACACAACTATTTTATTAATCTGGTAACTTTTAAAACCTAAACCCCATGAAATAAATATCATAAAATGGATATGTGAATAATCATAAATTTAATTATAAGATACATATAATACAATAATGTTCATTACATACACCACACAAAAGTAAAGAGTGGCTAACATAGTATGTATCTCATGAAAATAAAAAATGAGATGAAATCCCCTTACCTTGTGTATTGACTCTCATCGTAATCAATAAAACCACCTATATAATAAATATAATTTTATTATAAATATTTTAAAGAAACATATTCTTATATTTAATACCATATATGGTTTTATTACGACCTTATATTACCTTCTTTCTAACTATACTATGTTAATGTTTCGCTTTGAATAACATTCACTTTGTTCTTTGCATGTGTCTTAATTTGTTATATCATCGGTCCTTACACTTATATAATGAATATAGAATGTAAAAAATGATATAAATAAAAATTTTATCTAGTATATTTTTATTATAATAATCTATATTATAAATAATTATGAAATGGAATAAACCGTTAATAAAGACGGTAAGCCGTACACACACATGAATGTTGTTTCCATTTTTATTGTCACATTGAAAGAATGAAAGAAAATGAAATATATGTATATATGTATATAATATAATTAAATTATAATTGTTATGTTATATATATATATATATCATATAAGTTCACTAAACCCATCCTTAATACATTCCATGTAGTGTGTGAACAAATTTCATTTCTTTGAGGGGGCAGTAGTCCACACTTCCTCAAACAAAATTATCGTTTTAAGATAAAATGAAAAGTAAAAAAGATTTGTGTTGTAAAAGGAATAAATAAGATTAAATAAATAATAAATATAATATATATAGATAGAGAGAGTTTCCATAATAATTTCTATAATGATAGGTGGTAAGAAAAATTATACAATCATCATTTTGTGAGGCGGAAGTTTTTCATACACAAAAACAGTATGTTTGTTATCCATTAGATGGAGGTGTGTGTTAGTGTAGGTATAAACCTTAATATAAAAACATCCTAGTATATTTATGATAATTGTTTTGTTATAAAATCGTATAATAAAAAGATTTTTGGGGTGGATAAGGGAGAAAAGAAAGGAGCTTGAGAGAAGGTATTACCTCTTAATCGGGTAACTCCGTTTGGTTTGTAACAAAAGGCTCCCTTGTAAGACTTTATTCTGAAAGGGGGGATTCAAGGAGGAATTTAGAGATGTTGGGAAGTATATTTGGTAGATATTTTCCAATCAAAATTGTTTTTATATGTGTGAATAATAGGGAGAGATGATGGCCTTTTATAGGGAAGGAGGAGTGGCACTCTTGTAAATATTTGAAGAGAGAATTCCACCAACATTTTTCATGTTGAAATTGGATAAAATAACGATAAAAATTATATCCAAGGTAGTATAGGGTCGTAATATGTCTAAAAAATGGGGTTTTTACAAGTGATTGGGTCATTTGGACCCCTAAGATTAAGTTTTAGTCCTAAATTAAACATAATTTGACCTTAATTGTTGGGATTAATTTTAACCACTTTTACTATTATTTTTGGTAAAAAATTAAGTTGATCTTATTATAATATAAATATTATACTGATTAAAATGGGGTATGTTATTTTCTCAAAATTTAATTCACATAAGTGGAAAAATAATATTAATGTTAATCTCACAAACGGAACGAAATTACGGGTTTTAAAAGTTGAAAGAAGTTCAAAAGTTTATTAAGTTTTTATATTCAATTTCAAAGTGAAATTGATTATAATAATATAAATTTTATTAATAGATATATAATTGATATAATATTACCTTAAATAAATTTAAAATATAATTTAACATTAACAATTATTTAGATGAAAAATTAGTTTTTAACTAAAAAGCAGTATTTTCACTATTCATCAAAAATGAAGTTTCTCAGAAAAAATCCAAAAATTTAACTAAATCTAATTTCAGCATTCTAAATTAGAAAATTAAATTTATTTTATCAAATTCAATTTCTATATGTGTTTAAAATTAATTTTATTTTTTTAAGGATGTGAAATGTAGTTTATTTGGGAAAATAATATTTTTAAACATATAAGGTATTTAAAAAAAATTATCTTTCATTATCAGTATGTTATATTTCTATGAAAAACAGTATAAAAAATATTTTGAAATTATCTATTACTCTTCATATTACTATGTTTAACAGCTAGGTTATAATTATCTCATTTAAATAATTATAACTATAAAATGATGTTTCATAGAAACATCAGTGTTGCGTGTAAATTACGCCAAAATGGTGTTGCGTGTAACATAAATCAGTTAATGGTTTCATGTAACGTATAATGATTCGAAGTTTTGTGTGAAAGGAATATTTGACTTAGTGTTTTAATACATATATATATAACTATTTCTAGTGTCACATGAAATCCCTACAAGAATTTAATGTAATTACGATGGGGGTATTTACGATGGACTCTTGTCACAAAAAGTCATTTGTGATGAGAGTCCATCGCAAATACATCATCGCTAATTGTGGCATCACAAATTTTTTTATTTGCGATGATATGCCGTAAATAATATTTATTTGCGACGGATACTTTGGTCATCACAAAATATGCCTCTAAGGGTTTATAAATAACCTTTTGTGAAGATTCATCATAAAGAACAAATTTTCCAAAAAAAAACAAAATCAAAAATAATAAAATAATAAGATAATAATTAAATTTATTCAAAAATATATAAAATAAAAATAAAAATAAAATTAAAATATATATATATTTAACAAAAATTTAAATATTAAATAAAATAAAATTAACTTACAAAATAAACATAATTAAAATAATTCAAATCATTTAAATTATTGAAATTAATTAAAATATTAAAAAAATAAAAAAAAAATAATATATAAATATATATTTAAGAATAACTAAAAAACTTAAAATTAATTAAATTATGTTAAAAAAAAGTTAATTAATTTAAAAAAAATTAAAAATCATTACAAAAAAATTAAACAAATTAAAATACACATAAATGTAATACATCAGTTAAAAACTAACATGTCTGTCATAACAAATTACAAAAAAAATCCTAAAAACTTCATAAATCATCAACCATCGTCTGGTGGAGGAGGATCACTCGAAGGACCGGGGGAGGAAACTCCATACCAACGCCATGTGCAATTCTCCACATATACGCCATCATCTCCTCATCTCTCAGGCGTTGCTGCTCATGCTCCTCCTCCCGCTGCTTCTGCATCTACTGTATCATCTCATCATGAGCTCTCAACCTCTCCTCATACTATGAAATAGACGATGGTGTCAATGAAGACTCATCACAAGCTCTCTTCATTCTCACTTATGTAATCGTAGAAATAACATAATAACTCGTAGGTGTCAGTTGAGAAACAATACCAACCACTCGACCTTTCTCGACACCCTGTGAAGTCACCTATATCCAAGGCCCCTCATCAAAACTCGAATCAGTAGTGACATCTTGTTAGGTATCAGCTTGACTCTCCCGTGAATGATAATTCTTAGCCTCATATGTTTCCTATAAATATAATGACAAATTATAATAATAACAAAATTAATATTCATCATATTTTTAAACAAAATCACTAACCACAATATGGTGTTGTCATTCGCCTATAACTTCTCTTGTACGGGGGATCGGTATATATCTTCTTATAAACATCAAAATCCATAATAGATGCTTCAGTAGTATCCAATATAATATAAAAAACATGTTATAGTTAAAATAAATATACATTAATAAATAATATCACTTACCATATATTGTTGATGTATGTCAAATGTACGACCCCTGGCCCAATGGGTGACATCTTGCCTCCCCCAGATCTGATGTCCAACTGATGATATACTCCTAAACTTATCTCCTAGGAAGGAGCAAAACCAATACCATACTTGAGATGGTATATATTTTTAACAATGGGAGATGCAAGACTGATCGAAAAAGGTAGCATAAGCTTTATCCATAGCTAGATTTCTGATGTTGTGTAGAAACTGACGAAAGTTCTCACGTGTACAATTATCTCATTCCTTTGGTATAGGAATTCCATGACTATCATAAATCGGAGAAAATAAATTCTATAAGATAATTAAAAAAAAATTTAGAAAATTATATATTATTTAATAATGTACAATCTAGTGTTCGAATATCAGGTCACATAGGGAAATGGGTACTAGGTCCCATGAAACCCATGGATCAGAAAAATAATTTCTCAGAATTGCACCAACTTTCTCAATGGGTAAATGTGAAAAACTATGAAAATTGAAAAAAATATATAATCATAATAGTATTTTAAAAATTAATACACTTAGTTAATATAAAATAAATATCTTAAGAAATTAAACATATCTTTGTAAAAGAGGAACAAAATCAATAGATGGTCATCTCTGTGGAATAGGATTTGGAATCAGTAATCGAGCAAGACTGCGCCCCTCCAAGTAATCACACCAGCCTAAGGAGAAGGAGATAAATTGGGATCATACTCAAGAAGTATAAAACCAGTGATAGAATATAATAGATCATCAGAATCATCTCCATTCATCGGAAAACAATATTCTCACCAGTAAGATATTGTTAATATATATATGAAATATAAAAAACTAATAAATGTCAGAATAAAATAATGTTACCTGGAACAGATTGTTAACACAAATATGAAATTTAAAAAACTAATAAATATCATAATATAATAATTACCTATAACTAGAAACCATATTATAATCAATTGTCATCTTTATCACCATTTTCATTGACATCAATGTCTTCATCTTCATCTTCATCATTTTCAAATTCTATGACTTTTGGTTTCATTATCCCTTATTACTTCATCAACATTATCTATATCATCAGAACTTAATTGCGGGAGGGGGGGGGGGGTGGGTTCATCATCTATATTTATATCCCATCAGGTAAGAGATATATTTTGGGATGTTTCTTGAAAAAAATTAAATATGTTTCACTTCCACATAACCATTTTCGTTTTCAAAAAACCGACTTTCATGTGATTTAATTTTTATCACACTCAAATAGTCCTTCAAATATCTTGAAACATCATAGTAATTTTCATAGTAGACTTGATGTTCTGGATGTTCCAACATAAATGGTTCATTTGATATAAGAAGATTGTTATATTTAATGTCAATGAATCCATGTCGTAGATGAAATTGCAACCCACGATCTGTATCAAACTAATAACATTTAAACATTGTAACATAATTTAGTCCTAGATAACATAACTCAATTATTTCATCTAGTATACCATAAAAGTCAACATCAATTTCCTTATTATGGTATCCTTTCAAATGAACACCACTATTCATTGATTTCATTGATTAGTCATATATGCGTGTATGGAATCAAAATCCATTAACCACATTCCCATAATAAGATTTTACCAATTTTGATGGATTTTTTTTTGAGCACACATAATCTACTATCAATTTTACTTTCATATTATGTTACTTGTAAACAATAAAAAATATTAATAATAGATATAATTTAAAAATTTATTTAATATTCCCTTGAAATAAACTTATCTTACCATTATTTGATACCAATATGAAAAATTTTGTTACCGAAGTTCTTCAAGAGAAGCATATATAATTTTTATAAATTGTTTTTTGATATGGGAATCATATAGTCTACTAAAAAGTTTATCTAAATAAATAGTTATTTTATACATATTTAAAAATAATAATAAAAAAGTAGTATTTACTACACAAATCATGTCATGTCTTCACAATTAAGTGGAACATAAGTATGAGCTCTTTGCAGTTCTTCATATATAATCCATCGCTCATGATAAGACCAAAACCAAGCTCAGGCTGATTAAAAACTGAAAAATGATGGGATGTGTCATCACTAACATTTTTATTATTGTGACCCATGCGATTATGTTTTGAAGGATATTTTGACTAAAAATAATAAGAGTAGAAATTTGAAATTTCCTTCTACAAGTACGCTTCTATAATCGACCCTTTAACTGATGATTTGTTCTGTACTTTCTTCTTTAATTTTTTCATAAATATCTCAAATGGATATATACATCAGAATTGTATTGTCCCTCCACATTTAGCTTCATATGTCAAATGCAATATTAAATTTTCCATGGAATCAAAGAATCCCAGTGCGAATATTTTCTCTAATTTACATAAATTTAAAACAACATCTTTTTCCAGCAAACTCAATGCATCATAATCCGATTTTTCCGCACAAATATCTCAAAAAAATCGATATTTTAGTCAACACATCTCATATTGAAGAATTAAACATCTATCTAAGACCAACATGCAATAATATTTCAATTATAACATGACATTCATGACTTTTTAACCCGATAATATGCATATTTCTGACACAATAAGAAAAATTAGAAGCATAACCATCTGGTAAACTCAAATATCTATCCATTGACAAAATAATAAATGGTTTTATTTACTAAGTGATTAAGATGATTTTGGATTTATTAATTTTTGTAATCTTTCATCTTCAAATAATTGAAGTTTGGGATGTCTGTAAATTTTCCCAAGATCTAATTATTTCTTTACATTATCTTTGTTCTTACCAAGTGTGTCCAACACGGTATAAAACATGTTATCAAAAACATTCTTCTAAATATTCATTACATATAACATGTGACAAACCAATAAATCAGATCAATATGGAAGGTACCAATAAATACTTCCCTTTATACAATTATGATCTCTCTCAAAACCATTTATCTTTTACTCATTTATGGTTGGTACAAAAGTAACATGAGGTAATACAGAGAAAATATATTTTAGCTGATTAACTAAGAGCACTCCTGGAGGTGCACCTGTTTCAATTTGACCTTTTGTAAAATTAATTATTTTCCTTCGAAAAGGGTGATTCATAGGAAGAAATATTCGATGAAAGTAAATGTAACTAACCTTTCTCCCATTTCTAAGCATAAATTCTTTCTTCTTAGCCATGAAGTATGAACATGATTTTAGACCATATGAGATATATCTAGATAACATAACATATATCATAAATTCACTGATCTTCCATATTAATGCAACCTTCAATATAAATTTTTTATTTATAGTTATATCAAATGTAGTTACATCGTTGTTCCATAATGAAATTAACCTATCAATTAGTGGTTTCAAATAAACATTAATATTCTTATTTGGATGCCCTGGAATTAATAGTGCCAAATATATATATGGTTCCTTCATTAAAATACAAGGAGGAAAGTTTTAAGGAGTAATGCAAATAGGCTAACAAGAATATTTACTATCATAAGCACCAAATGGATAAAAATTGTTAATAGAAAGGACTGAGCATAAGTTATGAGGTTCTGAAGAAAAAATAAGGATGATTATGATCAAAAATTTTCCATTAATCACCATCACATAGATGATTTATGATTTTTGGGATGGAAATATTTCATTTATGCCATGTCATCAATCTATCTGTGCTGTGAGACATAAATAAATGATGTAAATGAGGTGTAATTGGAAAATATCTCAAATATTTCACAGGAGCTCTCGGCTTTCCTTATTATGCCTCTTTATACCATAATTATCCACATGTTGGAAAATTAACCAAAGATTCATAATCACTATAATATAAGATGCAGTCATTTGAACATGCATAGATCTTCTGATAACTTAGACCCAAATTATGAACCATCATTTTTTACTTTCATAGAAACTTGTAGGTAATGTATTTTTATCAGGAAAAAATGACTTAACCAAAGATAAAATCTAATCAAAATAACTATTAGGCATTCTAAAATCTGATTTAATAGTCATAAATTTTTTAACATCTTAAAGTTTTCTCATCGAGATTCCCAAATATAAAGACTCCTCAGTGGATTTCAACAAATTATAAAACTGGAAAGGTTTTGATTCCATATTTGGAATATCATTCTGATTTGTTGTTTTAGGAATACATGGACCCGCTGCCTCATGTATTAAATTCTAAAATGTTGGATCTGGAACAAAAAATATATTTTCAACTAAACTCTTTTCTCCATGTTGATATCAAGAAATATAATCTTTCCAAAAACTGGAATGCAATAGTTGAATTCTAACATTGTCAAATATTTCGAATATCCTAAGATCATATTTTGACACTGACATTTAATTGTTCCTTCAGAAACAAAATCTAAATTTGGAGATGCAAATGATATAAATTCTTCAACACCTTTAATGTATATATGATTTAAAATAGATCCATTTGGATTTTTGCGAGTATTTATCCAATTATGATCACGTAATAAATATTAGTGTTTAACTACTGATTCCATATTTATCTAAAAAAAATAAGAAGAATAATTATTGTTGGTCATTTTGACTAGTTTCAAATTATTATTATATTTTACCATCTTGAAATATTCTATGAAATATGAACAGACTGAGGTATTGGGCTAGCACTAGTTTACGGGGGCCTGTAAAGGCTCAGCATATATAAAAATAAAAATATTATATATATTATATAATACATATGATATTTTTTTGAAAATAATAGAATATATCTTCAATGGTGTCTCATATGATAAATTGGAGATCGTCGTTAGGTCCGGGATGTGGGGTTTACCTTAGGCGTGACATAACATTTGTTGGCATCGAGTGTTTCGTTAGATTACACACGAGAGTAATTCATTTTATATTTATATTATAATTTCTCATTAAAATTTAAATTATCTCTGAAACTATTTATCATATGAAAAATTGGAGACCATTGTTAGGTTCGGGATGTGGTCTTTACCCTAGGTGCGACATAACGTTTTTTAGCGTTGAGTGTTTCGTTACATCGCACGTGGGGGTATTATTTTTAATATTTTATTAATATTATTTATACAATTATTTATATTTATATATAAATATATATTACAATATTTAGATAAATTATTAATACTGATTATTTTAATTAATTAAACATTTATATGAAATGATTATTAATTAATAATTAATATATATATATATATATATATCACAATTTATTATAGATTATGTAATGAATATTATTAATTATGTAATGATTATTATTATAAATTATGTAATGATTATTATTAATTATATTAAATTATTAAAAATTATTTAATTATTATTATGAAATGATTATTATTCATTATTTAAATTATTATAAATTATGTAATGATTATATATATATATATATATATCAGAATTGCTTAATTTTTTTTCTATTTTATTAATACAATTTTATTATGTAATTATTATTATTAATTTTTTGAAATTATTTTTAAAATTTAAATAATTGCTATATGTATATCACAATTTCTTAATTAATATGAATACATCAAATACATTCTAACTCATTTTTAAACAAATATACAAATATCAAATCTCTATAAACATATATATATATATATATTATAAATAATTTTACTTATGGTTAATTTCGATTATAAATAAATTTTATTACCATGAATTTATAATTTATATAAATAATTTATAAAGAAAATTGAGTTCATATTTTTGAATTAATAATTAATTTGAATTCATTATTATTTTGAATTACTAATTTTTATCCTAGATGAATTATAATAGTTGTGCGAGTCAGGTATTTTTACCATATTTATATGAAATATTAATACAAGTTATTTTAATTAATACAACATTTTTTACAAATTATTATGAATTTCTAAAAGTTGTTATATTTTATTATAATTTTTCTAAAAAATTATTATTATTTTATAATTATCACTAATATTTACAATTTATTAATAATAAAGTCTCATTAATTATTACAAATTACAAATTATTTATTGATTTTTAGTAATTATTTAAATTAATACTATATTTTTAATAATTAATATTTTTATGAATTTATAATAATTATTTATACTTGTTATATTTTTTAAAAGACTATTATAAAAAAATTATCTTAATTTTTATTAACTAAGTCTTTAATAAATATTACATATTTTAAATTATCATTTATTTTCATTAAAACAATTTTTTAACGTTTTTTATAAAAAAAAATATTACAAATAACATTTTATTTTCTTTAAATTAATTTTCTCAACATTATTAAAAACCAATCAATTATATTTAGACATACAAATCTTTAGACATACATACATACATGCACGTGTGTCAAAAGAATTGTATTATAAACAAATATTATTATAAAAAATATTATTTTAAACAAATATTATTTAAAAAAAATATTATATGCGCGTGAAAATATAATTATAAAAAAATAGTATGCGTTCACACAAATATTATTATTATATGTGTGTGCTCAAAAAAATCACAAAACAAATATTTTGAAATACAAATATTTAGACATACATACATACATGAATGTCGGTCAAAAATATTATTATAAAAAAATATTATTATAAAAAAATATTATTGTAAACAAATATTATGTTCATGCACAAACATTATTATAAAAAATATTATGCGTGTGCATAAATATCATTATTATAAACAAATTAACTTAATAAATATTTAGATATACATACACGTGCACACAAAAAAATTGGAATTGGGAAACTAATAAAATGAATAAAAAAACAAAAAAAACAATAAGCAACAAAGATTAGGTAAAATTATAATAAATTTCCAGAAACCCTAAAACACCAAGAAAATTAAAATAAATCAAAGTGTTAATGAGACCAGCATATTTGAAAACAAATACAAACATCCAACACATTTCAATAATAATCATATTTCAAATAATAATATAAAATAATAATGTTTCAGCAACCCTAAACACTAAAAAAATCTATACATTTTAAAGATCAAACATTGTGAAAAATATTTTAAATCAGATTAAAACAATTTATGTGTAATAAAGCCACTCAAATCTGGAATAATAAATTTAGGGTAACCCTACATGTCAAATAAATCATCCAAATAAGGTAAATTTCTAAACCTAGGTTTTTTCAATTTATTAATCTAACCAAAATATGTAAAAAAAACTAACGAAGGATAGAAGTAGAGTTAATACTTTATATATCTGGTGTGAAATCACAAAAAAATCAAAATAAATAGAGCTTTTTGGGGCTGCACGGAGTGGGGCGGCCGGTAGGGATTTGTCACATTTGGGAGAGGGGAGGAAGAAGAGAGGGAGAAGAAGAAAGGACCGGTGTGCTGTGTTAAATCCCAAAAACTTTTAAGATAGAGTAATCATGAAGAAATTAATTCCATCGCAAAAAGTTTTCCGGTCAAAATTATTTGCGACGAGCATTGAATTCCATCGCAAATAATCACGACTCAAAGGGAAATTGTGATGGTCTAAGAAATATATTGTAAATACCCATCATAAATTATTTTCACACTGGGTGGTGGGAAACCCCACCAAAACTATTTGTGATGGGTTTATAATTCTATCTAAAATACTTACTATTTGCGACAAAAAAAAATTTACATCACAAATGTCCCTTTACAAAAACATGAAATTCTCATAATGAATGAAAAATATAAAAAGGTAAATTAATTCAAGAAAAATATTCCAAAAAATATTGAGGTGTTAAAGATCATGTTTTTAAATTTTATAAGTATTTATATTGTTTGAAACAAGATACTTAAGCTTGGAATGAAAGGTTAACTAGTTTTCTTTTGAAAAATAATTGAAAAAGGAAATCTTGATCTTACTTTGTTTTTTATGGAAAAATATAATAATATTTTTATTGTAAAAATTTATGTTGATGATATTATATTTAGATCTTCAAATAAAAATATTTCTAATTAATTTTCTGAATTGATGGATTCTAAGTTTCATATGATTATGATGGGGGAATTAAAATTCTTCATTGGTTTACAAATTTTTAAAAGAAATGATGGTATTTTTCTAAATCAATCCAAGTGGGATAAAAAATAAGTTAATATATTTGTTTTATAATTTTCTAAAAGTGAAAATATTACCATGATTACTACTTGAAAATTATATTTAAATAAATATAGAAAATCTATTGATGTTAAAACCTATAGAAGAATGATTTCAATTATATTATATTTAACTACTTCTAGTCCTGATTTAATGTTTTCATTTTGCATGTGTTCTAGATTATAAATTCACCCTAAGTAAATTCATATTAAATTGGTTAAAAGTATTATTAAACATTTTAAAGGTTCTTTAAATCTGGGTTTATTTTACCTTGAAAAAACTAACTTTGATTTAACAAGCTATTATGATTCTGATTTTGGTGGGTGTAAGATAGATAGAAAATAACTTCAGGTATAAGAAATTTACTTGGTAAATATTTGTTTTCTTTTTCTTCAAAGAAACAAAATTATATTTCTCTTTCAACTACTGAATCTAAATATATAGTTTATGCATCATGTTGTGCTCAATATTTATATATTAATAAAAATATTTCTAATTTTGGTTTTTATTTTAGAAATATTCTTATTTTTTGTTAAAATAATTCTACGATGTCTATTTCTAAAAATCCCATACAATGCTATAGGATTAAGCGCATTGGTGTTAAGTTTCATTTTCTTAGAGATCATATAGAAAAATTAAATATAGGTCTCAAATTCATTTTTATAGAAAGTCAACTAAATAATATATTTTCTAAGCCCACTGACTTTAATAAGTTTAAGGAAAAAAAGTTTGAACTTGGTATGATGGAAATTCAAATTTACATTTATATGGAATGAATTTAGGGAGAGTTTGTGTATATTTATATGCTAAAATTTTCATATTTACATGAAATTCATGAAATCTAGAATCTGGTTTTCATATTACTATTTATTAATTTTATTACATATTTGTGTATTATATTACTTTTTTAAAAGTTCTCATACATACTAGATAATTAAAACTTTCTATTTAAACTTTTAGCTTGTATAAAATGATATTTTATGAATCATTTTTCATTATTTTTTACAAAAAAAACTTTTATAATTTTGTTTGATGTATCATGCATCCTTGTCACATGTATTAATAAAATGGAATTATTTATAGTGGTTCTTTGAAATATGTTTTTATAAAAGATTAAGAACATTTTTATATTATTTACATTCATTTTAAAGAGATATTTTTTCATTATAAACTACTTATGCATATTTTTAAAGTTTATATATTTGATAATTTCAGAAAGGGTGAGAATTTTTTGAAATTATACTTGGTTTTATAATTATAATAAAGGGGGAGAATTTTGATAATCTCATTGAACCACTTCATGTTTTGTTAATTACAAAATATTATGTCATTATTAATTATAATTCTCAAAAACTTACTAATTATTGTATTTAGTTTGTTATTCTTTGTATTATTTATAAGTATTAATGCATTGATAACATTACTTGTTTTATTCAATTTAATGTAAGTACTAATTAATTATTATGGTTCAATTTAATTTTACTCATATATAATTTATTTTGTCTTTAGTTTGTTATCTTATGTGTTTATTAAAGTATACTTAACTGTGATTAGATCATAATATTTATTTTCTTTAAATATCTTTAAACTTAATGTTTTGATTGGTACTGACATGTTATAAAAGTTTTATATTGTTTTCTTAGGATAAATAAGTTGTTTATGACATTAAAATATCATTTTTAGGTGTTTTTTACTATACTAATGTTGCCAATTGTTCCACATAGTTGATTTGCATAGCTGATTTTCCAGAATTGGTTACCTTCTATATTTAGACCATAACTTAGGATATAGAACTCTAAATTAAGTGATTATTATTGATTTGAAAATATAAAAAAATACATTTTATTAGTATTAAAATTCTATATTGATTATTATCATGTAATAAAGTAGTTTAGAAGTCACTATATGTTTTCAGTCTGAATCCTGCAGCTTCCCATAATTAATTTTCTATTATATTTTGATTATAACTTGAGAAATAGAAGTCTGATTAACATGATTCTTAATTATATGGAAATATAATGAAATTATATAAAAATAATTAAACTGGACATAAAGTTGATTCTATCATTTTGATGGTTTATTTTAATTTTGAAATTTATTAAGTCAATATATTTTCAAATTTCTAGTATCAAATAAGTGAGAAATTCTATTACATGAGAAATTCACCTATATAAATTTCTTACATAGATTTAGCTATGTTAATTCCTTTACGTGGTGATATTTAGTTACATAGTAAAAAAATGGCTATGTGAAAATCTCTTATGGGGATTTGCCTATGTGGTTCTATGAATTCTTACTGGATATTGTAAAACCTGAAAATATGCTCTCTTTTACATAATACATGAAAATTCAATTTTTATAAGTTTATTATGGATATAATTATAATTTTTTCTAAAATAACTTATTAATTATCTAGGATACATGTGCATTGGTTTTAAGTTTTTTTAATGATGAATTAAGTATAATTCACATTGGATTAAGTGTGTATTGATATTCACACTAAAATTTTGGGAATTAGAATATTCAAATTCAAATCAAATAAAATAGGAAGGGTTAATCTTGATTATTATCATGGATATTTTCAAGGATATTAATACATTTTATTTACTATTGTATTACTTGTTCTAATGAATTTCATTATGCAGTTTTTAATTGTCTAACAGGATATCGAGGTTGAATTATAGGAATATTGTTTTTCATTTATAAAATATTTACACATGGAATATAATTTGGGAAATAGGCATGGAAAAATATGAAGTATTTATTTAAAGCTACATGCATTATTCTTGCTTTTAGAAAATAAAAGTTGTAATGGTATTCATATTCTAAAGTTGTTTTATATAAAAAAACTCTATTTATATAGAGTTTAAAGAACCAGTGCAATATAAAAGGTTAAAGATATTATTAAACTGTATAAGATATGAATTTTTTTGAGTGAACAACTGTATCTCCTATTATAACTAAAATAATTTTATCCATTTCTATTGGGGAATTACTTACTAACACAACTCTCAAACTATAAATCAGTTGTCTGGTTATGTGGTTTTTACTTATTCTTATTTTTTATTTGTGTGTGTAATTGTAAAGGGTTATACTACCCATTAAATGGTAGGTAATTGAGTTGTGAATCCCCAAAAATAGGCATTTGGGTTGTGCTTCTAAGGGAAAAAGGTAGGATGTTCGGGTTGTGCCTCCAGGTAGAAAAAGGCAAGTCGATTTGGGTTTAAAACTCTAGGGTAAAAAGGCTCTGTAATTGGGTTTTAACTCCATGTGGGAAAATGTTAGTCTAAGATTCCAGTATAGTGGTTATAGTAGGAAACATTTCTATAAGTTCATGAGAGGGGTGTGGAGTGGGATAAGTTCATTTAGATCTGAACAACTATAAAAATATCTTGTGTTCATTTTCTTTAATTTCTTCTATACTAAATTTAATAATTATAACATAACCATTAAATTAATTAATTCATTTTTAAAAAGGTTAATTAACCCCCCTATTATCTATATTGTCATCTTAACTCTAGATGAATATTTATATAGTTTTTTGTAATTTTATCTCTTTGTAAGTACTCGATTACTCATATCAACGTTTTGCCTAAATGAGTGTATTTGAGCTTGTCTATTGATGGTTTTTATTGGTTATCTTCAAAATCTATGCTTAATTTTTTTTACATATGATGACTTGTATATGTTTTCATATATAAAGAACCTAAATCTTTCTTCATTACCCTGGTTGTAGTTTTTTAAACATTTGACTCATGATCAAGAATCCCTTAGTCATAGATGTGAATCCACATATATAGTTCATAGTTATGTACAATTCTAATATGTCACGTGGCCTTTGATACATGGGGTGGATAGTTATATCGATCATGTTTTGGGTACTACACATGATTATATATGAAAAAAAAATTAATTATATTTTTTCGGTATAGTGAATTTGGTTAAAATGGAGACCTAAAGTGTATCCCCTATGTTAAGTCGCATGAGGATGGTTAATAAGCATGTAATTACTTCTTAAACAAAATTGTTGGGAGGTTATTTCCTAAAAATCATACTTACTTGATCATTTATCATATTTTATGAATTGATTCCATATATTTTCACTATAACAATGAGTTATAAGCTGATGATCCATACTTAAACTTTGGGTTAAGTTATGGAATTGGTGGCTAGGTAACAATTAGGTTGAATGAGTGGAAAATAATGTTTTTTACTAAGAACTTGTTTGGTTTTCAAACATTTTTATGATCTAAAGTTTTTATAAACTAATTGAGGTTTTTTATAAATTATTGGTTATATAAATTATTTTAAAAAATATATTTTTATTTTATAAATGCTTTTCATTCAAAACTCTTCCTTTGGGTAAACTTTTTCTCCTATAAAATGTTTTTCAAACCTTTATTCACTAATTTTAACTTATTACCAAATGTAATTATTTAAATTTATTTTTAAAAAAAAATAATTAAGTGTAGATTCATGTTTTATACTATATTTTTCATTTTTAACTCAAATAATTCATGGATTTATCAAGTTATTAAATATAAATTTTTTAATTTATATTACACCTTAAAAATTAATAAATAATAGTTTTTGTAACTCAATAAATAATTAAGGATAATAGGTTCTTCAAAAAAATGTTTTATTATATAGTTTACTTATGGTATGAAAATATTCCATGGGTTATTTCTATGTGTTTCCTATAGTTTTCACACTTTTTCAATGGTATACCATCGATAAAACCCTTTAGTTTTCTCTCTCTTTTTGTCTAGATTAAAATTATTATTATTGACTATGATATATGAAATATTTCATTAATGGAATAGCTACTAGAGATTTTTGATATTCAAATATCATGAATTTACATATTTCTAGCATTATTTTGAATATTATATATTCATGACCGTTACATGTTCTGATATGAATGTTTATATTTTGAGTATTATATGATTTTTTACATGGGTCTACTTTCCCATGTTCTCATACAAATTCAGAAATTACCCTCATATTCATCCCCAAACACAAAACTATATCAAGATCCATAAAAACTAAGTAATGAAGTATCTTTTAATATCACAAATACTCAAGAATTGTTTACAATGTGGTTAACTGGATCAATTTTCTTTATAGCTTCTTAAATATTATATGGAATGAAGGAAACAATTATAGCATAATAGTTTTATTGTCATAGATTCTTAACAAATATAAAACATTCAAAACACTCAAATTGAATCATTGCACTCATTGAACATGATTTTGGGAACTAAGGAATGTTAAATCATGGTCACACTAATATCTGCATTATTCTTAAAGAAATAACAATTAAACATAATTTTGAGTTCCTCTCATCTGGTTGATCTCATGTTTGAACATGTTTTTCAATGAATAAGGATCTCTAATTTTTTTACACTATATAAATCATAGTTTAATTTTGATATTTTAAACACTGGTGATATGATTGATCATCTTCTAATTTTATTTCTTCAAAATCACAAATTTTAGAGAACATATTTTTTTACGAAGGAAAATATCATACGGCTAAATTCATAAAGGTAATTATCTTATGTCGTATCACTTTCCATCATATTTCAACCAAATAAAATATCTTACACAAGAAACCATATAGGTAAATTTAACTATGTGTGGCCTCCATAAGATAATTTAATGACATGGTCATGCATAACTAAATTTTCATTGTTGATTCTCAAAGTGTCCACTAGAAAATTCTTATCATATAGCATATTTATCTTATACTTTGTCCCCATAGGAGAATCTACTTTTCTAGGTCATCATATGTAAACTAAATCTTTATATGTAGACAAATTATCCTATGTGGTGTCACCATATGTGAATTTACTTGGCCAAAAACTTGATATCTGGTATATTTATTCCATATTCCACCCAATCACTCACAGAACCTTCTAAATTTTCTCAGTTCATCTCAGAACCACTCAAAAACATTCTTCACCAGTTCAAAAAGCACTTCAACAGCCTCCAATTATTCTCATAAATCATTGAAAAAAAATTAAAACCATCAAAAATATCCAAGGGAACTTCAATCTATGCAATTTGGATTTTTTTTTTGGAAACACCATTTAACTCTTCCACTTTAACTTAGATTTATTTCAAAACTCACCAAATATCATCAAAATCCTAAAATCACATCCATTCACATGTATTAATTATTGTACACTATACTACTGGATAAGTTAATATTTGTGGTATAATTTCATCCCTTGGTTTCAATCAAGTGTGTCCAAGTGAATTAAATGAACTCCCACTCAAATGATCCCCCTTTGACACATAAGTAAGAGTAATTCCATTATTTTTCCCCATTTTGACAAAAGAATCCAAAATCCCGATTGGGAGGATTGGTGAAATACCTTTAAGTGAGGGGGTATTTTGAACATGATTTTTTATCCTCAAGATATGGAATCTATCTGTTAGAAATCATTTAGTAAAAATATATGTAACTTGTTCCTTGGTTCCAATGAACACAAGTCTCACATCACCATGTTACGCCCTTTCTTTGATAAAATGATATCTAAAATTAATGTGTTTTGATTGAGAGTGTTGAAATAGATTTTAGGATAAATATATAGCACTTTTATTGTAATAATAAATTCATATTGTATTCTCAACTTCAACTCTCAATTATAATAATTGTACTTTCATCCAAATCATTTATTTGCAAGAATGAGTGGCTATAATATAATCAGATTTAGTTTTACTCAATTCTATAGATATTTTCTGCTTATTATTCCATTATATGTAGATCTCACCAAGAAATAATGCACCACATGAATCTAACTTCCTATTAACATAATATCCATCCTAATCAGTATATATAAACCCTTTTAGTGTTAGATCTGGACTAGTTTTGTATAATAGGACAAAACATAGTGTATTCTTCATATATCATAGTATTCCCTTATCTTATAACATATTTGATTACTTTGTATTAATTTGAAACCTTTTACATGATTTCATAGAAAAAAATAATTTCATGTTTGAATACTATTTAATAAAATAGAATTCCAATCAGTTTTCTATATTCCTTTTGATTCACATAAGTTTTAATCCCATCCATTCTCAATTTTTTTACCAAAAAAAATTGGGGTAAATATCCTTTTTCATGCCTCCATGCCAAACGTCCTCAAAAATTCCCTTAAGTAAATTTCTTTAGATAGTAAGATATCACTACTAGAAAAACGGCCTATACCCACGGTTCAAAACCGTGGGTATTACCCCCAAAACCATGGGTATAGCCTATACCCACAGTTTTGGGAACCGTGGGATGGAACGGCATCGATATAGGTCCCCAGCCTATAGCCACAGTTTTCCAAAACCATGGGTATAGGTGTCCGGCCACCATGTCACTGATACATAGCCAATTTCCACGGTGTCAATGGCTTTTACCCACGGTTTCAAATCCATGGGTATAGGTCCTAAAATAATGTGGGCATCGAGTTTCGATCCCGCAACCTCTTCGCTGCAAACACCGCGTCTAACCACTACCTAACATCACCTATATGTATATATATATATATATTTAGTTAAATATAGTTATAAAAATTGTGGGTATATAGGGAAGAACCGTGGGTATTGGGTTCCCGCAAAAAAAAATTCCCTTCCCGCGGAAAAAAAAATTTCCCGCGCACACAAAAGTGACATATTCCCACGGTTTTTAATAACCGTGGGTATAAGTATTTTATCCCAGACCTATCCCCATGGTTTTCCCCAAAAACGTGGGGATAGGTACCCTTATACCCATGGTTTTGTGAAACCGTGGGTATAGGTGACTTTTCAGGACCTATCCCCACAGTTTTCCAGAACCGTGGGGATAGAACCCCCTAAACCCACGGTTTTGGCAAACCGTGGGTATAGGTCTTGAAACGTCACCTATACCCACGGTTTTGGAAAACCATGGGTATAGGGGGGTCTATCCCCATGGTTTTGGGGAAAACCGTGGGGATAGGTCCATTTTTCAGTAGTGTATGTCCAACCCCTCATATGATCTGTAACCCCATAAAATATGACATCTCACCCAACATGGATATTTCAAAATTCTTTTCATTTCCTCAAAAAATTATTCACATAGATTCTCTTTTCCACTTGAAAGAATGATGTCATCAACATATACTATGGAAATAAGAGTACCTTTGGATAACACTTTCACAAAAATATTACTATCAACTTTCCTCTTTGAAAAATACATGCTTTTTAATCATCCATAAAGTTTGGAATACCAGGATATTAGGGCTTGTGTAAACACATATAAATCCTTTCTATGCCTAAATACCATAATTTCATCTTTTTTAGGAAGAAACCCCTTAGGTTGTTCAATGAAAATATCTTCTTCAAAAGCATCATTAAGGAAAGTATACTTCACATCAATTTGATATATTTTGAAATTTTTATGAGATTTCATATCCAAGAACATCTGGATGGTGTCACTATTCTCCATTGGCATAAAGTTTTATTTAAATTACACTCCTTTAATCTAAGAATAGACCTCGAAAACTAGTCTTTCTTTATCTCTTATCACTTCTTCTTTTTAATTCAGTTTGTTTTTGAATTTTGACTTGGTTCCAATGAAATTTATATTTTTATGACTAGGTAGAAGTTCCTAGGTGGAGTTATTGTAATGACCCGTAAAATTCAGAGGAAATTTTGTCATAATTTTCTTTGGGATTTTACAAGAATGCGGTTTCTCACGACACTTGATTCTGAGGCCCGGTGTGCCCGAAATTTCTATCCGAAGTTTAGCTCGGGTACGTTTAGTGAACGAACGAGCGGGTTTGTATAACTTTTGAACCGGTGCTCGGAATCGAATTCTGAGGGCACCGATGGATCCGAAGCACCGGTAATTGATTAGGAACACCTTTTCCGGAGTTGCGTTTTCACGAGAGAAGTTGATAAAAATTGTGGGAGTTAAAATAAAAATTTAACTACAATTTTTATTTCTAAGTGGTTTAAGCTTTGAGTGGAAGTTGGGGTAACCACCCAACATCCCATGGGAGGTTATGAGAGTGGTGGGGCCCACACGAACCCCACCCCTTCATATTCCCTAACTCTTTCAACTCACCATTAATTTTTGAAAACTTAAGTTAATTAATTGGTGAGTTTATTTTGAATGTTTGAAATTCAAATGCTTAAGTTATGTTAATAAAATAAGTGTTGAACTTATTTTATTTTTGGTTGGAAGTCTTGTTGCTTAAGAGGTTTGGGAGAAAAGCTAAGGGAGGCTTGAAGATATTTGTCTTCTTCATCAAATAACATGAAGAATGCGAAGAACGCACCGATCTCCGACGAAGAATGATGAATCCTCGGAAATTGACTACGCGACGTTGTGTACCGCAACACCAATGACACCTTCTTCCGCGATGATTCTCCTTTCACGATGCCTTCTTCCGCGATGGTTATTTCTACGACGAACCTCCGTTCATGCTATGATCGAGGTTGGGGAATTATTATTTCGTTTGTTCCTGATTACTTCAACATTGGCTTATCGACTTTTTGTGGTCGTCTGTTATCGCAATAACGGGAGGAGGTCAGACCGCACGAACACGGCCGACTCTCCTCCCCTTTTGGTTGTTTACTATTAAAGCGGAATGAGCAAGACAACACGGTGCTGAAGCACCGCATGGGAATTTTTAAGGGAAGGGGGAGAAGCGCGGCGCCGTCGCGCCGCGCCGTTGCAGACGAACCAAAGACACGACACCGTCACGCCGCGGCGGAGAACCACAAAAGCACCGCAGCCAGAGCGGGGTCGCGGAGGAGCAGGGGAACCGGCGGCTAGTTTCGGGCCGCCGGCATCGGAGCAGGAGGACCGGCCTTGCCGGTCCCGTGGAGGCAATAGCCGGCCGGCCGGAGCGGGCCGGCCGGACAGGGGATGAGCCGGGGGTTACAACCCCCGGTTGGCCATCTTGAGCGGCCCCATTGAGGGGCCGCGGTTACAAAACGGGTGGCAGCCCCCCCCCCCCCCATCGTCCGCTCGGAAAAATGGTCGATCCACCTGCTGGCGCTAGCGCGCCAGCGTTCCAGGCCGGGTCGCGCCCCAGCGGGCCGACCCAGGGGGTACCGGTCCGGGTCGGACCGGGCCCGAACCCCCCTAATACCAGACTTTTCGGTTTATTTCCCATAACTTGGGCTACGGACCCTTGATCGACGCACCGTTAGTTGCGTAGCAATCCTTGGATAGAGACGGTCATTTTGGTATATTACACTCAAGGTTTCGGAGTACTTTGGGTTCGGCCGGGTTGGTTCGTACACAAAACCAACCGGGCCCTCGGAGCAGAAACGCTTATAACTTGAGTTCCGGACGTCCGATTGACGTGCTGTCGACTTTGATTGATTCCTCTTAGTAAGAAGGACCTTTTGACCTACTCTGCTCGAGGTTTGGATGAAATTAGAGTAAGGTTGGGTTGGTTTTGACTTAAAACCCAACCGGGCCCCTGGGACGAAAACGCCAATAACTCTCAGACCGAGCGTCTGATTGACACGCTGTCTGTGACGTTGAGTTCCTGTTGACGATACGGAACTTTTGGATACATCAACTTTAGACTATGTGTAAATTGATGTATCAGACCCTCGGCTTGTGGAACGGACCCTCCCGAACGAGCTTGCTGTGTGCGGGAACCCTAGAGCTGGCTGCGACTACAACGACGATGACGAATGTGCAGGAATCCTCCGTGGATTCGACGGCGACGACTACAGCACTCAGCGATCCTACATGGATCAGTGCTACCGATCCTATGAGGGTTTGATCTTGTGTGGGTCAGCGCTCAACGGTCCTGTGTGGGCCACCGCCTACAGATCCTGTGTGGGTCTGATCCTGTGTGGGTCATTGCGGGGGTTAGTTACCTATCGATCCTTTATGGGTCATTGTGGGGGTTAGTTACCTATCGATCCTTTGTGGGTCATTGCGTGGGTTAGTTACCTATCGATCCTTTTTGGTTCATTGCGGTGGTTAGTACCTATCGATCATGTGTGGATCCGACGGCTTAGATGAATTAGTGGCAATATCTGATCATCTCTATCGTCTTACGAAGAAGTATACCTGTGTGAGGTGAATCTTGACTTTCAATCCTTATCTTCGATAAGTTTGACTTGATATCCTGTGTGGATTACGTTTTGCTTTCCTATCTGGAATGAGTTACATTTTCCTGTGTGGACTGGGTTGTACTTGGGCTCGGATGTTGGAGCTGAACTGGAATTGATGACTTAGGTATATGTATGGGCATATACCTAATCAGTGTCGGATGTTACTTCGTGATTGTATCTTTCCTTTATGGATTATCCTTTGTGGATTCTAGGAGACCATCGGGGGTCTCGGGGTCCCTACTAAGTAGATTATACTCACCCATGCATGGGCTATGCCCGCACTACGTTGTGTTGGTTGCAGATGATGGATAGCGCTGATCGGGGTAGAGGCACGAGGAGCATAATGGTACCCGGAGGTGGACAACTAGGCGGGGCGTACTCGGAGCGGACGGCTGGACTCGAGGAGCTGTGGAGGCTATATGTACCCATCCTTCAGGTGGGACTTTCCGTGGACGGTTCAAGGTTGCGTCTTTACTTTCAGTTGTTGTTTTCCCTTTCCAGTTGTACTTTACTTTCAGTTTGGGTTTGTATTCTGGCCCACATACTTTTTCGCTCTTACTTTTGTACCTAGTTTTTACTTAGTGTTTACTTCTTCTTACTTGCTCTGTGGTGTTTGTTTAATTAACAAAGACAATGTCTTCCCTTTTTACTAGGAATTACGCCTTGGTGCTAGTCGCCATCCCCTGGCCTATGGAAGGCGGGCTTGGGGTAGTCACGGCACGGGCCCCGAGGACGGGTCGTGACAAATTGGTATCAGAGGTGTTCGGTTCTACCACAGAGCATTGTACTCTGATCTTTTTCTATGTGAAGCAATAGTGTTAAGCATATTGGGTGTGGTTATCAGTCCAGGGAGTCAAGTGTTGGTGCGGCGGCCGACGTATCCGTACACCAGGACCCTGACTTCTGATTTCTGACTTAATGCACGAAAACATCGATTGCATGTGTGTTTCAAGTTTTCTTTGTGATTACTTTGTGTCAGCTCAACAGGTATATTATTCTGACTGTGGCGCACCTTTATCTTTTCAGGATGGCCCCATTATGGCATCCAGCTAGGGTTCCGAGAGTTGTGCGTGATGACAGCCCACCGAGCGACGATGCCTCGGTACAGGGCCCTTTGACAGCTGAGGCACCGGTGGTACCTCTACCCGCCGAGCCACCGATGCTTCCAGCCCCAGCTACTGACGATGCACGTCGCCTTAGTGCACTGCATGAGTTTCAGCCCCAGCAACCGCCCAGGTTCCATAGGGAGACGGACCCTCAGGCAGCTGAGGATTGGCTGGAGGCAGTTGTACGAGTTTTCAGGTTAGTGAGGACACCAGCAGACCTCATGGCGATCCTCGTAGCGAGCCTACTGCATGTGGCAGCAGGAAGATGGTGGATCTTGATGCTCTAGGTGCACGATAATGCATCTCTCCTCTGCACATACTTTGAGAGCCTCTTTCGTTTGGAGTTCGTCCCAGCCACCCTCTGTGCGGTGCGCATCTAGGAGCTTCTTTAGCTATGGCAGGGCAGCTTGACGGTCGCCCAGTACTCGACAAGATTTACCGATCTCTCGCGCTACTCGACAGACATGGTACGAGACCCATTCTTCCGGGCCCCGGACCTTCGAGTAGGGTTTGAGGCCGGAGATCAGGGCATCGCTGATCTCCCTCAGCATTCCGGCACAGGCAGGAGTACTGGAGCGAGCCCTTCTGATCGAGAGCTTCCTTACTGAGCCTACATCAGCAGCGAGACCTACGGCAGGGTGGCACGTAGAAGAGTCTTCTGCAGCAGGCAGTCGACGGATGACTCATGGGTCCAGGAAGACCAGACCCTCAGGTAGACGACCTCAGGACACTGGATCAGTAGTGTGGGGCACACAGCGTAGAGCCAATCTTTCGAGAGGCAGACAGTGCTACGCATGCGGCGGGCAGGGTCACATGGCTCGTGACTGCCCGACCCGCCGTGCAGAGGAGCAGCAGACGGTTGATGGACCACCCAGGCAGAGGCAGAGGGTCGACCGTGGCGGTCCACAGGGAGCAGGCGGACGAGGCAGAGGAGCTGGCCGAGCAGCAAGTGGTGGGCGACGCTTTGAGGCTCTACCACCACCACCACCCGGAGGTCCACCCTGACCAAAGGGAGCTGGAGGACAGAGACAGGAACAACTTCAGGCAGCGGAGGCCTATGACCACGGCGTGCCCAAGATGATTCTAGGTACTATGTGTGTATATTCCACCCTTGCTTCAGTTCTTATAGACACATGAGCGAGTCATTCTTTCATAGTTGTTGCCTTTTGTTGGAGCTCAGAGATTCTGACAGAGCCGTTGGCTCGATCCTTATGGCTAGAGACTCCTACTGGAGAAGACTCGACAATTACGCACTGGTGCCGGTAGTGTGAGCTTACTCTAGGAGGCGATAGCTTCGGCTGGGATCTTCTTTTAGCGGTGTTGAGCCCTTACGACGTCATCTTGGGCATGGGTTGGTTATCTACAGTCCATGCTCAGATTGACTGTATTAGGCACAAGGTGCGATGTGTACGCACTGACGGTAGCAGGTTCACCTTCACCAGCGATAAGGGAGCCTTCGAAGCACAAGATTGACTCCCGTAGAGGAAACAACAGCCCATCACTCATCATTTGGCTAGCCTCATCCTAGGAGCAGTTGATGTGCGGAGTCCTAGTTTTCCTACAGTGGTGGATCAATATGTGGACGTTTTCCCCGACAAAGTTCCAGGACTACCTCCTCGCAGAGAGGTAGACTTTTATATTGAATTGTACCCCGGGACAGCCCCAATATCCACTCCAGCATATCAGATCTCCCCCGCTGAGCTTCGAGAGCTACGGGTACAGTTGGAGGACTTGCAGGGCAGGGGATTCATCCGACCCAGTGTTTCACCCTGGGCTTCCCCGATATTGTTCGCCAAGAAGGCGGACGGGAGATTGTGACTTTGTGTCGACTATTGTCGCCTGAACCAGGTGACAGTGAGGAACAAGTATTCACTACCGAGGATTGATGACCTCTTCGATCAGCTCAAGGGAGCACGGTTGTTCTCGAAGATAGACCTTAGATCAGGCTATCATCAGCTCATAGTTCGGGATGAGGACGTGCAAAAGATAGCCTTCAGATGTCGGTACGACCACTATGAGTTCTTGGTTATGCCATTCGGCATAACCAATGCTCCAACAGTGTTCATGTCCCTCATGAACAGGATCTTTCAGCCATACCTCGATCGATTTGTCGTGGTCTTCATCGACGACATTTTGATTTACTTGACCACTGAGGAGGAGCACGCCTACCACTTACGGGTTGTGCTAGACACACTCTGAGAGCACCAGATTTATGGAAAGCTCTTGAAGTGTCAGTTCTGGATACGCGAGGTCCACTTCTTGGGACACGTCATCTCTAAGGGGGGAGTTGCGGTGGATCCTGCAAAGATCGAGGCAGTTCTAGCTTGGGAGCCACCCAAGAGCGTGACAGAGGTGCAGAGTTTCTTGGGACTAGCTGGGTACTACTGGAGATTTGTTCCCGACTTCTCCAGAGTTGCGGCACCACTCTCAGCTTTGACGAAGAAGGGGAAACCCTTTGTGTGGTCAGACAGATGTCAACAGAGCTTCCAGGGGCTGAGACAGAGATTGACCAGTGCACCTATCTTGAGGTTGCCGGAGGAGGGAGTAGGGTACGTAGTTTACTGCGATGCATCAGGGACCAGACTCGGATGTGTCCTAATGCAAGAGCGGGTCATGATCGCATATGGATCACGTTAGTTGATGCAGCATGAGCAGAACTACGCTACCCATGACCTGGAGTTAGCAGCAGTGGTCTTCGCTCTGAAGATGTGGTGACACTATCTGATGGGCGAGCGCTTTACAGTCTGTTCTGACCATCAGAGTCTCAGGTACATCGTCTCACATAAGGACCTGAATCTGAGACAGCGGCGATGGCTCGAGTTCTTCCAGGACTATGACTTTGAGATAGTCTATACTCTTGGGAAGGGGAACGTAGTAGCCGATGCTCTCAGCAGGAGGACGGGCATCCAGCTACTTGGAGAGGCGACAGAGCAGCTAGCCGCTTTGTAGATATCCTTTGTGGATAAATATGGAGTAGCCTTTCTTCAGTCACTCACAGTCACTCCTCCACTACTGCAGCGGGTCAAAGAGGCACAGTGTGGGGACACCGACTGTGAGACGCGGCGTGCACAGATATCCTCAAAACAGGCACCTGATGGATTCTCCGTGGGAGGAGAGCACGACGTCCTTTTTAGAGGACGTACCTTGGTACCAGTTGCTTTATGGGAGGAGGTGCTGAGAGAGTTTCACACTTCCCCTTTGACAGTACATCCTGGAGTGGTGAAGATGTACCAGGATCTCAGACGACAGCACTGGTGGCCAGGCATGAAGAAGTATGTGGCAGAGTTCGTTTCTCGATGCCTCACCTTCCAGCAGGTGAAGGTAGAGCACCAGGTACCAGCAGGCCTGGTACAGCCCTTGGAGGTTCTGGAGTGGAAGTGGGATGGCATATCTATGGACTTCGTGACTGGACATCCACGCACTTCCAGAGGTCACGACTCCATTTGGGTGATTGTCGATCGACTCACCAAGTCGGCTCACTTCTTACCCATCATAGAGCAGGGCTCAGTGGAGATATTGGGACGTCTCTACATTCAGGAGATTGTACGACTGCATGGTGTGCCATCATCTATCGTCTCTGATCAAGATGCTCACTTTACTTCCCAGCTTTGGAAGGGGTTGTCGGAGGCATTCAGGACGCAGCTATGTCTGAGCACCGCCTTTCAACCTCAGACGGATGGTCAGACGGAGAGGACCATTCAGACTCTCAAGGACATGCTCCGTGCATGTGTCCTCGACTTTGGTCGCAGCTGGGAGGACCACCTGCCCTTGGTGGAGTTCGCGTACAATAACAGATACCACTCCACCATCGGGATGGCACCATATGAGGCGTTGTACGGCTGACCTTGCAGATCTCCTCTGTGCTGGACAGACCCTGGGGAGTCAGCACTTGTGGGACCGGAGATGGTCCAGGCCACGATAGAGAAGGTCCAAGTCATCCAGGAGCAGATGAGGACAACTCAGATCTGACAGAAGTCTTATGCTGACAGGAGGCGGAGTCCACTGGAGTTCGAGGATGGTGACCATGTCTTCTTGCGGTTCTCACCTTAACGTGGTATACGGTGATTTGGACGAGGCGGAAAGTTGTCTCCACGCTTCATCGGACCATTCCAGGTCCTCAGTAGAATTGGAGAGGTGGTTTATCGTCTTGCTCTACCACCTCAGTTGCACCGGGTGCACGACGTCTTCCACGTATCCCAGCTGAGGAGATACGTGCACGACCCAATGCATATCATTGACCATGGGGAGCTAGACATTGATGATGGGGAAACTTTTGCGGAGGTCCCGGTGGAGATTGTGGATTGACAGGAGCGGGTCCTATGTGGATGGTCGATTCCTCTAGTGTGCATCAGATTGAAGCACGGGAACCTCCAGGAGAGCACTTGGGAGCGCGAGGCTCAGATGCGTGCACAGTACCCACATTTGTTCCCCTAGTTTTTGATGTATCTTTACGGGGACGTAAATCCCTGAGGTGGGAGTAATGTAAATTCCCATAAAATTCAAGGGAAATTTTTTCTTAATTTTCTTTGGGATTTTACTAGATTGTAGTTTCTTACGGCACTTGATTCCGAGGCCCGATGTGCCCGGAATTTCTATCCGAAGTTTAGCTTGGGTACGTTCAGTGAACGAACAAGCGGGTTTTTCTAACTTTTGAACCGGTGCTCAGAATTGAATTCTGAGGCCACCGATGGATTCGCAGTGCCGGTAATTGCTTAGAAACACCTTTTTCGGAGTTGCGTTTTCACGAGAGAAGTTGATAAAAATTGTGGGAGTTAAAATAAAAATTTAACTACAATTTTTATTTCTAAGGTGTTTAATCTTTGAGTGGAAGTTGGGGTAGCCACTCAACTTCCCATGGGAGGTTATGAGAGTGGTGGGGCCCACACGAACCCCACCCCTTCATATTCCTTAACTCCTTCAACTCACCATTAATTTTTGATAACTTAAGTTAATTAATTGGTGAGTTTATTTTGAATGTTTGAAATTCAAATGCTTAAGTTATGTTAATAAAATAAGTGTTGAACTTATTTTATTTTTGGTTGAAAGTCTTGTTGCTTGAGAGGTTTTGAAGAAAAGCTAAGGGAGGCTTGAAGATCTTCGTCTTCTTCGTCAAAGAACACGGAGAACACGAAGAACACGAAGAACACACCGATCTCTGACGAAGAATGCTGAATCCTCGGAGATCGACTACGTGACGCCATGTACCGCGACGCCAACGGCGCCTTCTTCCGCGACGATTCTCCTTTCGCGACGCCTCCTTCCGCGATGGTTATTTCCGCGACGAAACTTCATTCAATCTACGCTCAAGGTAGGGGAATTATTATTTCGTTTGTACCTGATTACTTCAACGTTGGCTTATCGACTTTTTGTGGCCGTTTATTATCGCAATAACGGGAGGAGGTCGGACCGCACGAACACGGCCAACTCTCCTCCCCTTTTGGTTGTTTGATATTGAAGCGGCATGAGTAAGGCAACGTGGTGCCGAAGCACCGTGCGGGAATTGTTAAGGAAAGGGGGAGAAGCATGGCACCGTCTCGCCGCGCCGTTGAAGACGAACCAAAGATGCGGCGCCGTCGCGCCGCGCCAGAGAACCACAAAAGCACCGCGGCCGGAGCGGGGCTGCGGCGGAGGGGTGTCGCACCGTCGCGCCACGCCGGATGAACCAAGGTCGCGGCCAGTTCCGGGCCACGGAGGAGCAGAGGAACCGGCGGCCGGTTCCGGGCCACCGGCGTCGCGGTAGGGGGACCGACCTTGCCGGTCCCATGGCGGCAACATTCGGCCGGCCGGAGCGGGTCGGCCGGACAGGGGATGATCTGGGGGTTACAACCCCCGGCTGGGCATCTTGATCGGCCCCAATAAGGGGGCCACAGTTAAAAAACGGGGGGGAAGCCCACCCCCCCCCCCCTCTTCCGCTCGGCCAAATGGCCGAGCCACCTGCTGGCGCCAGCGTGTAGGGCCGGCTGCCCCGGCCGGTCCGCCAGACCGGGCCGTGCCAGCCGAGCCGTGCCCAAGCAGGCCGGACCCGGACCCGGGTCGGGTCGACCCGGTTCGGGCTGACCCAGGGGGTACCAGGCCGGGTCGGACCGGGCCCGAACCCCCCCTAATACCGGACTTTTCGGTCTGTTTCCCATAACTTGGGATACGGACCCCCGATTGATGCACCATCAGTTGCGTAGCGATTCATGGATCGAGACGGTCGTTTTGGTATATTACACTCAAGGTTTCAAAGTACTTTGGGTTCATCCGGGTTGGTTCGTACACGAAACCAACCGGGCCCTCGGAGCGGAAACGCTTATAACTTGAGTTCCGGACGTCCGATTGACGTGCCATTGAATTTGATGGATTCCTATAAGTGAGACGGACCTTTTGACTTACTCCGCTCGAGGTTTGGAACCAGTTGGAGTACGGTCGGGTTGGTTTTGACTTAAAAACCAACCGAGCCCCTGGGACGAAAAGGCCAATAACTCTCAGACCAAACGTCTGATTGACGCGTCATCTGTGACGTTGAGTTCCTGTTGACGATACGGAACTTTTAGATACATCAACTTCGGACTATATGTCAGTTGATGTATCAGACCCTCGCATTGTGGAGCGGACCCTCCCGAACGAGCTTGCTGTGTGCGGGAACCCTAGAGCTGGCTGCGAATACGACGACGATGACGACTGTGCAGGAATCCTCTGTGGATTCGACGTCGACGGCTACAGAACTCAGCAATCCTACGTGGATCAGTGCTACTGATCTTGTGTCGGTTCGATCCTGTGTGGGTCAAGGCTCAGCGGTCCTGTGTGGGCCAGCGCCTATAGATCCTGTGTGGGTCCGATCCGGTGTGGGTCATTGCGGGGGGTAGTTACCTATCGATCCTTTGTGGGTCATTGCGGGGGTTAGTTACCTATCAATCCTTTGTGGGACATTGTAGGGGTTAGTTACCTATAGATCATTTGTGGGTCATTGCGGGGGTTAGTACCTATCGATCTTGTGTGGGTCCGACGGCTTAGATGAATTAGTGGAAATATCTGATCATCTCTATCGTCTTACGAAGAAGTATACCTATGTGAGTTGAATCTTGACTTTCAATCCTTATCTTTGATAAGTTTGACTTGATATCCTCTGTGGATTATGTTTTGCTTTCATATGTGGAACGGGTTACGTTTTCTTGTGTGGACTGGGTTGTACTTGGGATCTGATGTTGGAGCTGAACTAGAATTGATGACTTGGGAATATGTATGGGAATATACCTAAGCAGTGTCGGATGTTACTTCGTGATTGTATCTTTCCTTTTTGGATTATCCTTTATGGATTCTCGGAGACCATCGTGGGTCTCGGGGTCCCTACTGAGTAGCTTATACTCACCCCTTCACGGGCTATGCCCACACTACGTTGTGTTGGTTCCAGACGACGGACAGCGCTGATCAGGGTAGAGGCACGAGGAGCAGAACGGTACCCAGAGGTGGACCACTGGGCGGGGCGTACTCGGAGTGGACGGCTGGACCTGAGGAGCTGTGGAGGCTATCTGTACCCACCCTTCAGGTGGGACTTCCAGTGGATGGTTCGAGACTGTGGATTTACTTTCAGTTGTTGTTTTCCCTTTCCAGTTGTACTTTACTTTCAGTTTGGGTTTGTATTCTAGCCCACATACTTTTCCTCTCTTACTTTTGTACCCAGTTTTTACTTAGTGTTTACTTCTGCATACTTGCTTTGTGGTGTTTGTTTACTTTACAAAGGCAGTGCCTTCCCTTTTTACCAGTAATTACGCCTTGGTGCTAGTCGCCATCCCCTGGACTATGGAAGGCGGGCTTGGGGTAGTCACGGAACGGGCCCCGTGGACGGGTCATGACAGTTATTCTCTATTTTTTTAGGATATTTATTTATTTTAGTAATCCAATATTCATTCTTTGATTCCTCAACAATAATATAAGCTTAAACATGTGAAATAAGTGCAGTTTAATTTTATAACCTAAACCTTATTTGGGTGTGGATAAATGAATTCTATTGGAAAATAATATTCTAAAATTCAACATGATTCTTAAGTACTTAAAGAATATCCCCATTATTTTTAGTCCCAACATCATCTCTGGTTATATTTGAATCAACATAAACCATAAATCATTGGGTTGAAACTTTTCTACCAATATGTTTTTCAAATTTCTGAAATTTTTCATCATTAGAAAATTCATTTTCAGGCTCAAAAAGAATTTCTATTTTGTGTTGATTCTCAATTATTTTGAAATATTAACATTCCATCAACTTATATTGTTTTTTACTATAAAAAATTTAACCAAAACCATTAAAATATCTCTCCAAAAGGTTCCTTCTTCACCATTTTCTTCAAAACCATCCTAAATTTTTTTTATTCATGAAACAGTGGATTATAAATACTTTTAAATATTTTATAATTGTTTTTTTATTAAATATCTCATAATAAGTCTTATGAGTTCCAATTCTTAACAAGAACTGACTTTGGGTATGAAAAATAGTGAAAATAGTGTCTCTCCAAAACAACTTTAGAAGTTTATGCTCTGCTAGCATGGTTCTTCCCATTTCTATAATACTTCTATTTTTTATTTTAGTTAAACCATTTTGTTGAGGGGTGTATGGTGTGTTATATTGTAATTTTATCCCATGATTTTATAGATAGTTATCAAAATAATTTCATGTGTAATTTATTCATTATATAACCTAATCCTTTTTATATAACCACTAAGATCATTCTCTACTTGCAATATAAAAATTTTATACATTTGAATAGCCTATGATTTATGCTTTATAAAGAAGAAATGTTTCATACAGTTCTAGTCATATAGGAATATAACTAATTAGTTACCACTATTTTTTGAGTTTTTCCCCATGGGACTACATATATATGAATATATCAGTTAAAATGGTCTAGTAGATTTTATGTTCATCTTCCCATGTGTCTTTTGAGTCATATTCCACTTCTTCTATGTCTCAAAAAACCCACTCTTTCACTATTTATTTTGGTAAGGTCTCCAATAACTCTATGCTTTGATATATTACTCATATACCATTTCCCAAGGTATACAAGTTTTATATTACATAGGTCCTTTTCATATTTGGAACCCATGTAACATGATTTGGATGGATCGCTAGTCAGAAATGAGTTTCCACTTGTTATTTCAAATCTAGTAATAATACTTTCATCCTTGTAATTTATAATAACACATGAATTGTTTTTTTAAATCATTTTCCTTATCAAATAGATGGATTACACTTAGAAATTCATGTTTCATACCTACCACAAAAAAAGAAATATTTTCATCTGAGACCTTTAATCTCAATATTAGAAATACCAAAACCCTTAATCTTTAATGAATAGTCATTGGAAAAAAATTAAATGCTCCACCTTTATGTATCTCAATGATTTTCAAAAAAAAATTGTCCTTATTCATATGTTATGAGAACCCACCATTATGTATCCAAGGTCTTCATTTATTTCTTACCTTCTAAGACACCTCTATGAAGAAAACGTCATCATATTGATTCTTCTTTTGAACCAATTTTCCATTTTATTAGTAAGTGATATGTCCAAGTAGATTTTCATTAATTTTTTATAAATATGTTCAAAATTATCACATCTATCATGCACTTTTTTTAAACTTTGAAAAATATTTTGAGTCAGAAAATTGGAAGTGACTCTGTTCATGTATCTATTCTTGAGGAACTCAATTCTTTTCATATTAGAGTTTCTCTCCCTTGATTTATTCCTTATACTAATTAGAGATATGATTTAAAAAAAAAATTCATCTGTGTGTCCATAGATCCCACAACACCAACAGTATCCACTGAATCTAAACCTCTTTTTATAACTGAAATCTTGTTATCAAAATAATATTCTATAATTCTATATTTTATTTTCAAATGTACCCTGGTCTTGATTGTTATTTAAGGGAATAAATTTCTTTTTATTATCCATTATTTCATGGATGTAGAAGAATATTTATCATATTATTTACTAGCTCAACTTTGTCTAGATTTTGAATTTGAGCATTCAAAATTAAGAAAAATAGATTCCAATTTTAGAGAAGATTTGAGTACTAATTTAGCCTAAGAAAATGTGATGAAATTATCAGTAGTTATAACTATCTTAGTCTTGTATTCAATAGATTTATGGAATTATTCTTTTAATATTATAAACTCTTTTTTAGTTGTAGGATATTTTGATTTCATATTTCTAAGTTCTTCTCTAGAGATCAATTTTTCTTCGAGATATCTCACAATATTATCATTATTATAAACTTTCAAATTTTATTTCTTTAGTTATTTAATTAGTTTGGATTCTTTATTAATAAACTCTTTATTTGATTAAAATTTTTTACTATCACACTTCTTAGTATTTTAACATCCTTCTTGAGTTCTATGTTTTTATAAAGACATTATTATATCCCATATATGACCATGTCTTCCATGTATGTCTCTAAATCACCTTTATTTTCACTAATTAAGGAGGTTTCTTTCATATCTATATATTCTATAAAGTTTGGAAACTTTACAATACCTTCATCCTAAGATTGAATGCAAGATTAAGTGTCTTTATCTTTTTTTATTAGGATTTTTATTTTTCTTCTCAAAAAATTATTCCTAAACATGTTAGATTTATTTTCATCCTTAAAAATATTCCACTACTTATTATTATTGGGATTTTCTTCATTATCATCAACCTTATATCCAAGATTCTTTTTCTATATACAATTTATAGTAAGATATCCAATACCAATTTAATTGAATCACTTCAAGGGAAGTTTACCTTTGTACTTTCATTTACATTTTTAGATGTTTTTAGAGATACGAGACATGATTCTATTTTCATCTTCATCTATATTATATTTATAATCTGATTCACCATAATTTTTATGGTCTTATTCTTTTAGATTTAACTTTATCTTAGATTCAATGGTCATCTCATCTATAACTATATACTTAAAAAATATTTCTTTGTCATCTCATATGAAATGAAGATATTATATAACTCATTAAGTGAAAAATATTTTGCAGAGTTACAATTATAAGATAAAATCTATCTAGGAAGTTATTCATGAGTTTATTTAAAACAACATCCTTATCTAGATTTTCAAAAAATACTATGATGTTACTCACCATTTCATTAACACTGTTTAAGTGATCATCAATGGATACCCCCTCATGCATCCTTACATATTAAAACTTTCTTCTCTAGATCTATAGATTTTCTTATTTGACTTTGAAATTCCCTTCATAATTTCTCTATATATTATCTTATACTTCCTTGGTATTTCATAAAAATATCACCTTAGTGAACAATTTATCCGAAAGATAAATTAGAATAGAATTCATTTATTTTCCATTAACATCAACATTTATTTTATTGGTGAAGGTCATATGATAATATTTTAAAATAGTTGGAAAATCAATTGTATCTGCATCAATAACTTCAAGCCCAGGTGAAAACAAAAACTAAAATATCCATTTTTTCCAATAGTGGAATTTTGTTTCTCAAATGTTGAAACTCTACTATTCATATAATTGATTTTTTTCCAATCATTCAATACACCAAGATAATATGACAGATGGAACCTCACTCTGATACCAATTGTTAATGCCAAAATATAATGTGGATACATTGATAAAGTTGAATCAGTGTAGTATTTTCTTTTTATAATTTCGTTCTGCACTAGAAATAATCCCATGTGACTGGTTAAGACTTAATTCCCTAACTTGTAAATATTTACTCTCAACCTTACACAAAAATGCATAAAATAAATCGATCGAGGAACATAATAGGTTTTACAATGTTTGGACATAATGTATGAGATTACTTATTACTGTAGCTAGTTATTATATTGGATATAGGTTTTACGCTATAATTAAATTACCAAATTATAGTGGGTATGGTGAAATCACCCTTCAGATATAGTTTCACAAGATACTTATATTACTATAACATAGTATCCCACTTGTCATGTTTAATATCTCGCTGGTTAATATGAGTCATAAAAAATTAAGAAAGATCACTTGAAGCTCCATATTTCTTTGGAAACTATTGAAGATACTTTTCCTGGTCCAACAGGATAGTCTGAACTGGATTTTCTCACCTTCTTTAAGAAATACAACTGCTTATAATAAAAATAAGGATTCCAATCATTTTACTAATAATTATATTCTTCTTTTTTCTTGGAATCATAAATATAAACTCAATCCAAAATAGACCATCAGATTAAATTTTTCTCAGTTTCAGTCTCTCCCTCCTTCTCCTCTCAATACTTCATTTTTTACACACAACCACATATTACACTATAAAAACACATGTTTCTTCCTAGTCAACATATTCTCTTTTATATTTCTTAGCTGCAACTCATTTTTCTTCGATAAAATACTTCTCTAGTTTGTTATCACATTAATTAAGCACATAATTTTCATATACCCAAATTGGTATCTAATAATGTTTCTCGATCCTACCAAAATAAATCATCATGAGTATTATACCATTTTTTTAATAAAAGCATATAACATTAATGACAAAAATCAGAAAAAAGTACATGTGCGAAGCCATGAAGGGAAATTGTCCAGCCAGAACTTGTTAGTATCGAAGGGTCCTGAGGATGCTATCTGATGGGACGCGTTGTTTCCTTCCCTTTTGGTGAATGAGAAGGTGCACAATGAGAAGCATTGGCGGAGTGAGAGAATTCTCCTGATAATGGTGTCAAACGACTAGAGTCCTTCGTCGTTGTGATTGATAGCATCAATAAGACTCATTAATGACTATCATGTGGGTCTACATTCCCACATTCTTATCCAAATACCAAAATTTCCCTTATATTATTCATCAGACACACAACAACAAAGATATCCAAAAAATCATCAATGATGTATCTATGAATGTAAAAAATATTTAGTAATTTTTTACAATTTGGCAAACTAGTTTATTTATCTTTATAGATTATTAAATCTTCTATGGGATGAAGGAAATATTTGGAGCATAAAACTTATTAATTCACAAATTGATAGAATATTTAAAACATTGAAAATACTCATATTGAATCACTTCATTAATTTCACATGATTTTATGAACTAATGATTGGTAAAACATTGTTACACTAATATATTTATTATTCTTAAAGAGAGAATAAATGCACTTTATTTTGAGTTCATCACATTTGGTTGATCTTGTGCTTGAAAATTTTTTCATAGAAATAGGATGAAATTTTTTTCATACTACATGAATCAAAATTTAATTGTTATTTTTAAACAATATGGATTAGGATGACCATTATCTAATTTAATTTCTTTAGAAGACAAAATTTTGGAAAACAATATTTCTCACAATGGAGAATATATTACTTTCAAATTAAAATAGAAATTCTATTACACCTTCTGAATTTCATTAAAATTTTAACCAACTCAAAACTCTTATATGATGATCCATGTTACTAAATTTATCTATGTGTTTCCCTTATAATATAAATTAATTACATGATCTCATGTAGCTAAATTTTCTTTCTCAATTTTCAAGGTCTATGCTGGAAAATTCTCATCATAGAGCTTAATTATCCTATGCAGTGAACCCGTAGGATAATTTACTTTTCTAAATTATCATACATGGTATAAATTATTAGCTATAGCTCAATTATACTATGAATTATTTTTGTAGGATAATTTAATTGTCTATAAACACAATGCCTAGCATAGTGATTCCATATTCCCATCAATCTATCACTGAAGCTTCTGAAATCATCTCAGATCATCCCAAAACCTCTCAAAACATTCTTCACTAATTCAAATAAAATCTCAAAAACCTATAATAATTCTCAAAAATAGTTCAAAATAAATGAAAACCATCAAAAATATCCATTTTCACTTCAATAACCATTGGTATGTTATAAGTTAATTGGCATTTCTAAAATTTCCTATAAAAATCATAGGCATATTTAAATAGTATCGGCCAGAAATACCAGGTTCCAAGACTTTCATAGAAATTCTTTGATGTCCAAAGTGGCCTTCATAAGATAATATATGGAAAATCTCATGTACATACTATATTTTACTTTCAGGAAAACATATTATAATCATTTGATCATTATAAATCTTCCAAATATATGGATTATCCAAACATAAAAATTTAATACATCATTGAGTCTGAAAATTTATTTTCGAATCATATGTGATGTAACGTGAGAAGTAACCTGAAAATTTACCATATCAGCATATCATATTACATGTACTTAAATCAAATAAATATGTTCACCTAAAATAAAGTCATTAAATGGATATTTTTATATAATTTCTACCCCATATGTGTGAAGCATCATGCATAAGTGACCTTATACTTGATTCTAGATACTCTTTTTCCTTTTATATCCAAGTCAGCCTCCTATAGTAGTAAAATAAAACTTAACTGCTCATATTTTCTTATATATTTTTATTATGTACCTAATATCTTTATGGGTAGAGAAAATGTCACTTTAGTTCCAAATAGATATGGCCTAAATTTATTTAAGGAAAGAAAAACTACTAAAAAATTCTTTTCATGGGTTGTATAATGGATTTGAATTACATTCAGTATTATTGTATCATAGGTAAAAAATTACATCTTTCTTTATTTTATAGGAAAGAAATCATAAAAGATCGTGGTTTGAATAATTACACAATAGTTCAAATGGGTGATCCCAATTATGTGGTTTTATTACTATAAGTGTGGTTATTTTACACTTCATATCATCAAAATATTTCCATCAATTATCATAACAAGTAAGTTTAGAAAATTTTAAAAGTAATCTGGATAGTGGTAAAGCAATCTTACTAAAATATTTGATAAATATTTTATAGAATTTGACTTGCCCTGAAAAGGATCTAACATGGTTCACATAAGTTGGGTAAGGTAATGAATTGATAACTTTGATTTTCTATTTTTCAGCCTCAATCCCATTTTGTGATATTACATGTACAAGAATAATCCATCTTTCAACTATGAAATGATACTTTTCAAAAATTCAAGACCATATTATTTTAAATAAAAATTTTTAAGACCCTATCAATATTTATTAAATATTGATAAAATTAATTTCCAAATAGAGTGAAGTCACACATGAATACCTCAATATATCCCCTAATTAGATCAAATAAAATTCCTAACATGTATTGAAATGTACCTCGATCATTTTACAATCTAAATGGAATTAATCTATAAGAAAAGGTTCCATAAGGATAAGTAAAGGTTGTATTTTCTTGTTCATTAGGTGAAATGGGAACTTGGAAGGTATCTTAAAAATCCATCTAAAATTAAATAATGGGTTTTACCTTATAGTATTTCATGCACTTGGTCAATAAATGGTATTAAAAAATAATTGTTTCTTATGAACCGGTTTAGATTCATGTATTCATTAAAAAATATTCAAATATTTTGGACCCTCATAGAAATTAATCCATTTTTCTCATTATTCGTAATGGTTATTCCATATTTTTTAGGCACTGTATGAATTTAGTTAAACCAATGTGAATTTTAAATTGGGTAAATGATTTATAATTCCAATAACTTTTCAATTTCATTTTTAACCACTTTCATCATTGTTGTAAGTCCCCTAATTTCTTATAATGTGTTGACCCTATCATTTTTTACGTAACCCCTTGTTTTCATCTTTTAATAAGTGGAAAAGGTTGTTTGGGGTCACATAGGTGTTCGAGCATCCCAGGATAAGATAGAGGAATGTAGCTAAAGGATGCAGTTCCACTAGTTAACAGTTGGGCTACCTATAGGTTGGAAGTTCCACATGATGGTTGATGGGTTATGGATGGATTTTAAAGGGGAAAAGGGTCTTTTACCCATTCACACCCTTATTCTTTTTACATGAATTTCACCGTTATTTTGGGTAGTAGCAACCATGTGGGAGGTCTTCTCTTCCCCTTGGAGTTCTTTAGTGAATCTTCTTCATTACACTATCATTTTTCTTCTATTCATCATGTTGGAAGGCTCTCAATAATTCTATCACTATGTTACCTTATAATATCACTATTAATTTATTTCTAAATCTATTCCTCCATGTTTATCATTAATACCATATTTTAAGTAATTTTTTATGGTTTCTCAATATCTATCTTTTATTCTTAAATCAAAGATCGATACTTAATGAGTGGAACCCATATAACATAAGGTAGATGGTTGCATTCTTTTCCCTCAATGTCTCATTATAGTATTGTGTCACGAGCATGAGTCGCCGCATAGATATTTTTAGACTCTTAACTTAAAATTAAGTTAAAATATTTAAGTTCTTTTTATGATTTAGAATCTCCCTTGGATTTATAAAAGTGTTTTGGTCTATATAGACCCCTTTTGAATTTATTTAAGACGTGTCTTATGAATTATTCCATGATTTTAGGTGAATAAAGAGGGTATTTTATGGATTCCCTAGTGACCTAGTAATTTAATATGTATTTTTTAAATGGAAATAGGATTTGAAATTAAATAGTGACCCTGGATTGATTTACGGAATTGTTTAATATATGAATTGTGCAGTAATTACTTATTTGAATGTAATAGATATGAATATTAGTATGGAATTCCATGGTGCACTGCATTGGATTCCTTATAATTGGATTTTTCATGGAATTACATGTATGGTACTAGGATTTAATTAGGGGATGCATGTTTTTTTCAAGGTATGAAGAAACATTTGGATTCAGTGGGGTCTAATGCTATGGAGTTCCTTGAGCAAGCCATTGGATTCTATAAAAAATCTTTATTGTGAATTCCATGGGGTGGCTCCATCTTGTATTTGGATAATGTCTATAATTATTGAATTCTATAGATTAATTTCATGAATTATTGATGGATATACTTGTTAAAATTCATGGAATGATCTCTCTAGATTCAGATCAATTGATATTGGTATGGAATGACTCATATGGGAGCCTTGTATTCCAATCTAGTTATGTCTTTGAATGTCAAGGGTGATCCATCAAGTTCATACATGACTAGTGGTTTATCTTGGTAACTATTAAAAAGTAATTATAGAAGGATCCATATTTATTCTTTTGTGTTTCATGATCATGGGTTCTTTAGTGATTCACCTTAGAATCAATGTTTAGAGACTATCATAACCGAAGTAGGTTGGGCTGGCCTGGGTTTTCTCCTTGAGACCTGAGGTTAGATGTGGTTCCTTTAATTTATATAGTTTATTATTTATATTTTATGATTTAATTATGTATTTTACACCTTTATTATTTACACATCATACTGAATTTACATTATAAATTGTTGGTGTTGGCCTACTAAGTTGTACTCAAACCTTGTTTGGGCAGCCATTGGGTACCCAAAATGACTTAATAGATGCATCTTAGGAGAGGGTTAATCACCCTACAATTGATGCTTTATGTTATTCTTTGTATTAGACTTCAGAGCTTGGAGGTGGGATAGATCTTGAGACATTAGGTTATTTTTTATCATTCTGTTTTTTTCCTTTTTCTCACTTTGGGGATTGATGTACTAGACTTGGATATTATGTATGCTTTTATATTGTATGTGACATCAGTATATTATTACATGTGTTTTTATTTTGTATCTATAACCTATATATTTTATCTAGATGTGATGTGTATGATGTTTCCTTTATTTTCACTGATTTTTTCACTCTAATAAGAAAGTATAGATCCCCCACTTTACCATATTAAAATTGTGATTTTAATTTAATACCTCTATCTTATAGGGATGTGTGCCTGAGGCCATGTGGCGCACCGGATCGGGGAACCATTTCAATGAATTCTAAAGTCAGGGTTTTACAAAATGGTATCAGAGTTTTCTCTTATTTTAAAATTTGGGTCTGGTAGATAGGAGAATGGGATATGTTGGGACTTTGTAATGAGATTTTGTCTAAGAGAAGTTAACCCATGTATGAGGAAAAATCCAAGTTTCTAGAGATGGTATTGTTATTCCCACTTTTGATTTTATAGTTTATCAATTTTTATATTGAGTGAAGAATTTGTTTTATGAGGTTATAGTTTATGGTATTTTAACTTTTGGTCCAATATGGAAAGATCACAAGTGTCAGGTATAATATTAGTCATGTAGGTATTTACATTCTATTTTCATGTTTTCTCAATTGTTTACTTTGATTATTTTATTTAGTTTCCTTATGATGATATGGGTTGGTTATTTAAAATAGAATCATTAACCTAAACAGTGTTTTCCTATATAGCTTAATGGTGGAATTATATCTAAATAATCCTTATATGACTAATGGTGTGAAATTGTGAGCTATTTTTTGGAATTAAAATTCTAGGTAGTTAAATGAGGTGAAAAGAACAACATAAAGAGTGTTTTCCTCTATAACTTGTGTTCAAAACTTCATATAACCACACCAAGGTTATGGGTATTGAAAATTTAAAGGAATTGAAAAATAATAAAGACTTAAAAGATAATGATATATGAGATCATGTTTAATGTAAATGATAGTTTGGGTTAAATAAAATTTTAGTAAGAAACCTATAATGAGTTTTCACTCATATATTGTGAAAATAATCTTATTTAACTAAGCCTAATTATATAAAGATTCTTGGTATGTGTTACTTGACTGTAGAGTGGATAGATGGGGCTAGTGATAGCACATGGGTTGTGAGTTTAGGAACCTATGAATGTTATTTTTTTCCTATATATGATATCAATATATATAATAGTAATGTGTTCTGAGTTATTCCTTCATATTTTTAGATAAATGTATTCTCATAGACCACTAGCTAAGCACCATGAGGGAACTAACAAGAATTCCCCTAAGGAGAAAAGGCCTGATCCACCTTTGAAATATGGGACAAGGTATAGAAACTCATATTAGGGAGACTCTCCTTAAGGTAATGAAGTCTATGGAGAGAGACTCACCTTGAGTTTCCCAAATGATGTCTGAGTTGACCTAGGAGTTTCAGTTGTAGTATCTACCTACTTTCTCTGGGGAGGGTGGACCCAAAGTAGTGGTGTCTTGTCTTTAGGTGATGTACACTATCATTGAGCATCTGGATACACCCCTAAAAAAGGGTAGGTAATGAAATATGTATTCTTTGAGGTTAGGCTAGGTGATGGTGACATGTTCTAATCTGGGATGATCAACATATGGGTTTGATATGAAAGGATTTCCATACTCACTTTTTGATATCTTCTTCCCTGAGACCTTGCAGTTAGATCAGGCTAGGGATTTCATGTACTTGAAGTAGGGTAGATTATTTTTTATGGATTATACCAATAATTTCTTTGAGTTATAATAGTTCATCCCTTCTATGGATAGTGATTATTTATCTAGAATGATATGCTTAAAAGACGGACTTAGGTAGGAGATAAAGTTGAAGGGGAATAAATATTGTCTGAACATAGTCTATAAATGGTAAATCAGACATTGATTTATGATAGGAATCTAAGAGAGGATCATGTACCATGGTGGGCAGCACCAGTTGATAGTGGATCATATTGTGGTATGAATCATTGCTTCGATAGGTCCCAGTAGAGTAGTGGGGGACAAACCAATCATATAGGTGGTATGATCATCTTTCTTTGGCGTGGTAGATAAAGTCACTATCATTGACATTATAATATGACTACAGTTAAGTATTGATCCTAGCGGAAGATTGGGAATATCCAAAGGTTTTTTACGATGTCATAGGAACCTGATGATATGGCCTCAGGGCCATTTTAGGGCTTTCATTCTAGATATAATACTCTGCGGTAGGTGGGTAGCTGGAGTTTGACTGGATACACCAGCTGAGGTGGTGGTAGGGGTGTGTAAAGTTAGATTCATACCCACCATCAAGGTAGTATAGTTCTAGGGTGTTAGGATCGAATGTAGGTCCAAGGTTCAAGGAAAGTACATATAGTGAAGAATCCTCTATTTGTTCAGGATTTTGGGACTTCTACCATGAGGGGTACGATTCTAGTGGATTTAACATTAGATTCTGCTTTTTTTAATATAGGGGGTTCATACTATTTCATGCCCACTCTTTTTTTGGAAGGTTTGGGTTTGGTTTTCTAGTATCTGTATGGTTTGGTTTATACTAACACTCCATTGGTATTCTGAATTGAATGATTTTGTCATTGTAGGGAGTTTGTTCTTCAGATCAAAGGTTATCGGTTATTATTAGACCTTTTCATGTAAGATATGACCATTTTTGGCCTCATTTTGGGAATGGATTGGCTAGTTCACTTTCAATATCATATAAAATTCAACCATCGACAGGTGATCTTTTTGTTACCTGAAGGAATCAGTTATGTTCAAAAGGGAGAGTGGGGAATATAGGTTAGATGAGTTGGGCCTGGTCAGTAGAAGCTCAATTGAGTTTCAACTCAATTTTTCATGCTTTTTTGGATGATAGAGGAGAGAGGATAATAGTTTACCCCTATAGTGGACTAGTTTATAGATGATTTACCTAGTGACTTCTTGAGATTTCCATCTAAGAGGGAGGTAGAGTTCGCCATCGATATCATGTCAAGGGATAACCCTCTTTCGGCCCTACTATATCATATGGATCCATTTGAGCTCTGTGAGTTGAAGAACCAGCTGTAGGACTTATAAGAAAATGGTTTTATCCTCTCCAGTACATCACCTTGGGGCTCTCATATCCACTTTTAAAATAAGGATAATGGTACATTACAAAAAATTTTGGTTTATCAATGGTTAAACCAAGTGACTATTAAAAATTGATATCCACTACCATGTATTGAAAATATCTTTCATCACTTTATGAGTTCTCATATATTCTTAAAGATAAACCTAAATTTAGGATACCTCTAGGTGAGAGTGATACCCTGTGATATAACATGTAAATATTTTTGAAGTTTGTATTTTATTTATAAATATCTAGTGATGTCGTTCATCCTGACGAACACACCAATGATGTTTATCGCCTTGATGAATTGAGTCTTCCATCTATACCTAGATGTTTTTGTGATATTTTTTTGGATGATATCCCAATTTATTATTAGATGAGGGAGGAGCAAGAGCGACACTTGGGGATCATTTTGGGCACACTATAGAATCAAAGGTTTTATGAAAAGCTCTTAAAGTGTTGTTTTGGGATCAACTATATACAATTATTGGGGAATATCATATCATAAGTGGGTGTGATTATTTCCTCTAAGAAATTGAGGGATGTTGTTTCTTAGGAGCATCACAAGAAATTTTTTGATATTCGAAGCTGCATGGGATTGGGAGGATACTAATGAAATTTTTTATAGGAATTTTCTTATTCAACAACACCTCTAATAAGGCTATCCCAAAAAGGGATAAATATAATTTTTACAGATGCTCATGATAATCACTTCTGGGATCTAAAGGGGAGATTGGACTCTAAACTAATCATAATCTTTCAAAAATAGATAAAAAGTGTGTTTTATAATGTGACACATCATGTATTGTGATAGGTGAAATTCTGATGTAGCATGATCAATTAGTGGTATATAGGACTCAATAGTTGATTTCACATGAATGGAATTACCCTATACATGATATCGAGTTAGTAGTTTTATGTCATTCCTTCAAGTACGGGAGGAACTATATCTTGTGGGAAAGGTTCATGGTCTATATGAAACATAAGAGTTTGAGGTACATTTTTAACTAGAATGACCTCAACCATTGGTAGTGAAGCTTGGTTGAGTACCACCAGTCATTCGACTTCGAGTTTTCCTATACACCAAGGAAGGTAAATGCAGTTATTGATGATCTCAACCAAAATATGAAGCCTCGGGTTTTCCAGGAGTCAAGCAGTGAGTATAAAATGATGGTTTTTTTATGAAATGCATCTAGATATTCAAGAAAAACATAATCAAGCAGTTATAATAAATTTATCTATGGTTCTTTAACTTCTATATCAAATTAATATTAGGTAACTTTTAGATCCAAAGTGTCTCACCCTCAGGGACTACTTTGATTGTAAGGAGTTACAACTACCCCGGACTATTGATGAGGATGAGATCATCCATGCTCATGGGTGTGTCTTGGTTCCTACTGAAATGTAAAGGGAGTTTATGATGGAGTCTCATATTTCATGGTGGTAAATAAACCTAAGATAATCAAAGTTGTATCATGATCTTCATTATTGGTTTTGGTGGTTGGGAATGAACAATGAGATAGTAGGTTTCTTTAAACAGTGACCCACCTTTCAGTAGGTGAAGTTATAATAAGTGGCTTGTTGGTCACATAAAATCATTGTTCATCCTAGAGTTTAAATGAGATGATTTCACCATGGAATTTGTTATAGGTTCCCCAAATATGACCAAGGAAAAAAGTGTAGTATGGGTTATCATGAATTGATTGATGAAGGTCCCCCATTTTCCACCAATATGAGAGACTAGTATGGTGGATGATATGAAAATTTTTATGTCTGAAAGATCATACAGATACATGGGATCCATCATAGAATCATTTTTGATAGGGATGATCATTTTACATCATGGTTTTGGAAGGGTTTTTAGAATTAATTGGGAACTTAGGTGATTTTGAGTATAGCCTACTACCCTCAGAACGATAGGTAGTCTAAGAAGACTATTTAGATTTTGGAGGAAATCGTGAGGGCATGTGTCTTTAATTTTGGTAGTTCTTACGGGAACAATCTGGTGCTTGTGTAATTCTCATATAAAAAGAGTTATTGTGTGATGATTTAGATGGATACTTATGAGGATTTTAATTGGATATCATGTCGTTCACCATTTTGTTGACTAGAGGCGGGTGAGGTGGCTATGGCTAGACCAAATATCATTTAGAAGATGATAGTGCATGTTCTATTTATATACAAGAGGATTTCTATGATATAAATTAGGCAGAAATTGTACCTGGATTATTTTCATCAACCCCTTGAGTTTGAAATGGGTGATCATGTGTTTTTACATGTATCACCTAGATTGGCGCACCAGCATGTGTGGAGGTAGGGAAAGTTTTCACCCTGGTATGTGGGGTTATTCAATATTATAGAGAGATTTGTCCTAATGTCATACCAACTATCTCTTCCATAAAGATTTAGTGCCTTGCATGATGTCTTTCATATATCTCATCTTCGAAGGTACTTTATCAACCCATGAAATGCTTTTGATTTTGAGGATATTAATCTCAAGGATGATATGTTCTTCGAGGGGCATATGGTTCATGTCGTGGAATGTAGTGAGAATATGATTTATGGAAAATATGTTCCTTTGGTGCATGTATTATAGAAACATAAACATGTTTTGGAGGAAACATGGGAGGAGGAATCAGATATGCAAGTCCAGTGGTCCGGTTCTTTATTCAAGTAATCTCAACAAGGCTTGGGATTATAGATCATGGATAAGAAATATTTAGTTGGGTAGGTTGTAAATATCCACTTTTATTTTGCGGTAAAACCCATTTATTTTTTCTCCAAAACCCCTTGTTTTCACCTTTTCTGAAGTGACCAAGGCTATCCGGGGGTCACAGAGGTGTTCGAGAGGCTTAGGAGGAGGTCGGGGTAGTAGCCTAAAGGATTTGGTGACACTATATAGTCGGTCTTAGACCACCAATGCATCAAATGAATTTATATAGGGGGAAAATTTCACTTGAATTCTCATCTTCTAGTCACTGGGTTCTAGATTGTTTTTTTAAAATGGGGGGAAAGGGTCTTTTAACCCTTCACCCCTTCTTCTTTTTAATTGAATTTAACCCTTATTTTGGGTAGTAGAAGCCACATGGGAGGCCTTTTCTTCACCTTGGAGTTATGTGGATCTCCCTCATTCTACCTCCATTTCCACTTCCTTTCATTATATTGGAAGCCTCTTGGTAATTCTATCACTCCATTACCTTCTAATATCTCTTTTACTTTCAATATAAATCTCTTTATCCATGTTTAACAAAAATATACTATTTTCATGGATTTAGTTGAGTTTCTCAATATCTATCATTTATACTCAAATAAAAGCTCAATAATCAATGAGTGGAACCCATATAACCTAAGGGAGGTGGTCACATGTTATTCCCTTAAAGTATCACCATAATATTACATCATAGGCATATTTAATCACATCAACATTTTAGATTCTTAACATAAAATTAATCAGAAAAATTTAAGTAATTTTTTTGTCTTAGAAGATCCCTTGGATTTATAAGGTGGGTTGGGTTGGGTAGAAACTTGTTAATTTTTTTAAGATGTGGGTTATTCCTTATGCCATGCTTCTAGGTGAAAAAAGAGGGTAGTTTAGGGTATCCCTGGTTACATAGTGAATTAATACAAAATGTTTAAAAGGTAATGGGATTTTAAATTAAATGGTGACCTTTTATTGAGTTATAAATTTTTTTATACATGAATTGTTAAATATGGTCTTGTTTGAAATTCATGGATATGGATGTTATTATGGAATTTCATGGTGGACCATAATGGATTATTTATTACTGGTAGTGTTTTGGAATGCCAAGTATGAGACTAGGATTCTATCAGTGAATTCATGTGAATGTTGGGTTGTGAAGTCACATTTAGATTTAGTGGGGAATAATTCTATGGAATTCATTGATCAAGTTATTGGATTCTACATAGATTCGTCACTGTGAATTCCATGGGGTGGATCCCACTTGGATTTAGGTAATTTTTATACTTGTTGAATGCCACAAATTAATTTTGTGGATTCTTGCGGGAAATACTTATTGAATGTGATGGGATGATATCCCTAGATTCATATTGATTGATATTATTAAGGAATTCCTCAAGTGTGAGCCTTGAATTTCAATTGACTTATGCCGATGAACATTAAGGTAGGTCCCTCGAGTTCAAACCTACTAGTGGTTATCTTGGGAACTATTAGTAAGGAAATTCTGGATGATCCACATGGATTCTGTAACACCCCAAGATTTCATAGTGTGTTATTTCTTCAAAATAATTCAATAACTTGCACTACACGCAACACCGAGTTCAATTGCACCATGACTTACCAAAAAAAAAGCCATTAAAAGAGGTCATGAATAGCATTAACTACATTTTTAACTTTATATAATCTTTATAATTTTAGAATCCATATTATGAGTTTCTTCGTCATAATGCAAGAACAGATTCATTTTCAGTATTGCACTTTTATCAAATTTTGATAGTGAAACCTTTTTAAATACAATATTTTAAACTTTTTGACTAAATGGAGACATCAAAAAATTTAAAATGAAACATCCCAAGCTTCCACGGTACGCTTTCCTTTGAATAAAACAGTAGCGTGTGTTGTACGCAACGTCGAGTTTTAACACACACCACAACCGATCAAACTAGCCGTTATGAATAGTAATACCAACTTTTTGAAATTATATATATATTATATTTGAAAATGGATTTCATTTTTTGATTCGGAATATCGAATTTAGCCTAAGGTGAAATTTTGGTACATTTCGGATAACTTTCATATTTTGATGAATAGTGAAAATTACTAAATTTTAATTAAAAACAACTTTTTTAATCAAAATAATTAATAGTGATAAATTATGAATTTGAGTGGTTTTAAAGTATATTTAGAATATATTTTTACCATTTAATATAATGTTGGTAATTGGACATAATTTTACAATAAAACCGAACATAAACGAGTGTCAATCTTTTGATAGTTATTATCTCTTAAAAAAACGCTTTTTGTTTTGACAGCGGGAATTAATTTTAAATTAATTTCTGCCACTTCTGTGTTTTGAATTTAGGAAAATGGATTCCATATTTGGAATCAGGATGTTAAAATTGTGTAAATAGGTAACTTTTATTTTTAGACATTTTGAATAATTACTGCGGTAAATATTTTATTTACCATGGTTAAGGGTAAATCCGGTAAATAAGGGTTAAAAAAATAATATTATAATAATACTAAATTACCCTAAAACGTGTCTTAACCCTATTGGTTGATACATGGTCGACCATGGGCATCTTTGTGTCAATTTTGGGACCCCATGGATCCACTTGTAAGTGATAATGACACATTATATTAATAAAGCTTAAATAAAAATAAAAATGACATAAGCTTACATCTTTTAGAAGAACAATTTTTACATAGAGTTATACATGTTGGATTTTCGATTATAAATATTCATTATAAAGATAAAAAGATTTCCTACATAATGATATTTTATTTATAATTTTTAGACATTAAATAAGTTATTTTATTTATGACACAATGATGATGCAGTAATTACTATAATAGTGAAAAATTAAAATAATTGATATTATAAATACCCAAATAAATATAATATGAAACTTTTAATGAATTAAACTAATTTTCTAGGATAATATGATATATTAGGATTGATTTAATTGACTTTGTTCGAAGTAAGCAATCTGTTATGAGTTTCACAAAAATCAACTATTGAATAGTGTCAAAATTGACATAAAAGAGTTCTTAAAACAAATATTATATTATTAATTGATATTAAATTACTAAAAATCTAAGGTTCGGCCAAGAGACTTATATTATGATAGTTAAATCATTAATGGACCACTTGGGGGTCGCTTGGATGTATATAGTAAGTTTATTAACCATATTATATAAAAATACAAAGAGACATTGTAAAAGTGAAACTAATTAACTTAGAGTTAATACTTAATGATAAGGTTAATATAAGTACCCAAACCTGTCTAAATTCTATTGGATGAGTTGTTTTCGACCTATCCCCACATCAACCTTTGAATAGTCAACTTTGGAGCCATTGGAAACCGAATATGAATTTATTATAAATTAATATTTCTAGCTTTTCCAAAGGTGCCCCTCACCCCTCTTATAAAAGGGCACTCCTCCTTCTCTTTTCCTCACACCTCTCAAGCCACTTGGCTCGTCCAAACTCTGCCCAAATAAGCTCCCCACATCCCTCTCCTCCTCCTTGAATCTTCCCCTTAGGCAAAAAGCATTTCAAGAAGTCCTTTGGTTCCAACCAAAGTGAGTTACCTAAATTAAAGGTAACAATTTCTCTTAAAGTAATTTCATTTATTTTGCTTCTCCAACCCCCAAAATCTTTTTATTTCCTTTCTTTTCTAACAACACCAGTATCCTCAATATACTAGGATGTTGTTATAAGAAGGATTCAAACTACACATACACACAACTCCATCTAATGGATGATGAACATAATGTTTCTGTGGATGGCAAACTAACGCCTCACGAAACGATGATTGTTCAAATACATCTTACCACCTCTCATGGTGGCCATTATGATGGAACTGTAATTAAATATGATATTAATGATATATATTTTATATATAATCTTCTGAAATTCCATTTTATTTCATACCATTATTCGTTTCATGTTGTATATACATACGATAATTTCATTTGAGGAAGTGCGGACTACCGCCCCCTTAAAATGATATGACTCGTTCATACCACACATGGAACGTATAAAGGATGGTGTTAATGAACTTAAGTAACATATATAAAATATTATATTATACTGTAATAGTAATATACCTATGTATCATTTGGATTTGATTCTTTTAAAATAAAAATTAAATGGAAGTAGCGTTCGTGCGTACGTACGGACTACCGTCTCCACGAACGCGATAAGATTCATTCTCCATCATATCCATTCAAGTATTATTCTCATTTTAGGGTTAAAAATAATGTTAATATCATTCTGATTATGAATAAGATATAATCTATCCATTACAAACATGTCTTACGTAACCAAACATTTAAGAAGAACGAATCGATTATCACCCGAAACGACGATGATACTAAAATATTTTTAATAAAGCAATGTTAAAAGATCATATATGATATCATATTAATGAATATGATTCTTGTATAATTTAATAACAATTATTTCACCATTATACAGGAGGTTAACCTACCCCAACAAAGGAAAAGTACAAGGTAAGGGTTATTTCACAATCTCTTCATTATTCGAGGTTGTTTATACGTAATAATCTACTGGGATCTCTTTATCATCCACATTCATGTTTCTTCAAAATGTATTTCAAAACATATTTATTATTTACGAGAATATGGTTTAAAGTCATTTATACCCTTATTTGACTTTTTATAAGAGGTTTATAAAGGAATCTTTCCGTCGTTTTCAAAACAAGGTCCTTTTTAACCTTTTCGACAAAATTAAGGTAAGAATGTTTTTTTTAACTTATACGGCGGGTGCGGTTATTTTTCGCCGTTATAAAATATTCAAAGCTTTCCTTACAAGCTTATAAGAATATTTTCAAGAAAATGTTTTATTTTTAAATGATTTCAAAAGTAAAAGGAGATATTTCTTTAAAAAAATTTGATTTCATCTATGTCAACATCCTTCATTATTCTTGATTGAGGTCAATATGATACAATACAATCTTCCATATTGTATCGAATGAGTTATGTTTGATTGTGGATGTGCTATTTTTATATCACTCATGGTTTATGTTTAAATTGTTGACATTTCAGAAGTTATTTTTAATCCGAATGTTTATGTTATATTTCAAACTTTTCTTCAGATGAATGTGCTGAACAAGTATGTTCCGGGTTGGGGACCGGTAAAAGTAAGCCCTCCAGGTTGGGGACTGGTTAAAGTAAGCCCTCCAGGTTGGGGACTGGTTAAATTAATCCCTCCAGGTTAGGGACTGGTAAAAGTAAGCCCTCCGGTTTGGTCTCCGGTTATTAGAGGTACTCCGGGTTGGTGTCCGGTTATTAGAGGCACTCCGGGTTGGTGTCCGGTTATTAGAGGCACTCCGGGTTGGGTTCCGGTTAGAAGTAACCCCTAGGTCTTGGGATGAGGCCTAGACAATGAAATTAACGTTTGACATTATGCATTCCAACATTATGAAAGTGGTTATTGATTTTTGCATGTGATTATTCGATTAGTAGAATATCCATGTGAATAAGTAAATGGCATTATTTCATTTTACTTTTTCCATACTATGTTGAAGTTCAAGTTTAAAAGGCTTTTGTTTTAGTAATGCATTGCCTTAAATGTTTATGCTTATTTTGAATGTTCTACTATATTGTTATCCTTACTGGGCATTTGAGCTCACCCCTTTTCTATGTTTTATTTTTCCCAGGATGCGAAGAAGTAAGTTATGAATGACCTGCAGGGATTTTATGAGGGGTTAATAGTGTGGATTGTGGAACATTATGTTGTTGTATTAGTTTTTAATTTTATGATGTAATGTAAAACTTATGAATATATCTAGTGTTTCCAAGGCTACTAAACCAATCGGTCTTTCGAGATTTGATCTTTCTTGTGATCATGACAATGTTATGTAATAATGCACCGACTCTGGGTAACTGGGGTCGGGGCGTTACAGTTGGTATCAGAGGAAGTTTAGTACAAACCTTGGAAGCTAGATTTAGATAAACTCTGATTAGAGCACGTAGACCTAAGATGAACTTTGAGGATTAGTATAGAAGAACTTCCTAGAATTTTGGTATTGTAGATATTTTGTGAGTTTTCCGAGCAATACATCCCTGTCTGGATACGAGCAGGTAGAGGCGGCTCTGGCACAGATGTACCTAGGGGTAAAACCCGAAAACACCGCTTTGAGCTAGACTTGAACGGGAACTGGTGCACGACAACGGGCCTTGCTGCACTCTTGGTTACGACACTCCCGGGGGATATGCTTAGGATAACTCTCATTTTCTTTACAAATCATTTTGAAGGGATTATGAGTATATACTTCCTCAAAGAAAACATTCTTATGATTATGGATTATATCCATAAATAGTTCAATTTATGTTAAGTGTTTTATAAGTATGGGATTATGTATTTTGATTCATAAACTGATCTAGTTTATGCCATTGTTTAGAAATGGCGCCCAGTAGAAGGAATGAGAACTCCAGAAATGCACATGATCCAAAGAGAAGGAAGGATCATATCTTTCATGGTCTTAAGCTAGAATTTATAATAGAAATAGTCTCCCATGTATTATCATCATATGAAGAAATAATATCATGTTTTGATAAGATAAGTAAAGAGTTTACTGAGTCCTATGGCTTTGAAGGGAAGCAAGAGAAGAAAAGGATGGAAGAGAGAAAGATGGATAAAGGGAAGAGGGAAAAGAAGAATTTTCCCATATGTGGTAATTGTGGAAAGAAACACCCTGGAACTTGCCTGAAAGGAATGGGAGTTTGTTATAAGTGTGGAGAAAAAGGGCACAAAGTACGTGACTTCAAGGGTAAGAAAATGGTTTTAAATGTACAATGCTTCATTTGCAAGGAGTTTGGACACTACGCGAACCTATGTCCCAGTCATCAGACTATACCGCAAATGATGTTATTGGATAATAATCAAGTTATGATACTACCGTAGATGAAGAGGAATGATTAGAGTTCTTATGTTGATTATGTCAATTGAGTATTGTATCAACAATGTACTTGATATAATAATTATGGAGTATATAAGGATTGTACTGCAGTACTATTTCATTAAGGACATGAGATTGTGTGGAACAAAGAAAAGTGACTCAATAGCAGGATAAATTTTTGGAAAATATATGGCTGAGAGAATGATAAATCATAATATAGTTCTGATACTCAGGTAGTGATTTTGGAATAATATGTGATTGTTTTGGATAAATTATATTGGATATTCTTGACTACCTTGGAACTGATTAATGATTTGTATATTCCATCATTGTTGGGGTTTAAAACATTTTTGGATTAATGAAGTATATCCAGCATTATATATGGAATAAGGGAGCATGAATGTAATCAATAAGGAATATGGTAATTCAGGATGTTTCAGTGTATTAAAAGAATACATGATGAAGGTATTCATATGCTATTACGGGGTAAAAAGAATCTACATTATGCTTACCATCCTTATAAATGTTGGACTATGAGTTTGGACAGAAGTATTTTGGATAGTTCTAGTTTGGATTATTTTGGATTGCCATAAAAGGACAACCCGGAGGTCGGGCGGCAACCCGTCGCGTCCGGCAAGGCTGTGAGACTTGAACCCGCAACCGAAGGGTGACAAGGGTGTATCACCTACCACTGGCCCAAGAGATATCCTGGATTAAATAATGTAGTTTTTTTTAAAAGATCTGGTAGATGAATTATAAATTCGTTTATTTTGGAACCCTATACGAATAGTGTAAATAGAATTTTTTACATTCTATTATCTTTTAGAGATGAGTTTGTGGTAGAAATTGATTAAAGGATAAAACTATAATTATAAAGTAAGTATATCTCCTTATGATCTTACCCAATCTCATAAATAAATTCCCCAACATTAATAAAAGAAACATAGAACAAAAATGTTGTCCTAGATGGTACCTTAAATCATCACAAATTTATGGCTTTGAGATTTTTGGCCTTTTCATAGCCATGTTCTCTACCACTCTCCATCAGATAATTGATGGTTAGATTTCTCTTCCATATCCATATTTTCCTACATGGAACCCTAGTATGTGTTATTTTCGGTAATCTTCATACTTTCCACTCTTTATTTTAAATAGAGGCCCCATTAATTCATTTTTCGATGTGGGATTTCAACTAAGATATTTTGAAACGTCAAAAATGTGTTATCCTAATACCCTATATTTTGTTGAACCGATGGTACTTCAAATCATCATAGATTGATGAGTTTAAGGACCTAAATTTTATACTTGTTTGTGATTGATGACCTCAATCACTACCTATAAATATTTACGTTTTTCCTCCAATTATATGTCTCTAATTGCCACCAATGTTCTCCTAATCGAGATCATAATTTGGTGGTGACCCTTTCATTTATCTTTTCCTCATATTAAGACTAAATTTTAGTAACCCAATTTCCGATGTGGGTTTTCCCACAAATATATTTTCTACTTTCAACCTTTTATTTTCGAAGAACAATTTCAAATTGCGAGGACGCAATTTATTAAAGGAGGGGAGAATGTAACACCCCAAGATTTCATAGTGTGTTATTTCTTCAAAATAATTCAATAACTTGCACTACACGCAACACCGAGTTCAATTGCACCATGAATTACCAAAAAAAAAGCCATTAAAAGAGGTCATGAATAGCATTAACTACATTTTTAACTTTATATAATCTTTATAATTTTAGAATCCATATTATGAGTTTCTTCGTCATAATGCAAGAACAGATTCATTTTCAGTATTGCACTTTTATCAAATTTTGATAGTGAAACCTTTTTAAATACAATATTTTAAACTTTTTGACTAAATGGAGACATCAAAAAATTTAAAATGAAACATCCCAAGCTTCCACGGTACGCTTTCCTTTGAATAAAACAGTAGCGTGTGTTGTACGCAACGTCGAGTTTTAACACACACCACAACCGATCAAACTAGCCGTTATGAATAGTAATACCAACTTTTTGAAATTATATATATATTATATTTGAAAATGGATTTCATTTTTTGATTCGGAATATCGAATTTAGCCTAAGGTGAAATTTTGGTACATTTCGGATAACTTTCATATTTTGATGAATAGTGAAAATTACTAAATTTTAATTAAAAACAACTTTTTTAATCAAAATAATTAATAGTGATAAATTATGAATTTGAGTGGTTTTAAAGTATATTTAGAATATATTTTTACCATTTATTATAATGTTGGTAATTGGACATAATTTTACAATAAAACCGAACATAAACGAGTGTCAATCTTTTGATAGTTATTATCTCTTAAAAAAACGCTTTTTGTTTTGACAGCGGGAATTAATTTTAAATTAATTTCTGCCACTTCTGTGTTTTGAATTTAGGAAAATGGATTCCATATTTGGAATCAGGATGTTCAAATTGTGTAAATAGGTAACTTTTATTTTTAGACATTTTGAATAATTACTGCGGTAAATATTTTATTTACCATGGTTAAGGGTAAATCCGGTAAATAAGGGTTAAAAAAATAATATTATAATAATACTAAATTACCCTAAAACGTGTCTTAACCCTATTGGTTGATACATGGTCGACCATGGGCATCTTTGTGTCAATTTTGGGACCCCATGGATCCACTTGTAAGTGATAATGACACATTATATTAATAAAGCTTAAATAAAAATAAAAATGACATAAGCTTACATCTTTTAGAAGAACAATTTTTACATAGGGTTATACATGTTGGATTTTCGATTATAAATATTCATTATAAAGATAAAACGATTTCCTACATAATGATATTTTATTTATAATTTTTAGACATTAAATAAGTTATTTTATTTATGACACAATGATGATGCAGTAATTACTATAATAGTGAAAAATTAAAATAATTGATATTATAAATACCCAAATAAATATAATATGAAACTTTTAATGAATTAAACTAATTTTCTAGGATAATATGATATATTAGGATTGATTTAATTGACTTTGTTCGAAGTAAGCAATCTGTTATGAGTTTCACAAAAATCAACTATTGAATAGTGTCAAAATTGACATAAAAGAGTTCTTAAAACAAATATTATATTATTAATTGATATTAAATTACTAAAAATCTAAGGTTCGGCCAAGAGACTTATATTATGATAGTTAAATCATTAATGGACCACTTGGGGGTCGCTTGGATGTATATAGTAAGTTTATTAACCATATTATATAAAAATACAAAGAGACATTGTAAAAGTGAAACTAATTAACTTAGAGTTAATACTTAATGATAAGGTTAATATAAGTACCCAAACCTGTCTAAATTCTATTGGATGAGTTGTTTTCGACCTATCCCCACATCAACCTTTGAATAGTCAACTTTGGAGCCATTGGAAACCGAATATGAATTTATTATAAATTAATATTTCTAGCTTTTCCAAAGGTGCCCCTCACCCCTCTTATAAAAGGGCACTCCTCCTTCTCTTTTCCTCACACCTCTCAAGCCACTTGGCTCGTCCAAACTCTGCCCAAATAAGCTCCCCACATCCCTCTCCTCCTCCTTGAAGCTTCCCCTTAGGCAAAAAGCATTTCAAGAAGTCCTTTGGTTCCAACCAAAGTGAGTTACCTAAATTAAAGGTAACAATTTCTCTTAAAGTAATTTCATTTATTTTGCTTCTCCAACCCCCAAAATCTTTTTATTTCCTTTCTTTTCTAACAACACCAGTATCCTCAATATACTAGGATGTTGTTATAAGAAGGATTCAAACTACACATACACACAACTCCATCTAATGGATGATGAACATAATGTTTCTGTGGATGGCAAACTAACGCCTCACGAAACGATGATTGTTCAAATACATCTTACCACCTCTCATGGTGGCCATTATGATGGCACTGTAATTAAATATGATATTAATGATATATATTTTATATATAATCTTCTGAAATTCCATTTTATTTCATACCATTATTCGTTTCATGTTGTATATACATACGATAATTTCATTTGAGGAAGTGCGGACTACCGCCCCCTTAAAATGATATGACTCGTTCATACCACACATGGAACGTATAAAGGATGGTGTTAATGAACTTAAGTAACATATATAAAATATTATATTATACTGTAATAGTAATATACCTATGTATCATTTGGATTTGATTCTTTTAAAATAAAAATTAAATGGAAGTAGCGTTCGTGCGTACGTACGGACTACCGTCTCCACGAACGCGATAAGATTCATTCTCCATCATATCCATTCAAGTATTATTCTCATTTTAGGGTTAAAAATAATGTTAATATCATTCTGATTATGAATAAGATATAATCTATCCATTACAAACATGTCTTACGTAACCAAACATTTAAGAAGAACGAATCGATTATCACCCGAAACGACGATGATACTAAAATATTTTTAATAAAGCAATGTTAAAAGATCATATATGATATCATATTAATGAATATGATTCTTGTATAATTTAATAACAATTATTTCACCATTATACAGGAGGTTAACCTACCCCAACAAAGGAAAAGTACAAGGTAAGGGTTATTTCACAATCTCTTCATTATTCGAGGTTGTTTATACGTAATAATCTACTGGGATCTCTTTATCATCCACATTCATGTTTCTTCAAAATGTATTTCAAAACATATTTATTATTTACGAGAATATGGGTTAAAGTCATTTATACCCTTATTTGACTTTTTATAAGAGGTTTATAAAGGAATCTTTCCGTCGTTTTCAAAACAAGGTCCTTTTTAACCTTTTCGACAAAATTAAGGTAAGAATGTTTTTTTTAACTTATACGGCGGGTGCGGTTATTTTTCGCCGTTATAAAATATTCAAAGCTTTCCTTACAAGCTTATAAGAATATTTTCAAGAAAATGTTTTATTTTTAAATGATTTCAAAAGTAAAAGGAGATATTTCTTTAAAAAAAATTGATTTCATCTATGTCAACATCCTTCATTATTCTTGATTGAGGTCAATATGATACAATACAATCTTCCATATTGTATCGAATGAGTTATGTTTGATTGTGGATGTGCTATTTTTATATCACTCATGGTTTATGTTTAAAGTGTTGACATTTCAGAAGTTATTTTTAATCCGAATGTTTATGTTATATTTCAAACTTTTCTTCAGATGAATGTGCTGAACAAGTATGTTCCGGGTTGGGGACCGGTAAAAGTAAGCCCTCCAGGTTGGGGACTGGTTAAAGTAAGCCCTCCAGGTTGGGGACTGGTTAAATTAATCCCTCCAGGTTAGGGACTGGTAAAAGTAAGCCCTCCGGTTTGGTCTCCGGTTATTAGAGGTACTCCGGGTTGGTGTCCGGTTATTAGAGGCACTCCGGGTTGGTGTCCGGTTATTAGAGGCACTCCGGGTTGGGTTCCGGTTAGAAGTAACCCCTAGGTCTTGGGATGAGGCCTAGACAATGAAATTAACATTTGACATTATGCATTCCAACATTATGAAAGTGGTTATTGATTTTTGCATGTGATTATTCGATTAGTAGAATATCCATGTGAATAAGTAAATGGCATTATTTCATTTTACTTTTTCCATACTATGTTGAAGTTCAAGTTTAAAAGGCTTTTGTTTTAGTAATGCATTGCCTTAAATGTTTATGCTTATTTTGAATGTTCTACTATATTGTTATCCTTACTGGGCATTTGAGCTCACCCCTTTTCTATGTTTTATTTTTCCCAGGATGCGAAGAAGTAAGTTATGAATGACCTGCAGGGATTTTATGAGGGGTTAATAGTGTGGATTGTGGAACATTATGTTGTTGTATTAGTTTTTAATTTTATGATGTAATGTAAAACTTATGAATATATCTAGTGTTTCCAAGGCTACTAAACCAATCGGTCTTTCGAGATTTGATCTTTCTTGTGATCATGCCAATGTTATGTAATAATGCACCGACTCTGGGTAACTGGGGTCGGGGCGTTACAGATTCCTTTGTGTTGTATGATTGTGGTTGTCTTAGTGACGCACATTGGAATCATATTAGGTCATGAAACCTCCTATATGTTTAGATACTTGCATAATCCAAAACGGGTGGGGTTATCCCAAGTTTTCTCCTTGAGACCTAAGGTTTGACATGGTTCTTTTTATATCAATAGTTTATTATTTATATTTAATACCTCACTTATATATTTTACATCTTAATGATTTACATGTTATACTGGATTTACATTATGTTTTTTTGGTAGTGGACTATTAAGTTGTACTCACACCTTTTTAGGCCACTATTGGTTACCAATATAGATAGTGTGGATTCATTTTAGGATAAGGGAAGGTTCCCTATAAATGATGCTTTATGTTATTCTTGGGATAGGAGATTGGATATGGGAGTTGTGATAGGGCTTGAGACTTTTGGTATTTTGTTATTTTTCGGTTTTTTCCCTTTTGTTCACTTTGGGGATTAATTTACTAGACTGAATATTGTGTATGATTTCCCTTTGTATGTGACATCAGTATGTTACTACATGGGTTTTGATTTAGTATCTAGAAGCTATTTATTTTATCTAAATGTGATGTGTATGATGTTTCCTATATTTTTTATGATGTTTTTTCTATGATAATCAAGTATAGTCCCCCACTGTACCACTGTATATATGTGCTTCTAGTAAGTGGACTCTAGCATATGGGGAGGCACACCTGAGGCCATGTGGTGGGCTATCTTGGGGAAATAGTTTTTTTGTCTTCTGAGTCAGAGTGTTACAATTTTTGGGTTAACACTCCTCTAATGTTTCCTGGTATGTTTTTCCACACTTTATAGTAGAATTATATGTATGAAAAAATTAGGATTGATCCTAGTAATGTCTCTTATATCCCAACCTATAGTTTATAGATTTTTTCTCAAAAATTATTATCAACCTTTTCTCGTGATTAGAAGTTAAGTTGATAGAAATTACTTCTAAAAGATTACTTCTATAAATTAAAACACATACATTAAATAATATGGATATGGTTTCAATTATAGATTGGATATAGACTAAGGATGAAAGAAAATTTTGTTTTTCCACCCCAATGTCCTGAACATACTATACAAGAGATGAAGTATCATCTTCTTCATTATTGAATAAACAATCAAATACATCAAAGAAATCATAAGTTACCTTATCTTCATATGATTGTATAGAATTTTTATATTTCTTTGAAGTGTTTCTCATAGAATATTAAAATATTAATTGGTTACCCAAATGAAAAATTTCCTATATCATAACAAAGTCCACATGTTCATTAGGTTATTTAGGTTTTGAATGTGTGAAAATGGAATGCTCTTCTTGGAGGATTTTCATAAAATCAAATTCATTAAAATGAATAGTCTTTCATCCAAGTTTTATTTTTAACATAAATTTATTGGACTTTATGATTTTCCTATATGTATTTAGAAATGGCCGACCCAAAATGATTGGGGCCTAAGAATATGTCCTCTTTTCCTTCATGTTCAATGCATAGAAATCAACTAGGAAGATCAAATTCTATACTCATACCAAACCATCTTGAAGTATTCCAGTTGGGAAAGTAGTGGTTATATTGTCTAGTTAGACAACAACTCTTATTGGTCTGAGTTACTCTATCTACAAATAAAAAAAATATAAAATGCAGTATAACATTAATAAAATCTCTTATGTCACATAATTCATTTTTTAAAAAACATATATCTTATTGCAAAGGGAATATAAATATCCTTGGATATTGTCATTTGGTTGGAAATTTTGGTGTAATCAAATCTAAATCATTTCTCCAAAAATACACTCCCTCATTTTCTTGTAGCCATATTTTTTTGGTGTATAGTTTCTTAATGAAAGTTAGCATACTTGGTAATTTTTTTAATGGGTTCAAGGATAGGTATTTTGATTTACACATTTTTAAAATTTTCTATAATTTCTACCTATATTTCCACCACATTAATCTTCATGTATTGTACCATTCATGATTGAAATGGTAAAGGAATGTTTTCTTTATTCCTTAGAATGTTTTTCATATTTATTTTTAAATTTTGTATCATTCCTTTAATAATTATCATCTTCTTATTTTTCAATATTGGGTTGGATTTACTTATAATTGATTTTGGGAAGAACTTTAATCTATTTTCCACTCCATGTCACTACAATACTCACATTACTTTTGGGGTTTATAATAGGTCTAACTGGTAGTTTTCTTAGATTTTTTTCATTATTTCTACTATACTCCCTAACTAATTTTTTCATTATTATATGTCATTTTGTAAATTTTCCATCCTAGGATATAGTTAACTTTATACATTATTTTGTGAACTGGTTGAGGGCTATTCAAAATATTTTTTTATTAAAAGGGTTGTGGTTGAACGGTTTTTTGGTTGTATGGTTGATTGAAGGTTTTTTGGGAATGGTGGTAGTTGATGATATCAGTGGTCAAAGGTGGTTATGGTGTAATATTTTTGATTTATAAATCCATATTAGACTTGGTAAGTGCCCCTACATCTTTCGTTAGGCTATTGAAATTGCCTCTACTAATAGAAAACTACACAACTTATAGTTTCCTATACCTAATCACATTGGTCAGTATAAAGTTTTTTAGAAGTCAAAAGACTATATACCTATACTAGTATGATTTGTTCAATTATTTTATTAATATCCATATATCTAACTAAAGTGGTTAGTTCCTCAATTTTATACTTAAGTAAGGGTGATTCATAATAACTTACCTCATGCATTCCTTTTGTCCCAATACCTATTGTACCAAAATTTTATGAATTTTGAGCTATATTCTAAATTAGTAATCTAGATTTAATTGGAAACTTAACATTAAAATATCTTCCTAATTATGTATCCAACAAATTTGGAACATTATCCAGTAAACCTTAATAAAAGAAAATTGGGAAATGGTGCTCCTTAATTTATTGGTGTGAAAAACTTGCACATAGCTTCTTTAATATTTTAAAATATTCATATAATGTATCTTGTATAGATTTTATTGTAACAAAAATATCATTCCTTATACCCATGATCATTGAAGTTAGAAAGGACCACTATAGAAAAATACTTTAAAGGCCATCCCAGTCACTCTCTTCCCCAAGCTATAGGATATATAACCATTATTTGGTTTCTCCTTTTAAAGAAAATGTAAAGAGTATCTATTTTATGTAATATTTATCTAACCCCATTGGATTTAGTGTGAAACACACCATGTTAAATTCATAGATAATATTTCTTATAAGTTCACCTGTATAACCATGAAATCTGAGCAAAAGTTGAATCAAAAAAGTTCTAAGATCAAAATAATCCATTAATACAAGTATGAAAATATTCTGTTTTTTATTAATTAAATAAGTTTCACATGAATCTCTAAGTATTTGGTTAGGTTACTCAACTATGGTCTTAGATTTACAGTGAACACTTAAATTTTCACTAGGGTCAGCTCGTGAAATTTTTTCAAAATCTATTCGAAAATTTCTAATGTTTCCTAATTCTATTAGTTAAGTCAGAAAGTTTCTCTAAATATATAGATCAAGACAAAGGAAATAGTTAGTGTTATAAAAATTCATTCAAATTATGGTTATTAAGTTGATGCCTCCTATCGGTAATGTTGCCATGTTTTTGACACATCTACCATGATATTATGAAAAAGTATATTAGAAACCTAAGATTATATGTTATAATAGAGGGGACCAAAGTTAGTCTCCAAGTAGTGGTGAAAAATAAAATTTTCACAATTAATAAAAAGGTTTTGGGTGAATTTTTGGTTGAAATAAATATGAATAAAATTAAATAAGTGCAATTTGATAAAGTGTTGATTAATGATTAGTTAAAGGGTTGGATTACCAATTATAATCTTATCCTAGTCTTAAAAAATTATTTACTCTTCTTCTTATTAACTGATAAGTGAAATAATACACAATATCTTTATCCTTCACCTTAGGTTGAGAAAAAATGTAATGTTTAATCAATAAAAATCACTAATGATCAACCATTATTCATATGTGTATGGTAATATGTCAGATGATATCTCAATAATAAATTGTCTATAAACTATTCAATAAAATCCCAATAAAATTAATGTACTCCCAAGTAATTCAAAATATAATTCACTCCCTTCTACACATGTATCAAAAAATTTCTAGATACTCACTACTCAAGATTGCTTATTCCACTAGATATAAGAAAAATTAAATGGAGGGATAACTAGGATTATAAATACAGGATGTAAAAAATTAAAAATAAAAATAAATAAAATATAATCATATTCAAAATAATAACCTTCCATTAAATACAAAAAAAATAAGAATAATTTTATTCAATTAAGTATATAATCAAGCACTACAAAAGGTTTATTCTTCCCCTTCCCTAATCATTAAAATGTTTTAACTCTCCATGTGATAAGTTTCATGCATTTAAAGGGAAAATGTAAAATAATTCAATAACAAAAAAACTAAAACTTTGATTGATTACCCTTTCTACTCATTTTTCTTCCCCTTTTATATATTATTATTCCCTTCTAAATGGTAGTACAATATTGTGAGATTAAATCCTATTTGATTTTAAAACTATCTTTATATATTTCAAGCTACCTAAAAATACAAATATTTATATTCTTAATCCCTTTAAATATTCTTCGTGATCATATTCCCTTATTCTCCCTTGGATTAAAACTTGTGTTCAAACATTGAAATGTGAATAGATTTTTTTCAAAGGATCTTAACATTCAAAGAATTGTATCTTTGATATGATCATTACGACTATCATTTTTTAAGTGATTAAAAATATTTAATTCTTAATGAAATTGTAGCTTTTATAATTTTTTGAAGGATAAAACCTTTATGTATCTCCTTATGTGTCCTAAAAACTCTTATATATCAATTGAATAACCCTTGTGGCAAAGGAAATTACCATTATATATCACTTGGGCTATGAGGTACTCTTATATATCATAGGGGACCCTAACTCTTCACCTCTAGTGGAAAAATAAAATTCAATAATTATCAACTAAATACTCTTATCTATTAGTTATGCCAAATTTAAGGTTTTCCCCTTTATTATTCTCATGCAGCATCTTCCTTAGTTCACCAAATACATAAAAAATATATCATATATAAGAAATATGAATTTTAAAAAATTATAGTTTTTTATTAATACATAAATTAATTTCCTCATACATTAGAAAAATAATATCATTTGTAATACATAATATATGATTCTCATATATAAGAAAATATTATCATATCTAATATTTTTTACTTATCCGGATTTATAATTTAGCTCATATCTAACATTTTTCTGACCAAATGTAATATAAATTGCATTTCTATATTTTGACTCTAAATCTATTCAATTTTTTTTCAAAATGATTCTAATCTAAATAAAATAAATTAAAACCCAAAATTTATCCATTTTTCAATTAAACTCCAAAATATTCCTATAAAATAAATATATAATTATTTCCTTTAAAATATGAAAATCGTGGGAATTAAATCATTTAATATCAATGTAAAAGATATGAAAATATATGTTATGTTTAGGGACATATGAGGTTCTCTCAAAATTTTCTTGTTCTTTAATTCATCAAAGGATCATAAATTATTAGTTTCTCTCATGTAGACTGGTCTAGTGATGTGCTAGACTAAAAGTATACAAGTGTGGGGTATTATTTATTATAAATAAATGTATAGGATGTATGAGTAAAAATAGGAGAGAAAATATCTTAACATGATAGAAATAGAATATATCTCAGTAACCAAAGAATTCACTCATATTCTATGGATAAAGAAGAAATTGGAGGATATTGTTGAAGAAGTGAAATAATATATAGTTATATTTTTTGATAAAAATACTAAAATTTAACTTATGAAAAATCCAATACACCACTCCCATATGAAATATTTAACACCCCAACTCTAATAACTCAAATATGGTTGTTATCTTACAACCTTGGATTGTGATATAAGAGATGAGATCTCAAAGTATTGAATAGTTTAATAGTCTTTAAAGACTATATTCTTACATGATTCTCAAATTACAATTGAAAACAAGAAAAATAAAACTTAAATTTCTAGTGAAAACTTTATTTTTTATTCAAGTGTATCATTGAAATAATTAATAAATCCATTCTCGGTATCCTGGGGAAAGGAAAACATGATAAAATGTGAGATCATATTATTAGTAAGGTAAATCATACAATAAAATATTTCATATAATAAATAAAGCATGAATAATATTATAGAGATAAACAATAATAAAATTTTCCATATAAATAATATTATAAAAGGGTAATATAACCACGTATGACATAACATCACAAATAATCACATGCATAATGTCGGACATCATAATATTACTATTAAGGCCTAAAGCCAAGACATCATACATATGTAGGTAAGGAGTTCACCAAATACCCAAGCTATTTTATCTCATGAGACCTACTGATGCATATAGGGGGTATAATGGTCCCCTCCCATCACTAACTAAGCCCTATACATCAATAATATGAAATTAATTAACAGTGATTTAATACATAATAAATATAAACATTCATATTAAAAAGCTAGCATGTGAAATGATAATACTTTCCCAATAAATCAAAATAGAAACATAATAATAAGACATATTGAGTAATATAGTGTTTGGTATCATTAGATTATATGCCCAAAAAATAATATGATTCATTAAAATTATTTTAAATAGATGAAAATACTTTTAAAAGATCATTGGAATATTTCTTGAGGAAAATACCCTTTTTATTTTGAAATCATGTATTTAAAATATAAATATTTCAAGAGTAATAGGAAAATCATTTTATTTGAAAAAAATATGTAAAATTGTAAAGTAATCTTTGAGTTAAAGAATATTCATCATGGTGGCTAAATCAGTTTGTGCGATAAATGTTAAAACAAATATTTTTCTCACACCTTTGGTAAAAAGTACCTTATTTGAAGAATTATAAGAAAAATACTTTTAAAAAGTTTTATAGAAAATAAAACATGGGTAAAAATGAATTTAATTAATAATTTTATAATAGTAAAATCATTCTTGAAAACATTTTAAATAAAATATAAATATGGAAGAAAAATATTCCCAATAGAATAGAAAAATAAAGTTGATTTTCCATAAAAACATTCTTTAGGAATTTTGAGTACATACAAAGATAAAAATGAAATTAAAACATGTAATTTATATAAAATAACCTTAATAAAATAAAATAAATAATATTTTGGAGATATATATCATATAATTTCATCATTGTAAATTTAATCATAAACGATCCCGGTAAAAAGTGAGACTGCATAAAACCATTACCACTTTGGTACAATTTAAATTATAACTCCTATGAAAGAAATAACTTCAAATGAAAAATTAAATACCATGAATATAAATATATTAATGATATAACATATAAATTTTTTAGTATATACACCACATTAAATAAAAAATTGTTGAATACGACATATGCCTCACAAATCCAAAAGTGAGATAAGAAACCCTTATCTTATTTCTGAATTGGTCCATAATTGAATTTAAAAACCAATATAAAAAATTTAAATTGATTATAATTTTAAAAAATAATAATATTCATAATTATAATTCCATAAATGTCTTAATTATTTATATTATCATCCATTCATTAACAATATTTTATTATCACTATTTTGTTCAGTGTTAACTACTTTGTTTTTCATATGTTTCGATTCTATAGTTACGTTCCTTGTATCTTGATCACGGTTCCATAATCACCATAATATTAATAATGATATAAATATAATATATATTCATTATATACATATTTAAAACCATCCATAAAATATATATATAGAAAAATGAATTGCACTGTTCATGTAGACAGTAGTCTGTACATAAGCATGAACGTTGTTTTCATTTTCTAATGAAAAGAAGGAAATAAAGATAAATAATTATTTATCATTAATTTATCATAATTATATTATAAATATAATATAAATTTATTAAATCCATTATTATATCCATCAATGTGTGGTGGTCATGGAAAATTAATCATATCGGTATGTGGAGGCGGTAGCCCACACATACGCATAACTGATACTCTTCATTTCTCATTTGATGGAAATCAAGTAGAAAATGGTTTTCCCATAATCATAATAATATCTTGGTATATTTAGGATACTATATTCATTATGTTATGATTTATACAATATATTTATATGAATTATAAGAAGAAATAAACTTTGAAAGATTCAGGTAAAATGATTACCTCTTCATTGAGAGACCTCCTTTGCTTACACCTTAAGCCTTCTTAAGAGGGTCTTAGGGTAGAAAAAGAAGCTCAAGAATGAAAATAAATAATCTAGGAATGTTTTTTGTTAGTTAATTTTTGATATATATGGCTCAATATTTTGTTAATATGGGATTAGAATAGATTCCATTTTATAAGTGAGGGCAGGGACACACATGGAATTACTTAAATTTTTTAATTAATATAAAATTATTTTATTGTTAAAGTGGAATAAAATGTAAATTAATTATAATTTAAGATAATATATAGTCTAAATATATTAAAACAATAATATTTATACAAGTTTTAATGGCATTTTTACACTTATCTCTTAGTTTTCCCCCTGATAAACCATTTTAACCATAACCATAGTAACAAATTTTTACTATTTTTAGTATTCATTAAGACTAAAAATTAAGTTGAACTTGTTACTTAATATTAATTATTATCATTAAAAATATAGAATATATTTTAAAAAATTAAATTTAAATAATTAGTAAAAATTAATTTTAAATTATCTTCATAAAATGCAATGAAAATCATTTTTAGAAAACTGTTTGATTTAAGCATAAAAATGGTTTTTTAGAAAAATAAAGTATAATTTTGATTAAAATGGAATTAATTGGATTATATTAAATAAAATGAGACTTTTTTTTCTTTAAGACCAAACCAAACCAAAATTAACCTAGTAAATATTTTATTTGAAGAGAATAACTAAATACAGTTTTTATTTAAACAAATACATTACTTAGATTTCCAAAATATTAAGCATATATTTATAATTTAAACATTATATTTTTATATAGATTATATAAATTATTAAATATATATATATTTATTTATATAATAAAGTTTTCATAAACTTTCAAGTTATTATTATATCATTATATTGTCCAAAAATTGGCATTTTTTTGTAAAATTGGTATTTTTTACTATTCATGCAAAAAATAAACTATTTTTAACATATATCAAAAATCACCCTAAGATAATTTTGAAATGATAATTTAAAAAATAAATTTTATTTTTCCATATAAAATTTCTTAAAATTTCATAAAATAATTCTAATTATTCTCACATAAAACACCTAAAAATATTTTTACGAAGAATGTATTCTTATGAAATAAAATGAAATTTTTCTTACACATTGCCTATTAAAAGCAATTATATGCATGTAAACATTTTTTCTTGAATTAATTATTTTTATTAAGGAAATAATTTCTAAATGTATTTCATAATTTGTTTATTCCTATTAATACCCACCAACCCAAAGACTATGTTACAATAGTCATATTTAAATAATATTATTTTGGGGTTGTGTTTAAACTTGAGGTTGTGTGTGGGGCGCACTATCAAACATAGTATTCATTTAAGGAAAAATAAAATATTAGGGTGTTACATTATCCTTTCCTTATATAAATTCTTTCTCCAAAACTTTAATTCATTTTGATCATCTCATGAAAATTTAGGAGATTTTTTTATGAATTTAAATTCCAGGTTAAGACTAGAGAACCTATTATTTCATAAATAAACAATATGTATACCTTTAAAAGACTTCTACTTTTGAATGTGTTTATAGAAGATAACCTTAATAATTAATTGGTAATTTCAATAAAAAACTTGATATATTCAACTTTCATTTCTTTAGTTTTAGAAATTATAAGAAAATATAATTACTTGATTCCTTTCAACTTTCTAAGTGAATTTTTTTCCTTTGATTAAGTATTTTAATCAGTCTCCACTTATGATTCTAACGATGAATGACTAATAGGAATTTTTCATCCTTAAATCATGAAAATCAACCGTAAATAGATCTGAATATCCATAGAAGAATGAAAAGTTATTCCAATCATCTAAAAAATGATTATAACAAGTTAGATAATACTCAATATGAATAAACCTTCTAGTGAATAAGTAATACATTAATTCCTAAAACATCAGTAATAAAACCCATATAAATGATATTCTACTATAACTATTTAAATTATAATACCAATAGTTCAACATATATTATTTTATACCTCATATATTTATTCCTAAATCCTCACAAATAATTAATCCCCAAAATCATGTTTATGTAAAATCCAAACATAGGTATAACAACCATGTTTGAAACTAGGAAAAAATTTTCATCTTAATATAAATTGATCAATATATTCTCATTATAACTCTATTCCCACCAAGTTTCTTGATTTACAATTCCTTATTTATTGTTTTAAGAAATTATTTGATATCCATGAAAAATATAAAAGAGTGCATAGATACAGAATCAAATAAAGCATTATTGTATGAAAAAGGTATTTATTATCACAAATTAAGGGATTTTAACTTCATTTGTAGTAATTACATAATCTTTCAATTTCTCTCTTACCCTTTTATATGGTAAATTCCATTGATTATTGGGGAATTTATATGTATAGTTTCCCATTTCTTACAATTAAAACATTGGAAATTGGGGATTATTTATTTCCCTCTCATTCACATGCATAATGGCCTTTCTCACCATACTTAAAGAAAACTATCTTTCCCACAAAAAATAAAGTACCAGGGTGTTTCTTTCCAAAATTACCACATGTGGTAAGTTTCATTCATCTCTTATTTTACATTACCTCATTTATTTTTTATTATTTCTTAGTCATCTTATCCTTCTCTTGATTTCCTTTGAAAATATATGACTTGGAAAATTATATATCTTTTCTAATGTAACTTTATACAATATCATCATATAAAGAAAAAGTTTGAGAGATCACTTCCCCTCAGAGTCTTATCTTAAGACCGTCAAATAAATGTTCAGTATTACTTTCTAGATTATATATATAGTTCATATCATGCCTTGATAGGATTGTAAAGTTTTTCTCATACTCAGTAATACTTTCCTCTTCCTTTTATCTTATATTGTGTAATTATATTTCCTTATAAACTCATTGCTACTGAAAAAATATTTTTTCGAATAATATCTCATTGAAAGTATTCAATTCCATTTTCCATATATCCTCCTCTGATTTTGAATTTTGAATTAATGACCACCATTGATCAATATCTTCCTTTACCAGAATAACTTTCTCCCTTATATTACTTCTCAAATACATGAATATATTTTCAAGGGGCTTGATCCATTGTTCTTCTATCAATGGATTAATATTTCTATTAAATGATGTAGGCTTATTATATTTGAATAGGTCCAAAATAAATGGATAATGTTGAGTAGAAATAGGTGGTTTGATATGGAAAATGTTGTTGGTAATAACTTGATTAAATTGTCCTAATATAGTCATAATTTGTTCAGATCCAACACTATCCATGTTGAATTTTCAGGAGGTAAATACCAACATTGATTATGGGTGTTGACGAATTTTCTATTCCTTCCTTTAGGCACCATTTATAAAAAAATTCATACAATATATTAATTTATAACATTATGAATCATAGTCTATAATTACAAATCTAGTGAAATACATAACCTAAATTAAATATTTATACATTATTTATCTCAAAATCATAATCTTAGTAACATTGGGAATATCTTAAAATCATAAAAAAATAAAATCTCTCATAATGTTTTGTAAAGATAATGTAAATCAACAAAAACATATCCAATAGGAGTGTCTATATATGAGTGTTTTCTTAGGCCCACTCATTGTGAACTGAATGAAGATCGATTTGATACTCAACTATCTTTTTCAGGATTTTTACCATTAGGTGTATCTATTCCACAACCACATCCACTTTCTAATATCTTGATATGGATATAATTTCTAGGAAACCACACGTTCTCTAACAACCAAAACATTATGATATTATCCTATACTTAGACTCATCCTCGAAGTATTTCATAGGGTCATGTTATCTAATCTATATTTTCCTAAATCTGGTTCCAAAGGTTTATACTATACTTTCTTTGATGCCAATTGTAATACCACAATTCCTGTAACTTGAATCCAATATTTATATTACTACATTTTCACAAGATACAAGAGATAATATCTCAATAGATCGAATAGTTTATTAGTCTTAGAAGACTATATATCTACCTGAATCTCATATTACATTTTAAAAAATGGAAATAAAACTTAGAGTTCAAGTGATGACTTTATTATTTCTTCTATTATATCCCAAAAATCATTCATAAATCCCTTCTTGATATCCTATGTAAAATAAAACATAATAAATGGTATACTTTGATGCTCAGTAAAGGAAAGTGTACAACAAAATTTGTCATGGAATAAAAAATTATAAATAATAAGGTAGAGATGGAAAATAATATAATATTAAATATAAATAATATCATAAAATGGGAATATACCCATGTATTTCATAACAACATAAAAAATCACATGGATAATAATAACCTACTTTATAATAATAGAATTCATAATTTTAGACATCATAATCTTTCTGTTAATTCCTCGTTCCAAGACATCATATATAAATATATAAGAAGTATGCCAAATACCCAAACTAGTTTGTCTCATGAGAACTATCAATGCATATATGGGCTATATTAGTCCCCTCTCATCACTTACTAATTCTAATTCATTCATCATATTAAATAAATTAAAAATAATTCAATGCATAATAAATATTAAAATTCTTACTGAAAAACTATCATATAAAATGTTAATATTTTTCCCAGTCAATCATAAGAGAAACATTATCAAAATCCATCTAAAGTAATGCATTTTTTGGTTTCATTATATTATATCCCCATTAAATCAAAATATGTATTAATGGATGTTGATATAGATAAAAATAAATTTAAAAGATCACTAGAACATATCTTGAGGAAAATACCCTTTTGTATTGAAATCAATTATTTTAAATATAAAACCTCATTAATATTATGAAAAAAAAAATATTTTAAATGTACCACATAAAATTTTAAAATAATAATCAAGGTAAAGAAATTTTTTTGTGGTAAACTTTAAAATAAATATTTCATTCATACCTTTGGTAAAACGTACCTCATTTGGAAAACGATAAGAATATCCCTTTTAAACAAATTATAAAAAGTTAATCATGGGTAACAATGAATTTAATTAATCATTATATAATATTAAAAATATTATTGAAAATTTTTTATAGAAAATATGAACATGGACGAAAAATATTCCTAGTCAAATAGAAAAAAAGGATGTTTTCCTTAAAAACATTATTTCATAATTTTGAGTACATAGAGGGAGGAAAATGAAAGGAATGATTTTAATTTATAAAAATAATGAAAGGATAATAAAATTAATAATATTTTTTATAGATATATCATATAATTTTATTACTTAAAATTTAAGTATAAACAATCCTGGTAAAAAGTGAGATTGTAACATAAAACCCCTCCCGCTTTGATAACTTTTGAATCATAACCCCCATGAATGAAATAACATCAAATGAAACATTAAATGAAATTAGTATAAATATATTAATGATATAACATATAAAATTGTTATTATATACACCACATGAAATAAACAAGTGATGAATATGGCATATTTCCCATGATATAAAAGTGAGATGATAAACTCTTACCTCATGTTCGACTTGATTAGTAAGTTATTTTAACCTCTTGTATAATAAATTTGAATTTATTATAATTATATAATAGAATAATATTCATAATTTTAATTCCATACATGGTTTAATTATTGCATCTCAACACCTTATCATTAGCAATATTTCATTATCATCATCATTTTGGGTGTTCACAATTTTGTTTTTCATAAATGTTTCGATTTGGAAATTATGGCCCTTGAATCATAATCATGGTTACATCATATCTAGAATGTTAATAATAATATAAGTATAATATAAATTCTCAATTAGTAATCTAGATTTAATTGGAAACTTAAAATTCAAATCTCTTCCTAATTATGTATCCAAAAAATTTGGAACATTATCCAGTAAACCTTAATAAAAGAAAATTGGGAAATGTTGATCCTTAATTTATTGGTGTGGAAAACTTGCACATAGCTTCTTTAATATTTTAAAATATTCATATAATGTATCTTGTATAGATTTTATTATAAAAAATATATCATTCCTTATACCCATGATCATTGAAGTTAGAAAGGACCACTATAGAAAAATCCTTTAAAGGTCATCCCAGTCACTGTCTTCCCCAAGATATAGGATATATAACCATTATTTGGTTTCTCCTTATAAAAAAATGGAAAGAGTATCTATTTGATTTATTATTTATCTAACCCCTTGGATTTAGTGTGAAACAAACCTTGTTAAATTCCTAGATAATCTTGCTTAGAAGTTCACCTGTATAACCATGAAATCTGAGAAAAAGTTGAATCAAACAAGTTCTAAGATCAAAATAATCCATTAATACAAGTATTAAAATCTTTTGTTTTTATTAATTAAATAAGTTTCACACAAATCTCTAAGTGTTTCATTAGGTTACTCAATTATGGTCTTAGATTTACAGTGAACACTTAAATTTTCACTAGGGTCAGCTAGTGAAATTTTTTCAAAATCTATTTGAAAATTTATAATGTTTACTAATTCTCTTAGTTAAGTTAGAAAGTTTCTATAAATATATGGATCAAGATGAAGGAAATAGTTAGTGTTATAAAAATTCCTTCAAATTATGGTTATGAAGTTGATGCCTCTTATCGGTAATGGTGCCATGTTTTGGACACATCTACCATGATATGATGTAAAAGTATATTAAAAACCTAATATTATATATTATAATAGAGGGGACCAAATCTAGTCTCCAAGGAGTGGTGAAAAATAATTTTTTCACAATTAATAAAAAGGTTTTGGGTGATTTTTTGGTTGAAATAAATATGAGTAAAATTAAATAAGTGAAATTTGATAAAGTGTTGATTAATGATTAGTTAAAGGGTTGGATTACCAATTATAATCTTATCCTAGTCTTAAAAAATTGTTTACTCCTCTTCTTATTAACCGATAAGTGAAATAATACACAATCGCTTTATCCTTCACCTTAGGTTGAGAAAAAATGCGATGTTTAATCAATAAAAATCACCAATGATCAACCATTATTCATATGTGTATGGGAATATGTTAGATGATATCTCAATAATAAATTGTCCATAAACTATTCAATAAAATCCCAATCAAATTAATGTACTCCCAAGTAATTAAAAATATAATTCACTCCCTTCCACACATGTATCAAAAAGTTTCTAGATACTCACTACTCAAGATTGCTTATTCCACTATATATAAGAAAAATTAAATGGAGGGATAACTAGGATTATCAATACAAGATGTAAAAAATTAAAAGGAAAAATAAATATAATATAATCATATTCAAAATAATAACCTTCCATTAAATACAAAAAAAAATATAAGAATAATTTTATTCAATTAAGTATATAATCAATCACTACAAAAGGTTTATTCTTCCCCTTCCCTGATCATTAAAATGTTTTAACTCTCCATGTGATAAGTTTCATGCATTTAAAGGGAAAATGTAAAATAATTCAACAAAAAAAAACTGAAACTTTTATTGATTGCCCTTTCTACTCATTTTTCTTCCCCCTTTTATATATTATTATTCCCTTATAAATGGTAGTACAGTATTGTGGGATTAAATCCTCTTTGATTTTAAAACTATCTTTATATATTTCAAGCTACCTAAAAATACAAATCTTTATATTCTTAATCACTTTAAATATTCTTTGTGAACATATTCCCTTATTCTCCATTGGATTAACACTTGTGTTCAAACATTGAAATGTGAATATCTTTTTTTCAAAGTATCTCAACATTCAATGAATTGTATCTTTGATATGATCATTACGACAATAGTTGTTTAAGTGATTGAAAATATTTAATTCTCAATGAAATTATAGATTTTATAATTTTGTGAAGGATAAAACCTTTATGTATCTCCTTATGTGTCCTAAAAACTCTTATATATAAATTGAATAACCCTTGTGGTAAAGGAAATTACCCTTACATATCACTTGGGATATGAGGTACTCTTATATATCATAGGGGACCCTAACTCTTCACCTCTAGTGGAAAAATAAAATTTAATAATTATCAACTAAATACTCTTATGTATTAGTTAGGCCAAATTTAAGGTTTTCCCCTTTATTATTCTCATGCAACATCTTCCTTAGTTCACCCAATACATAAAAAATATCTCATATATAAGAAATATGAATTTTAAAAAATTAATTTTTTTTATTAATACATTTATTAATTTCCTCATACATTAGAAAAATAATATCATTTGTAATATATAAGATATGATTCTCATATATAAGAAAATATTACCATATGTAATATTTTTTACTTATCAAGATTTTTAATTTAGCTCATATCTATCATTTTTCTGACCAAATGTAATATAAATTTCATTTCTATATTTTGACTCTAAATCTATTCAATTTTTTTTCAAAATGATTATAATCTAAATAAAATAAATTAAAACCCAAAATTTATGCCATTTTTCAATTAAACTCCAAAATATTCCTATAAAATAAATATATAATTATTTCCTTTAAAATATAAAAATGGTGGGAATTAAATCATTTAATTTCAAAGTCAAAGATATGAAAATATATGTTATGTCTAGGGACATATGAGGTGATCTCAAATTTTTCTTGTTCTTTAATTTGTGAAAGGATCGTAAATTATTAGCTTTTCTGATGTAGACTGGTCTAGTGATGTGCAAGACTAAAAGTATACAAGTGGTGGGGTATTATTTATTATAAATAAATGTATAAGATGTATGAGTAAAAATAGGATATAAAATATCTTAACATGATAGAAATAGAATATATCTCAGTAACCAAAGCATTCACTCATATTCTATGGATAAAGAAGCAATTGGAGGATATTGTTGAAGAAGTGAAATAATCTATAGTTATATTTTGTGATAAAAATAATAAAATTTAACTTATGAAAAATCCAGTACACCACTCCCATATGAAATATTTAACACCCCAACTCTAATAACTCAAATATGGTTGTTATCTTACAACCTTGAATTGTGATATAAGAGATGAGATCCCAAAGTATTGAATAGTTTAATAGTATTTAGAGACTATATTCTTACATGATTCTCACATTACAATTGAAAACAAGAAAAATAAAACTTAAATTTCTTGTGAAAACTTTATTTTTTATTCAAGTGTATCATTGAAATAATTAATAAATCCCTTCTCGGCATCCTGGGGAAAGAAAAACATAATAAAATGTGAGCTCATGTTATTAGTAAGGGAAATCGTACAATAAAATCTTTCATATAATAAATAAAGCATGAATAATATTATAGAGATAAACAATAATAAAATTTTCCATATAAATAATATTATAAAAGGGAAATATAACCATGTATGTCATAACATCACAAATAATCACATGCATAATGTCAGACATCGTAATATTACTATTAAGGCCTCAAGTTAAGACATCATACATATGTAGGTAAGGAGTTCACCAAATACCCAAGCTAGTTTATCTCATGGGACCTACTAATACATATAGGGGGTATAATGGTCCCCTCCCATCACTAACTATTCCCTATACATCAATAATATGAAATAAATTAACAATGATTTAATACATAATAAATATAAACATTCATATTAAAAAGCTAGCATATGAAATGGTAATATTTTCCCAATAAATCAAAATAGAAACATGATAATAAGACATATTGAGTAATATAGTGTTTGGTATCATTAGATTATATGCCCCAAAAATAATATGATTCGTCAAAGTTATTTTAAATAGATGAAAATACTTTTAAAAGATCACTGGAATATTTCTTGAGGAAAATACCCTTTTTATTTTGAAATCATATATTTAAAATATAAATATTTCTAGAGTAATAGGAAAATCTTTTTATTTGAAAAAAATATGTAAAATTGTAAAGTAATCTTTGAGTTAATGAATATTCATCATGGTGGCTAAATCAGTTTGTGCGATAAATGTTAAAACAAATATTTTTCTCACACCTTTGGTAAAAAGTACCTTATTTTAAGAATTATAAGAAAAATACTTTTAAAAAGTTTTATAGAAAATAAAACATGGGTAAAAATTAATTTAATTAATAATTTTATAATAGTAAAATCATTCTTGAAAACATTTTAAATAAAATATAAATATGGAAGAAAAATATTCCCAATAGAATAGAAAAATAAAGTTGATTTTCCATAAAAACATTCTTTAGGAATTTTGAGTACATACAAAGATAAAAATGAAATTAAAACATGTAATTTATATAAATAACCTGAATAAAATAAAATAAATAATATTTTGGAGATATATATCATATAATTTCATCATTGTAAATTTAATCATAAACGATCCCGGTAAAAAGTGAGATTGTATAAAACCATTACCACTTTGGTAACATTTAAATTATAATTCCTATGAAAGAAATAACTTCAACTGAAAAATTAAATACCATGAATATAAATATATTAATGATATAACATATAAAATTTTTAGTATATACACCACATGAAATAAAAAATTGTTGAATACGACAAATGCCTCACAAATCCAAAAGTGAGATAAGAAACCCTTATCTTAGTTCTGAATTGATCCATAATTGAATTTAAAAACCAATATAATAAATTTAAATTGATTATGATTTTAAAAAATAATAATATTCATAATTATAATTCCATAAATGTCTTAATTATTGTATCTTATCATCCATTCATTAACAATACTTTATTATCACTATTTTTTTGAGTGTTAACTACTTTGTTTTTCATATGTTTCGGTTTTATAGTTATGTTCCTTGCATCTTGATCATGGTTTCATAATCACCATAATATTAATAATGATATAAATATAATATATATTCATTATATACGTATTTAAAACCATCCATAAAATATATATATAGAAAAATGAATTGCACTGTTCATGTAGACAGTAGTTTGTACATACGCATGAACGTTGTTTTCATTTTCTAATGAAAAGAAGGAAATAAAGAAAAATAATTATTTATCATTAATTTATCATAATTATATTATAAATATAATATAAATTTATTATATCCATTATTATATCCATCAATGTGTGGTGGTCATGGAAAATTAATCATATCGCTATGTGGTGGTGGCAGCCCACAGATACGCATAACTGATAATCTTCATTTCTCATTTGATGGAAATCAAGTAGAAAATGGTTTTAACACAATCATAATAATATCTTGGTATATTTATGACACTATATTCATTATGTTATGATTTATACAATATATTTATATGAATTATAATAAGAAATAAACTTTGAAAGATTCAGGTAAAATGATTATCTCTTCATTGAGAGACCTCCTTTGGCTTACACCTTAAGCCTTCTTAGGAGGGTCTTAGGGTAAAAACAGAATCTCAAGAATGAAAATAAATAATATAGGAATGTTTTTTGTTATTTAGTTTTTGATATATATGGCTCAATTATTTTTTAATATGGGATTAGAATAGATGTCATTTTATAAGTGAGGTCTAGGACACACATGGAATTACTTAAAATTTTTAATTAATATAAAATTATTTTATTGTTAAAGTGGAATAAAATGGAAATTAATTATAATTTAAGATAATATATAGTCTAAATATATTAAAACAATAATATTTATAAATGTTTTAATGTAATTTTTACACTTATCTCTTAGTTTAACCCCTGATAAACCATTTTAACCATAACCGTGGTAACAAATTTTTACTATTTTTAGTATTCATTAAGACTAAAAATTAAGTTAAAGTTGTTACTTAATATTAATTATTATCATTAAAAATATATAATATATTTTAAAAAATTCAATTTAAATAATTAGTAAAAATTAATTTTAAAATATCTTCATAAAATGCAATGAAAAACATTTTTAGAAAACTGTTTGATTTAAGCATAAAAATGATTTTTCAGAAAAATAAAGTATAATTTTGATTAAAATGGAATTAATTGGATTATATTAAATAAAATGAGACTTATTTTTCTTTAAAACCAAACCAAACCAAAATTAACCTTGTAAATATTTTATTTGAAGAGAATTACTAAATACAATTTTTATTTAAACAAATACATTACTTACCTTTCCAAAATATTAAGCATATATTTATAATTTAAACATTATATTTTTATATAGATTATATAAATTATTATATATATATATATATTTATATAATAAAGTTTTAATAAACTTTCATGTTATTATTATATCATTATATTGTCCAAAAATTGGAATTTTTTGCAAAATTGGTATTTTTTGCAAAATTGGTATTTTTTGCAAAATTGGTATTTTTTACTATTCATGCAAAAAATAAACTATTTTTAACATATATATAAAATCACCCTAAGATAATTTTGAAATGATAATTTGGAAAATAAATTTCATTTTTTCATATAAAATTTCTTAAAATTTCATAAAATAATTCTAATTATTCTCACATAAAACACCTAAAAATATTTTTACGAAGAATGTATTCTTATGAAATAAAATGAAAATTTTCTTATACATTGCCTTGTAGAAACAATTAGATGCATGGAAACATTTTTTTATTGAATTAATTATTTGTATTAAGGAAATAATTTATAAATTTATTTCATAATTTGGTTATTCCTATTAATACCCACTAACCCAAAGACTTGAGGTTGTGTGTGGTGCGCACTGTCGAACATAGTATTCATTTAAAGAAAAATAAAATATTGGGGTGTTACATTACCCTCTCCTTATATAAATTCTTTCCTCAAAACTTTAATTCCTTTTTATCATCTCATGAAATTTTAGGAGATTTTTTTATGAATTTTAATTCCAGGTTAAGACTAGAGAACTTATTATTTCATAAAAAACAATATGTATACCTTTAAAAGACTTATACTTGTGAATGTGTTCATAGAAGATAACCTTAATAATTAATTGGTAATTTCAATACAAAACTTGATATATTTAACTTTCATTTCTTTAGTTTCAGAAATTATAAGAAAATATAATAACTTGATTCCCTTAAACTTTCTAAGTGAATTTTTTTCCTTTGATTAAGTATTTTAATCAGTCTCCACTTATGATTCTAATGATGAATGACTAATAGGAATTTTTCATCCTTAAATCATGAAAATCAACCTTAAATGGATCTCAATATCCATAGAATAATGAAAAGTTATCCCAATCATCTAAAATGATTATAACAAGTTAGATAATACTCAATATGAATAAACCTTCTAGTGAATAAGTAATACATTAATTCCTAAAACATCATTAATAAAACCCATATAAATGATATGATACTATAACTATTTAAATTATAATACAAATAGTTCAACATATATTATTTTATACCTCATATATTTATTCCTAAATCCTCACAAATAATTAAACCCCAAAATCATGTTTATGTAAAATCCAAACATTGGTATAACAACCATATTTGAAACAAGGAAAAAATGTATCTTAATATAAATTGATCAATATATTCTCATTATAACTCGATTCCCACCAAGTTTCTTTATTTAAAATTCCTTCTTTATTGTTTTAAGAAATTATTTGATATCCATGAAAAATATAAAATAGTGCATAGATACAGAATCAAATAAAGCATTATTGTATGATAAAGGTACCTATTATCAAAAATTAAGGGATTTTAACTTCATTTGTAGTAATTACATAAGCTTTTAATTTCTCTCTTATCCTTTTATATGGTAAATTACATTGATTATTGTGGAATTTATATGTATAGTTTCCCATTTCCTTACAATTAAAACATTAGACATTGGTGGATTATTTCTTTCCCTCTCATTCACATGCATAATGGCCTTTCTCACCATACTTAAAGAAAACTATCTTTCCCACAAAAAAATAAAGTACCAGGGCGTTTCTTTCCAAAATTACCACATGTGGTAAGTTTTATTCATCTCTTATTTTACATTACCTCATTTATTTTTTCTTAGTTCTTAGTCATCTTATCCTTATCTTGATTTCCTTTGAAAATATAAGACTTAGAAAATTATATATATTTTCTAATGTAACTTTATACAATATCATCATATAAAGAAAAAGTTTGAGAGATCAGTTCCCCTCAGAGTCTTATCTTAAGACCATCAAATAAATGTTCATTATTACTTTCTATATTATATACATACTTCATATCATGCCTTGATAGGATTGTAAAGTTTTTCTCATACTCAGTAATACTTTCCACTTCCTTCTATCTTATATTGAGTAATTATATTTACTTATAAACTCATTGCTCCTGAAAAAATATTTTTTCAAATAATATCTCAATGAAAGTATTCAATTACATTTTCTATATATCCTCCTCTGATTTAAATTTTGAATTAATGACCACCATTTATCAATATCTTCCTTTACCAGAATAACTTTCTCCCTTATATTACTTAACAAATACAAGAATATATTTTCAAGGGGCTTGATCCATTGTTCATCTATCAGTGGATTAATATTTCTATTAAATGATGTAGGCTTATTCCAAATGAATAGGTCCAACATCAATGGATAATGTTGAGTAGAAATAGGTGGTTTGATATGAAAAATGTTATTGGTAATAACTTGATTTGATGGTCCTAATATAGTCATAATTTGTTCAGATCCAACTCTATCCATATTGAATTTATCATGAGGTAAATACCTATATTGATTATGGGTGTTGACACATTTTCTATTCCTTCCTTTAGGCACCATTTATAAAAAAATTCATACACTATATTACTTTATAACATTATGAATCATAGTCTGTAATTCCAAATCTGGTGAAATACATAACATAAATTAAATATTTATGCATTATTTATCTCAAAATCATAATCTTAGTAACATTGGGAATATCTTAAAATCATAAAAAAATAAAATCTCTCATAATGGTTTGTTAAGATAATGTGAATCAACCAAAACATATCCACTAGGAGTGTCTATCTATGAGTGTTGTCTTAGGCCCACTTATTGTGAACTGAATGAAGATCGAGTTGATACTCAACTATCTTTTTTGGGATTTTTACCATTAGGTGTATCTATTCCACAACCGCATCCACTTTCTAATATCTTGATATGGATATAATTTCTAGTAAACCACACCTTCTCTAACAACAAAAACATTATGATAGTATCCTATACTTAGACTCATCCTCGAAGTATTTCATAGGGTCATGTTATCTGATCTATATTTTCCTAAATCTAGTTCCCAAGGTTTATAATAAACTTTATTTGATGCCAATTGTAATACCCCAATTACAGTAACTTGAATCCAATTTTTATATTACTACATTTTCACAAGATACAAGAGATAATATCTCAATAGATAGAATAGTTTAGTAGTCTTAGAAGACTATATATCTACCTGATTCTCATATTACATTTTAAAAAATGGAAATAAAACTTAGAGTTCAAGTGATAACTTTATTATTTCTTCTATTATATCCCAAAAATCCTTCATAAATCCCTTCTTGATATCCTATGTAAAATAAAATATAATAAATGGTATACTTGGATTCTCAGTAAAGGAAAGTGTACAAAAAAATTTGTCATGGAATAAAAAAAGTATAAATAATAAGATAGAGATGGACAATAATATAATATTAAATATAAATAATATCATAAAATGGGAATATACCCATTTATTTCATAACAACATAAAAAATCACATGGATAATAATAACCTACTTTATAATAATAGAATTCATAATTTTAGACATCATAATATTTCTGTTAATGCCTCATTCCAAGACATTATATATAAATATATAAGAAGTATGCCAATTACCCAAACTAGTTTGTCTAATGAGAACTATCAATGCATATATGGGATATATTAGTCCCCCCTCATGACTTACTAATTTTAATTCATTCATAATATTAATTAAATTAAAAATAATTCAATGCATAATCAATATAAAAAATCGTATTGAAAAACTATCATAAATGTTAATATTTTTCCCAGTCAATCATAAGAGAAACATTATCAAAATATATATGAATTAATTCATTTTTTGGTATCATTATATTATATCCCCATTAAATCAAAATATATATTAATGGATGTTGACATAGGTAAAAATAATTTTAAAATATCACTAGAACATATCTTGAGGAAAATACCCTTTTTGTTTTGAAATAAATTATTTTAAATATAAAACCTCCTTAATATTATGAAAAAAAATATTTAAAATGTACCACATAAAATTTTAAAATAATAATCAAGGTAAAGAAATTTGTTTGTGGTAAATGTTAAAATAAATATTTCATTCATACCTTTGGTAAAACGTACATCATTTGGAAAATGATAAGAATATCCCTTTTAAAAAAATTATAAAAAGTTAAACGTGGGTAATAATGAATTTAATTAATCATTATATAATATTAAAAATATTATTGAAAACATTTTATAGAAAATATGAACATGGAAGAAAAATTTTCCCAATCGAATAGAAAAAAGTCGGTTTTCCTTAAAAACATTATTTCATAATTTTGAGTACATAGAGGGAGGAAAATGAAAGGAATGATTTTAATTTATAGAAATAATGAAATGATAATAAAATTAATAATATTTTTTATAGATATATCATATAATTTTATTATTTAAAATTTAAGTATAAACAATCCCGGTAAAAAGTGAGATTGTAATACAAAACCCCTCCCACTTTGATAACTTTTGAATCATAACCCCCATAAATGAAATAAATTAAAATGAAACATTAAATAACATGATTATAAATATATTAATGATATAACATATAAAATTGTTATTATATAAACCACATGAAATAAAAAAGTGATGAATATGGCATATTTTCCATGATATAAAAGTGAGATGATAAACTCTTACCTCATGTTCGACTTGATTATTAAGTTATTTTAACCTTCTGTATAATAGATTTGAATTTATTATAATTATATAATAGAATAATATTCATACTTGTAATTCCATACATGGTTTAATTATTTCATCTCATCACCTTATCATTAACAATATTTCATTATCATCATCATTTCGGGTGTTCACTATTTTGTTTTTCATAAATGTTTCGATTTGGAAATTATGGCCCTTGCATCTTAATCATGGTTACACCATCTCTAGAATATTAATAATGATATAAGTATAATATATATTCATTATATATATATATATATATATATACATAAAATTCATAGATATTAAAATTTATTACATTGTTTAGGGAGACGGTAGTCTATATGTACGCATTAACATTGTTTTCATTTTCTAAAGAAAATAAATAAAGAAATAAAAATAATATTTTATAATTTTAAAATCATAATTATATCATATATTTCATATATATAACATATGAATTAATTAAATCCATCATTATATTTATCAATGTGAGGTGGTGATGGAAAAGGAATCATATTGTTTCATGGAGATGGTAGTCCACACATACGCATGAGCGATACTTTCATTTACAATTAATGGATAGAATATGAAAATTGGTTATCCCATAATCATAATAATATCTTAGTATATGGATGATATTTTATTCATTATTTTATGATAGATACAATAGATTTAGAGGAATTAGAATAATAAATAAACTTTGAAAGAGTCAGGTAGGATGATTACTTCTTCCTTGAGAGTCCTCCTTTATCTTACACCTTAAGACTTATTAGAATAATATTAGGGTAATAAATTCTAAATAATTAATTTAAATAGAATATTAAGTTTTTTGGATAGGTTGTGACTATGATATATGACTCAATTTTTTTTAATAAGGGGGATAAGAGGTTCCCTTTTATAAGTGAAGGGAGGGACACACATGGAATTAATTAAAATATTCAAATAATATAAAGTAATTTCCCTATTAAAGTGGAACCAAATAGAAATTAATTAAAAGGTAATATAATATAAGGTATAAATATATTCAACCAATAATATCTAGTCAATTTTAAGTATAATATTTACCCGTATCTCTTAGTTTAACCCCCCGGTTAACTCTTTTAACCTTAATCACGGTAACAAATATTTACTATATGTTACTGTTACTTATAAAAAAAAATTAAGTTGAACTTATTGACTAATATAAGTTATTATAATTCATAATATTCAATCTATTTTATAAGATTAAATTTCTATAATTTTTAAAAATTACTTTTAAGATATGTTTGTAAAATACAATGAAAATTGTTTTTAGAAAAATCTTTATTTTAAGCATAAAACTGAACTTTCTGAAAAATAAAGTATAATTATAATTAAAATAGAATTAATTGGATTATTTCAAATAAAATAAGTCTTATTTTTCTATCAAAAAAAAACTAAAACATAAAGTAACCTTGTTAATACTTGATTAAAATAAAAGAACTAAAAACAGTTTTTATTTGAGCAAAAAAATTACTTAGATTTCCCAAATGTCAGGAATATATTTTTAAGTTCAAAATTGTATTTTAATATAAATTATATTAATTATTAAATATAAATTTTTTTCTATAAAAAATATTTCATAAAATTTCAAGTTACTATTATATCATTATATTGTCATAAAAGTGACATTTTTTGTAAAATTAGTATTTTTCACTATTCACCCAGAAATCAACAATTTCTAAAAAATGTCAAAAAGTCACCCTAATATAATTTTGACATGATAATTTCCAAAATAAAGTTCATTTTTTAAAATAATTTTTTAAAAAATTACATAAATTAATTCTAATTATTCTCACATAAAACACCTAAAACCTTTTTTAAGATGAATGTATTCTTATGGAATAAAATGAATTTATTCTTGTACTTTGACTAGAAAAAAATAACCAGGTGAATTTAAACTTTTTTATTGAATTCATTATTTTTATTAAGAAAATACTTTCTACATATATTTCATTATTTTTTTATTCTTATTCATACCCTTCAACCCAATGGCTAGGTTATAACAGGCATATTTTAATAATATTGTTTCATGGTTTTTTAAGCAATGGTTACATGTAGTGTATGCTATAAAATGAAATATTCATTTAAAGGAAAATAAAATCTTGAGGGTGTTACAAAGCATATTTATATTATATATATTTTTATCAAAGAGAATGTGGATCAACGAGTGATCAAAATGGAGTATGTTGCAATTAATCAATAAAGGGAATACATTATGACTAAGCCTTTGTCCACTCCAATATTTGAGAAGCATCATTTCAAACATGGTGTTAAACCACCTACCATAGCTTGGGAGATTTGAATATTCCACTATTTTCATTTGAAAGTATTGTTTTACAATGATTTTTGATGTTTTTAATGTTCTTTCCCTTTATGTTTATTTTCAAAGGGGGATAATTATTATGATGTTGGTAAAATTCGATGAAAAATATATTTTTGGTGTTGTTAAGTGAAAAAATGGGGAGAAAATGCTTTTGTACATAGTTCTTAATTGTCTCATTAAGTAGGATTAAATGGTATGAAAGTCAAGGGAGTACATGGTATGAATGTTAAGGGAAGATAAAATCAATAGGGAATGAAACTTGTATAATCCTAAAGACAAGGATAGTTAAAGAAAATTTTGTGCTGGAATGGGATTGAATGAGGTATGTCACGAGGAAAATAATATGCTCTTAAAATCTGGTTTTCTATATCGATCATTTCTCAAATATACTTTAGTGATGGATGAGTCATTTTATTGTCATATAGAAGTAGTAAAATGTGTTTAATGGATTTAATTTCACTTTGGATTGCCAAAAACTCCAAAGGGGGAGAATGTTGGAACCAAGGTAATTAATAATAAAGTTTGATAGAATCATGATATTTATCAAGATAATTATGGACAGAACAATATGAATTTTATTGGTCGATAAAGAAGTTGGGTATGTTTTTTTTAAATCTACTTTTTGGTAATAAATCTCAGTTGAAAATGAAGTTTGAATTCATAGGAAGATGTTTAAAAAATTATCCATTATGATAAGAGTTTCCAAGAAACTTTTAATCGTGATTAGATTTAAAATCTTATGTGAAAATTTAATGTGAATAGAAAATTTTTACTAAAGTAAATATTCTTCATGTACTTGTGTATTTAGAGAAAAGTGTAAATATTAGAAAAAATTTTGATTTTACAATGAATTTTTCTGAAAAATGTTGAGTAAATGTATAATTTTTATGGGAAAATAAAATGTTAGAATTTTTATGAAAGAATTACACAATAGTATTTTCATTAAATGGTTACATGAAAGAAGGATTTAGTGAAAGAATTAAATGGATATAGTATTGTTTTCTAAGAGAAAGTGGATGTGGTGTGTGAATCGTAAAAGGTGGATCTTACACAGGTCTATGAAAGATTTATGTAGTGGAAAATTCAAAGAAAATTAAGGAAATTTTTGAAATATTTAAAAATAGTTAGAATCATTTATGAGAATAGGAAATGTATTTACATGAACTATGAAAGAAGGAACTTATGTGAAGCTATTAAATTGAATCCATTTTTATATAGAGCTTTTTTATCAATAAAAAGGAATACTATTTTTTAGAATGATAAATTCTTATAAAAATTAAGTTTTATAGGGTCCTTTTTCTATTTATTGGATCATAACCACATTATTTGAAATATATAATGAATTAAAGAAAAATTATAGTGAATTAATCTCTTTTATTTCAAATAGAAGAATTAATCTCTTTGTTTTTCAAAAGAGGAAAAACCCATGAAGAAGCTATATGGTAAATAAAACCATGAAGAACTTATGTGGTAGAAAAACCATAAATAATATACAAGGTAGAAAGAACTATGGAGAAATTAAATGAATTCTAGATTTTAGTGAATAACTTTCATAATGAACAGCACATTATATATAACATATTTATTAAACATCCTGTGACATAAATCTTACTTAGAAATCATTTTTTTGTGTAAACCTAAATGTAGGTTCATCTAGGGTTCTATATTATTGATGGAGATTATTCATTAAGATAATACATTTCATTATAGAATCATATTCTAGATTTCATTATATAAATCATGGTATAAATTCTTGTTAATATAGAAGTGACCTTCATATTGATAAAATAATAATACATCCATCTAAAGAAGTTACTGAAGGAGGAGTCCAGAAGAGTTTCCCAAGGGAGGCATTGTGTTAGTCCCTAAAATCAATTATAAAGTTAGTAATCCAAGAATTAAGTGAACTTGAAAAAAACATTATATCCATTAAACTAGTTCATTGTAGTGGATTTTATCCCATTAAAACATTTTTTATGTGTTCTCCTTGGACGGAAACCTTAGAAATGAACCAACTAAATTTTTTGTGCATTGTTTAAGTTTTATTATTAGTGATTATGATGTATGTGAAATTAATTTTGATAGGATTAATGAGTTCCTATAAACATTATAATAATATCCAATTAAAAATAAGAAAAATTACACACCATAATTCACCCCATACCCTCTTAGGGTGTGTTTAGGCCTCTTGGTTGCAATAATAAGAATATATATATATTGATATTTTTAGTATGAAGATGATATTGATGTTTTATATATGGGTATAAATATTTCCTTAATATTTTTTTCAAGTGTAATGTGTTACATATTTATTTTATATACTGATTGAGCAAGTATGCTAGACTTTGGTGACTTGGAATGGGCTCTCAATGACTTATCATGGTCCAAACCTTTCCCTATTCCCTATGATGTAAATTCAAGTTATCCTGAATCTAGTATAAATTATTCACTTTCCCCCAGGATGGGTATTTTACCCTTAAAACCTTATGCTACTTCATAGGGATGGGATGCAAGATTTGTTTTCCCTACTAGTATTATATCCTGAGTTTTTTCTCAAAGAAGATAAACTCAGGTATAAACTCTCTTCTTATAGGGGAGTATTTTATTGTAGTATGTATTAATTTATAAGATGTTATTTGTTTTGTTTTTTACCTTATTTGATGACCTCTTATAAAACTATTTCTCTATATATGTGTAAATGGGTATATTTATTCATGAATACACCAATTTATTCACTGTATGAGTTGAGACACCATTGGTGGTGCCCAAATGAGTGTTTATTCTCATAACCTGCATGGATACCTAAGTGGATATACATTTCCACTTACTATATTTTATTTATAGATAGGTAAATTTTATCCATTGTATGTCTATGGTTAGAATGGTCTTCGATATTATATGATCTTATTAGACTGCTATGGTTTGGGATCATGGAGGCCACTTTTAGATAGAGATTTTATTTTGGCATATTTCCTTTCCTTCTAGTGGTGCCTAGTTTGTTATAATGTGTGTGACTCTAGTAGAGTCTCCCTATCTATATGTGACTCTATATATTTCTTGTACTCATATAGAGATTATTTTTTTCTTCTATCCAATGTTATTTTTTACTTATCATGATTTTTATTATTTTGGAAGAATTTGACATATGGAAAAGTCATGCCAAACAATTTGGTATAATATGGAAATTACTTACTCTTTAAATATAAGTTGATAAATCATTACCCAATGGTGTTATGAGACTCATAGTTTATTCACTAACCCATGGAGATTGGGGGGAACTCTTAGGGTCAATTGTGTCCTGATTTGAGTATTATTTGGGTATTCCTGTCAAGATCATTCTAAGTGGTATTAGAGTGGTGTTTTGGGGTTTTCTAAGATTTTATATTTCTAGACAGGACATGGGATATCAAGACATAGTGGGGTATATTGTTCTCATGTCTAGCCAGTATGGATGTGGTTGAAACATAAGTTACCAAGGAATTATGAATGTTTTTATAGGTGTTGTAAGTATGTGTGAGCTCTTGAGTTTAGTATCTTGAAAATTAAATTTTGGTAACTTAGTAAGAGGTTAAGGGATTTTATGTATCATATTTTTTAATTGGTTCATGAATCATATATTCTAGTGGAACATTATGAAATGTGTGTCTCATTTATATTATAACTAATATATGTGAATGGATTTAACTAATTAAATAATAAGTAATAAAATAATTATAATGGGGTGTTGGTACAGTGGTGACTAATACCTATACGTGGTATCATTTCTTTAGTAATCATATATTCGAACCCCAATTCCCCCTTTGTGGGGATTTATTAGTGGAAGGGTCACAATTCATTTGTAGGATGCATCACTTATTGGTCAGGCTTCTGACGGATTCTCTAAGTCCAAGTAGGGTGGTCGCAATGTGTTGTATTTACCTGGGGATGGGTTTGTTGGTCTTTAGGATAGTGATGTTTTGTAAAATAGGTGTGTTTTCATCTGTAGAGTAATTGGGGAGGCAAAATGGGTTGTGGCGTAAGGGTTGACTATGACATTAGGAGGGATCTACAAGAGGCATCCAACGGTGGCAATGTTCTGTGTTCTAGGTGTGAAGTCAATTGTAAGGAGATGGGGTAGGCAGTAACATGGGATATAGATTATGGGGAAAATTCGGTATCAAGTGGGATCTGGGGGAGGCATCCAGCTATGGGGTGATTTATGGGTGGAAGACATATGATGAAAAGTGAGCCTATTGGAAAGATCTAGGGCTCATGGTCCAGTGGGACTTCAGACAATGTAATTTGGTCTTAAGGCTATTTTTCATGGTACTTAGTTCTCTTAGACCTATGGTCCATTTAATAGGTTCCCCTCTACATATAAATAAATAATTTATTCCTTTTTTTAATAATAAAAAGAGGATTCATTACCAACATTATAAAAAATGAGTAATAATGTAATCAACACTATCCTAAATACCGAATTAGGTGTTATCTAATTAATTAAACTCACCCACATATTACTATGTTGAGATTGGGGATTTACACCTTGTTTAAATATGTACTATAAAATATCCATATATTTTGGATTATTGATCATTCTTCTTGTATCCTATTTGGTATTCTACAACTGATAATGATTCTTTTTATTTATCTTACATATTTCTATGATATATGTTTTTCATCATATATAATCAATTCTGGGAAACCTGTTAGTTCTTTAAGTAAATAAAATAATTTTCTAAAATAATTTTATAAATGGAAAATATTTTTGAGAGTTGATGGATATTTAGGAATTTTTTTATTTTTGGAAAATTAAATTGGGGATGTGTTTTCTTAATATGACATGAATAAATTTTATAAGATATGATGTATTGGAAATGGTTTTGACATGCAATTTGAAATATAATTTGATTATCTATGAAGATTTTCTAAAATTGAAAATATTTGATGAACTAGGAAGTTTTATTTGGAATTGAAAGTTTAATTGATGTTGAATTTATAAGGTTTGAAGTTTTTAAGAGAAGAATTTTACTTATGCATTTAAAATGAAAATGTATCTTTAGTGAAATCATTTTTAAAAGTGATTTTTTTTTTGACAAAATGGAATTTAGCAGTGGGATAGGCATAGATAAATCCTAAATAATTCTCATAGTGGGGTGTAATAAGAGTTGGGATAGTTTATTTGATGTTGTTTTAGTAATTATCAATATTCTTTTATATTTTTTTAGTGGTAAATTCTAGAGGTATTTGTTGTTTATATTGATTTTTTAAGTTATGCATTGGAATTTTGTTAATTCATAAATGGTGTTCTAATACTCTCTCATTAATTTTCTTCTTGGGTATTAAATACCCTTAGTGATTTTGGGGACTTTATTTTGGGTAGTCACACATTAGAATCATAATTGATGGTTTTGGATATGTATTAACATGTTAATTGAGAGTATAACCCTTTAGTATTATAATCATTTGGTGTTGGGTTATTATAATGGTTTTAGATGTTTCGTATCAAAAGTGAGAAATGTATTCATATAATTCATTAGGAAATAAATTATTTCCTAACGACTATGTGATATGGTGATTCTTGGATGGGATATTGGTTTGGTTTTTCAAGGATGAAAAGTATTATGATGAGGAGGTTGTAAAGGCCCATGTCCTAGTAGATTATATTAAAGGTGTAATTTAGATTGATTATGGTTTTTAAGTGATTGAGGATAGGTTTTGTTGATTTTTTTATAGATAGGGGTTTATTTTTCATTTTATAATTTATCCATTCATTTTAAGGTTTGAAGATGGAATATTGGGTGCATTTGGATGTGGTTGAAGGTGGCATGGGAAGACTGGGGGTTCAGGTATGTTAGGATTGGTAACACCTAAAGTTTAGAACTACAAGTGGAATTGGGTACCATGTGTGAAGTATGAGTCCTTGGTAAGTGGTATAGAGCTGAGGATGGCATGGAAGTTCCATCAGGTACCTAGTAGTTATAATACCCAAGACTCTACTATAGTAAGTAAATTCTATATCCTGAAACTACTGCACAATGCACACTCTAAAGAACCTTTATTCATGAATTTATTTAAATTTTAAATTTTTTAATTTTAAATTTATCTAATTAAATTTATTTTTTATTTAATCATTTTAAAATTAGCTTAGAATTAATTTTTTATCTTTTTTTAGTAGGTGGGTTTTTCCTTAAAAAATACAATTTTCATGAAACATGTAATTTTTATGACATTATAATTATATAATAATGACCTAGAAGTTTAAAAAACCTTTTATGTAATAAATTTTTAATTATAAGTAATAAAATTATTCATTTTAAAATATTATTTTAACATATAAAACTTATGGAAAACTTTTTTATAACTAAATTAAAATGTTACTTTAATAAAAAAAAGTTTTCAGTATTTTCTTTGAATCAAGTATTTTCATGGTGAGATTAGGTTTTGGATTACCTTTAAGTACTAATAACCTTTATTTTTTATAATAAATAATTTTATTTCATTAAAATTACTATCTAAGATAATTTTATCATATATATAAATTTAAATCTTAAAATTTTATTTTTATAAAAACTATTATTACAAAATTAATATTGTTTGTCTTAAAATTAAATTTTAACACCTTAAGAAATTGTATTTGATAAAATCATTTTATAATTTTGAAATTATAAGGATAAAATTATTTAAAGTGGCCAATCATAATATTTTCCTTAAAATTAATTACCAAGGTTAAAAATTAATTACCAAGTTAAAAAAAAGTTAAAAAATTGAAAGAAAAGGCCCTCGTGGTTGTCTAAAAAAGGATTAGTTGAGATGAGTTTCAAACCAAAATCACTTTACCCTAATATGTTTTCAATTTTTGGTCATTTACCCTTTAATATTAACTTTACATTATTTTAAATTTAAATGTTACTCCCAAAACCACCCTTCTCTTAATTTATTAAAGAGTAACACCCACACCACTTCAAGACTCACCTTACCTTCAAATTTCTACTTAAAAATATACCAATTTTACTATTATAGAAACCTATCCCATGTTAAAAATAATATTTTTACCATTATCTAGAATAATTACTTCATTTCCCAAGGATAATTCAAAGAAAAATTCAAATCCTAAACATGAGTATTAACAACTACTTAGCTTTTCTTCTTAATTATATTCATTAAAATTTATTATATACATAATAATATAATGATATTAGTATTATTTATATACTATAATATTACAATATTAAGGTTATTATCATTCTATATTCATATATCCCATCCATTAATAAAAATTAAATCGTTGTTCGTGTGTATGTGTGGACCACCACTGCCACAAGAAATGAAATTCATTTTTTATCACCACCTATAATTTATGGTTTTTAGAATGTATTTAATTTTAAAATATTATATTTGTGATATAAATAATATTTTTTTAATAAAAATTGGATAACCTATTAATTATATGATCAATAAATGATCATTGTTAATTCAATCATTCAAAACAGGTGTCTTAAGAGGAAAATATTTTATTTAAATTATATAATATTTTCATATCCATTTATTTTTATTCTAATTGCTTTATAATTATGATATATCACACTAATAAAAACTAAATAATATCTTTATTCTTATGTTATAATGATATTTAAACAAAACCACCAAATTATCATTCATTAAATCGAGGTATGTTCGTGTTTTGGATAGTTTAACCACCTACTTGAACAATACTGCGATTTTATTTCATAAATGACCATGGGAACATAATTACTAGTATAATATAATATAAATTTGTAAATAATTATTTTGTATTCTATATATGTTATATCAATATTTAATTCATTAATCATGAAAACACTCTTTGATCGTCAAGAATCACCAAAATATGTTTGTTACCGATTTCATCTCCAAGGATAAAGAATAAAAAAATAATTGTGTGGTGACCAGTACTTTGATCATAAAATAAAACTTAGACAATGTTTTCTTTCTAGATCTTCACTCTCTTTTCTATCTTCCATGTTTTCCAAAAAAACATCAAATATTTCCATAACACCCTAGTAAGGGAGTTATCAATTAATACATCAAGTGGAAATATTATTGAAAGAAAGATGTGTCAGGCAGTTGAAATTATGATGCATTAGCAAACCCTATTTGAAAAATTGGTTATTAACATATGGTTTAATTTTATATGATCCTTTTTATAGATTGGGTTTCAAATTATAATGAAAAAAATATTTCCAAGAGAAGGATATTATGATTTTTTTAAGGTGAGGTGGAATCTCTTATCTTTAGAGTCATCTAAATCATGTATAGAGCCTCCCCCAGTAGCTCTATTTAATAAAATTCTAGGAATAGATCAATATCAAATGTGATCTATGGATAAGTAATATATCATAATAATAGATTATGTACTCATGATACAAAAAAAAATTCAGAAGAATTACTTTTTCATCCACTAGAGTGTGAAGTTTAGTTCTCGATTAAACTCATTGATGATGCCATGAAAATGACTAAAACTCCTTATAGAATAGAAGCAATGGAGTTAGTATAATTGAAGAAATATATATAGTATTCGTGTGATAATGGATTTATATACCCTATTTTTCACTATGGGGAGCCCTTATTTTATTCATGAAAAGGAATGATGGGTCTATTAGATTGTGTAGCAGTTATAGGGAGATCAATTACATTACTATAAAGAACAGGTATACTTTATCATGAATTGATGATTTATTTGATTAACTTCAAGGATATTAATAATTCTCAAATATTGATCTTATCTCTTATTATAATTATCTAGGGTGAATAAGGATGATATATTGAAGAACACATTTCAAACAATGTATGAACATTATGAGTGTATGGTAATTATTTTTTCATTGACTAGTGAACCTTATATCTTTATGGATATTATTTATAGATTATTCAAGGATTATACTAGTATATTTTTTTTGTTATTCTTTGATGATATCTTGATAAAATCTAAGATCTTTGTAGAGAATGAGATTCATTTGAAAATAATTCCAAAGAACCTTTGAAAAAAATTATATGTGAAATATAGTAAATGTGAATTTTGTCTCGATGAAGTTTATTTTATTATCCATATTGACTCTAAGGATGAAATATCTATTGAACCTTAAAAACGGTATTCAAATAATGTCCTACACTTTAGAACATAATTGATATCTAAAGTTTCCTAGGTTTAGAATGTTATTTATGGTGGTTTTTTCAAGATTTTACCTAGTTGGAAAACATGTTAACCAAGTTAGCACATAAAGGCATTAAATTCACATGGTTAAGGGAATGTGAGGAAAGTTTTGAAGACTAGAAGAGGAGATTGATTAATTAACTAGTATTAAATTTACCATCATGTAAGGAAGTATTTTTAATATATAGTGATGCATCAAATAAAGGACTTGGTTGTGTCTTTATACATAATGATAGGGTGATTTTCTATATATCAAGGTAATTGAAAATTCATGAATAGAACTATCTAACTCAAGACCTTGATTTGGAATCCATAATATTTTCTTTGAAAATATGGATACACTACCTCTATGGTGAGAGGTGTGATATATATATGGACCAAAATAGTTTAGAGTATATATTCTCTCAAAAGGATCTCAACGTGAGGTAAATAAGATGATTAGAACAACTCATGGAATATAATTTCTTAATACACTATAAACCTGGGAAGGAAGATAAGGTAGATTATGCATTGGGTGGGAGGGGATATGGATTTTTGACCATGATAAGGATTAAAAAGGATCCTATATATAGAGATATAGTAAATATGGATGCGGTGATTTTTAGGTAATGGGGTCCATCTTTCCTTTTTCAAGAAATTGAAAAATCATCCTTACTAGGAAAGATAGAGAAGTCCCAATAGTATGAAGAGAACATATAAAGGGATATTTAAATATTAATTGGTGGGAAATTGAAAGATTTAATCTATAGTGATGGAGTGTTTAAGTTTAGTATGAGGATATGTATTTCATCTATAATAGAGTTTAAAATGGTACTTCTAGATGAATAACACAGCTCAAATTTCTCTATACACCCCAGTAACACATATATGTATAGGGATTTAAGATCAAATTTATGGTGGGATGGTATTAAGTGAGACATTTTAGACTATGTGTTCAGATGCTTAGTACGCCAGTAGCTAAAGGTTGAAAGAAAACATCCTAAGGGACTCATGAAACCTATATCTATACCTATATAGAAGTGGGATAATATTACAGTAGAATTTTTCACTAGACTTCAAAAAAATACAAGGAATGAGAATGCTATATTTTTCATGGTTTTTTATCTTACTAATTCGGCCCATTATTAGAAATAATAGAAGATCTACACCATTAACAATTTGATCACATTGTTATAAAAACCATTCTCCAACAATGATATTTCCCTCTATTCAGCGTTGCACGGTTTCTCCTGGGCGTCCACATGGTTTGGCCAAACCGTGCTCCTAACTGTGTGCTTACCCAGTACCCACTGTTTTAGTTTCACAGTTTCTTATGATATTTTACATGGTTTCTATGAACCATTATCTAACTATGTACCTCTATAAAAGCCTCAAAAACCTTCCAAAACTCCTTCGGACATCATAGATCTTAATGAAGTTACTTTATATACTTAAAATACATAAATAAAGGGTCAAGTACTTGAAACATGGGGGTTCTAAATTCTCACCACCATTTTCCTTTCCATCCTGGGAAAGTAGAAGGCCAACGTTGTCCTGAAAGAATTCAGGATATTGATCCACTATTTCCTTCTCACACTCCCACATTTCCTCATCAATTTGACCATGTTATAATAAAATCCGCACTAGACCGATGCTTTTCCCATGAAAGACTTTCTCTTTACTATCCATAATTCATACTGACACATGAACCAATGTAGCATCTAGCTCTAGGTCTATGTGATACCATCAAATAATAAGGCTAGAATCAGGTTGATACTTCTTCAATTGAGGTACATAAAACACATTATACACTAAATTGAACCTGGGTGGCAGGTCCAACGGATATAACACCACACCAACCCATTCAATTATCTCAAAATGGTCTATGTATCAAGAATATAACTTGCCCTACATCCCAAAATGATGATGCTCAAGACTTGGAGATATTATCAAGAACACATGATCACTCACCTCAAATGAAAATAGTCATAAATGATGATCTTCATACAATTTATGAAAATTTTGAGCCTTCTCTATTCTTTTTTTGATCAAATGAATAATATATGTTGTCTCTTGCACAAGGCTTGGTCCAACTAGTGAAGTCTCGCCTATTTACACCTAAAAAAGTGATGAAAAGTAAGGATTCTATTATAATAATTCAAAATGATCCATATGGATTTATTCTTGATAACTATTGATGTATGAGAATTCTACTAACAATATTTTCTCCCCCCATGAGCCACCAAAATCCATTACGCAAGTCCTAATCTTTTCTTTCAACATTTGTATCATATTTTAGGATTGTCCATTCATTTGAGGATGATACATCATGCTCATAGTCAAATAAGTCCCAAGGTATTTCTATAATGACTTACAAAAATGAGATGTAAACCTGGGATCTTGGTCTAATACTATTGAGACTTGATGCCGTACCTTTTTAAAACTTCTTAGATGTAGATTTTTCACAAGTATCCCACAGTATTGGATTCACAAATAGGGATTAAATGGGATAAATTTGTGAGTTTTATCCAATATCACCAATATTGAATCATGTTTCTAAACCATCCTTGGTAGACCTATTATAAAATTCATAGTTATCTACTCTCACTTCCACATGGGAATTAGTAAATATTACAACATACCTGCTAGTTTCTGGTGTTCTACCTTAACCATATGATAGTTAAAGCATCTCAAAACAAACTCATCTACTTTTATTTTCCTATATTTCCAAAAAAATGTGCTTTCAGTGCCTTATACATTTTTTTATTCTAGTATGAACAAACCATATCTAAAGGTGGTAAGTTTTAAGAATTTTTTTCTAAAAATCCAAAGGTATGAAAATCCAATCTCAGAACCATAACACTAATCTTTCTTAAAGATTTAATCTCTCAATGGTCTTCCTACCATTGAGTTTTTACCTCAAAGAAACACATTCAAAATCATAGTTATTTTCCCCTTTAACCTTCTCAACAAAAATAAGGAACAAAAGGAAGAAATAAATAAAATCACCATAATACCTTGGTATTCAAAATCTAAGTGCATATCGTCTATCATTGACATTAACTACCATTTATCTAAAGCCTCTTTTACCAATTGACTATATGAATTTCTACTCAATGTGTCTTCCATAGTGTTCCATTTACTCGGTGTATACATTAAGTCAAATTTTAAAATTTGAAGATACTTCATCCATATTATTTTTCTTACATTCAAATATCTTTGAGAGAAAGTGTGTTTGGATCTCTTATGGTCTATAAACACCATGAATTTCCCACCAAAGAGGTAATGATGCCAAGTATTCAAAGAAAGGACCATATCATCTAATTCCAAATAGTTTTTTGGTAGTTCTTCTGATGAAACCATAATTTTCATGAGCCATAAGAAACAACCTGATCTCCTTGCATGAGAACACACCCTAACCTAGATCTTAAAGTATCACAATAATCCACGTATCTTTTTCCTGATTCTAGAAATATCATGATCGGTGTTGATGTAAGGAAAACTTTATGATCTTGAAAACAATTTTTTCATTCATAGTTCCATTAAAATAGAACATTTTTCATTGTTAAAACTATCATTGGTGCAACTAGTCATGAAATTTCATGAACAAAACTTTATTAATAACCATCCAGACCAAGGAAACTGCATATCTCAAATACATTATTTTGAGGTTTCCAATAGATTACCACCTATATCTTTTTTTGATCCACAAAAAAACCTTTTTCAGAGATAACATGGCCATTGAAACATACCTATTATATCCAAAGATCACACTTTGAAATCATGGAATATAGAAGATGATCTTGCATGATACCCAAAACCATCACCAAGTGTTGCTCATTCTCAACCTTTGTTCTAGAATACACCCGTATGTCATCCACAAACACCACCAAAAAATAATTCATATACCTTTGAAATATATGATTCAACAATTACATAAAGATATTTGGTGCATTTATAAGACCAAAAGGAAAAACTACATACTCGTAGTGGTCATATCTACTCCTGAAAGTTGTCTTCAGAATATCCTTCTTCCAAACCTATAGTTGGTGATATCCTTAACACAAATTCAATTTTAGTGAACCACTAGTATCCCCTACATTGATCAAATAGATCATCAATGCATGGAAGATGATACCTATTCTTTATCATAATTTCATTATGCTTATGATAATCTACATAAATCCTAAGAGTTACATCTTCCTTATTCATAAAAAGAACTGGTGATGCCGATGGAGACATACTAGGATGAATAAAACATTTTTTTCAACTCTTCCAACTAAACTTTCAATTCTCTTGATTTTATTGGTGTTATTCAATAATATATAAGTGAGATAAGATTAGTCCCTGATAATATATCAATTATAAACTTTGCTTCTATTGTGGGTGGAAACCGTGATAAATTATCAGGAAAAACATTTGGAAACTAATCAAAAATTATTAGAAAACTAGTATTCTTGATATCATTCACATATTCCAAGGTCAAGGGTTCCAATTGGTATGAGATAGTTCCAACTACTGGTTCTAAAAATACCACTCTACTTTCATTCACATTTCAATCTCTTCTAAATAGATTCTCAATGTCATCATCAGTTATAAAAATAACCCTTTGGGTATAACAATCGATGTGAGATTTGAACATTGGCAACCAATCCATACCCAGGATTAAGTTATAGACATCCATATCAAGAATTTAGAATTCCCAAATCAATTTAACCATGTTGATAGTTATAGAGCATGATCTTCACATAATGGATTGACATTCTCATTTTCCTAGAGGAGTTTGAAGTTTTAAAATAGAAGTCATCATCTCATCATGAACACACAAATAATTAATATCATAGGAAGAAATAAAAAAATGGGATGCACTTGTATCAAATAAATATTATATAAGGGTAGAATTTAAAAGAATAATACCTATCACCATTGAAGGTCGCAATTGATTATCCATGATCGCTTGATCATCTCCATACAATTTATTACTCACTGAAATTTTCTCTTTATTACAATGTTGAGATAGCACTGGTTGAGGATTTATGGTATTCCTAGATTCACCATGGATTCACTGGTTTTTCTAATAAGATCTATTTTTCTACACTCATCCCATTAAAGAATACAATGCCTAAGAAACATGAGATGTGTCTCTAACACCCGAAATTGGAGAACTATGACAATAGCACTAAAGGTGTCCCATATGGCTATAATTGTGACATAATCTAGGAATTTCCATAAAATCTCAATTCATGGGATCAAAAGAACCACATTGAAAACAATTGGGATTACTCTTTGGTTAAGGATAAGGGTTCACATATCCCATAGTCTGATTTTGATATATTCCACCCCTTTGAGAATTGGTGTCCCTCCTCTTCTTGTTTCCATCATTGTAGTTCTTACCTATTCATAACTCTTTTGTTTGGTTTCTACGATTCTTACCCGATGCCATTATTTTTAACCAACATAAAAATTCATTTAGTCTCACTCTCTAGAAACTGAAATCTTAGAAATTTCAAATTTATCATTTCAAAAAGTTTTACAAACTTGTTTATCCACAAAAAACTAGTTCAATTATTTTCAAAATTCTACAGTCAATCCTTTTTCAAAATCCCACTATTTCAATTTTGAAAACATTTTTGAAAATACCACAATTGTGTTATTGAAAATCATACCATTTTCAACTTTTTTCAAAAATCTAAAAAAAAATCATTGCATTATAAATAATTTACCCAAAATAAATTATGTAATCCTATTAGGAATTCATTATTATCAATGCATGGAATGAAACTCTAATCGTCTAAACCCATGATGATGAGGTAAAAACTCTTAAAAGTTTCTTAAACACTCATGTACCTGAACACCCTAGTAACTTGAAGTTAAGTATAAATAGTTTAGATATGCCTTTTTATGATCGACATTTCAAGTTCTGGTGATCCTATCTCTTTTCTAACAACCCAACTCAAGGACTAACAAGAATGATTTTCTAGCTCCATGACTGAACAAATTGATACCATTTGTAACATCCCAACTCTCACCCATTGTCTTGGGAAGAGGTAGTGGGTGTTACTGGACTTAGGTGACATCCCCAAGATAAAAAATTATGAAAATAAATTTCAAGGGATTCATAAAAAATTTGGGGATGATTTTCCCTTCAAATATAAACATTCAAAACAAGAGACAAAAACCAAACAAAGATACTATATGATGCTTGAGTATCAAAATACAACTCAACCAAAATTAAACTAACAACTATATCAGAGTACAAAGAAGAAACCAAGTGACACAACCAAAAGAGTCAAAATACAACAATACCCAATGACATGAAATACATCAACCAGTAACTCATAATATGTTCCGACCTTCAAATCCACATGACCAGTCTAAGGTATCTAGAAGAATCCCTAAAGAACTGGGATAACTTTCCTTTACCTGTGTCTCGGTATATAACATCTACAAACACACCATAATTCCCAATAATGGGGTGAGTTTAAAACTCAGTAGTATTTTCCCAATGACTTACCACCTCATGCCAATAGGATAAAACATGTTAGCATGTTTATATAGAACTATTTAAAACAATTTAAATCATTTTTTGACAAATCCAAAATAGTTTCCAAACAAAAATAGTTTTCCAAACCAAAAAAATATTCCATGGAAAACAATCAAACAAGCCTTCAAAAAATTTCTCAAATTCAATTTGGCACAACCATTCTACACATCCACACATGCATGCATAGGTGACAGTTCCAAGAAAACATCACTAAAGAGGTTTCTATAAAATCACACAAGGGTTTCAAAACAATTTCAAGTAATTAAATAAATTTGAAACCAAGCCATAATTTTTAATTAAGAGGAGTTGAGTGAGAAGCCACCTACCTATCAAGTTTAGTTGAAAACAAAAAACAACACAAAAACATCAAAAACTCATCTTGAAACTCCTAAAAACGCCCTTAGGTCTCATTTACATTAATAAAAACAATCGTATCCAATCAATATTGATATCACACATCATAAATATATCCTCATTGAACTATATATATGATTCCAAGAGAGGGAAGAAAAATATATCTAAGGAAAACAAATAAGAATAAGAACTTACTGATAAATATGGGCCTCCAATGCACTTTGATTCGCATAGAAATCACTCCCAGATAAAAATGAATTGTCTACATAGCCTTCGGAGAAATAGGAATTCATGTTATCAACTTTTAAGGGAAATGAGTTATTTAAGAGGTAAATCAGATTAGATTCATAATTTTTTGATCTAATTTTTCATGGTGCGTGGTTAGGGTACGCGGTTAGGAAAACTGTGCACTAACCATTCATGATCCAATGCCTCAAACCACACCTCTCATGGTTATCTCACATATTTAGACAAACTATGCGTCAACCATTCTATTCCCATATATTCAACATCGCACGGTTTCTCCTGGGCATCCACACAGTTTTTCTAAACTGTGCGTCTACCCAGTTCCCACTGTTTCAGTTGTACAATTTCTTGGGAGGTGTTGCACGATTTCTTAAGAGGTGTTTCATGGTTTCTACTAATCATGCTTAAACCATAAACCTCCATAAAGGCCTTAAAAACATAAAAAAATCCTTTGAACCTTCTGAAACTTAACTCAATTGATTTATGTACTTAAAACACATAAACAAAGAGTCAAATACCTAAAATTGGGGGGTAATACAATTCATATGTAGGATGTGAGTACAACTTAATAGGTCACTGCCAATAGTGTACCTAATCAAGTCCACCACATATAAGTGCATGTATGATGTGATAAGATACTAAAAAATAATAAATAATTAACAACCATAAATAATAATCATCGCATCATTGGGCGCAAATAACTCACCTAATGAGTGACCATACCTGTTTTGGCTATTATTGATATTAATATGAACATATTGTATGTAACATACAAGTGGTGGCATAACATTTATCCAGTCACAACATATATTATCAATTGAACATCGTGTCCTTTCTTGTAATTTATATTATGGGTTAATGGGTATAGTTTCCCTTAATATAATGAGAAACATACCAAAAGGGAATAATGACCCATAACATAATAAAATTCAGAGTAGGTAGGGTATTCTATAACATAAAATATCTTCCCATGGGTAATTGGTTTAGAATGTATATTTTTTTACTTATCCCACTACTAACTAAAAATGTGTAGTGTTGTATTTAGTAGTTTGAGGTTCAACCCATAAAAACAACTTAGAAAAATAAAAGTGAATGAGAATGAAGGAAATTATATTTAGAAATCACAATTTAGATGAAAATTACAATATTATTAAATCTATTTTTATGTGTTAGTGAAATTAAAAGATGAACTAATTAGTCATGTCATTGTCAGAGTTGAGTCTAATCAAGTCCTTGGTCTTGGTACTCACTCTCTACCTCAAAATAATATTTTTTCTCGTGGTAAAATACTTTGGGTGACTAACAATATAGGTGAATCAATACCATGTTTATATAAAACCACTCAAAACTACACAATGGTCATACATGATTCGAAGTGTTTAGTTGATGCACTAAAATAATATCCCGGATTCAAGTTAACAGTGGTCCTGAAATAAAGAAAACAAAAGATATATTGAATAAAAAATGAATGAAAAAACCAACAATAGAATAAAAATTAAAAATATAATTATCTAACTCAATAAACCTTCTTTACATCACTTAGTATAAGGAATTACACCCCCTTATTCTAGTCATGATGGAATACATAAAATAAAAAACCTAAAAAGAAACAACAACAACTCTCCAATTTCATAGTTCTCGTAGATTTATAGTTCGAATCCTCTCAAAACTTCCCCCTCCATATAGCAGCTTATTTACTATTTATAGGTAGAAAAAACCCTTTAAAACACTTGAGTCTCACATAAAATATCATGGTTAAACATGTGGGAAATCCTCCTAAAGATCTTGTAAAATTGTAATTTTAAAAGGTGTTGATTGTGCATGTTGTAGAATGAGTGTTGATTCACAGAACAAACCAAATTTTTACTCAAAACCTCTTTGAATGGTCATGAAATGATCTATTTATGAATGTCACGATGTCCTCCTCTAAAAGAATATATTTCCATAGTCTATATGGCCACGATGCGAAGAAAACCCCTCACAATCGTAACCTTCTTCTACCGAAATCCTCATCTGTGCCTTGAATTTTCATGGGTGTAAGCCTTAACCCATGAAACATGACTACTATGGTAATCCTTTGTTCATTTGTATATTAATTATCACAGTTATGAATAGGAATCTCATGATTCGATCATCCTCTCAATATTTAGAAAAGTCTTCCACTCTTATGATCTCTCTTGACACTTAAAAACTTGTCTCATGGTGTGAGTACTACATGATGTCACATGAAACACTCTTAAAAAGTCCATTATGAACTCACCAAACTCTCCCTACATATCATATTCACAAATTCCATAGGGTGATATCCCTCTATGCAGATTGAACCCATTATACATATCAACACCGTGTAGTGTGTATTGGCGGATGTTCATTCCTTTGAAGGTGTCTCCCCCTTATTTCTTCATTAACTTCAACTTCTCATCACCTAAAATTCATCCTTTTGAGAGGTATTTGGGATGTGGTTTCCCCACATATTTAAGAGAGATATTTATAAGGGGTTTATCTTTGTAATAATGAGGGAGTGTGTACCCAATTTTACCCATAGTGATCCTTCTATTTTCCAGTGGTTTTTTACCCCTTTCATTTTGGGGGGTTTTCCACATTACATCTGGTGTCCATTTTACTTCGAAATTTTGATTTTCATTTTATCTCATGATTATTATTACACCGGTGGGACAATCATTTTTTGGTCCCAACAAGTGGTATCAGAGGACGATTCTGTCCTGGTACTATTCACTTTTTTTGGGTATTAATATTTCTCATAAATTTGAGAATACTCTATGATTATGAATCTGGTTGATCTTTCACATCATAAAAAAATTATTGAGATTATTAAATACACCATTGTGAAACATAAGAGGTTTTAGACTTACAATGTGTCTAGATAGTGGAGAAATTCAAGATTGAAAGATTCAACAAGGATAATTTTCCATTGTGGGAAATGAAGACGCATGCAGTGGTGTGAAAGGATAATTATCGACTAGTAATTGGTGAAATATCAGAATATGTGATGATGGAGCATGGTTCTAGTGGGATCCAAAATAGTGACATGGACAGAAATTTGATGAGTACTTCTGGAAGTGAAGATATACTAGTCACTGAAGCATCGATGAATACTGAAAGTAGGAAGTATCTCAACGATGCATTGATAATTGAATCGAGAGCAATATGACACATGAAGTCTCGACGAGAATAGTTTGATCAGTATGATGCTATCCCAGAATGACTTGTGTACATGGGTAATGATCACAGATTGAAGATTGTTAGAGTCGGTATCATCAAATTGAAGATGCATGATGATATTGTTTGAACCATCAAAGGAGTACACCACGTGAAGGGCCTAAAAACATATTGTCTTCGGGAAAATTTAATGACATCAGATGCAAGACTCGCACCGAGAATTGAGTGATGATAATTGTGAAAGGTGATCTTATAGAAATGAAAGAGGAGAAGATCCCAAAGAACTTGTATGTGCTTATGGGTGAAATGTACAATGAGCAAGGGATAGTTGTCACATCAAATACCGCAAAGGAAGCATTGATAATGTTATGGAATCGGAAGCTTGTCTATATGTCATAATGAGGCTTGAATATTATATTGGATCAGAATCTGTTTATTGGGATTAAAAAGGCATCCTTACAATTTTTTGAGCATTTTGTTTTGAGAAAACAACACAAGTCAAAGTTTGAGATGTCAACAACAAGAAGCAAAGAGATTTTAGAATTGATATATGCTGGTGTTTGGAAAGAATCGGTTATATCCCTAGGAGGATTAAGCTACATTTTATCCTTTATTTATGATTATTCCAGAAGATTTTGGGTGTACCTAATAAAGATACAAGTGTATGTTTTTTAATCCTTCAAAACATTCTAAGTGTATAAGGAACTTGAATCTATAAAGAAGGTCAAGTGTTTGAGGACTGAAAATGGTGGAGAATATACAAGCTAGGAGTTTTATACTTTTTATCAATGAGAAGGAATCAGGAGACAGTTCATGGTGGATTAAACTTATCAATATAATGGAGTGGAATAATGGATGAATAGAACTCTATTGGATAGAACAAGGGTGATTTTGAAGACTGCAGGAATTGCCAAAACTATTTAGGCAGAAGTAGTGAATACTGCCTGTTGTGTGATCAACAGATCTTCTTCACTGGAGATTGATCTGAAGACACCGATGGAGATGTGGAATGGTAAACCCACTGACTATTCTCGGTTACATATTTTTGTAAGTCCTATATATTCAATGTTTAATGACCAGGAAATATTGAAGTTGGATTCAAGATCCAGGAAATGTATCTTCTTAGGGTATGTTAATGGTGTGAACGGGTATTGTTTGGGGGACCCCACTACCCGCAAACTTATCATCAGTAGGGATGTCATTTTTTTAATACAATATTAAAATTACAACTAATCAATAAATGGAGAAGGATAATACAAAAACTACAATCATCGAGGTAGAGTACAAATCCAAGGAAGAACCATTTTCTTCTGAGGCATTACTAGAGCACGAAGATCAATTACCAGATGAGTATGGACCACGACGGTCAACTTGAGAGAAAATAGCACCATTATGTCACTCAGACTTTGTGATTGAGAAAAATATTGAGTAGTTCTTATTGATGGATGATGGAGATCCATATTCTTTTGTGGAGGTGACCTAGAGTCTAGATGTATACTCATGGATAGCAGTGATGAAGGAGGAACTTGAAACACTGCTCAAGAACAGGACTTGGGATCTTGTTCCATTAACTCATGTAAGAAATTCTATAGGAAACAAATAGATCTTTAAGATCAAGTAGGATGAAAACGACCAGGTGGAAAGATATCATGTATGACTAGTGGTCAAAGGATATTCTTAGAAGGAAGGTATTGATTTTAATGAAATATTTTCTATTATTGTTAGACTGATGACTATTCAGTTAGTTATGGATATTTGTGCTACATACAGTTTACATCTAGAGAATTTAGATGTGAAGTCTGGTTTTATTCATGGTGAACATGATTAAGAGATCTATATTCTCTAACTTGAATTTTTTGAAGAAAAAATAAATAGAACTTTGTTTCTATGTTGAACAAGTCTCTGTACGGTCTCAAGAAGGCGCTGAGGTGTTCATACAAGATATTAGATTCCTATATAATGAGAATCAGATAAAATATAATTTATTCAGATCCTTGTGAATGTTTTATGGGTTCAGATGGTAATTATTTCATCATTATTCTATTGTATGTGGATGTCATGTTGGTTGTAGGCCCCAAAAATGATCAGATCTAAGAAATGAAGGCATAGTTGGATAGGTAGTTTGATATGAAGGACTTGGGACTATCAAACAAGATTATTGGGATGCAGATTTACCAAGATAGAAATAATGGGAAGATTTGACTATCATAGAATAATTACATAATGAGATTATTGAAACACTTCAACATGAAAGACTATAATCTAATCTCTACCCCTCTTCTCATTAATTTCAATTTATTATCAATGATGAGTCCTATCAATGATGTAGAGATGATGGAAATGTCTCGAGTATCGTATGCATCAGTAGTGGGTAGTCTGATGTTCCTTATGGTTTGTACTAGCCCAGACATTGCACATGCAGTGGGAACAGTAAGTCAGTACATTGAGAATCCAGGATGGGAGCATTGGAGAGAAATGAATAGGATCCTTAGATAGATCAAGGAGACCTCAAATGTTGTATTGTGTTATGGAGTATCATATTTCACTATCAGAGGCTATGATGATTCAGATTTTGTAGGTGATTATGACCAAAGGAAATTAACTATAGGGTATGTGTTTACTCTTTCAAGAAGAGATATGAGATAGATTTAAAAGTTACTGTCAGTTGTGTATTTATCCATAATGGAGGAAGAGTACATGGAATCTACACAGGTTTAAAAAGAGTTAATTTTGATTATAAGGTTTTTTGAGGAGCTCGAGCATAGACGGGAGTAGATTCCATTATTTTTTGACAGTCATAACACCTTTCACATGGCAAGGAATCCATCTTTTCATTCTAGGAGGAATCGGATTAGGGTACAATGTCACTTTTTCTGAGATGTGGTGGAGGAAAGAAGTGTAGATATGCATAAAATACACACTAAAGAAAATCTAGAAGATTTATTGATGAAGGAAGTTGACTCTGATAAGTTTAAATAGTGTATATCCTCAAGTGGATTTGTAGATATGTGAGCAGCATGTTTTCTAGATAGAAAGGATGTGTGGAGATATGATTGGTTCTCAATAAAATCTCCAAGTGGGATATGTGTTGGCGGATGTTTATTCCATGGATGGTGTAACCCCCTTATTTTGTGAAAGGGGGATGGTGATGGTAGGTGGGGGGTGGCCAGACCCCACCAAACTTAAAGTGGGATAAGGTAGAAGGAGGGCTGGGCAGGGCTAGCATAGGCCTATAAAGGCAGGATCCTCCTCTCATTTCTTCATCTTCTTCAACTTATCATCACCGATAATTCATCACTTTGAGAAATATTTGTGAGGTGGTTTCCCCACATATTCAAGAGAGATATTTAAAAGGGTTTTGTCTTTGTAATAGTAAGGGAGTGTATACCCACTTTTACCCATAATTACCCTTCTATTTGCTCATGGTTTTTTACCCCTTTAATTTTGGGGGGTTTTCCATGTTACATTTGGTGTCAATTTTACTTCTACATTTTAGACTTTATTTCATCTCATGATTATCGCTGCACCTGTGGGCCAATCATTTTTTGGTCCCAATAGTGTGTTGATTTTATACAATAAATGGCACAATGTGAAACATAAGACCAAAACACTTTTTTTCATCATATCATCTTCTCTAGTGTGCTCCAATATGAAAAAATATCCATGATTGTGATGTTTTATTATTCTCAGAACAATGGCCCCATCTCATCTCCCAACTTCAATAGCGATATGCAGGTTGATGGTTGCAGTGCTGGAATCACTTATGCAACATTCCTTTACATTAATTCTTTTTTCCATTTCTAAATTCCTCTTTTTCTACTTTTATATCTATTTATTTTTCAAACAACCATTAAAATACATTTCCTGTCACAAATATATACAACCCAAAAAAATAGAGAGAAAAAATTATGTATTTTTTAAAATCAATGAAATAAATATTAAAATTATATGTATGGATTTTAGTTATCCATGGGAATTGTTGGAATAATAAACTTTTATCTGAACACTTGGGCATCATCTATTGTACCCAATATGCAGGATTTTGTTTCTCTCTTTTTCCCCATTTGTTTTTGTGTGTGATTATATTCTTATAAATACGGTGTGGTATGTGGGTTATTATTTAAAAATTCCATGTTTATTAAATAAATACCATTATTTCCACTGTAAGTTTTTTACGATCACCTCCAACGATCTAAATCCAAATGGTTATGTTTTCCACTAAAAAATCGGTTTTCAGTAGTATCAAAGGGTTTAAAGGTATTTCTACCTATGTGTAATAGTTTAGTTAGAGGTGCTACTGACTAGCTCCAAAAGGAGGAAGACAATGAATATTCTTCCCCATGAGATTTCCATTTTTTTATTCCCACTTTGATTTTTATTTTGATTTTACAATTATCAGAAGAAATGATTGAAATTGTCAAAAGGTGTATTAAAAGGTAAATTAAACTTTTTCTTTTTGTCATTTTATTATACTCCATGTTTTCTTCCTCTCCATTTCCCCATATTTATTTTTTGAATTTATATTATTTCCCTCACCTTACCTTGATTTCCTCCACACAACCTTGGCCTCTTTCCACTACGTCTCTCTTTTCCAAAAACAATTTCCCCCATTATTGAACAAAAAAAAGTGTACCATCATCCTTTCATAACCCCTTTGCATTCTCATATGCAATAAAAAAATTGGAAAGGCATTCCTCACTCCACCTTTCCATAAACACACAAAAAAATTTCTCCATTCATTTGTAGTCTGAAAAAAAATTAGTAGTCTACACTTCAAAAAATTGTTGCATACCAAAATTCCGAAAAAAAATTTGTCATCTTCAATTATAAAAAAATATCAACCTTCAATTATAAAAAGATAGGTATGTTATTCTAAAAAAATAATTACAATCTTCACTATCCGAAGAAATGGATTTCCTAGACATCAAATTCTATTTATTATATGTTCTCCTGGACTTCTCTATGGACATTGATGATGATGATGGGCATCGTTCTTGATCCTTGTATCTTCTCCCAAATCTGAATCAATTTTCTTCACCTAAAGTCGCTGAAGAACTTGAGTGGATATCCAATGAAAAAATCTTCTTGAAATTTTATACCTCTGTTGACATTCTATATAGAAGACCATCCACTAGTTCAGGCTCATGAAGCATCATAGCCTCATGTCAGTTCCCCTAGAAAAGAACCATGGTTTCATCTCCTAGTATGTTGGTTCCCCAAGTCCTAGTGAAGGAATGAATAAATGTGGGACATTTCGCTAAACCCAAACCTGAGGCAGAGTATTCTGTGGAAAAGAATTTGATCCAATAAGAAGATTACAATGTAGAAGAATCCCAAATTGAGAAGGTCACAGATATCAAAAATACATTCCACAAGAATAATAAAAAGAAATCTATTTACTTTTGTGAATTAATTGCACTCATTGGGTAATCACCTAGATATGATTCAAATTAATGGATCATCAGGAAAACAATTTTAAGGTGGTGTTGGAAGAATAAATATGGTTTTCCTCTTGGACGACACTTACCTTCCCTATTGAGATAGAGGTTGGACAACTTCAAAGTTGGAAACTTAACTTGTTTGGCACTGAAGACTTGGGCGGCACCTACTGCACCAAATCTACAGACTTTTATTTCCCCCTTTTTTCCCACTTGTTTTAGTGTGTGATTGTATTGCTATAAATAGGGTGTGGTGTGTGAGTTTTTATTTAAAAATTACACATTGAAGAAATAAATACCATTATTTTCACTGTAATTTTATTACAATCGCATCCAGTTATTTGCATCTGTATGGTTGTATTTTACACTAAAAATCCACCTTTAGTTGTATTAGAGGGTTTGAATGTGTTTCTACCTATGTGAAAGACTTCTATGAGAGGTATTTATAACCTACACCATAAGGAGGAGGAAGGCAATGAATAGTCTTCATTATGAGATTTTCTTTTTTATTCCCACTTTGATTTTTCTTTTGATTTTACAATTGTCAAAAGGAATGATTCAAACTATCAAAAGGTTTCTTAAAAATTAAAGGATACTTTTTATTTTTGTCATTTTATTGTACTTCACATTTCCTTCCTCTCCCTTTCCCCACATTTCCTTATTGAATTTTTACTCCCCCCCCCACCTTTCCTTGATTGTCTCCATTCCATCTTGACCTCTTCCCTCCATGCCTTAGTTTCCAAAAAAATCATCCACTATTGAACAAAAAAATCAACCATCATCCTTTCACAGCCCCTTTAAATTCTCAAATGCAAAGAAAAGAAATCGGCAAGGCATTCCTCAGTCCACCTTGACATCCAAACAACTTTTCTTCCTCAATTCATTTGTATTCTGAAAAAAAGGAAATCTTAACTTCAAAAAAATTATTACAGTCAACAATTCCCAAAAAATTCCATCTTCAATTCTAAAAAAATATCAGTCTTCAATTCTGAACAAAGTGGTCTATAATTCTGAAAAAATAATTACAAACTGAACTATCCAAAGAAATATATTTCCTAAAGACCTAATTCCATTTCTATGATGATATTATAGACTTATATATTGACACAAATGATGATGATGTACATCATTCCTCCTCCTTGTCTCTTCTCTCGAAGCTAAATCAATCGTCTGCACCTAAAACTGTCGAAGAACTGGAGTGGCTATATAATGAAGATGTATTCTTGAAACTTGATACCTTCATTGATGTTCTATCTAGAGGACCATCTCTAGTTCATGCTTCTTGAATCATTAAATACCCATGTTAGTTCCCCTATAAAATAACAATGGTGCCTCCTTCCTATTTTCCGGAATCCAAGTCCCAATGAAGGCCCGCAGTAGGGGGTACATTTCAAAGAACCTAAACTCAAGGTAGAATATTTTGTGGATAAGAATCTGATATAAGAAGAGGAGTATGAGGTAGAAGAATCCCAAATTTAGGAGGTCATGGATATCAAAAATATATTCCACAAGAACAAGAAAAAGAAATCTGTTGACTATGATGAATCCATTTCACCCACTAGTCATCCACCTAGATATGATGAAAATTCATGTATCATGAGAAAAACAAGTTTAAGAGGTGATGTTGGAAGAATAGACTTAGTTTTTATCTTCGATGAAACCTACCTTCCCTATTGCGATGGAGGTTGGGAAACTTCAAAGTTGGAAACTTGACATCTTTGGTGATGAAAACTTGGGAAGCACCTATAGCACTAAATATATAGACTTTTATTTATCTATTTTTTTTTGTGATTGTATTTTTATATATAGTTTGTGGTGTGTGGGTTGTTATTTAAAAATATCAAGTTGAAGAAATAAATACCATAATTTTTACTGAAAGTTTATTATGATCACCTCTAGTGATTTTCATCTGGAGATTGTGTTTTATGTTGAAAAATAAACCTTTAGTGGTATTAAAGTGTTTGAAGGTGTTTATACCTGTGTGCAAGATTTCTTTAATAGTTTCTACCATCCTACACCATAATAATGAGGAATACATTTAATATTATTCTTCATGACATTTCCATTATTATTTTATTCTCACTTTGATTTTTATTTTGATTTTATAATTTTTAAAAGTCATGATTAAAATTGTCTAAAGATAACTTAAAAATTAAAGGATTCTTTTTATTTTTTTCTTTTTATTATACTTCATGTTTCCTTCCTCCCCCTTTCCAAACATTTCCTTTTCTAATTTTTCTTTTTTTCACCTTGCCTTGATTGGCTCCATGCCTATCTTAACCAAAAGAAAATTCCCTCTATTGTTGAACAAAAAAAATATAACCATCACCCTTTCACACCCCCTTTTCATTATCAAATCCTAGGGAAAAATTTTGACAAGACATTACTCACTCAACCTTTCCATAAACACAATTTCTTTTTCTCTATTCATTTGTATTTTAAAAAAATGGTAGTATACTCTTCAAAAAAAATTGCAGACCATAATTCCCCAAAAAATTGTCATCTTCAATTTTGAAAAAAATATCGGTCTTCAATTCTGAAAAAAGAAACCTATGATTCTGAAAAAAAATAATTTCAATTGGAACTTTCCAAAGAAATTGATTTCTTAGAGACTTAATTTTGTTTATTTGATATTCTATTGGATTTATCTATGTAGACTGGTGATTACAATAGACATCGTTCCTTCTCCTTGTCACTTCTCCCGAATCTGAATCAATCGTCTTCACATGAAGCCACTGAAGAACTAGAGTGGTTATCCAATGCAGATTCCTTCATGAAAGTTGATTCCTCCGTCAGTGTTCTATATAGAGGACTATTTTATAGTTAAGTATTTTGGAAGAATTATAATCCTATGTTGGTTCCCTTGGAAAATAATAGTGGCACCTCCTTCCAGTACGCCGGTGTCCAAGTCTTGGTGAAGGCCCAGAGCAAGGAGGAACATCTTAAAGAACCTAAACCTGAGGTAGAGTATTCTGTGTACAAGAATCTAATATAAGAATAGTATAATGAGGTAGAGGAATAACAAATCTAGGATGTCATGGATATCAAAAATATATTCCACACAAACAAACAAAAGAAAGGTATTGACTATGGTAAAGTAATTGTACCTATCGTTTATCCACCTAGATATAATAAAATACATGAATAATTAAGAAAACAATTTTAAGGGGGTTTTAGAAGAATAAACTTAGTTTTTCTCTTGGATAACACCTACTTTACCAATTACTATAGAGGATAGGAAATTTGACGTTTTTGGTGCTGAAGACTTGGGCGACACCTACTGCACCAAATCTGCAAACTTTGATTTCTCTCTATTTTTCCTTTTGTTGGTGTGTGATTGTATTTCTATAAATAGGCTGTGTTGTGTGGGTTGTTATTTAAAAATTATAAGTTGAGGAAATAAATACCAGTGTTTCCACTGTATATTTATTGAAATCGCCTCTATAGATCTGTGTCTGTGTGGTTGTGTTTTCCACTAAAAAATTAACCCTCAGTAGTATAAGAGGGTATAAAGGTGTTTCTACCTATGTGCAAGATTTCTATCAGAGGTTCTACTGACCTTCACTAGAATATGGAGGAAGACAGTGAATATACTTCCTCATGATATTTCCATTTTTTATTCCAACTTTGATTTTTCTTTTTCTTTTACAATTGTCAAAAGGCATAATTTAAATTTTCAAAAGGTGTCTTAAAAAGTAAAGGAAAAGTTTTCTTTTTTTCATTTTATCATACTCCGCATTTCTTTCCTATCCCTTTCTCTACATTTTCTATTTTAATTTTCCTTTTTTCCCTCAACTTACCTTGATTTCCTCCATGCCACCTTGGCCACTTTCTTCTACACCTCGCTTTCTCAAAAAAAAATCTCACCATTGTTGAAAAAAAATCCAAACTTCATTTTTTCACAACCCCTTTGAATTATCAAATCTAAAGAAACAAAAATTCGAAAGGAATTCATCAATCCACCTTACCATCAATACAATTTATTTCTCCATTCATTTGTATTCTGAAAAAAAATGTTATTTTGTACTTCAAAAAAAAGTTTTTTGCAAACAAAAATTCCCAAAAAAATATCATCGTTAATTATGAAAAAATAACCATCTTCACTTCTAAAAAAAGTGTTCTGCGCTTCTGAAAAAAATAATTTCAATCTGAACTATCTGAATAAATGGATTTCATGAAGATCCATTTCTGTTTCTTCAATGATCTCTTAGACTTATCTCTGTACACCAGCGATGATAACGGATGTCGTTCCTCCTCCTATCTCTTCTCTAGAAGTTGAATCAATAATCTCCACCTAAACCTGCTAAATAATGGGATTGGATATCTAATGAAGATGCCTTATCAAAATTTGAGACCTATTTCGGCATTCTATCTTGAGGATCATTTGATAGTCTAGCCATATTGAAGAATCAAAGCCCCGTGTAGGTTCCTCCTGGTAAAGAATAGTGGTGCCTCCTTCCAATAATTTGGCATCTAAGTCTTTGTGAAGGCTTAGAGAAATGGGGCCATTTTGAAAAACCAAAAACCAAGGAAGAGGATTCCATGGACAAGAATCCAATACAAGAAGAGGAGTACAAGGTAAAAGAATCCCAAATCAAGGAATTTATGGATATCAAAAATATATTCAACAAGAAAAAATAAAATAAATATATTGATTATGGTGAAGTTATTGTGCCTGTTGGTCAACCACCATCATATGATTCAAAATCATCAATCATAAGAAAAACAAGTTTAAGGTGTTATGTTAAAATAATAAACCTGGTTTCATCTTATACGTTTCCTACATTCCCTATTACGATGGATGTTGGGATACTTTAAAGTTAGCAACTTGACGTGTTTGGCACTGAGGACTTAGACGACACCTACAACACCAAATCTGCAGACCTTTATTTCTATTTTTTTCCATTTATTTTTATGTGATTGTATTCTTATAAATAGTATGTGGTGTGTGGGTTGTTTTAAAAAATTACAAGTAGAAGAAAAAAATAACATAATTTCTATTACAAGTTTATTTTGATCACCTCCAGTGATCTGCATCTGTGGTATGGTGTTTTCCGTTTCAAAATCCAGCTTCAGTGGTATCAGAGGGTTTAATTGTGTTTCTAACTGTGTGAAAGAGTTCCATCATAGGTGCTACCGACCTAAAAAAGGAGGAATACAATGAATTCTCTTTAACATGAGATTTCTATTTTTGTTTTATTCCCACTTTGATTTTTATTTTGATTTTACAATTTTCTAATTTCATGATTTAAATTGTAAAAATATATCTTAAAAAGTAAATGAAACATTTTCCTTTTTCCATTTTATTATACTCTACATTTCTTTCCTCTCCCTTTCCCCACATTTCTTTTTTGAATTTTTTTCCCTCACCTCACATTAATTTCCTTCACACCACCTTGGCCTCTTTCCTCCACACTTCTCTTACCCAAAAAAATCCAACCATCATCCTTTCACACTCCCATTGCATTCTCAAATCCAAAAAAAAATTTGGAAACTCATTCCTCACTCCACCTTTCCATCAACACAAATTGTTTTTTCTAAATTAATTTGTATTCTGAAAAAAAATTAGCTATCTTCACTTCAAAATAAAATTTGTTGGAGACAAAAATTCTCAAAAAAATTATCATCGTCAATTATTAAAAAATCGGTCCTCAATTCTAAAAAAATATGTCTTTGATTTTTAAAAAATAATTATAATATGCATTGTCTGAAGAAATGGGTTTAATAGAGACCAAATTTCATTTCATCAATGATCTCCTAGACTTCTCTCTAGACACCGACGACAACAATGATGAACGTTATTCCTCCTCCTTGTGTCTTCTCAAGAAGTTTAATCAATTGTCTACACAAAAAACTGCTGAAGAACTGGAGTGGCTATACAATTCAGACGCCTTCATGAAAGTGGAGACCTTCTTCGGTGTTTTATCTGGAGGAATATCCACAATTTCAGGATTCTTGAAGCATCTGAGTATCGTGTCGGTTCCCATGGAAAATAAAAGCAGTGCATCCTTCCATTATGCTGGTATCCAAGTCCTGGTGAAGGCTCAGTTTAAGGGGGGATTTCAAAGAACCCAAACCTGAGGCATAGGATTCCGTGGACAAGAATCTAATCCAAGAAGAGGAGTACAAGGTATAATAATCCCAAATCAAGGGGGTCATGGATATCAAAAATATATTCTATAAGAATAATCAAAAGAAAGTTAGTGACTATGATGAAGTAATTGCACCCATTTTTCAGCCGCTGAGATATGTTACAAATTCACGGATCATGAGAAATAAAATTTAAGGGGGGATGTTGGATGAACAAACTTGGTTTTCTTCTTGGATTGAATTAACCTTCCCTATTGAAATTGAGGTTGGGAAACTTCAATGATGGAAATTTGACATGTTTGGCATTGAAGACTTGGGTGGAACCTACAACGCCAATTTTGCAGACTTTTATTTCTCTATGTTTTTTTCTATTTGTTTTGGTGTGTGATTGTATTCAAATAATTAGGTTGTGGTGTGTGGGTTATTAATTAAAAATTACAAGTTGATGAAATAAATACCATTATTTTTTTTTGAAAGGTAATTATGATCAACTCCAGTGATCTAAGTCCGCATGCTTTTTGTTTTTCACTAAAAAATCCACCTTTAGTGGTATCAAAGGGTTTGAGGTTATTTTTACCTGTGTGTATGCGTTCCATCAGAGGTCTTTTCGGCCTACACCAGAAAAAGTAATAATATGATGAGTAGGCCTTATCTTTATATTTCGTTTTTTTTTATTCCCACTTTTATTTTCCTTTTTATTTTATGATTTTCAGAAGTCATGATTCATGTTGTCAAAAGGTGTCTTAAAAATTAAAGGAAACTTTTTCTTCTTTTTTCTTTTTATTATACCCTACATTTCCTCTCTCTCCATTTCCCCACATTTCCTTTTGGAATTTGTCTTTTTCCCCATCACCTTGCCTTAATTGCTTCCACCCCACCTTGGCCTCTTGACTCCATGCCTCTCTTGTTAAAATAAATCCCTCCATTTTTGAATAAAAAAAACAACCATTATCCTTTCACATCCCCTTTTCATTCTCAAATCCAAGGAAAAAATTAGAAAGCCTTTTCTCACTCCACCTTGTCATCAACAAAAACATTTTTTCTATATTAATTTGTATTATGAATTTTTTTTGGCAATATGAACTTCAAAAAAAATTACACCACAATTCAAAAAATAAAATTTTCATCTTTAATTATGAAAAAAATATCAGTCTTCAATTCTGAAAAAAAAGTGTTCTATGATTCAGAAAAAATAATTACAATCTGTAATATTTGAAGAAATGGATTTCATGGATACCGTATTTCATTTCTTCAATGATCTACTAGACTTCTCTCTGGACACCGTTGATGACGATGGATATCGTTCATTCTCCTTGTCTCTTCTCCCAAAGTTAAATCAATCGTCTGCATGTGAAGCTGTCAGAGAACTGGAGTGGCTATCCAATGAAAACACCTTCCCGAAAGTTAAGACCTCTTTCAGTATTCTATTTGGAGGAAAATCCTCCATTTGAGGATTCATTAAGTATTAGTGCCTCATGTCACTTACCCTAGTATATAATAGTGGAACCTCCTTCCTGTACATCGATGTCCAAGACCTAATGAAGGCTTGGAGAAAAGGGCATTTCGATGAACCCGAACCTGAGGCAGGGGATTCCTTAGACAATAATTTGATCCAAGAAAAGGATTATGTGGTAGAAGCATCCCAAATCGAGGAGGTCGTGGATACCAAAAACATATTCATCAAGAATAAGTAAAAGAAAGGTATTGACCATAGTGAAGTCATTACACCCATTGGTCAACAACCTGTATATGATGAAAATTCATGGATCATAGGGAAAACAAGTTTAAGGGGGGATGTTGGAAGAATATACTTGGTTTTTCTCTTGGCATAAACCTACCATCTGCATTGTGATGGATACTAGGCAACATCAAAGTTGGAAACATGACATGTTTAGTGATGAAGACTTGGGTGAAACCTAATACACCAAATCTAAAGACTTTTATTTCTCTCTTTTTTCCTCTTTTTTTGTGATTGTATTCTTATAAATATTTTGTGGTGTGTGGCTTGTTATTTAAAAATTCCAAGTTGAATAAATAAATACCATTATTTCTTCTATAAGTTTATTGTGAAAAAATCCAGTGATCTGCATCAGTGCAGTTGTGTTTTCTACTAAAAAATCCACCTTCAGTGGTATTAAAGGGTTTGAAGGTATTTTCACCTATGTGAAAGAGTTTCATCAAAAGTGTTACTGACCTATACCATAAGAAGAATAAATATAATGAATATTCTTCCAAGTGATATTTTCATTATTTTTTTACTCCCACTTTGATTTTTCTTTTTATTTTACAATTTTCAAAAGGAATGATTCAAATTATAAAAAGGTGTCTTAAAAAGTAAAGGAAATTTTTTTATTTTTGTCATTTTTTATACTCTGTTCTTTATTCCTCTCTCTTTTCTCATATTACCTTGCTGAATTTGTCTCTTTTTTCCCTAACTTAGAATTGATTTCCATAACTCCACCTTTGCATCTTTCCTAAACACCTCTATTTCCCCCAAAAAAATTACCTCCATTGTTGAACTAAAAAATTACAACCATCATCCTTTCTTAAACCCTTTGAATTCTTAAATCCAAGGAAAAAACTTTGGAAAGGAATTCCTCACTCCACCTTACCATCAATGCAATTATTTTTCTCCATTAATTTTTATTATGAAAAAAATTTGAAATATGCACTTCAAAAAAATGTTGAAGACCATAATTCCAAAAAAATATTACATCTTCAATTATGAAAAAAAATCAGTCTTAAATTCTAAAAAAAGGTCTATAATTCTAAAAAAATAATTACAATATGTATTATCCAAAGAAATGGATTTTCAAGAGAATGAATTTCATTTCTTCGATGATCACCTGGACTTCTCTCTGGTCACTGGTGATGACAACAGATGTCATTTCTCCTCCTTGTCTCTTCTATTGAAGATGAATACATAGTCTGCACCTAAATCCATCAAAGAACGGGAGTGTATATCCAATGAAAACACATTCTCCAAAAGTTGATACCTCTGACATCATTCTATATAGAGGTCCATCCACTAATTTAAGTTTGTTGAATAATTAGATCATCGTGTCAGTTCCCCTGGAAAAGAACTGTGGAACCTCCTTCTTGTATGCCAAAATCCAAGTCTCGATGAATGCCCAGAGCAAGGGGGACATTTTGAATAACCTGAACTTGAGGTAGAGGATTCCATAGAGAATAATCTGATCCAAGAAGATGATAATTAGGTAGAAGAATCCAAAATTGAGGAGGTCATGTATATCAAAAATATTTTTCAAAAGAATAAGAAAAAGAAAGGTATTGATTGTTCCGAAGTCATTACACCTGATGGTCAGCCACCTAGATATGATGAAAATTCATGGATCACAAGGAATGAAAGTTTAAGGGGGTGTTGGAAGAATAAACTTAGTTTTCTTATTGGAAAAAACCTACCTTTCTCATTATGATGGAGGTTGGGAAACTTCAATGTAGGCAACTTGCGTGTTTGGTGCTAAAGATTTCAGCGAAAACTACTACACCAAACCTACATACTTTAATTTCTCTCTATTTTTATCATTTGTTTTGCTGTTTTATTGTATTCCTATAAATAAGGTGTGGTGTTTTAGTTGTTATTTAAAAAAATCAAGTTTAAGAAATATATATCAGTATTTTTGTTGAATGTTTATTGTGATCGACTCTAATGATCTACATCTGTGCAGTTGTGGTTTCTACTAAAAAATTCACCTTTAGTGGTATCAGAGGGTTTGAAGGTGTTTCTACCTGTGTACAAGAGTTTATTTGGATGTTCTATCGACATACATGAATATTCTTCCATATGATATTTATATTTTTGTTTTATTTCCACTTTGTTTTTGCTTTTGATTTTATAATTATCAAAAGGTGTGATTCAAATAGTTAAAATGTGTCTTTAAAAGTAAAGGAAAATTTTTCTTTTTAATTATACTCCATGTTTTCTTCCTCTCGGTTTCCCTACATTTCATTTTTAATTTGTTTTTTTTCTCACCTTACTTTTATTGCCTCAATGACACCTAGGCCTTTTACCTCCAAGCCTATCTTGCACAAAATAATTCCCTAAATTATTGGAAAACAATTCTCACCCTCTTCTTTTCACACCCCCTTTTCATTCTAAAATCAAGGAAAAAATTGGTAAGGCATTCCTAGTCCCACCTTTCCATCAACAGAAATATATATATATATATTCATTTGTATTGTAAAAAAAATTGGCATTCTTCACTTTAGAAAAACATTACTGCAAACCACAATTCCCAAAAAAATGAAATATTCAATTCTGAAAAAAAAAATCGGTCTTCAATTCTAAAAAAAATAGGTCTATGATTCTAAAAAATAATTATAATATGTACTATATGGAGAAATGGATTTCTTAGAGACCGAATTATGTTTCTTTGATGATCTCCTGGACTTCTCTCTGAACATCGGTTATGATGACGACCGTCATTCCTCCTCCTTGTATCTTCTTCCAAAGTCGAATCAATCGTCTTCACCTGAAGTTTCCGATGAACTAGAGCGACTATACAATTAAATTCCTTCTCATAATTTGCGACCTCTGTCAACATTCTATCTAGAAAACCATTAGCTAGTTCTAGCTTATTGAAGCATCAAAGCCTCATATCAGTTTCCCTAGCAAAGAAAAGTAGTGCCTCCTTCCAATACACTGAATTCTTCCTTGTAAAATAAAAATGGAACCTTATTCTAGTATGTTGGTGTCCAAGTCCCAATGATGGCCCAAAGAAAGGGGTAATTTTGAAAAAACATAACCCAAGGCATAAGATTACATAGACAAGAATCCAATCTAAGAAGATGGGTATGAGTTAGAAGAATCCAAAATCTAGGAGGTTGTGGATATCAAAAATATATACCACAAGAACAATCAAAAGAAAGGTATTCACTATTGTAAAGTCATTATACCCACTTTTCAGCCACCTGAATATGACGAAAACTCATCAATTATATGAAAAATAAGTTTAAGGGGGATGTTGGAAGAATAAACTTGGTTTTCCTATTGAATAATACTTACCTTACCAGGATGGGAAACTTCAAAGTTAGAAACTTAACATATTTGGGGCTAAAGACTTGGGTGACACATAATGCACCAAATATTTATACTTTTATTTCTATTTTTTCCATTTGTTTTATTATGTGGTTTTATTCTTATAAATAGGGTGTAGTTTGTGGGTTACTATTTAAAAATTCCATGTTGAAAAAATAAATAGCAGTATTTATGCTACAAGTTTATTACAATTGCCTCTAGTGATCTGCATCTGCGTGATTGTGTTTTCCACAGAAAAATACACCTTCAATGGTATCAGAGGGTTTGAAGGTTTTTCTACCAGTGTAAAAGAATTTCTTCATAGGTTCTATTGACCTGAATAAGAATAAGGAGGAAGATAATTAATAGTATTCCTCAAGAGATTTCCATTTTTCTTTCATTCGCCATTTTATTTTGCTTTTAATTTTACAATTATCAAAAGGAATGATTCAAATTGTCAAAAGGTGTCTTAAAAACTAAAGGAATTTTTTTATCATTTTATTATACTCCACATTAACTTCCTCTCCATTTCCCCGCATTTTCTTTTTGAGTTTTTCTTTTTTTCCACACCTTACATAGATTTCCTCCATGCCACCCTAACCTCTTACCTTTATAATTCTCTTTCCCAAAAAAATACCACTAGTGTTGAAAAAAAATAACAACCATCATCCTTTAACTCACCCTTTTCATTCTCCAATCCAAGGGAAAACATTTGGTAAGGAATTCCTAACCCACCTTGCTGATAACATATATTTTTTCTCTATTCATTTGTATTTTTAAAGAAACAAATTGGCAGTCTGCACTTTAAAAAAAATTGCAGACCACAATTCAAAAAAATCATCTTTAATTCTAAAAAAATAACAGTCTTCAATTCTGAAAAAGAGGTTTGTGGTTTTAAAAAAAGTAATTTCAATATTCACTATCTGAAGAAATGGATTTCCTAGAGACCAAATTTTGTTTCTTTGATTATATCCTAGACTTCTATCAAGACATCGACATCAATAACAGACATCCTTCCTTCTCCTTGTCTCTTCTCCTAAAGCTGAATCAATTGTATACACATGAAGTCACCGAAGAACTGGAGTGGTGATCCAATTCAGACACCTTTTAAAAGGTTGATACCTCTATCAAAATTCTATCTAAAGGACCATCTACCAATTCAATCTTCTTAAAACATCATATCCTTGTGTCGGTTCCCCTAGAAAAGAACAATGGCACATCCTTCCTATACGCTGATGTCTAAGTCCCGATAAAGGCTCAAAGCAAGGGGGAATTTCAAAGAACCCTAACCCTAAGTAGAGGATTTCATGGATAATAATATGATCTAAGAAGTGGATTAAGAGGAATAAGAATCCCAAATCAAGGAGGTCATGGATATAAAAAATATATTTAACAAGAATATGAAAAAAGAAATGTATTGACTATGGTGAAGTCATCGCACTCATTGGTAAGCTACCTAGATATGATGAAAATTCATGGATCACAAGGAAAACAAGTTTAAGGGGGGATGTTGGAACAATAAACTTGGTTTTCCCCTTGGACGACACCTACTATCCCTGTTGAGATGGAGGCTGGGAAACTTCAAAGTTGGTAACTTGACATGTTTGGCATTGAATACTTGGGCGACACCTACAACACCAAATCTACAGACTTTTATTTCACTCTATTTTTTTTGTTTCTTTTGGTGTGTGATTTTATTCCTATAAACAGCGTGTGTTGTGTGGGTTGTAATTTAAAAATTCCACATTGAAGAAATAAATATCAATATTTCCACTGTAAGTTTATTGTGATCACCTTCGGTGATCTGTGTCCACACAATTGTTTTTTACGCTGTAAAATCTACCTTCAGTGGTAATAGAGGGTTTGAAAGTGATTTTACCTATGTGCAAGAGTTCTATCAGAGGTTCTACTGACCTACACCAAAACAAGGCATAATATAACAAATATTCTTCATCATGATATTTCCATTTTTGTTTTATTCCCACTTTGATTTTACTTTTTATTTTACAATTTTTAAAAGTCATAATAAAAATTGTCAAAAAGTGTCTTAAAAAGTAATAAAAAATTTATCTTTTTACCATTTTATTATACTCCATGTTTACTTCCTCTCCATTTTTTCACATTTCCTTTAGGAATTTATCTTATTTATCTCATTTTTCCTTAATTACCTCCATGCCACTTTGGCATATAGCCTCCATGCCTCTCTTTCCCACAAAAATAATCCCCTCCATTGTTGAAAAAATAAATTCCAACAATCATCCATTCACAACCCCTTTTCATTCTCAAATACAAGGAACAAAAATTTGGCTAGGCATTTCTCACTCCACCTTACCATCAACACCAACTTTTCTTCTCCATTCATCTGTATTCTAAAAAAAATTGGCAGTTCGCACTTAAAAAAAATTGAGACCATAACTTTCCAAAAAAATCTGACATTTTCAATTCTAAAAAAAATATTGGTCTTCAATTCTGAGAAAAGAGGTATGTTATTCAAAAAAAAATATTGTAATATGTACTATTCAAATAAATGGATTTCTTTGAGACCAAATTATGTTTCTTTGATGATCTCTTGGACTTCTCTCTGGACACTGATGACGATGATGGATGTCGTTCCTCCTCCTTGTCACTTCTCCCGAACCTGAATTAATTATCTGCACCTAAAACTGTTGAAGATTTGGAGTGGATATCCAATGTAGATTCCTTACTGAAACCCAATACCACCGTTGGAATCTTATTTGGAGGACCATTCACCATTTCAGGCTTCCTGAAGCATCATAGCCTCTTCTCAGTTCCCCTAGAAAATAATAGTGGCACCTTCTTCTAGTACATCGACATCTATGTCCTGATGAAAGCCTAAAGAAAGGGGGAATTTTAAAGAACTTAAAACCTGAGGTATAGGATTCTATGGACAAGAATCCAATCTAAAAAAAGGATTATGGGGTTGATGAATTACAAATCGAGGAGGTCATGGATATCAAAAATATATTCCACAAGAATAAGAAAAAGAAAGGTATTGACTATGGTGAAGCTATTCCACCCATTGGTTAGCCAACTAGATATGATGAAAATTCATAGATCATAAAAAAATTAAGGGGGATGTTAGAATAATAAACTTGGTTTTTCACTTAGATGGAACCTTCTTTTCCTATTGCAATAGAGGTTGAGTAATTTCAAAGTTGGAAACCTGATGTGTTCAGAACTGAAGACTTAGGAGAAACCTACTACACCAAATTTGCATAATTTTATTTTTCTCTATTATATCCATTAGTTTTGGTGTGTGATTTTATTCCTACAGATAGGGTATGGTTTGTGGGTGGTTATTTAAAAATTACATGTTAAAGAAATAAATACTAGAATTTCTCCTGCATGTTTATTATAACCACCTCCAGTGATCTGTGTCCACGTGTTTGTATTTTCCAATACAAAATCCACCTTCAGTGGTATCAAAGGGTTTTAATGTATTTATAAATGTGTGCGAGAGTTCCATCGGAGGTGCTACCAACCTTCACCAGAAAGAGGAAGACAATGAATAGTCTTTCTTATGATATTTCCATTTTTGTTTTATTCCCAGTTTTATTTTGATTTTGATTTTACAATTGTCATAAGGTATGATTCAAATTGTCAAAATGTGTTTTAAAATGTAAAGTAAACTTTTTCTTTTTGTCATTTTATTATACTCCATGTTTTCTTCCTCTCCCTTTCCCTGTATTTTCTTTTTGAATTTTTATTTTTTCACACCTTGTCTTGATTGCCTCCATTCCACCTTGTCCTCTGGCCTCTACATCTCTCTTTCCTAAAAAATCATCCATTTTTTAACAAAAAAATAATCTAACTATCAACCTTTTACACCCCCTTTTCATTCTCAAATCCAAGGAAAAATTGGCATGGAATTCCTCACTCTACCTTTCCATCAATAAAATCCCCAAAAATAAATTTGGTAGTCTACACTCCAAAAAAATATTACACACAATAATTCCCAAAAAAAATCCATCTTGAATTCTGAAAAAAAATATCAGTCTTCAATTAAAAAAAAATAGCCCATGATTCTGAAAAAAATAATTGGAATCAAAACTATCTAAAGAAATGGATTTCCTGGAGATTGAATATTATTTCTTTGATGATTTCTTGGACTTCACCCTAGACACTAATGATAACTACAGATGTCATTCTTCCTCCTTTTATCTTCTCCTAATGATGAATCAATCCTATTCACTTGAAGCTGCCGAAGAATTTGATTGGTTTTCCAAGGAAGATGCCTTCCCAATAGTCGAGACCTCCATCGATGTTCAATCTGGAGGTCCATTTACCATTTTAGGCTTCATGAAGCATCAAATACCTATGTCTATTCCCTTTGAAAACAACAGTGTCGCCTACTTCTAGTATTCCAGTATCCAAGTCCCGGTGAAGGCCTAGAGTAGGAGGAAATTTCAAAGAACCCAAACCTAAGGAAGAAGATTTTGTGAACAAGAATCTGATCAAAGAAATGTGTATGAAGTAGAATAATCCCAAATTGAGGAGGTCTTGGATATCAAAAATATATTTGACAACAATAATAAAAACAAAGGTATTGACCATGGTAAAGTCATTGTACCCGTTGGTCATCCACCTGGATGTGATGAAAATTTTTGGATCATGGGGAAAATAAGTTTTAGGGGTGTTGGAAGAATAAATTTAGTTTTCCTCTTGGACAATGCCTACCTTACCAATTGTGATGGAGGTGGGGAAACATCAAAGTTGGAAACTTGATGTCTTCGGTGATGAAGACTTGGGCAGAAACTACTGCACAAAATCTACATACTTTTATTTTTCTTTGTTTTTTTCATTTGTTTTGTTTTTGATTATATTCCTATAAATAGGGTGTGGTGTGTGGGTTGTTATTTAAAAATTTCAAGTTGAAGAAATAAATACTATCATTTCCTCTAAAAGTTTATTATGATAAAATCCAATGATTTGTGTTTGCACGATTGTTTTTTCCACTAAAAAATCCACCTTCAGTGGTATTAGATAGTTTAAAGGTGTTTATACCTATGTGTAGGAGTTTCGTTGAAGGTTTTACCGACCTACACCAAAAGGAGGTAGATAATGAATAGTCTTCATGAGATTTCCATTTTTTTATTCCAAATTTGATTTTTCTTTTGATTTTACCATTTTCAAAAGGTATGATTCAATTTTTTAGAAGGTGTCTTAAAAGGTAAAGGAAACTTTTTCTTTTTTGTAATTTTATTATACTCCACATTTCCTTCCTCTCCCTTTCCCCACATTTCCTTTTTGAATTTTTCTTTTTTTCCTGAACTTTTCTTGATTTACTCCATGCCACCTTGGCCTCTTACCCCCACACCTCACTTACCCAAAAAAATTCCCATCATTACTAACCATAAAAAAATTCAACCATTATCTTTTCTCACCCCCTTTTCATTCTAAAATCCAAGGGGAAAAAATTATCATGGCATTCATCACTCAATCTTTCCATCAACACAATTTTTTTCTCTATTCAATTGTATTATGATTATTTTTGCAATCTACACTTCAAAAAAAATGTTACTGATCATAGTTCCAAAAAATTAATTCCAACTTCAATTTTGAAAAAAAGGTCTAGAATTCTTACAAAATAATTTAAATCTACGCTATCCAAAGAAATGGATTTCTTGGAGACCAAATTTTATTTCTTCGATTAAATCCTAGACTTATCTCTAAAAACCAGTGATGATGAAGGAATCTATTCCTCCTCCTTGTATCTTCTCCTTAAGCTGAATAAATTGTCTGTCCCTAAATTCACCAAATTACTAGAGTTGAAATCTAATGCAGAAGCCTTCTCGAAAGTTGAGACCTCCATCATCATTCTATCTGGAGGACCATTAGCAAGTTCGGGCTTATTGAATCATCATATCCCTATGTCGATTCCCCTACAAAAGCACAGTGGTGACTCTTTCCAGTACGTTGGCGTCCAAGTCCTAATGAAGGCCTGAAGTAAGAGGGACATTTTGAATAACCTGAACCTAAGAAAGAGGATTCTATGAATAGTAATCTAATCCAATAATAGGAGAAAAAGTTAGAATAATCATAAAATAAGGAGGACATGAATATAAAAAATATATTCCATAAGAAAAATAAAAATAAAGGTATTGAATATAGTGAAGTCATTGCACCTATTGGAAATCCACCTTGATATGATGAAAATTCAAGGATCATAAGGAAAACAAGCTTAAGGGGGATGTTGGAAGAATAAACATGGCTTTTCTCTTGGGTGACATCGACCTTCCCTATTGCGATGAAGATTGGGCAAATTAAAATTTGGCAACTTGACATATTTGGCACTGAGGACATGGTTGGCACCTACTGCACCAAATATGCAGACTTTATTTCTCTCTATTTTCCCCATTTATTTTGGTGTTTGATTGTATTCTTATAAATAGGGTGTGGTGTGTGGGTAGTTATTTAAAATTTCAAGTTTAATAATTAAATGCCAGTATTTCTGCTACAAGTTTATTACAATAACCTCAAGTGATCTGTGTCTATGTGGTTGTGTTTTCCACTAAAAAATCCACCTTCAGTGGTATTAGAGGGTTTGAAGGTGTTTCTAATTGTGTGTAAGAGTTTCTTCGGAGGTGCTACCGACCTACACTAGAATAAGGAAGACAATGAATAGTCTTCCACATGAGATTTCCATTTTTGTTTTATTCCCACTTTGATTTTTCATTTGATTTAAAAAATTTCAATGTCTTGATTCAAATTTTCAAAAGGTGTCTTAAAAAGTATAGTAAGTTTTTCTTTTTGTTATTTTATTATAATCCATGTTACATTACTCTCTCTTTACACACATTTCCTTTTTGATTTTTTCTTTTTTCCCTCACCTTATCTTGATTACCTCCACAACACCTTGGCCTCTTGTCTCCACATCTCTCTGTCCAGAAAAAAATTCCCTCCATTGTTGAACAAAAAAAACCCAACAATCATCCTTTTACACCCCTTTATATTCTCAAATCCAAGGGAAAAAATTGGGAAGTTATTATTTACTTTACCTTTCCATCAACACAATATTTGTTCATTCATTTGTATTTAAAAAAATGGTACATTTCACTTCTAAAGATTTTGTTACAGAACACAATTCACAGAAAAAATTATCATCTTCAATTATGAAAAAAGTGGTTTGTGATTCTGAAAAAAATTGTAATCTGCACTATCCAAATAAATGGATTTCCTAGAGACTGAATTCCATTTCATTGATGATCTCTTATAATTCTCTCTATACAATGGTGATGATGATGGATATTGTTCCTCCTCCTTTCCTCTTCTTCCGAAGCTTAATTAATCATCTGCACTTGAAGCTGCCGAATAACTAGAGTGGCTATACAATGTAGATGCCTTCCCAATATTTTAAACATTCGTCAACATTCAATTTAGAGGACCATATGCTAGTTCAGGTTTCTTGAAGCATTAGAGCCTCATGTAGATTCCCATATAAAAGCACAGTGGCTCCTCCTTCCAGTATGCTAGCGTCAAAGTCCCAGTGAAGGCCCGAAGTAAGGGGTACATTTCGAAGAATCTGAACCCAAGGTAAAGGATTCTGTGGATAGTAATATGTTCCAAGAAGAGGATTTTCAGGTAGAATCCATTGTCCAGCCACGTTGATATGATGAAAATTCAAGGATACAAAGGAAAACAAGTTTAAGGGTGATATTGGAATAATAAAATTGGTTTTCCTCTTGGACTACACCTACGTTCCCTATTGTAATAGATGTTGGGCAACATCAAAGTTAGCAACTTGACATGTTTGTCGCTGAAGACTTGGGAGGCACCTACTACACCAAATATATAGACTTTTATTTCTCTCCATTTTTTCCATTTTTTTGTGTGTGATTGTATTCCTATAAAAGGTGTGGTGTGTGGGTTGTTATTTAAAAATTTCAAGTTGAAGATATAAATACTAGTATTTCTACTATAAGTTTATTGATATCACATCTAGTGATTTGTATGCGTGTGGTTGTATTTTCTGGTGAAAAATCCACCTTCAGCAGTATTAGAGGGTTTGAAGGTGTTTCTACCTGTGTGTAAGAGTTCTATCGAAGGTACTATCTACCTACACCAGAAAAAGGAAGACAATGAATAGTCTTCCATATGAGATTTCTATTTTTTTATTCCCACTTTGATTTTCCTTTTGATTTTACAATTTTCAAAAGGCATGATTCAAATTATAAAAAGGTGTCTTAAAAAGTAAAAGAAAATTTTTATTTTTTTCCTTTTATTATAATACACATTTTATTCCTCTCTCTTTCCCCACATTTCCTTTTTGAATTTATTTTTTCCCCTTACCTTACCTTGATTGTCTCTATACCACCTTACCCTCTTTCCTCTACACCTCTCTTTACCAAAAACAATTCACACCATTATTGAACAAAAAATATTCCAACCATCATCCTTTCACACCCTCTTTGTATTCTAAAATCCAAGGAAAAAAATTGGCATGGTATTCCTCACTCTACCTTTACATAAAAACAATTTTTTATTTCTCCATTCATTTTTATTCTGGAAAAAATTGGCAGTCTGCACTTCAAAATAATTGTAGACCACAATTCCCAAAAATAATTCCATCTTCATTTCGGAAAAAAAACATCGGCTTTTAATTATGAAAAAAGAGGCTTGAATTTTTGAAAAAATAATTTCAATATGCACTATCTGAATTAATGGATTTCCAAGAGATCTAATTCCATTTCTTCGATGATCTCCTAGACTTCTCTTTGAACACTAGTGATGACGATAAATGCCATTCCTCCTCCTTATCTCTTCTCCTGAAGTTAAATCAATCTTCTATACCCGAATCCACCGAAGAACTGGAGTATCTATCCAATGTAAATGAATTCATGAAAGTTGATACCTCTATAAGTGTTCTATCTGGAGGACCATCCACCAATTTATGATTATGAATCATCAGATCCCCGTGTCAGTTCCCCTAGAAAAGAATAGTGGCCCTTACTTCTAGTATTCCAGTGTTAAGTCCTAGTGAAGGTCCAGAGAAAAGGGGGACATTTCAAATAATATAAACCAAAGGAAGAGGATTCTGTGGAAAAGAATACAATTTAAGAAGAGGAGTATGAGGTAAATGAATCCCAAATCGAGTAGGTCATGGATATCAAAAATATATTCCACAATAACAAGAAAAAGAATTGTATTGACCATGGAGAAGTCATTAAAAATGTTTTCTAGACACCTCGATATGATATAAATTCATGGATCATGGGGAAATCATGTTTCAAGGGGTATGATGGAATAATAAGCTTGGTTTTCTTCTTAGGCGGTACCTACCTTTCATCTTGTGATGGAGGATGGGAAACTTCAAAGTTGGAAACTTGACATGTTTTGCTATGAGGACTTAGAAGACACCTACTCTCCAAATATGAAGACTTGTATTTTTATTTTTTTTCATTTTTTTTAGTGTGTGAGTATACTCTTATAAATAGGGTGTGGTGTGTGGGTTGTTATTTAAAAATTACAAGTTGAAGAAATAAATACCATTATTTCCACTGGAAGTTTATTGTGATCAACTCCAATTTTATATGACTGTATGGTTGTGTTTTCCACTTTAAAATTGACATCCAGTGGTATTAGAGGGTTTGAAGGTGTTTCTACCTTTATGCAAGAGTTTTATTGGAGGTTCTACCAAAAGGAGGAAGATAATGAATAGTCTCCTTCATGAGATTTCCATTTTTTATTCCAACTTTGATTTTTATTTTGATTTTACAATTACCAAAAGTCATAATTCAAATTATCAAAAAGATTATTAAAAAGTTAAAGATGTTTTCTTTTTTTTCTTTTTATTATACTCAACATTTCATTCCTCTCCCTTTCCCCACCTTTCCTTTGTTAATTTTCCTTTTTTTCCTCACCTTGCCTTGATTGCCTCCATGCCACCTTGAACTCTTGCCTCCACACCTCTTTTTCCAAAGAAAATTCCCTCCAATGTTAATAAAAAAATTCCAACCATCATCCTTTCACACCCATTTTCATTCTCAAATCCAAGGGAAAAATTGGAAATACTTTCCTCACTCCACTTTATCATCGACACAATTTTTTTCTTCATTTATTTATATTCTGAAAAAAGAAAGTATTCACTTCAAAAAAATATTACAGACCACAATTCCCCCAAAAAATGACATCTTCAATTCTGAAAATAAAATATTAGTCTTTAATTATGAAAAATAGAGGTCTATTGTTCTGAAAAAAATTAAAATCTGCACTATTCAAAAAATGGATTTTCTAGAGAATAGATTTCATTTATATGATTATCTATTGGACTTATTTATAGACAATCATGATAAAGACAGACTTTTTTTATCCTCCTTTCTCTTCTCCCAAAGCTGAATTAATCATTTGCACCTGAAGCAATCGAATAACTGGAGTGGATATCCAATGCAAAATCCTTCCCAAAATTTGAGACCTCTTTCAATATTCTATATGGAGGATCATCTGCTAGTTCAGGTTTCTTGAAGCATCAGAGCCCTGTTTCGATTCCCCTATAAAATTATAGTGGCGCCTCCTTCCATTTTTTCTACATCCAAGTCCCAATGAAGGATCAGAGTAAGGTGCATTTTGAAGAAATTGAACCTGAGGTAGAGGATTCTATAGACAATAATCTGATCCAACAAAAGGAGTATGAGATAGAAGAATCCCAAAACGATATGGTTGTGGATATAAAAAATATATTCCATAAGAACAAGTAAAAGAAATGTATTAACTATGGTGAAGTCATTGCACACCTTGGTTATCCACCTTGATATGATGAAAACCCAAGGATCACGAGGAAAACAAGTTTAAGGGGGGATGTTGGAAGAATAAACTTGATTTTCCTATTAGAAGAAACCTACCTTTCCTATTGCAATAGGGACAGAGAAACTTAAAAGTTATCAACTTGATGTGTTTGGCATTGAAGACTTGGGTGCCACCTACTACACCAAATATGCAGACTTTTATTTATCTATATTTTTTTGTGATTGTATTTCTATAAATATGGTGTGGTGTGTGGGTTGTTATTGAAAGATTACAATTTTAAGAATAATATACCAGTATTTCCGATGTAAGTTTATTACAATCTCCTCCAATGATTTGCGTCTACACGGTTGTGTTTTCTGCTACAAAATCCACCTTCAGTGGTATCAGAGGGTTTAAAGGTGTTTCTACCTGTGTGTAAGGGTTCTGTCAGAGGTGCTACCAAACTACACTAGAAGAAGGAGGAAGACAATGAATAGTCTTCCATATGATATTTCAATTTTTTCCCAATTTTATTTTCCTTTTGATTTTACAATTGTCAAAAGGAATGATTCAAATTGTTAAAAGGTGTCTTAAAAGTAAAGGAACCTTATTATTTTTGTCATTTTATTATAATCCATGTTTCATTCCTCTATCTTTCCCCACATTTCCTTTTTGAATTTTTCTTTTTTTCTCTTAACTTGACATGATTTCCTCGAAGCCACCTTGGCTTCTTTCCTCCATACCTCTCTTGAAAAAAAATTATATCCCTTGTTGAATAATTTTTTTAACTACCATCCTTTCACACCCCATTTTCAATCTAAAATCCCCAGAAAAAATTGGAAAGGCATTACTCACTCCACCTTCCCATCAAGAAATTTTTTTTATTTCTCCATTAATTTTTATTTTGTAAAAAAATGACAATCTTCACTTCAATAAAAAAATTCTGCAGACCAAAATTCCAAAAAAAAATCCATCATCATTTTTAAAAAAATACCAGTCTTAAATTATGAAAAAATAGGACTTTAATTATGATAACATAATTCTAATATGCACTATCTGAAGAAATGGATTATCTGGAGACTAAATTTTGTTTCTTAGATGATCTCTTGGACTTCCCTCTGGACATCGATGATGACAACAAACATCATTCGTCCTCCTTGTCTCTTCTCTTAAGGTTGAATCAATCTTCTACACCTGAACCTACCAATGAATTGGAGTGTCTATCTAATTTAAATTCCTTCTTTATGGTTTAAAACTCCATAAAAATTCTATATGGAGGAACATATACTAGTTCATGATTCTTGAAGCATTATAACCCCATGTTAGTTCCTCTAGTAAAGAACAATGGTGCCTTCTTCTAGTACACTAGTGTACAAGTCTCGGTGAAGGCCTAACACAAGGCAGGACATTTTGAAGAACCAAAACTAGAGGCAGAGGATTCAGTGGAAAAGAATCTGATCTAAGAATAGGATAATGAGGTAAGAGAATCCCAAATCAATAAGGTCATGGATATCAAAAATATATTCCACGAGAACAAGAAAAATAAAGGTATTGACTCTGAAGAAGTCATTGCACCATTTGGTTATCCGCATCGATATGATACAAATTCATGGATAATGAGTAAAATAAGTTTAAGTGGGGGTGTTGGAAGAATAAACTTGGTTTTACACTTAGATGACACCTACCATCCTTGTTAAGATGGAGGCTGGGAAACATCAAAGTTGGTAACTTGACATATTTGGAACTGAACACTTAGGGGGAACCTACTGCACCAAATCTATAGACTTTTATTTATATATGTTTATCTTGATTGTTTTGGTGTGTGATTGTATTTCTATAAATATGGTGAAGTTTATTTTTTATTATTTAAAAAATCTAATTTGGGGAAATAAATACCTGTATATTCATTGAAAGTTTATTAGGATCACTTCCAATGATCTTCATCCATACAGTTGTGTTTTTTGCTGTAAAATCTACCTTTAGTGGTATCAGAGGGTTTGAAGGTGTTTCTACCTGTGTGTGGGAGTTTTTTCGGTGGTTCTACTGATATAAACCAGAAGGACAAAGACAATGATAAGTTTACCTCATGAGATTTCTATATTTTTTTATTACTGCTTCGATTTTTTTAATTTTACAATTATTAAAATCCATGATTGAAATTCTCAAAATATTTTTTAAAAAGTAAATAAAACATTTTCTTTTTTCATTTTATTATACTATGTGTTTCCTTCCACTCCCTTTCCCCACATTTTCATTTTGAATTTTTCTTTTTTCTCACCTTACATTGATTTCCTCCACACCACCTTGACCTTTTTCCTCCACATCTCATTTTCCCGAAAAAAAAATCCCCTCCATTGTTGAAAAAAAAATCCAAACATCATCCTTTCACATCCTATTTGTATTCTCAAATACAAGAAAAAAAAATTGAACAAGGCATTCCTCACTCCAACATTCCATCAACACAATTTTTTTCTCCATTCTTTTTTATTCTGAAAAAAATTGGCAGTTTTCACTTCAAAATTTTTTTATTACGGTTTAAAATTCCCAAAAAATATTTCCATCTTCAATTTGGAAAAAAAAAATAAGTATTTAATTCTAAAAAAATAGGTCTATGATTCTGAAAAAATAATTTCAATCTACCATATCCAAAGAAATGGATTTATCGGAGTCTATATTCTGTTTCATCAATAATATCTTGGACTTATCCCTGGATACCAGTGATGGTGACGAACGTTGTTCCTCCTCCATATCTCCTCTCCTGAAGCTAAATCGGTCGTCTGCACCTAAATCTGCCAAATAACTAGAGTGGCTATCCAATGCAAATGCCTTCCCAAAAGTTGAGACTTCCGCCGACCTTCTATCTAGAGGATCATCCACCAGTTTAGGATTCTTGAAGCATTATAGCCTTGTATCAGTTCCTTAGGCAAAGATATTTGATGCCTCCTTCTAGAATGTCGGAATCTAATTCCCAGTGAAGGCCCATGAAAGGGGAACATTTCAAAAAACCCAAACTTGAGGTAGAGGATTCTATAGACAATAATTTGATCCAAGAATAGGAGTACAATGTGGAAGAATCCCAAATCTAGGAGGTTGTGGATATTAAAAATATATTCCTCAAAAAAAGAAAAGGAAATACATTGATTATGGTGAAGTCATTGAACCCATTGGTCAACCACCTAGATATGATTAAAATTCATAGATCATGAGGAAAACAAGTTTAAAGGAGAATATTGTAATAATAAACTCATTTTTCCTCTTGGAGGGCACCTACCTTCACTGTTACGATGGAGGTCAGGCAAAATCATAGTTAGTAGCTTAAAATGTTTGGTAATGAAGACTTGGGCAACACCTATTTCACAAAATCTGTAGACTTTTATTTCTATCTATTTTTTCTATTTGTTTTGGTGTGTGATTGTATTTCTATAAATAGGGTGTGGTGTGTGGGTTTTTATTTAAAAATTAAAAGTTGAATAAATAAATACCAGTATTTCTGCTACATATTTATTATGATCTCCTCTAGTGATATGTGTCAGTGAGGTTGTGTTTTTGACGAAAAAATCCACATTCAGTGGTATCATAGATTTTAGAGGTGTTTCTAACTATGTGTAAGAGTTCTTTCAGAGGTACTCTAACCTACAACAGAAAGAAGAAGATAATAAATAGTCTTCCTCATGATATTTCTATTCTTGTTTTATTCCTATATTGATTTTTATTTTTATTTTACAATTATTTAGAGGCATGATTCAAATTGTCAAAAGGTGTCATAAAAATTATAGTAAAATTTTCCTTTTTTACATTTTATTATACTTCACATTTACTTTCTCTTCCTTTCCCCACATTTCCTTTTGGAATTTGCCTTTTCTTCCCTATCCTATTCTTGATTGACTCCATGCCACCTTAGCCTCTTACCACCACACCTCTCTTACCCAAAATATTTTCCCTCCATTGTTGAACAGAAAAAATTCCAACCATCATCCTTTCACACCTCATTTTCATTCTCAAATACAAGGAAAAAAATTTAGCAATGCATTCCTCACTCTGCCTTTCCATCAACACACTTTTTTTCTCCATTCACTTGAATTATGAAAAAAAATTGGTAGTATTCACTTCAAAATATTTTTTTTACAAACCAAAATTCCACAAAAAAATCCATCTTCAATTTCGAAAAAAAATATTGATCTTCAATTCTGAAAAAGAGGTATGTGATTTTAAAAAAATTAATTGTAATCTTCAAAATCAGAATAAATGGATTTCTTGGTGATAGAATTCCATTTCTTCAATGATATCTTGAACTTATATCTATACACTAACGATGATGATGGATTCCATTCCTCATCCTTGTATCTTCTTTCGAATATGAATCAATCATCTTCAACTGAAGACGTTGAAGAAATGGTGCAGTTATCCAATGCAGATGCCTTCCCAAAAGTCAAGACATTTAATAGTGTTCTATCTGGAGGACCATTTGTTAGTTCATGTTTCTCGAAGTATCATAGCCTTATATTGGTTCACCTAAAAAAATATAGTGGCGCCTCCTTCCAATACACCAGCATCCAAGTCCTAGTCAAGACCTGGAGCAAGGGGACATTTCGAAGAACCCGAACCCAAGTTAGAAAATTATGTGGACAAGAATCTGATCTAAGAATAGTATTATGAGATAGAAGAATCCCAAATCTAGGAGTTTTTGGATATTTATAATATATTCCCTAAGAAAAATCAAAATAAAGTTATTTACTATGGTGAAGTCATTGCATCCATTATTCAGCCACATGGATATAGTGCAAAATTATTGGATCATGAGGAAGAAAAGTTTAAGAGGGATGTTGGAAGAATAAACTTTGTTTCACTCTTAGATGAAACTTACCTTATCTATTGTGATGGTGGTTGTGTGACTTCAAAGTTGGAGACATGTAATGTTTGGTGTTGAAGACTTGGGAAGCACCTACAACACCAAATCTACAAAATTTTATTTTCTCAGTTTTTACCATTAGTTTTGGTGTTTTATTATAGTTTATTGTGATCATCTCCAGTGATGTGTGTCTGCACGGTTGTGTTTTCCACTGAAAAATCCACCTTCAGTGGTATCAGAGGGTTTGAAGGTGTTTCTACCTGTGTGCAAGAGTTCCATCAGAGGTTCTACTAACCTGCACTAGAAGAATGAGAAAGTCAAGGAATAGTCTTCCTCATGAGTTTTCCATTTTTGTTTTATTCACACTTTGATTTTTATTTTGATTTTACCATTGTCAAAAGGCATGATTCAAATTTTCAAAAGGTGTTTTAAAAAGTAAAGGAAGCTTTTTATTTTTTTTTTTTTTTTTTATACTTCATGTTTCCTTCCTCTCCCTTTATCCACTTTTCTATTTTGAATTTTTCTTTTTTCCCTCAACTTTCCTTGATGTCCTCCACGCCACTTTAGCCTCTTTCCTCTACACCTCTCTTTACCAAAAAAATCCCTTCATTGTTGAAATAAAATCCAACCATCATCCTTTCACACCCCCATTGCATTCTCAAATCCAAGGAAAAATATTTGATAAGGCATTTCTCACTCCACTTTTCCATCAACACAATTTTTTTACCTCCATTCATTTGTATTTTTATTTTTTTTACAATCTTCACTTCAAAAAAATTGATACGGATAAAAATTCCCAAAAAAATCATCTTCAATTCTGAAAAAAAAAATATTGGTCTTTAATTTTGAAAAGGAGGTATGTGATTCTGGAAAAATTATTGCAATCTATACTTTCTAAAAAAAGGGATTTCTTGGAGACCGAATTCTATTTCCTCGATGATATCATGGACTTCTCCTTGGACACTAGCGATAATGAAAAACATCATTCCTTATCTTGGTCTCTTCTCCTGAAGTGGAATCAATCATCTGCACCTGAAGCCAATGAAAAACTAGAGTGTTTATCTAATGAAAATTCCTTCCTAAAAGTTAATTCCTCTAATAAAATTCTATCTAAAGGACCATCCCCCAGTTCAAACTTCTTAAAGAATTAGATCCCTGTGTCAGTTCCCCTGGAAAAGAACAGTAGTGCCTCCTTTCGGTATGCTGACGTTCAAGTCCTAGTGAAGGTTAGAAGGAAGGGAGAAATTTCAAATAACCCAAACATGAGGCATAGGATTATATGGAAAATAATTTTATCCAATAAGAGGAGTACAAGGTATAATAATCCCAAATCTAGGAGGTCATGGATATCAAAAATATATTCCACAAGAATTAGTAAAAGAAAAGTATTTTTCTATGGTGAAGTCATTTTACTAATTGGTCAACCACCTGGACATGATGAAAATTCATGGATCATGAAGAAAAAAAGTATATGGGGGATGTTGGAAGAATAAACTTGGTTTTCCACTTAGATAAAAATTACCTTCCCTGTTGAGATGGAGGTTGTACAATATCAAAGTTGGTAACTTGACGTGTTCGGTGCTAAAGAATTAGGCAGCACCTATTGCACTATATATATATAGAATTTTATTTATCTCTCTCTCTTTTTTGTTTTGGTGTGTGATTTTATTCATATAAATAGGGTGTGGTGTGTGGGTTTTTATTTAAAAAATACAAGTTAAAAAAATAAAAACCATTATTTTTTTTTAAGTTTATTGTGATCACCTCCAAGGATTCGTGTCCATACAATTTCAGTTTGCACAGAAAAATCCACCTATAGTGGTATCAGAGGGTTTGAAAGCATTTATACCTATGTGAAAGAGTTCCATATAAGGTTCTACCAACCTACACCAGAAGTAGAAAGATAATGAATAGTCATCCTCATGAGATTTCCATTTTTTTATTCCTACTTTGATTTTTCTTTTGATTTTATGATTTTTAAAAGGAAAGATTCAAATTTTTCAAAAGTATCTTAAAATGTAAAGCAAACTTTTTTTTCATTTTATTATACTCCATGTTTCCTTCCGCTCCCTTTCTCCACATTTCCTTTTTGAATTTCTCTTTTTCCCCCACCTTGCCTTAATTTCCTCCACACCACCTTGGCCTCTTGCCTCTATGCCTCTCTTGCCCAAAAACAATTCCCCCCATTGTTGAACAAAAAAATTCAACCATCATCCTTTAACACCCCTTTTGCATTATTAAATCCAAGGGAAAAAAATTTCAAGGCATTCCTCACTCCACCTTACCATCAAATTTTTTTCTCTCCATTCATTTGTATTTAGAAAAAAAAATTGGCAGTCTTCAATTTAAAAAAAAATTGTTGCATAACAAAATTCCAAAAAAAATTATCATCTTCAATTATGAAAAAAATATCAACCTTTAATTCTGAAAAAAAGAGGTCTGTGATTCTAAAAAATTAATTTCAATCCACACTATTCAAAGAAATGGATTTCTTAGAGATCAAATTCCATTTCTTCAATGATCTTCTAGACTTATCTCTAAACACCGGCAACGATGACATATGCCATTCCTCTCTTTTTTCTTCTCCCAAAGCTGAATTGATAATCTAAACCTAAATGTACTGAAGAACTGGAGTGGATATCCAATTAAAACATCTTCTTAAAATTTGATACCTATGTAATCATTCTATCTGGAGGACCATATGCCATTCCAGGCTTCCTGAAGCATCAAAACCCCATGTTGGTTCACTTGGCAAAGAACAATGGCACCTCCTTCTAGTACGCTGACATCCAAATCCCATTGAAGGCCCCTAGAAAGGGGAGACATTTATAAGAACCCGAAACTAAGGTAGAGGATTATTTGGACAATAATAAGATCTAATAAGATGATTAAGAGGTAGAAGAATCCCAAATCGTGGAGGTTGTGGATATCAAAAATAAAATCCACAAGAACAAGAAAAATAAAGGTATTGACTATGGTGATTTTATTACACCCATTGGTCAGCCACTTGGTTATGATAAATATCCATGGATCATGAGTAAAACAACTTTAAGGGGATTTTGGAAGAATAAACATGGTTTTACTCTTGTACGACACCTACCTTCCCGGTTGCAATGAAGGTTGGACAACTTCAAATATGGAAACTAGACATATTTGGCACTAAATACTTGGGTGGCACCTAATTCACCAAATATTAATAATTTTATTTCTCTATTTTTTTCCAATTATTTTGGTGTGTTATTGTATTCTCAAAAATAGGGTATGGTGTGTGGGTTTTTATTTAAAAATTTCAATTTGATGAAATAAATACTATTATTTATACTACAAGTTTATTAAGATCACTTCCAGTGAACTGCACCCACATGGTTTTATTTTCCATTGAAAAATCCACCTTTAGTGGTATCGGAGAGTTTGGAGGTGTTTTTACCTATTTGAAAGAGTTCCATCGGAGGTGCTACTAACCTTTACCAGAAGAAGGAGGAATACTATGTATATTCTTCCATATGATATTTATATCTTTTTATTCCTACTTTTATTTTACCATTTTCAAAAGCCATGATTCAAATTATAAAAAGATTTCCTAAAAATTAAAGTAAACATTTTATTTTTTTCATTTTATTATACTTCACATTTCTTTCACCTCTTTTTCCCCACATTTCCTTTTTTAATTTGTCTTTTTTTCCTCACCTTACATTGATTTCCTCCAACCCACCTTGGCCTCTTTCTTCTATGCCTCTCTTTCCCAAAAAAATCCTTCTATTATTGAACTAAAAAAATTACAACCATCATACTTTCACACCCCCTTTTCATTCTCAAATCCAAGGAAAAAAATTAGAAAGTCATTCCTCACTCCACCTTTCCATCAACACAAAAAAAATTCTCTATTAATTTGTATTCTGATTTTTTTTGGTAATATTCACTTCAAAAAAAAATTTACTGACCAAAATTCCCAAAAAACAATTCCATCATCAATTTTGAAAAAAAATCAGCCTTAAATTTTGAAAAAAGAGGTCTTTGATTCTAAAAAATAATTGAAATCAGCATTATCTAGAAAAATGGATTTCCTAGAGACTGAATTGTATTTCTTTGATGATCTACCAAACATCTCTCTAGACACCAAAGGTTATGACATATGTCGTTCCTCCTCCTTATGTCTTCTCTCAAAGTGGAATCAATCATCTTCACCTCAAGATGTCGAAGAACCAGAGTGGATATCAAATGTATAATCCTTCACAAAAGTCGACACCTCCATCGACATTCTATCTGGAGGACCATCCACCAGTTCAGGCTTCTTGAATCATCAGATCCTCATTTCAGTTCCCCTAGAAAAGAACAATGGCACCTCCTTATAGTACAATGGCATCCAAGTCTCGATAAATGCCCAGATAAAGGTGGACATTTCAAAGAAACCAAATTTAAGACATAGGATTATGTGGAAAAGAATCAAATCCAAGAATATTAGTACGTGTTAGAATAATCCAAATCAAGTAGGTTGTAGATATTAAAAATAGATTCCACAAGAATAAGAAAAATAAATGCATTGTCTATGGTGAAGTCATTGCACCTATTGGTCAGCCACCTGAATATGATGAAAATCCATGGATCACGAGTAAAACAAGTTTAATGGGATAATTTGGAATAATTAAATTGATTTTCCTTTTCGATGGCCCTTACATTCCCTGTTTCGATAGAGGATGGGTAACTTCAAAGTTGGTAACTTTATTTTTTTGGCACTAAAGACTTAGCCAGCACCTACTACACTAAATATGAAGACTTTTATTTCTCTCTATTTTTCAAGATTATTTTGTTGTTTGATTATAATACTATATATAGGACTTGGTGTGTGGGTTGTTATTTTAAAATTCCAAGTTGAATAAATAAATACCAATATTTTCGATGCTAGTTTAGTATGATCACCTCTAGTGATTTTCATCCATACAATTGTGCTTTCCATTGAAAAAAACCACCTTTAGTGGTATAAAAGGGTTTGAAGGTGTTTCTACATGTGTGCAAGAGTTCCATTGGAGGTGCTACCAACTTGCACCAGAAGATGGAGGAAGACAATTAATAGTCTTCCTAATGATATTCCCATTTTTGTTTTATTCTTACTTTGTTTTTTCATTTGATTTTACAATTGTCAAAAGGCGTGATTCAAATTATCAAAATGTGTCTTAAAAAGTAAAGGAAACTTTTTTTCATTTTATTATACTCCACATTTCTTTACTCTCCCTTTATCCAAATTTTATTTTTTAATTTTTTCCTTCACCTTACCTTCATTTCCTCCAAACCACATTGGCCTCTTGCCTCTATGCCTATTTTGACCAAAAAAATCACTCCATTATTCAAAAAAATCCCAACCCTCATCCTTTCGCACCCCCTTTTCATTCTCAAATCCAATGAAAAGAATTTGGAAATTCATTCCTCACACCACCTTGCCATTAACATAATTTTTTCCATTCATTTGTATTATGAAAAAAATGGTAGTCTACACTTTAAAAGAATTGTACACCACAATTCCCAAAAAACATTAACATCTTCAATTATGAAAAAAATTTGATCTTCAATTTTGAAAAGAATTGGTCAACAATTTTGAAAAAATAATTAAAATATGCAATATCCAAATAAATGGATTTCTTGAAGACTGAATTATATTTCTTTGATGATCTCGTGTACTTCTCTCTAGAAAATGGTAACAATGATGAACCTCGTTTTTCCTCTATGTATCTTATCCTGAAGTTGAATTAATCATCTATACCTGAAGACATTGAAGAACTAGAGTGGTTATCCAATGAAGATTCCTTCCTAAAAGTATATACCTCTATCTATGTTCTATATGGAGGACTATCCTCTAGTTTAGGAATCTTGAAGCATCAGAGCCCAGTGTCGGGTCCCCTGAAAAAGAACAATGGTGGCTTCTTTCTATACATCGGTGACCAAGTCCTGGTGATAGAATAAAGCCAGGGGAATTTTGAAGAACCCAAACCCAAGGTAGATGTTTCTTTGGATAATAATATAATCTAAGAATATGAGTACATGGTAGAATAATCCCAAATTGAGGAGGTTTTGTTTATTAAAAATATATTTAAAAAGAATAAGAAAAATAAAGCTATTGACTATGGTGAAGTTACTGCACCTATTGGTTAGACACTTGAATATGATTCATATTAATGGATCATGAGAAAAAAAATTTAAGGGGTGTGAAGGAAGAATAAACCATGTTTTTCTTTTGGAAAACACCTACCTTCCCAGTTTTGGTAGAGCCTAGAAAACTTCAAAGTTAGAAACCTAACGTGTTTGGTGCTGAAGACTTGGGAAGAACCTGCTGCACCAAATCTGTAGAATTTTATTTCTCTCTATTTTCCCATATTTTTGGATTTGATTGTATTCATATAAATAGGGTGTGTTGTGGGGAATATCCTTTAAAAATTACAAGTTAAATAAATAAATACCAGTATTTATGATGCAAGTTTATTATGATCACCTCCAGTGATTCGTGTTTTCCTGGTTGTGTTTTCTACCATAAAATCCACCTTTTGTGATATAAGATGGTTTGAAGGTGTTTTACCAGGTGAAATAGTTCTTTTGGAGGTGTTATCGACACGTACTAGAAGGAGGAGGAAGTAAATGAATAATCTCCCTCATGAGATTTCCATTTTTTGGTTTATTCCCACACTAATTTTGCTTTTGATTTTTAAATTTTCAAAAGGCATGACTCAAATTATCAAAAGGTGTAATAAAAAGAAAAGGAATATTTTTCTTTTTTTCATTTTATTATAGTCAAATTTTATATCCTCTCCCTTTCCCCATATTTTCTTTTTGGATTTGCCTTTCTTTTTTCCCTCACCTTGCCTTGATTTTCTCCATCACACCTTGGCCTCTTGCCTCCATACCTCTCTTTCCCAAAAACAATTCCCTCTATTTTTGAAAAAAAAATCCAACCATCATCCTTTCACACCCCCTCTGAATTCTAAAATCCAAGGGAAAAAATGGAAAGGTATTTCTCACTCCACCTTACCGTCAACCCCAAAAAAATTCTACATTCATTTTTATTCTGAAAAAAAATGTGAGTCTTCACTTCAATAATTTTTTTTTCTATCCATAATTCCCCAAATAAATTGCATCTTCAATTTTGAAAAAAAAACCAGTCTTCAATTATGAACAAATTGGTATGATATTCTGAAAAAATAATTTTAATATACACTATTAAAATAAATGGATTTCTTAAAGACCAATTTTTTTTCTTTGATGATATTCTAGACTTGTCTCTAGAAACCTATGATGAATACAGATGTCATTTATCATCCTTGTCTCTTCTCTTGAATCTGAATCAATCATCTTCACCTGAAGCCCCCGAAGAACTAGAGTGGCTATCCAAAGTAGACCCCTTCCCAAAATTTGAGACCTCCATCACTGTTCTATCTGGATGATCATCCACTAGTTCAAGCTTCTTGAATCATCAAATCCCTATGTCGGTTCCCCTAGTAAAGAAAAGTGGTGCCTACTTCCATTATGTCGATTTCTAAGTCCCGATGAAGGCCTGAAGCAAGGGGGTTAATTTAGAAGAAACTAAAACCAAGGCAGGGGATTATGTGGACAAGAATATGGTCCAAGAAGAGGAGTATGAGGTATAATAATACCAAATCAATGAGGTCATGTATATTAAAAATATACTCCACAAGAACAAGAAAAATAAAGGTATTGACTATGGTGAAGTCATTGCACCCATTGGACATCCACCTGAATATGATGTAAATTCACAGATCATGAGGAAAACAAGTTTAAAAGGTGAGTTTGGTAGAATAAACTTGGTTTTCCTCTTGTATGAAACTTACCTTTCCTGTTGTGTTGGAGGATGGGCAACTTCAAAGTTAGAAACATTACATGTTTAACACTGAAGACTTGGGCGACACCTACTGCACCAAATCTGAAGACTTTTATTTTTATCTATTTTTCCCATTTGTTTTAGTGTGTAATTATATTCCTATAAATAGGGTGTGGTGTATGGGTTGTTATTTAAAAATTCCAAGTTGAAGAAATAAATACCAGCATTTCTTCTATAAGTTTATTGTGATCACCTCTAGTGATTTTCATCCATGCGGTTTTCTTTTTGACTATAAAATCCATATTCATTGGTATCAAAGGGTTTGAAAGTTTTTTTTACCTACGCGAAAGAGTTCTGTTGGAGGTTCTACTAACCTACACCAGAAGAAGGAAGATAATGAATAGTTCACCTAGTGAGATTTCTATTTTTTTATTACCAGATTGATTTTTCTTTTGATTTTACAATTATCAAAAGGCATGATTCAAATTGTCAAATTTTCTCTTAATAAGTAATGGAAACTTTTTGTTTTCTTCCTTTTATTATACTCCATGTTTCTTTCCTCTCCCTCTCCCTATATTTCCTTTTTCAATTTGTCAGGTTTTTTCCTCACCTTTCCTTGATTACCTCTACACCACCTAGGCCTCTTGTCTCCACACCTCTCTTAGCCCAAAAAAATCCCTCCATTATTGAAAAAAAATCCAAATATCATCCTTTCACACCCCTTTTGTATTCTCAAATCCCTAGAAAAAAATAATTGGCAAGGCATTCCTCACTCCACCTTTCCATAAACACAATTTTTTTCTCCATTCATTTGTATTCTGAATTTTTTTCCAGTATTCACTTCAAAAAAAAATTGTTGCATACCACAATTCCAAAAAAAATTCTCATATTCAATTCTGAAAAAAAATATTTTTCATAAATTATTAAAAAATAGTTATGTGATTATAAAAATAATAATTTAAATTTTCACCATCGCAAGAAATGGATTTCCTGGAGACCAAATTTTGTTTCATTAGATGATCTATTTTACTTATCTCTAGAAACCAAAGATGGATATGGGTGTCGTTCCTCCTCCGTGTCTATTATCCTGAAGATGAATCAATCATCTACACCTAAAGTCGCTGAAGAATTAGAGTGGATATCCAATACAGACACCTTCTTGAAAGTTGAGACCTATGTTGGTGTTCTATCTAGAGGACCATCCACTAGTTTAGGCTTCTTGAAGAATCAGAGACCCGTGTTGGCCCCCCTAAAAAATAATAGTGTAGTCTCCTTCTAGAATGTCAATGTCCAAGTTCCAGTGAAGTTTTAGAGAAAGGGGGGATTTTGATTAACCTAAACCTACGAATAGGATTCCATGGACAAAAATCTGATCCAAGAAGGGGAGTACGAGGTAGAAGAATCCCAAAATGATGAGGTCGTGAATATCAAAAATATAATACACAAGAATAAGAAAAATAAAGTTATTGATTTTGGTGAAGTCATTGCACCCATTGGTCAACCACATGGATATGTTTCAAATACATTGATAAAGAGTAAAACAAGTTTAAAGGGGGATGTTGAAAGAATAAACTTGGTTTTCCTCTTGGACAACACCTACCTTCCCTATTGTGATGGAGGCTAGGAAACTTCAAAGTTTGAAACTTGACATGTTTGGTGCCCAATAATTGGGTGGCACCTTTTGCACCAAATCTGCAGACTTTTATTTCTCTATGTTTCTCTCATTTTTTTGGTGTGTGGTTGTATTCTTATAAATAGGGTGTGGTGTGTGGGTTGTTATTTAAAAATTAAAGGTTGAATAAATAAATACCAGTATTTCCACTACAAGTTTATTGCAATCAGCTCCAGTGATCTATGTCTACACGATTGTGTTTTCCACTAAAAAATCCACCTTTAGGAATATCATCCCAAACAATATCATCTCAAAAGGCCTCCAAAACTGAGTTTTTTGTTGGGGTACCCCAATTGTTTAAAATTCAATGGAATTTCATCCTCTTTTAAGGGGAGTATTTTTTCCATTTTCATTGGGGACTAAATATATTCTCAGGGATTATATTCATATTAATATTATGGTTTTTAATTTTTATCATTTTTCATAATATAGTTTTATTTATAATTAAATATATGTATATTTACTTATATTTAATTATAATATACTTCTATAAATACATATTTAAATATATGTACATAAATATGTATTTTTAAATATTTAAAATAAATATTTATTAGTCATTTTATTTAATGTAAAAAAAATTCTCCATTTTATTTACCTTATAAAAATTAATTAATATGTATATATATATAGTTATACAATTAATGTTTATATGTAAACATGTGTGTGTCACAAATTAATAAATATATATGTATATGTATATTCTAATATATGTAAATAAATAAATATTCTAAAAATGTATTTAAAACAATTTCTCGCCATTTATTACATTATACAAATATATATATAATTTTTATATATACATATATGTGTGTATTAATAATAAAATATATATTTATATTATTTTATAGTATATGAAAATAAATATAAATATATATATATATATATATATCACAAACACAAATATTTTATAAATGTATTTAAAAATAATTATATAAATATATGAATAAATAATATATGTGTAAATATATAAATAAATAAATAGAAATGTCATTAAATAGACAACCAAAAAACATTGTGCAGTGGTAAATGTGTTTCATCTTCAAAGGAGAGGTCCAAAGTTTGAATCCAGGTGTGCGCAGGAGGCTGGAAATTCACAAAGCACTGTTAAAGGGGTGGTGAGGTGAAAAGCACCAATAAAGGGGGAGGATCATTGTTAAAGGGGTCATGGAAGCACTAATAAAGGGGTCGGGCTCATAGAGGTCTGAAAATATAAATTTATACCCTTTAACAACACTTTTTTGGCATTAATAAAGGGATCCTTTATCAGTGCTAAAAAATGCACCATTAAAGGACCCCTTTAATATCACTTTTTTCATATCTGTTATAGCGTTCCCTTTAACATCGCTTATGTATACAACACTTTGTAAGAACTGCTAAATAACTTTTACTAGTGCTATTAAAACCCAATTTTTTAGTAATGAAAAAATCATTACAAGGAATTCATTGATATAACCTCTCACTTAATCACTCATTCTCTTCTAAAGGAGGAAGAAGGGAGTATATTAAGATCCAATAGGTAATAATATACCCAAGGATACCCCTTTCAGTCCTCGCACCCAAATTTTATAATTCTTTAGTTGGGATAATTGACATTGATGAAGATGGTATCACAATACCGCACATGGAGGACCACTCATGACCCTAACCATACTTACCCCACTCTCAAAGAGATAAAGAAACAAATTTAATTATATTTTGGTTCATACACTAAAAAATGACATAACCCACATATCAAACATTACATGAAAAATCTAATAAACTAACGAAAAATCTAAGGGACAACTTACCTCATAGTAATAGAACCCTATATGTTGAAGATCATCAGAAAAATGGACTTAATCGAGTAAAATCACAAAACATGTGATGATCCTATGAGATATATTTAATGTTAATATGATCATAAATGAAGGATAAGAAAACTTAGAGAGTATAGGAACTCAAGGAAGAAATATAGGGGATGTTCTGCTGGTAGGAATAAAATTAAAGGTAAGGTTTTTATTGTTATAAAATGTTAACCAAATTCATTAAATTAAATTAAATTAAAAAAATGGTCCAGTGGCTATTGGGTACTTGGTCCCTTGTCACTATATACCTTCCCAAAGTCCATTATATGGGTGATGGATCCCTAAGGCCTCCCCCACTCTACTTTTTTCCATCGGGTACCCAGTACAAGCCACCAAGTACCCAGTTCCATCTTCCTTGAGAGTAGATTCTTGGCACCAAGTCCAGCTCCTCAAAAACAAACCCCTATCTCCCATAAATTCATCTATGATTCCAAAACCAACAAAATTTACATGGTTCAAAAAATTTAAAAAAAATATACCCTGTAATATGTGGATTGTAACATTTAGTGTAACCTTTTATAGGCACATGAAATTCTTTAGCAGTGATTAAGATGGTGAGTGGGAATTTGAATTAAAAAATTAGTATATGTTGATCATTGATTACTTATGATAAATACTTTCAAGGTGGATTTAATTAGGTAAATGTGGATATTAACTTAATATTATGTAATTTTATGATACCTAAAGGTAAGAAATATTATGATTAATTTATTATATATTTTTTCACCTCATAATGTCATTATGCTTCTTAATATTCTTTAATTTTCTATTATTTTTCATGATTCTTTTATATATGGTGTTGGTACTTCTAAGTGTTTTTGTGTGTGATATGTCTATATGGTGGCTAATAATTTTATTTGAGTGCCTTTCAAGGCCTCTTCAGGTACTTTTAAAACTTCTCCTTATCCAAATCACTATAACAAATTTTGGCAGTTGAAATTATAGAGTAAAATAGTTTTTTCTTAGAGTTTTTACATTATAATTTTTCAATATAATATTTATTGGTTTAATGAGGCATTAATGTTTATTTAAAATGATATTAGGGTGGTGAATATGAAGATTTTGAGCTTTTTTTGGTTACTTTCTAATTTCGTTGATGTTTGGGGTAGGGTTAGTATAATCATTAACTTTTATTCTTGCCTATGTGTTCATGATTTTTTGTGATTTTTTATCTCATATGAATAAGAATCATGATGAAATGTTTTTTTTATTTCTAAAAAAAATGAAATGGTCAAAATTATATAAAATTATAGGGCTCTAATAGGTCTTCATATAATTCATTTTAATGGGGTTGTGTAATTATATACTTGGTTCTAAATGATTTAAGAGAGTGTTTTTTTGGTTGATGTGGTTCAATGAAAATTTCTTCATTTGAATTTTCTTAAAATCAATGTTGAAACTTCCTTTGTTCCAAAGAGGTAAAGTAAGGGTTTTTCAGTGATTTCTCTAGAATTTTAAGGGTGTATTGATTACTAGTATGTCATATTAATGTTTAATGAGTGATTTTTATAAGCATGAGACTATATATTTTTAATTAAGTGTGTTTTATTTTTTATTGAAATTTTGAATAAGAGATAAAAATGATAATAGGATTTTAAAAGAGGGAGGGGTAAGGTGTTAGATGTGGTTTAAAAAATCATGAGATTACATTTGAAAAAATATATATTTACTTAACTTTGAGATATATGGGTATTCCTCTTACAAAAAATTCCATAATACTATCAAAAAAATATTTTTTGATGATATAGACAACTAGGAGATGAGATGGAAGGGAGGCCAAGAGAAGAGGGGAAGGGAGTTTCCACTCATACAATAGTATTTATAAAGAGTTGATGATTTCATTTGAAAAATCAATTATTTTATATGAAGAGATAATTTTGTTACAAATGAGTAACTCTTTTCCACATCCTTGTGTGAAGAAAAATTCCTTCAAATACCAAAAAAAATATTTGGTTAAGCGTAAAATTCCTCTCGGTGACATAAATTCCTTTGGGTAAAAATATTTCTTTAGGTGTGAAAATTCTACAGGGATGGGGTTAGAGAGAAACCAAATTTTTATATAGTTGATCTCTTTGATAGGATTTTTATAGTTTTTTATTCAATAATAAAATTTCATATTACTGAAACATAGTAAGATTTTACCAAATCGTGTTATCTCTAGTGTTTTTTGATTGTTTTATATTGTGATGACCATATCTTCCCCAATAGGGTGTTTGTATGGAAGGTATTCTAGGTTTTTCATGTTATGAATTTAAATTTACCTATGTTGTGGTTATTTTAGGGATTATCAAAGGGTGGGGTAGTTAGGAATTTTTTTCAATTTTGTTTCAAGAATTAGTTAATTTCTAATAGACTTCAAGACTATTGTTTCATTTTATTTTCAGGGAAGTTAATTCTATAGTGGTTTGAAAAGATGGAGGTAGTTTTAAAATAATTTTGATTTGATGGTGGGGATTTATTTTTCAAAAATTGTAGTTAGTAATTGTTTAAAGAGTTTCATGGGTTCTTAGTGTTTTGGTTTTAGTATCCCTAGTCTGGTCAGACCAAAAAATTCTAAACCGAAGAGCCACATGACCTCAACGACACCTCCCCATATACCAAAGTTTATCACAAGGAAATTATACCATCTATAAAAAAAGCATAAATAGTATAAAAAATAATAACAAACATCATCCCTAACATAATAACAAAATATTTACATTATGATAATAAGCCAACCATTACCAATAATATATATGTTATAACAAAAGATGAGCCTAAAGTAAATTTTATAAAATTATAAAAATGTAATATGATAACTCAATGGGTAAATTATATATAATGCAGTCTAAATGAACAAAATAATAGAGATATAGAAAAATTAGGGTCTGGCGATCTGCTCGATATCGTCTCCCAATTCAATTTTCCATACCACTAAACAATCTAACACTAGGACTTTTCCCTTGTCAGCATCACTAATCATAAATTCTATACACCAACCAACTTTAAAGTATAATTTGTGAGAAATATACTCACTATTCCACCACCAATGATTTCCCTAAAAATATAGAATATATAATTGTATATTCAATGTGATATACCAATAATGACTATAATAATAAATACCTATCATGTCACCGGGTACTGAACAAGCCACTCAAGTGAGCGACCATACTTGCTTCACCTAGTACTGATGTCAAGTATGAAGTTATCAACCATAATACAGTGGGATGGAATTACATCCTCCCATATATCCATAATTATTCTCCCCAATCTTATATGGTTGTTAAACCTTCAAACATTCTAAAACCATAAATCTAGAACATTGAGTTGGCATCATGTTCAAGTTACCATAACTGTAGGTTCTCATAAGATCGGTTAGCATAACATCTAAATTATCATCAATATCAAGGAGTGTATTGGCATAACATACAATCCCAAATCCAAGAAAAAGAGTATATATTCATAATTACCTATCTTATACTAGAGATAGTGGTGGATAGGCATGGCTTTTCATCCCACTTCCATGTCCAAAAATAGATTAACATAATGTCTAACCCCATTTCCTATGTACAATAATGAATTGTAATAAAGTCCAAATCGATTTATATATCAAATATGAATTGGAATATCATACAATATTATATCCACATCAAGAACTCATTTCATTCTCACATTCAACTACTTTTTCCCATCCCTAATCCCAATGTCAAATCTCTTACCCATATCATAATTAAAACAAGTCATATCAGTAACCAAAATTCCTAAAGTAACAAAATGAATCTAACCCCTAGTATCATATCTCACAAAAGAATTATACATAACTAAAGGACACTCAAAAGAATATAATAAGGTCCATTAATTCATTACATAACAAAGGACACACCTATTAGGTTCCAATATCATAATTCAAAGCACTTTTCATTTTAAACATGGACATTGGTGACTATATAATCAAGGAATAATATCCAAGGGACCTATCATATCTCTAATGATCCTTAATTATATATCAAAGGATAAAGGAACAAATTTTTATTCTAATTCAAGGTATACACACACATACACACCTATTACAACCTGTGCATCACACGACACATGGAACTCATGAAATAAACATATGTCATAAGGTAATTGTGTTTTACAATTGGTAAGAAATAATATGGCCATATAAGGCTTACCATGCATGAGATGCATAGGTGTTTTCGTTCCTACTACCCTTTCTATTATATTTTATGGTTGAAGGGATCATAATGCATGGTTATGCATGAAAATTGGTCACTGACCATGTAATCCCATGTGTTTTCTTTCCATAAATCATATATCACGATTCATTTAGAAAGGCTTGAAAATTAATTGGTCAACCACATGTTAAGAGTTTATTTTTTGGATTGATATACCCATGTTGGATATCATTAAATACCAATGATAAATGTGAAATTTATTAGTGGTTTTATTAATTGATAATAATATTACATCTTTATCATTGAACAATATATATTTCCCATTTATTAGGGTTTTTTTACCCCTAATAAAGGTGAATTTCATCAAAGATTTTATCTATAATTGATAAAAGTACCACATTTATCAGTGTTTTTTTAGTGATGATAAAGGGTAGCAATGAATATAGTGGAATATATAGTAGTGAGAGGGGGGAGTCTTAAACTTACCTCCAATGATCCAACAAGATCAACATCTTATGATTCGAAGAACTAATGAGGGATCTCTCAAGCTTGGAATGAGGTAGAATGAGGTAGAGGGGGAAGGATCATGCATTTAGGAGAAAGGAGAGAAAGTAGTGATTCATAACTTAAATTTTAACTTAAAATTAATTAAAATGAAAATTTAAAAAATAAATCATTAGGAAACCAGATACTCGGTTTCCCACTATATGCCTTCTCAAGGGCCACCAACTTGTTGGTGACCCACCTAGGCCATTATGTCCTTCTACCTTGGCCACTGAGTACCAAATTACATACTACCATGTACCTGGTATCATATTTCAACTCTTGATAAATTTACCGTTGGGCCAATTTTTTCAAAATGTTATCCCTAACCTCTATCAACCATTCGAACGATCAAAAATCACAAAAAATAACATTATTTGGATAAAATTAGATCAAATTCAAACCTTAGTTTGTGGGGGTCATTATAATAGTGGCTTATTTAACAATTGTTTGGTGCTTGTTTTTTCGAGGTTGTTATAACTTCTACATGGTGAATATATGATTTTTATATAGATTATGAGTGATTTAAAACCTCCAAAAATAACTTGACCAATCAATCAATTTAGATTTCTTTTGAAAATGTGTTACTGATGATTTAATTGAGTAGTTTATTACTTGAGATAGACTAGGAATGGATTAATGAAATCTAAAAAGAACTTTGATACAAGTTATGTGTGAACACTTATGGTACATGTATGAATTTGAAACCTAATATAAAAATTTATGATTCCTAAAAAGCTCAAAAAACTTATTAGAATATAATAATATATATTTTCATTAATAATATCGTATGATTAACCACACTCATTTAATGTAACAAACTCATTATCACTCATATTTTTTCATCTCCAGATCCTAAAATTGCAGACATTTCAAGTACCATTTTAGATCTATTACACTTGAATTTTTTTACAAGTGTAATAGGTCTTTTGAGGACATATTTGTCTAATAATTGTTTTTAAGTCATGTCATATTTTTTATGGGCTATTCAGATTTTTGATAATTGAAAAGCTAATTTTATATTATATATTAAAAATACTAACTTTTTTGTAGTTTAAAAAAAATAATCTTTTTAAAGAAATACAATATTTTTCTATTTACAAAAAGGTGTTAATTTTTTAAAATAAATAAAATAATTTCAATTTCTAAAAATTATAATTTTTTCATTAATAAAATTAATAATTTTTTTATTTTTTTAGGTTAAAAAAATTACTACATTTTTTAATAAAATTTGTTTCCAAATGATTTGAAAATTATAATTTTATCAAAAAATATATTTCTTTTTAAAATATATTAAAATTTATATATTTTTTTTATAAATTTACAATAATTTTTTTATCTAGAAAAATATTTTTCATATCTAAAAATTTAAAAAATAATTTATGTTTCAAAAATATTAAATAATTTCAAAAAAAATAATAATAAATTTTCTTTGTATTTCAAAAACTTATGATATTTTTAAAGGCATTCAATTTTTTAAATCCATATAAATTATATTTTCTAGTGATAAAAAATATTCATTTATTAATGAAATTAAATATTAATAATTAAATTTTTTTAAATTAAATAGTTTTTTATGAATGGAAAAAATCCATGTTTCAAAAAAAAGTATTTTTTTAATCATTCGGAAAAAAATTACATTTTTTTTTGAATAATAAAAAAAACTAATAATTTTTATTTGTCTCTAATGAAATAATAATTTTTTTTAATTCATAATAATAATTTTTTTCTAGTTTTAATAAATAATATATTTTTTATAAACTAATAATAGTTTTCTCTTTTAAAAATTAATCACATTTTTTAAAAACTATGAATATTTTTTATAATAAAGAAAATAATAATAATTTTTGTGATAAAATTTTAATGAAATATTGTGTTGTAAATTCTTATTGAAAATTTTCATTATGAATTTCTAATTCACTTATGTTGTTAATTAAATATACTAATTTAATTTTCCTAATTAATTACATATAAAATGTTAATTTTTTTAAATGCATAAATTTACATGTGTTGGGTTATCGATTTTATGCCATATGGGCCTTCTTCCTGGGCTTGTTCATTTAGCATGCCCCCATGGGTTATACCTGGAAACCTACTCTCTGGCCAATCTAATTTCTTATTTGTGCCTTTCGCCAAGCCTGATCCCAGTCATTGATTAACTGGATTGTGTGGCCCCTTTTTCTCCAATTTGTATTTTTTCTCTATGTTTTTCTCCCTTTGGTGGTTCACATTGATCATGGTTTACCCATTTCATGGTGTTTTGTGTGTCCACTCTAACTGAATACACCATGGGTTTCACAATGCATTGAAACTCCCCCAATCATCCACCTATCCTTTGTAATCCATGCTAGATGTGACTATCAGCCTTGCACCCCCACCTACCTCATGATTATACGATGTTGCCTAGGTCTTGATGGGGTGATTCATGGTTTTTTTACACAGCACATCTCATCGAGGCCCCACTCAGGTCGGCAGTAAGCTAAGCGTGTCACCCCAATCCCATCTCCAATGGTTCAGGGACCAATGACTAGCACCGAGTAGGTATATGACACAATATTGATAGCCTTGGTCTATATCATCCTGAAACATACACATATCTTCAATGCATAAAATAACCAACAACACTAGTAGTATATATATATAAAAAATGCACTATATAAAATGCATTCATGGGACATCAAATATAATCACATTTCCACAAAGGAAAATACCAATGGAACTGTGCATCAGAAAAACCTCAAAATCTGAGAGACCTCAATCACTAGAAATCTCCTCCACATTGTGTACTCTTAGATCAATTTTCATCCACAATGATCACTACTACCATCATAAAACACCATATTCCATATCTAATATTTATGTTGTATACACAGCCACAAAATGTTTGGGAAAAACACACATGTAGAGGTGAGTATAAAAATACTCAGTAGGATTCCCCAAAACCATAAAAGAAAAGGCTACCAATCAGCTCAAAATTCCTTATACTTAAGGGTAACAAAGAGTAAGACATGGAAAGATATAGACATGATCAATCTCTAGAAGTATCATGGATGAAAAGAAGTCTTGGACATCTAAGCTCTAATCCTCGAAGGTCCCATCTCATGAGAAACTAGGGATGCTTGAAGTATTAAAAGTCCCACTAAGTAAGAATTTGATAGCTCAATGGTTCATCACATCTAAAAGGAAACAAAGGGAGTTCCTGAGGAATCATAGGTCTCAAATCATATGATTTGGTCAAAATCTCCAAATTTTACATCTCAATTAGAAACCATAAATGAGGTAATGTTCCATGTTGAATTATGTGTGTCAGTTCAGGGAGTAAAACACATCATTTTCCATCAATATGGTGTCACCATTCACTATTGGAAATGGGGCTATCCTCATGCATCTATACCCACAGTTTAGGGAAACACTGGGTATAAAGTTCTTGAAAAATTTTATACCTACAGTTTTAAAAAACCTTTGGTATAGGTTGATCTATTCCAGTAGTTTTTCAAAAACTATTAGTATAGAGGCTTAATATATCATCCTCCCACTTTCATTCTCATCGATGATTCCTAATCCCCCTCCCCTCCTACAAGCCCCAGCCTCACCCCTCCCATCCTAAAACAACTTTTCCCCCACTGACCATCTCTTCTTCCTCTATTTCAGGATTTTTTTTATTGCATTCTTTGAGAGGTAAGATTTCATTCCCTCTTCTTCTTTCTTCTTCCCTCACTCAAGCAGCTATCAGTTGTATTCTCAAGAATTCTTCCCTAATTCAAGGATTTTTTTTATTCTGATCTTCTTCAACATGAAATTATTAAGTTATAAATAATTATTCTCTTCTGATGACTATTATTTTATTTTTTATCTATGCATGTGATTCTTCTAGAGCATACTGTCATCATTTCTATCATTTTGTTTTTAAATTTATAGTCTAATAGAGATCAAATATAGTCTATTAAATTACTATAAGTACTATTTTAATTATAATTTATTCATTTTAAAATCTATCCTAGGAATTTTTATAAATTATACTTAAATTTTAGATTCTTTTGGAGGAATTTTTTAGGGACTTAGATATTTTTATTATTAGGAATCATATTTAAGTTAACTACAGGGGTTAATTTTGGTATTTATTATCCTTGAGTTATGGGATTTAATTAATTAAATTTAATTTTTTATATCATTAACCATTGTAAAACTATTTATTAGATTACTTTAACCCAAAAATAAATAAATGTATGATGATGTACATGATTATACTATTATAAGTAAATCTAGAATATTACTTTATCTACGAAGTTTGGTTCTTTACAAAATCACTATTGTATTTATAATACTTGTCAATAATTTTTCTTAAAATTCATTATTATGATTTAGACATGAATGAATGATAAAATATTCTTTAAAATAAATAAAATTTTATATTTCATAGGTTTAAGAATTTTAAAACCTTTATTATGTACAAATATTTAGATAATCCTTTGGTAAATGTCATGAAATAATTATATAATTTAGAATAAAAATCTTATTAGATCATATTCATTTTATGAAACATGGTATCCATTGATAATGTTTTACAAAATAATTTAGTTCTTTAAGAAAAATTTAATGGTATAGACCTTAGTTTCACCTATTTTGATTAACTATTGTGTGTAACTTAGTTCATTATTAAGAATGATTCCTTAGTCCATTTATCATGTATTGAGTAGTTATCCTTTTATTTAAATTACATGTTAAATGAATTAAAAACCTTCTAACTACACTTTACCTTAATTAAGGGGTTTCATTAGTGGTGAAGTAATGGATGGGTTTCATAAAGTGGGATAGAATGGATTAATTATTTAGTCTTGATGGATCTTCCCCAAATTAAATACTTCTTAAATTGAAATAGAACATCATGTAAAATCTATTTTCCTCCTATTTGAATAAAATAAGTAATTTTAACCTTAAATAAAATCCTTTCATGAATAAATTTTATCCTCAATTATGTTTTAAAATAAGAGGAACTTTCTAGATAAGAAATACACATTTTTCTACTAGTATTCCTTAGTTGTTATTTATTCCAATACATGCTCCCGGTTTGGATTTCTATCAGTATGCCTTGTTTTTTCTTATGAAATGCCTTGTTCTTTTTTGTATGGATAGTAGTATTCTATAATGGTTACTTTTATCATGCATTATATTCAATTTGATTTCCTATTAGCATTATGTAATTTACTCTACACTATACTTTTAATTTTCCTTTGAATTTTGATATCATTCTATCATTATAGTCAGTGTAGTAGACATTTTCATGTTTATTACCCCATTATTAAGCATATAAAAGGGGATATATTTCTATTATATATCACTTAATATGGTATCATATCCATTGATGAATAGATTTTGAAATAAGGTATGGTTATTTGGATACGCTGACTCTATATGGGATAAGATCATGGTGCTCTAACTCTACCCATTACCCATTTCCCAATATGATGGGTTTAAAGGTATCTTAAATCTGTATGTACTTTCCCATTTCATATAGAATAAAAATTTGGGATTCCATACCCTTTTATTAAATTTTGGATATATTTTTTTATTTTAAAAATCTTAGTTTCTATGATATCAGGGTTGGACAATTATTTATATTTATATCAATTATGGTAGAATTTCCATGATATTATTATACCACATTTTTTTGGATTTGATGTTGGGTGAAACTTTGTTCTTATAATTGATTAAATGTTTTCTAACATAAAGGAAAGTGTATTTAATTGGATTATTGTCATATTAAAAACATGGAAGCTTTGAAAACAATTAATTCATAAAGAAAAATGTATTTAGTTGGATTGTGTGATAGTTTTTTCTCATTCTATGTCTTATAGTTTTTCTAGTTGGTTATATGTAGGAATCACTTATAGAATATGTTGTTTCTCATATTCTTTGTTTTGATAGCTACTAGAATTATTTTATGACTTTCATATTGGTTGTAATAAATTTTTTAATTATGGTTTACATTTTTGATTTGAATATAAATTTTTCCCCTGTAATATAATGGATAGAAGTCAGATGTATGTTACTGATCAAATTTCAACCGAGTTTCAAAATAATTTTTAAATTTTTTAGATTTTTCATTTAGAAATGCTTCATATGGAATTTATATATAGTTTCCATGTTATAATTGTGTTGGAAGACCATAGCTAATTCAAGAATAAGTTAGCTACCATATAATAAAATTTGGATTTCAAACAAACTATTGTGGTTGGTATCACAATGGAGAGATGATGTAGTCTTCTACTATTCATGAATGGAAAGAAATAAGTGGTATTGATAGTTTTATATTTGATTAGTTTTCATTTATTCATAATCATGAGAGAGATAATATGAAAATGAAAGAATACAATGACATCAATACACATGAGGAAAAGAATTAATATGCTAATGCCGAGAAAGTGAAAAAAATTAATGGATGATTCCAGAACTCTTATATATCAGGAATTTAATAAAATGAAAAGGTTGTAATTTTTAATATGGTTATATCATGGAAAAACCATGTATAGAATTTTTAATTTCCAAATTGTCCAATTGCCCCCAAATGCTCAAGTGTTCAAATGGCCAAATGGTAATTCAAACCTTTAGAGTGGACAAATGGCCAAGTGGAAAAGTGTCCAAGTGGCCAAGTGGCCAAGTGTTAAACTAGAAAAATGACCAAATAGACAAATGGCCAAATGACCAAACAACTAAATGACCAAATAAACAAATTAGTAGATGGTAAAATGTTCAAATGGTCAAATTTACAAATGTAAAATCACCAAATGTTCAAATGGAAAATTATCCAATTGTCTAAATGACCAAATTTTCAAATGACCAAATACAAGAATTCCCAATTTCCCAATTTCCAAAATTTCAAAATGAAAAAATGCTCAAATGGAAAAATGCCCAAATGTCTAATTGAACAATTTTCCAAATGGATAAATGAAAAAATTCACAAATAACTAAATTCCAAAATTACCAAATTATAAAATGGCCAAATGCCCAAATAGACAAAAGGAAAATAGGCCAAATACCTAATTGGAAAAATGGCCAAATGTCCAAAATGGCCAAATGACCAAAATGGTCAATAGGCCAATTGGAAAAATTCCCAAATTTCCAAATGCCCAAATGCCCAAATGACCAAATGACAAAATGAAAAAATGGCCAAATGACCAAACAACCTAACCAAAAAATGAACCTAATGACCTAATGATCAAAATTATCAAGTGACCAAATAACAAAATAATGTAACATAAATAGAATTTTCTAGATATCCAAATGGAAAAATGGAAAAAAATGGAAAATAGGAAAATAGAATTGGAAAACTTCCTAAATTCCCAAATTGACAAATAAAAAATGGCCAAATGACCAAATCACCAAACAACCTAACCAAAAAATGAACCTAATGACCAAATGATTAAAATTACTAAGTGATTGAATAACTGAATAACTTAACACAAATAGAATTTGACCAAAATGAATATACAAGATGAATCTGTAACATGCCCATGTTTAGCATGTTAATTAGTATGAATTGATTATGTTATTCCACTAGTATTAAATTTTAAATTAAATGTATATTAAATGATTCTTCATTTTATAGATATATTCATCTAATAAAATTTTAATTCATGCCTAGTTTATCGGTTTTATATTATTTAATAATGTAATATTATAGTAATAAATTTCATTTTTAGTAAGCATAATTGGGAATCGAAGGTCGTGTGCCTTAAGATTTTTTTTACTTGAGCAGGAAGGAAAAATATGGAAGTTCTATAAATGAACAAACATAAGAAAATATTGTAAGTATTTTTATTTTTATTTCAAGTTTTTATATGTAATTAATAATTAAATATGTTGTTTATATTTTCAATAGTGTGTCATGGAGGCCCTCGATGAGAAAGAATATGAAAACTTCTGTCCAAATGATCATTTGAGACATGTATTAGGGGAAGTGCACCAGGGAAGAGTCTGATGTTGACTTAGGAAAAATCATCCCCACTAGGTATTGGCCCTCATCGGGTGCCTCTAAAACCTCTCACAACACATAATTTCAAAATTTTCATGCAGAAGATGCTGAGGCCAAAAAAATACCTATACAGGATCATGAAAGAGGTAGATTGGCCATCGAAAAATTCTTGAAAGCTATATTAGTTATATTTCCATAACATTCATCAAAGGATAATACTATTTTTTATTCATATATAGAATCAATTACCTCATTATATGATTCCCCAAGTGATGTAAATAAGGGTATTAGTGGCATTAAAGCTAATGGTACCGATGGTAGTGGTGGTGGTGGAGGTGATGATGATGTTGATGATGATGTTAGTGCTCTAGGAACCGATAATGGTGATGATTATGATGACACTGGTGGTGATAAGGGATATATTGATCCCATATATTTTTGAGTTTAGGTAAAGATACATGTGTGGATGGCTAAAACTAATTAATGATGTGGATTTTATATATATGTTATAGTATTGTAAATGTCTTAAAAACTATTTTTAACATGATGGTTAAATGATAAATATATAATAAATGTAATGCATTAAATGTGTACCATGGTTTGAAATTTATTTGTAGGTTCAGTGAGAGGTGTTGGATGGTGCTGCTATTATCCAATAGGGGTAGTCCTCTATACCCATGGTTAATAAAACCATGGGTATACATGAATTATGGACACCATTCTATAATCATGGTTTCAGGAACTGTGGGTATATACATATACCCACGATTTCAAGTTAACCGTGGGTATTAATAATTCCTTATCGGTTATACCCATGATTTCTATAGAACTATGGGTATAGCCCTATACCAACGACTTGAGCACCCACGATTCTATGAACCATGGGTACAAACTATACCCATATTTTTATGGGTTATTCCCAGGGTTTAGAACCCTGAGTATAGGTTAAGGTTCCAATAGTGGTTCTAAGAACCTATAGGGGAATCCAAACCTCAACCAAGAATAGTTGTTTTCAAAAGGAAGACTAACCTCTACTATCATACCACCCATACAAGAGAAAAAATCACATCAAATCATAGAAACTTTATTGGAGAATACATTCCTCTTCGAGTATCACACAATAGATGAGAGAGTACCTAACTCCATAGTTAGAGGACCCACAACATGAGTAGCATGCAACAAGAACAAAATAGATGGGGGGTCTTAACGTCAAAGATAGAGGACCCTCACCCAAAGTAGCACAAAATAATTACATAGTAAATGAGGGGTTAGAAAATACTCTCAGTGGTACGGGGGACCTATGTATTGAGGAGTAACACACAATAGATAAGGGATGACCCACCCCTAAGAATGCTACGATCACCACGCCTTATCCTAATTTTCATGCCTATGGATCTAAGGAGACTAAACTACTTGTATCACTTCTTTCCACACCTTTGGTGTCAAAGATAGGCACATCATTTCATTTTATGAGGAAAAATTATCTGTATGGACTACTCATGTGACCAAATTCAATTCCTGGGAAAAGAGATTTGAAAATCCACTAAGACTATAAAATGTTCAAAGAACATTCTATATGGATCCAAAAAATTTATCCCCTATAGATAAACCTATTCATTCAATTCCCCTCACATGATGTGTGAAGTTAACCTACATGACATGTATTATGATATACATGGCATGTGGGACCAACATAGTACTCAATGTGTATCCCTAATACAAGGTCCTTATCTTCTTGGGTGTAACTCCCCACCTTGGTTCAATCAATAGTAATCAGACTAAGGTTTACCAAGACCTTGGGTGTGCATCCCCATATGTCAGAGGCTACCGACTAGTAGGGAGGGTCTAAGGTGTTACTGTGGGTGGATTATACTCTCATATCAGAGTGAGAAATATAGTGGAAATAACCAAAAATAATTCATCATGGTAATAATTAGTGTATTTATAAATAAATAATAATAATTATATATCAAATGAAATAAAAAATCATACTGTCATGCATCATAATCGGTAGGAAACTAGGCCATCTACATATAAAAAATAAACCAAAAAAATTAAAATGAAAAATCCTTGATACTTCTATCCCCAAGCCTCACCTAATTTAAGTATCCTAACCCCATATAAGTTATCTCACTCAGTCATGAAACACTAAGCCTCTCCTTACTCGAGCCTTCAAATAGTTAAGTCCACTCAATTACCCAAGGGGCATGGATGCCTGAGTAGGATGTGAGTAAAACTCAGTAGGGAACCACCAATAGGGTCCCAAAAATAACCAATAAATTCATGTATACATTATGTGGTATGATCATAAAATAAATAAGATAGTTTTAGTATAAATAAATAATATTTTTTATACTTTGGTTCTAAGATAGCACTCGGGATTGAACATACATTCTTCGGTCTATGCTAGATATCTCTGAGCATGTGGTATAATATGCCGAGGGTTGAGTAAATTCACACCTACAATATCATTATAAATATATATGATCACTCAATAGGAAGATCATCCCACCTGGATCATCTCATATATATATATATCATCATGGGAGTGCATCCCACTTAGATACACATTTATTATAATCATTTATTATCATGTATAAACAATAGATCTTGGAAACCATCCTAAGTAACTCATATTATATCAAGTTTCATCGCCATATCCTAGGAAACATCCTAGGGATGTTATATCATATCAGGTATAACTACCAAATCCTAGGCACATCCTAATAATCTCATATACCCTTAGGTGAAATTAGTGGATCCTAAGAGACCTACTAACATCTGAGATAATATTAGGTACAATCACTAGATCCAAGTAACAACCTAGGCATCTCACATATCATCAGTGTCATCGCCATGTCCTAGGAACAACCTAGGCATCTCACATATAATTAGGTTCCATCACTAAATCCTATACAACATCTTAGGAATCTCATATAATAATATGTGAAATTACTAAATCCTAGGAAACACCATAGGAATCCCATATATCACCAAGTGTAATCACCAAATCCAAGGTATCTTAGAAATATCATATCATTAGGTTTCACCACCAAATAATAGCAATCATAGGCTTCTCATTTCATTAGGTGCAATAAATAGATCCTTGGTAACCTCTTAAGAATTCAATATTTCATTAGTAATAATTTCTTAATACTGGGTAATATCCTAAGAATCCCACATATCATTAAGCATAATTTCCGGTGTAATGGCCCATACCTCTCTGGTCCATTTCTTTGCAAAAATCAAGTGTATGAGGTGATTTGGGAGGTCAAGGTGACTTATCCCCAACACTATGCCAATTCTCCAGTTTGGTGAATAGTTCCAATGGTAGACAGTTGTGAACAGTGCAATGGTAACCTTATGTGAATAGTGCATCAATGACCTTAGGTAAACAGTGTCATCAGTAACCTTCTGTGAACAGTGTCATCTGTGACCCTTGGTGAATAGTGGCATCAGTAACATTCTATGAATAGTTCCATCAGTGAACAATTCTATCGGTGACGTTTAATGGTAACCTCTCTTTCCTTTTCCAAATTTCCAATTCTATAAACAGTTCCATCGGTGAATTGTTCTATCAGTAACCTCTAATGGTAACCTCTCTTTCCTTTTCCAAATTTCCAATTCTATGAACAGTTCTATTGATAACCTCTAATGGCAACCTCTCTTTCCTTTTCCAAATTTCCAATTCTATGAATAGTTCCATCAGTGAATAGTTCTATCTGTAACCTCTAATGGTAACCTCTCTTTCCTTTTCCAAATTTCCAATTCTATGAACAGTTTCATCGGTGAAGAGTTTTATCGGTAACCTCTATTTTCTTTTGCCAAATTTTGAGTTCATGAACATTGTTTCTAGAATGGTGAGGTCTACCGGTAACCTCTATCAGTAACCTCTATTTCCTTTTCCAAATTTTGAGTTCGTGAACAGTGTTTCCAGAACGGTGAGGTCTATCGGTAACCTCTATTTTCTTTTCCAAATTTTGAGTTCATGAACAGTGTTTCCAGCTTCCTACAGTTTCACCCCTTTAATGTTTCCTTTGACGTAAAATGCATTTAAAAAATTATTTTAAGGACTCTAAGGCCGATTCAAAGGTTATAACTCCTATATTAATTTATCCTATGGCTCGTGACATTTTTACTTGTTCAACCACATAGTTTAATGCGATCCTCTTTTAATGGAAAACCTAGTGTGTATTAAACCACTGCTCTGTTAAATATTCTAAAGGGACAAGATATATTCCTCCCTAGTTCTTCCTCCTTGTTCTCGACTATGAGATGCTAGAAACTTTCATTCTATTCTGTAGGTTTTGTGCAATCAAACTTTCCTCCTTGGATTGGTTCCTCTCTGTTTTGATGCAACCAAGTGGTATCAATCAATCTTTAGTATAAGGTATGATCTATCTCCATTATTTTGGGTTCGTCTCCTTCTGTTTCTCCTTTCCCTATTATGGTATGTTATTTCTATAATTATAATGGAGTTTTCTTGAGTTTCCATTGGTGCGGTCGTACCACAACATCCTTGGGTGGATACAGTTGTCACGAGAGGAGGAGATCATGATTCTTTTTGTGGATCGTTCTTGTATAAAGAACGATAAGAACCATTTGAGGTAAGGGATTCATTTCTTCTCTTTTATTTTATGCACAACTATATAGTTAGAATGTTTTATCCCACTGGATCACAATGGAATTGACATAATAAATATTTTAACTGGAAGAATAAATTGATATCGATCATATATTTTGCCTCTTTTTTTCTAGATAGTGTGATATCTATGATTTTCCTTGTATAGTTGTTTGTTCTTGATGGAAATTGGTACAGAATGTAAACCATAATTAATTGATAATGGTTTGGCTAAAGATAAAGAGGAATGTAAATGAATCTGGTTCTTCTTGTTCTAATTTGATGTTAATCAAACTGGTGCAGTAAGCATGTTTAATTATTTGTGATAGCTTAATGTTTAGGTTTCCCAATGTTGGAACCTATTATTAATAAATAGGTTAATCCAAGATGGATTAAATAACTGGTGGTTTGATAAAAGATAATCCCATGTAGGGTTCTGAGTTACCATCTTGGTTGTTTAAGGGCCAAGAGCCCATTTGATATGATATTTGTTTTTACTGATGCTTCTGTTATGGTGTGAGTCTGGATGGGTATTTTGATATTTGGTGGTAGGGAGGCCTATTGATTGTGGCAGAAGTTGACGCCTAGAGTGGTGAGATGCATCAGTTTATGCATGTGGGTGTCAGGGAGGACACAAGGGATGATGGAACGGGTTGGATATGAATGTTTGGATGTTTGCTGATTCTTATTGGTTGTTTATGTGCTTTACTTCTCCCCACTACTCAACTCAGCTGATCTAACTTACCCTTCTTCTGAAATGATAAAAGATGCGTGGGGTATGCCACGTGATTTTCGTGTTTAGAATGTCAAGGGAGAATGGGTATACGCTCTTTCTGTAGGTGGAAAAGACTCGACGAGTAGTTCATCTACTCAACATTTTGATCCCCCTTGTGTTTAGTAGCATGGAATTTTTTTCTATAATGCCTGGGAATATGGGAAAGTAATGATGTAAATAAATAATTGAATAAATGATGTTAACCCATGGGGTTTGGAGCTTGCTGGGGCGCAATGCTGAGGTTGTGATTTGAAGGAACAGTGTACTTTGGGTGTGATTCTAATGAAATTTAATGTGGAATTTTTATTGGTTAATTAATTTTTAAATAATTAATTAACATAAAGTGAAACTGATAAAAAGGGAATGAAATAATGTTTTAAATCTCTTTAAATGGTTGTGTGATTATAGGATACCTAGTCTTAGAAGTGACAGCCCAGAGTCTGAGAGATGTTAGCTGTAGTTGAGTCTAATACTAGGTTATTCCCATAGTGTGGTTGTGAGCTAGAGTATATTCTGTACCTTTTTTGTTTCTATATGATACTCTACCCTGTTATTAAGGGAAACTGACACCCCAGGTATTCTGAGCCCTGGGGGTGTTTCCCCCAACATTCCGGTGGGAGGATGAATGGCTGACTAGACCATTTGGCCCCACTCTCTTCTCTTGGTAGTTACTTATGCCGGTAGGCACATCGGTTAGTTTTCCCCATATATGTGTTTAGAGGGTTGTAATGGCTTGTGGTTATTCACACACATATATTATGGATATAGTTTCCTATTGACTACTGTAGGTGTAACGTGTATAGGTTGTGATGGCTTGAGGATCCTTACTTGGTGTGTGGGATATAATGGCTTGAGGTATAATACCTGACGTATGATACACATTATGCGGGCTGTGGTGGATCCCAAAAACTACCTGGTTAATTTTGTTATGTGGATGTGGTGGTTTTTTTGCATGAGGTGCATGTTGTGGTACTTCTCCCACGTGTCTGTGGGCAAGCCTTTTTGGAGAGAGATGCTCAGGACGTGCGACATTTGGGAAAAGCGGAAAACCAGTGGGGAAGTAGTAGCGGGGTACCCTTGATATTCTTTATTATATGATATATTATTATATTCTTTACTTGGTGAGATTAGCCATGGTGAGGTTGGGAACTTAGTTTGCCTGTTTAGGTGACGAGTGAGTTTCACTTGTTGTTCATTGTGCTTTAACATGCTTTCTTTACTTTTTCATGAGAGGATTCAGGGAGGATCCTACTGAGTATACTGTTATACTCACCCTATGTATATATAAACTTCTTTTCAGGACACTTGGATCAGGTTGGAGGTTAGTCTGGTTACTACTAGCATGTGGTTGTAGGAGCTGTTCGGGCTTGTGGTTGCTGCGGTTTTACTTCCTTTTTGGGTACTTGCAGTTTTTTCCCCTCTCAGTTGTAGTAGTTTTGCATGACATTTTATATGTGTACTTGGGATTTATCTCATCTTACTAATTGAGTTGGATTTGGTTTGTGTCTATCTTATCTCTCTTCTGCATGTGTTCTCTTAGAGGGTAATGCCTCCCATTTGTGTGTTTACTATACCCTCGGTGCTAGTCGCCATCCCGAGGCCTACTGGAGGTGGGACTCGGGGTCCATTATCTCCCTTATCACATTTCCGGCCTAGGAGGGGTACACTTTGTGGGGAGGGGGTCATGATAGAGTTGTATTAGAGGTTTGATTGAGGGATAGGATGGAGTTTGGAGTTAGGAATAGGTGATGTTGCATGGGTTGGTAGGGAAACATGTCATTCATGTTTATCAAGTGATGTAAACACTGAAGACCGGCTGAGACATAGGCATTTAGGGCCCCCTATGATCTAATGTACGGACCTTTAAGTTTACAATGGATACTAAACAAGGTGATACTAGTTGTTGTGTAGAGACCTAAGAAAGGATCATACATCATTCTTCTTTGTTCTAGTGTTTGAATGGGTAGACCATGGGATAGGTTAACCTAAAATCAATGAAAGAACGGAATTAATTAATTAATGTCAAGTCTTCCATATTCTAGGTTTAGTAGCTCTAACTATTTGTTATTTTTCAGGTATGGTTCTAGGTCGATGTCCTCGTCAGGATCGCATAGAAGATATCCAGCAGGTTGTTCCAGTAGATCATCGCCAGGTAGAGGTTGATGATGATGACACTTGGAGGAGGACACTACAAGAGTTTCAGCTCTAGATTCTATAGAGGTATGAGGGCTCTATTTCAGATGCAACCAAAGAAGACTGGTTAGAGTAGGTCGAGAGAGGCTTTAGTTCGATCCATGCTCAGAAGGAGCACTGGGTGTCCTTGGTTGTGACGATGCTATGTGGAGCAGCGAGGCAGTGATGGTTCTTATTCCTCGGGGATCACGAGGAGTCTGCGATCGCATGGGAGGAGTTCCGAGACAAGTTTAGGGTCGAGTTTCTTTCTTTGACAACAAAGGCATCTAGTCATTAGGAGATTGTTACACTTTGACAGGGGAGCTCTAGTGTGTGATAGTTTGGAATCCATTTCAGGAACCTTTTAAAATATGCTTCAGACCTGTTTCCAGATGAGGAGGCCAGGGAAAGGTATTTCCAGGAGGCTTTGCATCCAGAGATCCAGAGCTAGGTCACCCCATTTATACTGAAGTAATATTTTGAGGTGATGGAAAGGAAATAGGTTGTCAAGAGGACTTTGTCAAAGAACTGGATCAACCTGAGAGGGGAGTTGTCATGATTCCTCACGAAGTAGAGTTTTGGTCCAAGGTTCCCGGTTTTCAGGGCATAAGAGTTTCCATTCAGACAGGGGTAGGTCCCAAACCTTCACATCTCATTTCTCTAGAGGTAGAAACTCTCAGGCCTATTCCAAGGGATCAAGCACTTTTTTTTCTTGTGGTGTTTGAGGTCATAAGCAACGAGAGTGCCCTACCTTTCAGAGCAGTCATCATGCACCAGGTTTTATGCTTCAGATTCCTCCGTTGAAGTAGTTCCAGCTGAGGCAGCAACAGTAGGTTGCACCAGCTATAGATCAACAGAGGGTAGATGGGGCAGGTAGAGGACAACCCCGTGATTCTCCCCATCCTCAGAGAGCAGAGCATGGTCATGGTGGTGGTCATCATCAAGGTCAGAGAGGTTGTGGAGGTGGTCGTGGTCAGCTTCATGCTCTATCGTTGTCAACTCTAGGCGAGCCAGATGTCATTCGAGGTACCCTTTCCTTGTTTTCTACCTTAGTGCATGCCTTTTTTGATTCAAGATAAACACACTCCTTCATACCTACCCTTTTCCATGATTTGGGACTTGAGGTAGAGAGGCTTCTGGTGCACTTGGTGTTGACTACGCCAGTTGGAGGTTGAGCTGACTTATTTGAAGTATGTAGAAACTGTGAGCTAGTGTTAGGGCAGAACTGCTCTTGGGGAGATTTCCTATGTTTACAAATAGAACCATATGATGTCATCCTCAGTATGGATTGTTTGTATTCGTTGTAGGATATTGTGGATTAATTCTGTAAGAAGGTCGTTTTCTTTGGTGCAGATGGAGAGCCGGTGGTGTTTGTTGGAGAGAAAGATCCTCGGATGGGTCATAGGTGTGTTCCATCCTTATCATCCATGATGGATGAGATGATGTTGAGTTCTTTAGAGGTACAGTAGTTGGCGTTTCCTAGGGTCGTAGAAGAGTACCCAGATCTCTTTCCAGAAGAGGTTGTAGCATTTCCCCCTCGACGAGAGATCGAGTTTGGGATCGAGCTACAACCAAGAGAGTATCTTATCTCTATGTCTCCATATAGGATATACCCTTCTGAGCTATGAGAGCTACGTATACAGCTTGATGGTATGTTATAGTGCATTTTTTTTTGGACTAGTGTGTCACCGTGGGGTGCACTATTTTTCTTCATAAAGAAGGATGACAGCAGTTTTCGGTTGTGTGTTGATTATCATAGCTTAAAAAAAGTTACAGTAAGAATCAATATCTTCTTCCACGTGTTGATTATTTATTTGATCAACTGAAGGGTTCAAGCTGGTTCTCAAAGATCGACTTGCGGTTAGGATATCATCAGATGTGTGTGAAGGATGAGGATATCCCGAAGACTGCTTTCCATTGTCTCCATGGACATTATGAGTTCTTTGTAATGTCATTCGGCATGAAAAATGCTCTAGCTGTGTTCATGGGATTGATGAATGCTGTGTTTCGTGAGTTCTTGGACAAGTTCATGGTGGTTTTCATCGATGACATACTTGTGTACTCCACATCTGAGGAAGAGCATGAAAAACATATACGTGCCATTTTGGGAGTTCTTCGTCAACATCAGTTGTTTGGGAAGTTGTCGAAGTGTGAGTTTTGGGATCAAGAAGTCCATTTCTTGGGACATGTTGTGTCCCAGTAGGGAGTATTTTTGGATCCATCAAAGATAGAAGTAGTTGTGTATTGGGAAGACCCCAAGATAGTGTTAGAGGTGCAAAGTTTCCTTGGTCTCACAGGCTACTAAAGGAGGTTCGTAGATGATTTCTCTCAAGTTGCAACTCCTCTGATAGCATTGACCAGGAAGTATCAGGCATTCATATGGACTGATCAGTTTCAGGCAGCTTTTAAGTATCTAAAGAAGATGTTAGTAAGTGCTCCAGTTCTTTGTCTTTTAGCAGAGGGAGTTTAGTTTTATGTTTTCTACGATGCTTCGCATCTAGGGTTAGGTTATGTTCTCATGCATCAAATATCATTTGTTTCTTATGGGTCTCGGCAGTTACGTCCCCATGAACGTAACTATACCACCCATGATCTTGAGTTGGCATCTGTGGTGTTTTCTATGAAGTTGTGGAGACATTACCTCATTGGAGAGCACTTTGTGGTTTTCACCGATCATAAGAGTTTGAGGTATATTTTCTCCCAACGTGACTTGAACATACGACAGTGTCGGTGGATGGAGTTCTTATAGGAATATGACTTCGAGATACCATATACACCTAGAAAGGGGAATGTTGTAGCTGATGAGCTGAGTCGAAAGTCACGTAGTGATGTTGTGCATGAATCTGGTGATTCCTGGAGAGTAATGGAAGAACTTTCAGCATTACATCTTGATATGGGAGAAGTTGGGGGAAGAGATTGTCTTTTTCAGATAATGGTACAGTCATCTCTGGTGTAGAAGGTGTAAGAGTCTCAGTTGGGGGATTTATAGGTGGAGGTCTGGAGAGACTGAGTTTTTTGTGGCGAGGCCCCTAATGGGTGGTCTAAGGATGAACAACACCGAGTTTTGTATCATGGAAGGATATTTGTTCCTTTTAAAATGCACGAGATGGTTCTTAGAGAGTTCCATAGTTCACCTTTAGCGGTACATCCTAGTGTGACAAAGATGTACCGATCCTTGAGGAGCCAGTTTTAGTGGCTTGGGATGAAGCATGTGGTTTCGGAGTTTGTGTCTCGATGGGTCTTCCAGAAGGTGAAGGCCGAACACCGTGTTCCTAATGGTCTGCTCCATCCATTAGATATTCCTCAGTGGAAGTGGGAGGACATCTCAATGGACTTTGTTACTGGTTTACCTCGAGCTCATGGAGGACATGATTCTATTTGGGTGGTAGTGGATCATTTAAAAAAATTAGCCCACTTTAGAGAAATCAATGAGTTGATCTTGGTGGAAGTTTTGTCGAGGCAATATCTAGAGGAGGTGGTGAGACTTCATGGAGTCCTAAGGACGATCATTTCTGACTGAGATCCCCGCTTTACCTCTAGGTTGTGGAGATGTATCCAGCATACTTTTGGTTCTCAGTTATGCCTTAGCACTACTTTTCATCCTCAGATGGATGGTCATACAGAGAGGACCATCTAGACCATTGGAGACATGTTATGATCTTGTGTAATAGATTTTGGAGGTTCGTGGATGAGGCACTTACCTTTGGTGGAGTTCGCTTACAATAATATTTTTCACTCCACCATAGGAATGGCGCCTTTTGAAGCCTTGTATGGCCGACCTTTCTGTTCTCTACTGTGTTGGACTGGGGTAGGAGAGTCAGCAATTCTCAGACTGGAACTAGTGTAGAATACAACAGAGATGGTTTGAAGGATTCACGAGAGGATGAAGACAGCACAAAATCGTCAGAAATCAAATTTCGATAAAAGAAGGAGGCCCTTAGAGATTGATGTTGGGGACCATGTGTTTCTAAAGTTGACTCCCTATCGTGGGCAGCGAAGGTTTGGTCATGGAAGTAAGCTTTCTCCCTGGTTTTTTTGGCCTTTCGAGGTGTTATCTCATATTGGAGCTATGGCATATCGAGTATCACTTACCCACAGATGAGTCGGATACATGATGTTTTCCATGTATCACAGCTTCGTCTTTATCATCATGATGACTCTCATGTCATCGATTGGGGAGAGATTGATGTTGATGATGATGCGACCTTTGAGGAGTGACATGTGGAGATCCAAAACCGAAAAGAGAAGGTGTTGTGTAGGCATTCTATCCCCTTGGTTCATGTCTTGTGGCGACATGGTGGCATGTAGGAGAGTACCTTGGAACGTGAGTCACAGATACGTGCTTAGTACCCAGAGTTGTTTGATGTTTAACTCTTTTAATGTAACCATGTCCCCTTTGTGGTTATAGATCTTTCATGTTTATAGTATGGATTTCTTTTATTGCTTCTTGTGGCTTCCTGTCTTTTGAGAGGTATCTTGATGGGTGGTTGTTCAGACCCCATTTTGTTTTCTCTTTAGGTGGGTTTTGAATTCTCGAGGATGAGAATGTTTTGAGAGGTATCTGATGTAATGGCCCAGACCTCTCCGGTCCATTCCTTTGCAAAAATCAGGTGTATGAGGTGATTCGGGAGGTCAAGGTGACTTATCCCCAACACTATGCCAATTTTCCAGTTCAGTGAACAATTCCAATGGTAGAAAGTTGTGAACAGCGCAATGGTAACCTTCTGTGAACAGTGCATCAGTGACCTTAGGTGAACAGTGTCATCAGTAATCTTCTATGAATAGTGTCATCAGTGACCGTTGGTGAATAGTGTCATTGGTAACCTTCTATGAATAGTTCCATCAGTGAACAGTTATATCGGTGAGGTCTAATGGTAACCTCTCTTTCCTTTGCCAAATTTTTAATTCTATGAACAGTTCCATCAGTGAACAGTTATATCAGTAACCTCTAATGATAACCTCTATTTCCTTTGCCAAATTTCCAATTCTATGAACAGTTCCATCGGTGAACAGTTCTATCGGTAACTTCTAATGGTAACTTCTATTTCCTTTTCCAAATTTCCAATTCTATGAGTAGTTCCATCAGTTAACAGTTCTACCGGTAACCTCTAATGGTAACCTCTCTTTTATTTTCCAAATTTTCAATTCTATGAATAGTTCCATTGGTGAACAGTTCTATCGGTAACCTCGATCGGTAAACTCTATTTTCCTTTGCCAAATCTTGAGTTCGTGAATAGTGTTTCTAGAATGGTGAGGTCTATCAGTAACCTCTATTTCCTTTGCCAAATTTTGACTTTGGGAATAGTGTTTCCAGAACAATGAGGTCTATCGGTAACCTCTATCAGTAACCTATATTTCCTTTTCCAAATTTTGAGTTCTTGAATAGTGTTTCCAAAATGGTGAGGTCATCAGTAACCTCTCTCTGTAACCTCTATTTCCTTTTCCAAATTTTGAGTTCGTGAACAGTGTTTCTAGATTCCAATAGTTTGGCCCCTTTAACATTTCCTTTGACGTAAAATGCATTTAAAACCTTATTTTAAGGACTCTAAGGCCGATTCAAAGGCCATAACTCCTATATTAATTTATCCTAAGGCTCAGGACGTTTTTACTTGGTCAACTGCATGGTTTAATGCGATCCAATTTTAATGGAAAACCTTGTGTATCTTAAACCACTACTCTGTTAAATCTTCTAAAGGGAAGGGATATCTTCCTCCCTAGTTCTTCCTCCTTGTTCTCGGTTATGAGACACTATAACCTTTCATTCTATTCCGTAGGTGTTGTGCAATCAAACTTTCCTCCTAGGATTGGTTCCGCTCTATTTTGATGCAACCAAGTAGTATCGATCAATATTCGGTATAAGGTATGATCTATGGCCATTTTTTTGGGTTTGTCTCCTTCTGTTTCCCCTTTCCCTATTATGGGATGTGATCTCTATAATTCTAATGGAGTTTTCTTGGGTTTCTGTTGGTGCGGTCATACCACAACATCCTCAGGTGGATACAGTTTTCACGAGAGGAGGCGATCGTGATTCTTTGTGTGGATCGTTCTTGTATAAAGAACAACAAGAACCGTTTGAGGTAGGGGATTCATTTCTTCTCTTTGATTTTATGTGAAACTATATAGTTATCATGTTTTATCACACTGGATCACAATGGAATTGACATAATAAACATTCGAACTAGATAAATAAATTGATATTGATTGTATGGTTTGCCTCTTGTTTTTCTAGATAGTGTGATATCTATGCTTGCTTCGTATAACTATTTGTTCTTGATGGAAATTGTTAAAGAATGTAAACCGAAATTAATATATAATAGTTTGGCTAAAGATAAGGATGCATGTAAATGAATCTGGTTCTTTTTGTCGTAATTTTATGTTAATCAAAATGGTGTAGTAAGCATGTTTAATTATTTATGATAGCTTACTGTTTAGGTTTCCCAATATTGTAACCTATGATTAATAAATCGGTTAATCCAAGATCGATTAAAGAACTGGTGGTTTGATAAAAGATAATCCCTTGTAGGGTTTTAAGTTACCCTCTTGGTTGTTTAAGGGCCAAGAGCCCATTTGATATGATGTTCGTTTTTCCTACTACTTGTGTTGTGGTGTGAGCCTGGATGGATGTTGTGATATGTGGGGCAGGGAGGCCTATTGATTATGGCAGAAGTTGACGCCTAGAGTGGAAAGATGCATTGGTTTATGCATGTGGGTGTCAGGGAGGACACAAGGGATGATGGAACAGGTTGGATGTGAATGTTTGGATGCTTGCTGATTCTTATTGGTTGTTTATGTGCTTCACTTATCCCCAATACTCTAGGTAGCTGTTCTTACTTACCCTTCTTCCGAAAGGGGTAAATACACATGGGGTATGCCACGTGCTTTTTGTGTTTAGCTTATCAAGGGAGAATGGGTCTACACTCTTACTATAGGCGGTAAAGACTCGACATGTAGTTCATCTACTCATCGTGTTGATCCCCCTTGTGTTTAGTAGCATAGAATGTTTTTCTAGAATGCCTGGGAATATGGGAAAGTAATGCTCTAAATAATTAATTGAATAAATGATGTTAACCCATGGGGTTTGGAGCTTACTGGTGCCCAATGCTGAGGTTGTGATTTGAAGTAACAATTTACTTTGGGTGTGATGCTAATGAAATTTAATGTGAAATTGTTATTGATTAATTAACGTTTAAATAATTAATTAACGTAAAGTGAAACTGATAAAAAGGGAATAAAATAATTTTTTAAATATCTTTAAATGGTTGTGTTCTTATAGGATACCTAGTCTTAGAAGTAGAAACCCAGAGTCCGAGAGACGTTAGCTGCAGTTGAGTCTATGAATAGGTTATGCCCATAGTGTGGTTGTGAGCTATAGTATATTATGTACTTTTTGTGTTTCTATACGCTACTCCACCCTTTCAATAAGGGAAACTGACACCCCAAGGATTCTAAGCCCTGGGGGTGTTTTTTCCAACATTCTAGTAGGAGGATGAATGGTTGATTACCCCCTTTGGCCCCGCTCTCTTCTCTTGGTAGTTACTTGTGCTGGTAGGCGCAGCGGTTAGTTTTCCCCATATATGTGTGTAGAGGGATGTAATGGCTTATGGTTATTCACACACATATATTATGGATATAGTTTCATATCGACTACTATAGGTGTAACGTGTATAGGCTGTGATGGATTGGGGATCCTTACTCGGTGTATGGGCTGTAATCGATTGAGGTATAATACCTGACATATGATAGACATTATGCAGGCTGTGGTGGCTCCTAGAAACTAATTGGTTACTCTTCTTACATGGATGTGGTGGTTTTGTTGCATGAGGTGCATGTTTTGGTGCTTCGCCTAGGTGTTTGGGGGTAAGCCTTTTTGGAGAGATATGCTCTGGATGTGCGACATTGGGGAAAAGTGGTAAACTAGTGGGGAAGTAGTAGTGGGGTACCCTTGATATTCTTTATTATATGATATATTCTTGTATGCATTACTTGGTGAGAGTATCCATGGTGAGGCTGGGAACTTAGTATACATGTTTAGGTGACGAGTCAGTTTCACTTGTTGTTCACTGTGCTTTAGCATTCTTTCTTTACTTTTTCACGAGAGACTTCGGGGAGGATCCTACTAAGTATACTATTAAACTCTCCCTATGTATATATAAAATAATTTTCAGGTCACTTGGATCAGTTTGGAGATCAGGCTAGTTACTACTAGATTGCGGTTGCAGGAGCTATTCGGGCTTGTGGTTGTTGCTGGTTTACTTCCTTTTTGGGTACTTGCAGTTGTTTTCCCCTTTCAGTTGTAGTATTTTTGCATGAAATTTCATATGTGTACTTAGGATTTCTTCCATATTACTGGTTGAGTTGTATTTGGTTGGTGTCTATATTATCTCTCTTCTGCATGTGTTCTCTTAGAGGGTAATGCCTCTCATTTGTGTGTTTACTATACCCTCAGTGCTAGTCGCCAACCCAGGGCCTACTGGAGGCAAGACTTGGGGGTCATTATCTCCCTTATCACATTGTCGTCCCAAGAGGGGTACACATTGTGGGGAGGGGTTTGTGACATCTGGATCCTAAGTAATATCCTAATCATCCCATGTATCACATTTGAGGGCCAGTGCATCCCACCTGATATCTCATATCATTAATAATATTATCATCACCAAGGATGGTCATACACTGATACATAGATTAGAGGGGATAGTATATATTAGCATTATCATGTTCATATTAAGGCCTCACAAACCTCATATTGAAGGACACACCAACATCACTCAAGAGATATGGCATAATGCATTTTGTACTTCCTAAGTCACTCTAGATCGTTCCCCTCATGCCCAAACTTATATAAATCAACCTATACTCACCAAGGTTCTCATGTAATAGCGGGTAAGGTACAATTACCCCAATATATAAGAAAATTTATTAAATGATATAAGGAATCTCAAGAATATCCTATTCTGGGTTCTACTAAACTGGTGCCTCGACTCCCCATACGTCAGAGGCTGACAACTAGTAGTGAGGGTATAATAAAACATTTGGGGAGATTATACCCTCTTTACTAGAGTTAAAAAAATGAAAATCATAATAAAAAATAACATTCAATAATAATATATAACGAGGCATCACATAACCAACTCCCATAACTAGGTAAGTACAAAAATCTAATATAATAAATGTACCATGTTATGAGAGTCTAATTTCAAAAAGGAAAACTGAAATAAGACACAAAAAACAATCCCCAAAATGTTCATGAGATCATGTCTAGTACTATCATCCATGTTCCAACCTGTGTCAAACATCTATCATAGGGCCCTTGCCCTTATCCTCACTTGAAAACATATAGTCTTCTTGGGTACCCAACGGTGACCCCAGAAGGGTGTGAGTACAAATCAGTAGGACACCACCAATGGTGTCTAAAGTAATATCCAATCCAAGAATAGTGTATATATAAGTACAGTAAACAACAAAAAAGTAGTAGATAAACCAAGTTTCATATTTAACAATGTTTAAATTAACCACAATTGTTATCAGTTCAAACTTATACCTAAACCCATCAAACATGATTTCTCCCATGCCCATATTCTAAACCATATTTCATAGGGGTAACATGTCAACATATAAGGATCATTAGTATAAGTATTCAATAGAGATTCTAAGAACCATGTCTGGCCATCTAAACCGTGATATGGAACACCATGTCTATACCCTTGGAGTCTGGAGCATCAGTTTAGCCTCCAAACCATGAATACATGGGGTTCTTGGAGCATCAATCCAACATCCCACCATACCATAAATCACATTTCTAAAGGTCAATATCAGTGACCTCTTATCAAATAATAACAAAAAAGTGTGCACCTTTCTATTTTTATCAACATTCTCATGGTTCATGCCTTTCAATACATTTAAATCAATTCCACATCATTCCCATTTTACCATTTATTCATAACCAAAACCATTAATAATACCATTAAACTATTCTAGAAACATGGATATTCCCCTTTGACTATTTATCATCTTTACCCCTAATTATCTCTCAGCCAAATGAACATTTCTGAGATAATCCAATCAACACTTTATACCAAGACAACATTCCAAGTACAAACACAAGTGTTTAAACATCATAAAACATCTAATTTTATATTTCACAACTTAATTATCATTCTTAATGTAGTGTAACACCCCATGGGTGGCCTTTGTCCCAATCTAATCATCATCAATGGATCCAATGGGGTCTGTGGAAGGTATAACACCAAATTTCATCACCCAATGTACCATTTCCAAGGAATCAAATTCACAACATAGAGAAATAAAAACACAACCACATTCACATGAAATAAAAACATAAATACTATGGGAATCACTGGTAAACCACCTACCTCAATATCATAGAAAATCACTCACTTAAACACAAACCTAGATTCAAGAACCAACAACCCCCAATTTGCAATCTAAGAATCTACTGTAAAATTAGGTTTTAGGGATTTAGAATGAGAAAAAACATCAAACCATACTTCTTTAAGAAAAATAGAAGGAAGAGGGATCATATACTCATCTGGAGCTTCGATTCACAACCAAAGACACTTCAAACAACCAAGGATCGAACGAGAATCACACTTGAAGGGGGAGGGAGGACAAGGTTTATAACCCTTGTTGTTGGAGTTGGAAATTAGAGGAAATTAGGGTAATAACCCTTAAGAACCAAGTTGAAAAAAGGGAATTTCAGAAATTTTAAAGAGGTACATGGTTTGGCTATACAGTTTACTAAACCATGCGCCAATCGTGTGACCTTATCTAGCTCTTAAATAACTAAGGTGCATGATTTCATAGGAAGCCTGCATGGATTACAAAACCATGCAGAGGCTATACAGTTTATCTCTATCCAATACCACATGGTTTCTATCTAGCCATGCATAGTTTATAAATTGATCCTCCCCCATTTATAGGGTGCATAGTTATAGTGAAAGGTTAACACTAGCCATTTTCCAACTGTGTGCTCTGAAATATATTTCCTCTTTTCCCCCTTTTTCACATCCTAAACTCTTGAGAAACCCTTGAGACCTATCTTACTCTTGAGAATCATTTAATTAACCAATTTAAATGGAGTTAAATAAAAATTTAAAAAATAAATTACCTCATTTAAAATTCTGGATCTTACAACCTCCATACCTTATAATAGCTCATCCTCAAGATGCTCTCCCAAGCATCACTAAGCCTCTAAAGTAAAACATATCAGGACACTGGGCCCATATATTAGCTTCCCATTCCCATGTTTCCTCCTGGACATAGCCATGATTCCACATAACTTGGAAAAACAACATGAACTTACCTTGTAAAACTTTCTCACTATAATCCACAACACGAATCAGATGCTCCTCAAAGGAATCATCAGCCTCAAGCTCAATATTTTCAATAAAAATCACATGAGAATGGGTGGTATGATACTACCAAAGCTATGACACATGGAAAACATAATTCATAGCACTATATCATTTTGGAATATCTAATTAGTATGTCTCTGGTCTGATCCTATCCATAATCTCAAATGGGCCAACATACCTAGGCATCAACTTTTACTATTTTTGAATCTAGCAGTGACCCAATATTGACAACACCTGAAGAAATATATACGTACCCACTATAAAATCAAGGAATTTATGAAATCAATCTTCATATGAATTTTTTATTCTTTGTATCATGTTCATATACTTTTAGATAAACTAAACATGCTCTGATGTCTCTTACATGAGACTCGGTCCCAACAGTTATAATTCGCTTGCTTCCATCCAACACAATGGTGATCTACATTGACTACCATAGAGATAATTGTAGGGTTCCATATAAATAGTCACCTGATAATTATTGTTATAGGAGAACTCAACAATCATTATGTGATTTTCCCAAGTTCCACTAAAATCTTAGACACATGCTCCCAACATTTCCTCTAAAACCTGTATAGTGCATTCTGATTGCCCATCTGTCTACAGATGAAAATATATGCTAAAAAACACTTGTATACCAAGAACCTTATACAACAAATTTTATAATCGCGATGCAAAATAAGGTTCCCTACCTAAAACAATGCTCTAGGGAACCCCATGAAAATTTAATATCTCCCAAACTACAAGTCACCCAACCAATAAATAGTGAAAGTATCCCTAATCAGTAAGAAATGTGCTACTTTATTCAAATGATCTACAATAAACCATATTGCATCACTCTTCCAGGTATTCCTCATTAATCCAAAAAAAATACATAATAGCATCATCCTATTTCCATTCCAGAATGGGAAATGGTTTTAGTATAATAGTAGTCTGTTGGTTCTTAGCCTTCACCTGCTGACTAGTGTAACATCACATCACAAAACTTTTGATCACCTTTGTATTTTTTGCGAAAAAATACTATCAATGAAGATCATGGTACAGTTTGGTCAAACCAAGGTGCACCTCCCATTTTTAGGCATGAAACTCATGAATCAACTCCTCCCACATACATGTAGGCATAATAACGCATCCCAAAACATGTATGATCTCATCATCATTGATGGTCCAATAAGAAGGTATTTTTCCACCACCAAAATTGTCCCTCAAAGCTAAACACTCCAGATCCTCATACTTTCTCACCTTGATATGGCTCAGAATAGAGGTATCGATGGATAAGGACACAAGGTTCATCCATTCCCTTTTCTATTAAAAATTTAGATTCATTTTAGTGAACAAATCCATTATTTTCCACTCAGAAATAGACTCTTGAACTATCTGAGTCTGCATCTTCTGGTTCAAAGCGTCAACAACAATGTTTCATTTTCCCGATTCACAATCTAGCTCAAAATAAAAGGATTTAATATACTTTACCCATCATCATTATCAAATATTCAAGACATATTGGGGAAATATGTATTTTAGGATCCTATGATCAGTAAAAATGATGAACTTTTTACCCATAAGATAATTCCACCAACACTTTAATGGATATGCCACTATATAGCTAACTCGATATCATATACAGGATATTTCTATTCATGTGGCCTCAATTATCATGATCTGTATACCATGAATCAATCTCCTTACATCAACACTACACCAAGTATAATTCTAGATGCATCACAAAATAGAGCATACTTTCCACCCAGTTTGGGTAGGATCAAAATTCATGTTTTTTTCAAATGAATATTATCTTCTAGAAGTCATTATCACATGATCTAGACCATTAAAACTTTACACCATTCTTGGTTAGGCACGATAGTGGCACTACCAAGGGGGGAAATTCTTTGATGAACCTTTGGTAATAACCCACCAAACCCAAAATGCTTCAGATATCAAAAACATTCTTGGGATGCTCCCAAGAAACGACCACTTGAACCTTCTCTAGGTCCACTGGAACACCTTTCTCTGAGATGAATTGACCCAAGAAATGTACCTTGTCAATCCAAAAATCACACTTATATGGCTTGGAATATTTTTAATTCTCTCTTAGTGTACTCAGGATGATTTCAAGATGTTTGGCATGATTGTCATCAATCTAGGATTATACTAGGATATCTTCCATGAAGACAACCAAAAAATGACCCTAGTATGAGTGAAATATTTGGTTCATCAAATACAATGCACAATAAGATCATTCATTATCCCAAAATGCATCAAAAAAAACTTATACAAGTTATACCTGCTCCTAAAATCCATTTTTGGTATATCATAAGGTTTCACCCTCAATGAATGATACCCTTATTTTAAATCAATCTTGTATAATACACATGAACCCTTCATATAGTCAAAAAGATCATCGATACACAAAAGAGGATACTGATTCTTAACCAACATCCAGTTCAACTTTTGGTAATAGACACGCAAGTTCAATGTTTTGTCATCTATATTAGAAAACAAAAATGGATATCCCCAAGATGAAATAATCAGGTGGATAAACCCCTGATCCTATAACTCCTCCATCCAAGTCTTGATATCTTGATTTTCTTTTGGTTTCATTTAATAAGTTATAATAGAAACTAGCTCATCTCTTTACATCAAATCAATTATGAACATAACCTCTCTCTCAGTTGGCATCCTTGAAAACTCCTTAAGAAACAAATCTAGTAACTAATCCAATATAAGAGAGAATACATCATGTTTCACTCCCCCATAATAAATTATAAGAATTTCCACCTAGGTTGTGAGATCACAGAACTTTTGAAAGACTGTCTCATCCCATACTGCCTAGATATTCCATTCTCTATGATCAGTATAAACGTCACCTTCAAGAGGCACGGAACTCACTCTACTATGGTAAAAAAAGTAATCCTGGTCTGAAACCAACCATTACATCCCCAATATTAGGTTAAAATAGGGAATATCAATCATGAACATGTCCTTAAGAAGATGGAACCCACCAATATTGAGGGAACACTCCTTACATTGTCATATACCCTTCGATCTTACCCCTAATGATGTGTCGATCGACATAAATCCATAAATAAACTCTATTTCCAAACCCAATACATTCACAAACCTAGAAGATATGAAATAGTTATAATCCCATATAATAAATAAAGCACTAGAAAGTGTGGAAACTACAAGAATCATACCTCATATGGTTAACGGTCCAGCTTCACTAACAACAGGTGCTGGATGACTACATGTAGTTGACAAGTCCCTCTACCCTAGGCTCCAATCTGGGTCTCATGTGTTTCACTACCCTATTGATATAGATACTCTTTCCCTAAATTACCACATCCCCCCCCCAATAGTACGACTGGTGGAACTCCAACTGCCTGAATGATATGGGGTATCTGATCCCCTATTAGTGCTCTACATCTTTCTAGGTTCCCCATCATTTCCAATCTATCATGGGTTACTATAGAACCTTTTTACATTACCCATCCTCCCACAACCTTGACATTCTAATGGTGTTTATAGAAACTGACCAAGAATATGGATCATTCTTCTACACTGATAGAAGATAACTCTATTGCTTCACTATGAGACTAATCAATTCCCTTGGATACTCTATCTATCACTTCCCTAGTGGAAGTTCTCATAATGACACTTCCTATAATCAAAATATGTACCACCAGACCACCCAAATTGTTCTACATGTTCAAAACTAGAAGAATCCTTCAGGTTCCCCTCATAAATGAGATTCTAATTTACCAAATCAGAAAAATTATTCAGCCAGAATATATTTACATGTGACTTAATATCACATGTGAGCCCATCCTGAAAATGTCTTGACCTCATCATATCATCACCCATAAGTATTGGAATAATGTTTTGTAGGTCATTTAAGCATCCATCATATTCCATCACCGACATACTTCCCTATTTTAAGGATAAAAACTCTATAACTCTCTCCTACCTCAGATTCTATGAGAAGAAATGCTCTAAGAAATTATCTTGGAAGTCATTCCAAGACATATCCTCTAATTTCTCTAGCAAGACCAGAATATCTCACCAGCACTTCACTGATACTCACAACATATATGTTTCCAGCTTGACCATTTTCTCTATAGAGGTCCCTAATTGGTCCAGTATTGCCTGGATAGACTCAATACATAACTCTACTACCTCTAGTTTACCCTCTATGGAAAACTTAGAAGGGTGATGTAGTTGAAACTCTCTCCTTAGATCAAACATACACGGTGTTTTCTTCCTTTAGTATCTCTCCATAAACAGTGTAAAATAAATGATTTACTTATAGAACTATTCTTCCCCTATTACTCAAAACTAATAGGGGTTATTATACCACCAATCAAGGTGTATTCTCAGCAATATCCTCTTGTCACCTAATTGGTAAATTTCTTCATAGTGGAATATCTATATAATACCAAACACACATTTCAGGGCACATAACAATAATTTCACAGTTATATAAGAGGGGTAACAACTAGCCATAACATGATACTTCACATACATTATCCCGATGTCTATAAGTATAGTACTATAAAAACACCAAGCCATCCCTATCTCAGGCCATGGTTAACTCTAGGTAAACCAACTTCCATATTTTAATAGGCCTCATGTTTGACACCATTTGGATAGTTGACCCCATTTTGAAATATTAAAATCTTTAAATAGTTACAAATTCCTTATTAGGAACTATTTCAACCACTTCAGTTTTCATATTTTAATTTAAAACCATTACAATATCTCTATTAGGAACCACTTCTTTAATACCACAACGGAAATAAAAAATCACTTTATTTCCCACAACCCACATGCATTCCTATTTGTTCATAACATAATATATGTCACAAGAATCTTTGAGTGCCTAAAATTATATATGCATATAAAATATCATTGAATACATTCCCATGAGTAAATTATAATAAAATAAGAATATCACACAAAAAGTATATCACCCAATATGAAATAAAATTCAACTGTAACAATGAACATAATGAACAACAATCCCACCCTATGTACTTGGGTTTCCCCCACACATGGGTTAGATACTCCCATGCACAATCTCATTACCAAGGCCTGACACATCCTAGTCACCTATATACCTTTCCCAAAGAGTAAATTAATAGAAAATAAAATTATCTGATACCATTTTGTAACATCTTGGTTCCAGTTCCACTAAACCAGTGCCCCGAGTTGGTGCACCACATGAACTAAAGCACGTCTTCCCATATGTCAGGGGCTACCGACTAGTAGTGAAGGTAAAATGAAACACATGGGAAGACTATACCCTCTTTACAATAGTGAAGAACAATAGAAACCATAATAATCAAAAAAATGCAATTATAATACATAACCAAGAATTAAATAACCAACTCTAATAACTAGGTAAGTATAAAAATCCAATATAATAAATTTTCCATGTAATGAGAGTCTAATGTTCCAAAGGAAAACTAAAATAAGACACTAATGAAAATACCCACGATAATACTGAAATAATGTATGGTCCCCTCATCCATGATCTAAATTGTTTCAACCATCTATCATAGGGCCCGTACCCTTATCCTAACCTACAAACATATAGTATGCTAGGGTACCCAACAAAATCTTGACCAGGGTGTGAGTACAACTCAATATGCCACCACCAATGGATTCTAAATCAATATATAGTCCAAAAAATAGTGTATTCATAAGTACAGTAAACAATAGAAAATTATTAGATAAACCAGATTTCATTATTTAACAATATTTAAATTAACCACAATTGTTCTTGGTTCCAAGTGATAACCGATCCCATCAAACCTACTTTATCTTATTCAGTTATTATGAACCATATATCATAGGTTTCACTTGTCAATATACAAGGAGAATTAGTCCAATTATTAAACCGATATTTGGAATTCCATGTATGACTATCCCAACCATGATATGGAAATCCATGTTCACACCCTTGGAGTCTGGATCATCAATCTAGCCTCCAAACCATGCATGCATTAAGTTACTAGAGAATCTTTCTGGCTCACCCAAGCATGGGGAGCCTCAGTACAACATCTAACTATACCATCAATCACATTTCCAAGGGCCATTATGAATGAACTCTTATCAAACAATAACAACAATGGTGCACCTTTTCATTTTTATTAACATTCACATGGTTCATTACTTTCAATAAATTTATCTCAATTTAACATCATGTCCATTTTACCATTTATTAATAACCAAAAACATTAATCATATCATTAAACCATTCTAGAAACATAGATATGACTCTTTAAATATTTATCATATTTACCCCTAATAATCTTTTATCACAATTAACATTTTTGAGTTAATCCAGTCAACTCTTTATACCAAGACAACATTATGAGTACAAACACAGGTGGTTAAACCTTGTAAACACTCCAATTTTCCATTTTAAAACTCAATTAATATTCTTAATGGAGTGACACACCCCATGGGTGGACTTAATCCTAGTCTACTCATCATCAACAGGCCCAATGGGGTTCATGGATGGTCCAACACCACATTTCATCGCCCGTTGTATCATTTCCTGTCAAGGAATCAAATATTCAGCATAAAAACACAAAATTAAAACCACATAGAGATGAAATAAAACATAAAGACTATGGGAATTTCTTGTTTACCACCTACCTTATCACATAGAAAACTTCTCTCTTAAACACATCCCTTGATTAAATCCCAAACAACCATCAATAGATAATCTAAGAATCTAATGTAAAACAAGGGTTTAGGGATTTTGAAGGAGATTAAACATTCAACCATGATTCTTCTAGAACAATAGAAGTTAGAGGGCTCATTTAATCACCTAGAGTTTCGATTTTCAACCAATGTCGCTTCAAATGACCAAGGATCGAAGGAGAATTTCCCTTGAAGGAGGAGGGAGGTAAAGGTTCATAACCCTTACTATTAGTGGTATAAATAAGAGGAAAATAGGGTAAAATTCCTTAAGTATTGAGGGGAGAAATGGAAATTTCCTCAACTTGAAATAGGTTCATGGTTTTTTCACATGGTTTTCCACAAACAATGTGTCCTTCTCTTCCTCTTCAAAAACCAAGGTGCACAATTTCTTGGGGAACCCGCATGCCTTAGAAAACTATGTAGAGGCCATATAGTTTGGATATTTTCAATCTTAAATGGTTTATGGCTAGCCATGCATGGTTTAAAAACCATGCCTCCCCCATTTACAGGTTTTATGGTTATAGTTCATGATTAGTACTAATCTTGCACCAACTATATTACATGCACTGTATAGACTCTTTTCCCCCCTTTTCACATCCCGAACCCCAATGACACCCCCAAAACCTCTCATACTCTTAGGAATAATATCACTAAGACTCCAAGGTGAAAAGGTTGGGCCACTGGGTCCACATATCAGCATCCAACTCCCAAGTTTCATCCTGGATATAGTTATGTTTTCATAACACTCAGACCAATGACACGATATTACCCTATAAAAATTTCTTACTATGATACACAATAGGAATTAGATGCTCCTCAAAGGATGAATCATACTAAAGCTCAACATTATCAATATAAATCACATGATAAGGGTTGGTATGATACTATCAAAGTTGAAACACATGGAAAACATCATGCATAACACTATATTATTGTGGAAGATCCAATCAGTATGCCACTGATCCAACCCTCTCCATAATCTCAAATGAACTAACATACCGAGGAATAAAATTTCCATATTTTTGAATATGATGATGACCCAATCTTGGAAAAACATGACTAAATACATTTTCACCCACTAAAAAATTGAGAGGTCGATGAAACCAATCAATGTATGACTTTTTTATGCTATATGTTGTGGTCATATTCTTTCGAATCAATTGAACATGATTTAAAATATCTTGCATGAGACTCAGTCCCAACCACCCTAGTTATCATGCTTTCAAACAACATAATGGTGATCTACATGGCATACCATAGAGTTACTCATATGGTACCATCTGAATAGTCACTTGATAATGTTGTTATTGGAGAACTCAATAAGAACTAATTGGTTTTACTAAGTTCCACCAAAATATAAGATTTATTCTCTCAAAATGTCCTCTAAAACCTATATAGTGTAGTCAAATTTATCTTCCATCTGCAAGTGAAAATATATTCAAAAAAACCTGTGTGTACCAAGTTACTTCTGAAACCCTTTCTAGAATTTCTTTGAAAAATGAGGGTGCCTATCTAAAACAATGATATGGGGATCCCCATGAAAATACACTATATCTTGAATGTATAAGTAGCTCAAATGATCAATAATAAAAGTCTCCCTAATTGGTATGAAATGGATAATTTTTTCAACAAATTTATAATCTCCCATACCGCATAATTCCTAAAGGGAGTCCTCAGAAATCCCACAAAAAATCCATCATAACATCAATAATTTTCCATTCTGGAATGGGAAATGGTTTTAGAATACCATAAGGTTTTTGGTGCTTATCCTTCACCTTCTGATAGGTGTAATAATATGTCACAAAACCTAAAATCTTATTTTTCATTCCTGACCACCAATACTGCTGATGAAGATCACGATACATTTTAGTCAAACTAGGGTGCATCGCCCACTTCAAGTCATGAAACTCGCACATCAACTCCTCCTGCATACATGTAGTAAAAATAAAATGGCCACGAACATGTATGATCTCATCATCATAGATGGTCCAATCAAAAGAAATTTTTCCACCATCAAATCTATACCTCAACGCTAGACACTTCAGATCCTTATACTATCTCACCTTTATATGGCTCAGAAGACATTTTTTGATGGATAAATACACAAGGGTCATCTATTCCCTTTCATTCGTAATATATATATATGTGTTTTAGTGATCAAATCCATCATTTTCCACTAAGAAAGATACACCTAAACCATCATAGAATGTGTCTTCTAGATCAAATCATTAACAACACTATTTCCTTTTACTAGTGTATAAGCTAGCTAAAAATCAAAGGATTTCTTATACTTGAACCATATTTTCTATCAAATATTTCAAGTAATTATGGTAAAAATATATATTTGAGGTTCTTATGATTAGTAAAAAAAGTGAATTTTCACTCAGAAGATAATGTCACCAACACATTAAGGTAAATACCACTACATCTAACTTTATATTATGCATATGATAGTTCTGTTCATGTGGCCTCAACTGTCATGATCCATAAACCATGAATCTATCTCCCTAAATCAACACTACCCCAAGTTTAATTCTAGATGAATCACAAAATAGAGTATACTCTCCACTTGGTTCATGTAATATCAGAATTGGTGTTGTTGTGAAATAGATCTTATGATCCTAAAAGACATTATCACATACTCCATACTATTCAAACATTACAACCTTCCTGGTCAGGCTTGATATTATCACTACCAAGTGGTAAAAGTATTTGATGGACCTTCTGTAATAACCCACCAAACCCAAAAAGCATCAGCTATCAAAAAATTCTTTGGTATGCTACCAAGAAACAACTGCTTGAACATTCTATGGGTATAATGAAAAACCTTCCTATAAGATTATATGACCCAAGAAATGTAACTTTTCAATCCAAAAATCTCACTTATATATCTTGTCATATATTCGATGCTCTCTCGGTGTAGTCTGGACGATGTCAAGATGTTTTCCATGATCATCATAATTTTGGGAGTATGTTAAGATATCATCTATGATGAAAACAAAAAATTGATCCAAGTATGGGTGAAATATTTATTTCATAAAATCCATAAACATAGTAGCATTGTTTTTTATTCCAAAATTCATGACAAAAAACTCATACAAACTATACCTTCTCTTGAAATATGTTTTTGGTATATTTGAAGGTATCACCCTCAGCTGATGATACCCTGATCACAATTAAATCTTAGAGAATAGATAGGCACCCTTAAAATGGTTGAAAATATTCTCAATATATAGAATAGGACATCAGTTATGAAAATTCATTTAGTTTAACTTTTGGTAATCAACACATAGGCTCAATGTTCCATCATCCTTCTTGGAAAACAAAATATGAGATCCCAAAGGTGAAGTAATTAGGTAGATAAACACCTTATCCTCTAACTCATCTAGATGATTCTTAAGTTCTTGAAACTCTTCTGGTGTTATTCTATTAGGTGGAACAGAAATTAGTTCAAATCCTAACATTAAATCAATTTTGAAATCAACCTCTCTCTTGGGTACCAGCCCTGAAAACTAAACACATCATGGAACTAATCCACTATAATAGGGAAGACGTCATGTTCCACTCCCCCATCATAAATCATAAGACTTTACACCTAGGTTGTGATCTTACACAACTTTCAATAAACTGGCCCTACCCATCCCTCCAAGATATTCCATTCTCCATGATGAACATAAGTATAACCTCCAGAAGACACGAAACTCACTCTCCAATGATAATAATCAATTTAATCCTGGTATTAAACCTATAATTACATTCCCAATATCATGTCAAAACCCAATATCTCAAGCATGAACAGATCCCAAAGGAGACGGTACCCGCCAATCATGAGGGCACACTCATTACATTGTTAGATACCCTTCGATCATACCCCTAACAACATGTTGATCGACATAAATCCATATATAAAATCCACTAAAAAGCATGAAATATTCAAAAACATTGATGATATGAAAGAGTGTGAATACCCTATATCAAATAAACCACTAGAAATAATGGAAACTACAAGAATAATACCTTGGATATTTGATGGTCTAACCTCACTACCAACATGTTTTGGATGAAATTCAACCACCTGACATGTCCCTCTACCCAAGGATCCATTCTATGTCCCATGTGATTCACTAAACTATTGATAGGGATTATATTTTCCTAAATTATCACACCCCCAACCCCAATTGGTATGGCTAGTGTAACTCCAATTGTCCCACTGATATGGGGTATCAGATCCCCTGACGATGCTCTACATCATCCTAGGTCCCCCATCACTACCTATATGTCATATATTACTGAAAACACTCTATATGTTACCCATCCTAATACAATATAGGAATTATACTAGTGGTTGTGGACACTAACCATGCATGTGGACTGATCTACCAAACAAATAGTAGAGCGCTCAATCACTTCCTTGTGAAATTAATCTTTTCCCTTGGCTACTCTGTCTTCCACCATCCTAGAGGAAGTTCTCATAACAGAGATTCCTACCATCAGAAGATGTACCACCAAACCACCTAGTTGGTCTTACCTATCCACCACCAGAATCCTTCTTCTGGTTCCCCTCATAAATGATATCTTGATTTACCACCTCATTAAACTTCTCCGGCCTAAAGATATTTAATTGCAACTTAATATTCTACCTGATCTCATCCTTAAAAAATATCACCCTTCTCTCCTCATCTATCGTTAGTTCCAAAAAAACTCTACAGGTCAGTTAAGAGGCCAATATATTCCATCACCAACATACTTCCCTATGTTAAGTGCATAAACTTCATAGCTCTCTCTTACCTTAGAGTTTTGGGGTATAAATTCTCTAAGAACTTATATTATAAGTCCTTCCAAGCCATACCCTTTGCCTAATCATACTAGACCTAAATATCCCATCAGAACTATGTTGGTCCTTATGACATATATACTATTGAATTGAACCTTTTCTTTATAGGGGGTTCAAAGTTTTTCACTATCATTTGGATAGACTCAATCTATAACTCTATTGCCTCAGGTACTCCCTCTCAATAAAACATCAGAGGATTTTGTAGCTAAAACTATCTCATAATATCAAATATACTCAATGTTTCCCACCCCATGTCTCTCTCCATAAACTATATAAAATAAGAAAATTTCTCATGAAACTAATTTTCCCCCTATTACCCAAAACCAACAGGGGTTCTTGTCCCACTACTGTAGGTGAATTCTTGGTGGCGTCCTCCTATCTCCCTATTGGTAAACATCTTCATAGTGTCATCTCTATATAATTACAAACATATGTTTCCAGGAATGTAACAATCATTTACCAGTTTTACAAGATAGTTCACTAGTAGCCATAACATGCTACTTTTCATACACTATCCCAATGACCATAACCATAGTACTTTCACAACACCCAACCATCCATATCTAGGGTCATGGATAACTCTGGGTAAACCAACTTCCATATTTTACAAGTCTCACATTTGAAACCTGTTTGAAATAATTAAATATTTACAAATTTACAAATTTTTTATTAAGAACTATTTTTACCACTTCAATTTTAATATTTCAATTTAAAATTGTTACAATATATTTATTAGGCATCACTTCTTTAATACCACAAAATAAATAGAAAATCGCTTTATTTACCACAACCCACATGTTATCCCATTTGTGCAAAACTTGATGCATGCCACATGAATCCATGAGTGCCTAAAATGATGTATGAAAATAAAATATCATTCCATACAATCCAATGAGTAAATTATCAGAATATAAGAACATCACATATCAATTGTACCACCCAAGGTGAAATAACATCCAATTGTAATAATGAACATCATTAACATCAATCCCACCCTAGGAACTTGGGTTTTCCCCCACACATGGATTAGATAATCCCATGAAAGAGATCGTTACCAAGGCCTAAAACATCCTAGTCACTTGTATACCTTACCCAAATAGTAAATCAATAGAAAATAAAATGCACGGATACCACTTTGTAACATCTTGACCTAGGTTCCACTAAACCAGTTCCTCGAACCAGTGAAACATATGATGTTAAGCACACCTACCTGTATATCAGAAGCTATTGACTAGTAGTGATGGCCTAATGAAACATGTGGGGAGACTATACCCTCTTTACTAGAGTGAAACAATAATAAAAATCATAATAATAAACAACATGCAATAATAATACATAACCAAGCATCACATAAACAACTCCCATAATTAGGCAAGTACAAAAATCCAATATAATAAATTTTCCATGTCAGGAGAGTCTAATGTGACAAAGGAAAACTAAAATAAATTAGTACAACAATCTCCATAATGGTCCCAAGAGCATGTTCGGTCTCCTCATCCATGCTACAACCCATGTCAACCATCAATCATAGGTACCTTTCTCTTATCCTAACCTGCAACCATATATTATTCTCGAGTACCCAACGAAATCCCGATCAGGGTGTGAGTACAACGCAGTAGGCCACCACCAATGGTGTATAAAGAAATATCCAGTCCAAAAACAGTGTATGTAGAAGTACAGTAAACAATAAATAATGGGTAAATAATCCCGGTTTCGTTATTTAATAATATTTAAATTAACCAAAATTTTTCTCTATTCCATGTGATACCCAAAACCATTAAACCTACTTTTTCCCCATGTTGGTATTCTAAACCATATTTTATAGGGGTCACATGCCAACATATAAGGAGAATCAGTCCAAGTATTCAACCGGGACTCAGAATTCCATGTACGATCATCCCAACCATGATATAAAATGCCATGTCCATATATTTGGAGTATGGAGAATCAATACAGCCTCCAAATAATGCATGCATCAAGTTCCTAGAGAATCATTCTGACCCACATAAGGATGAGTATCCTTAGTCCAACATCCCACCATACAATCAATCATATTTCCAATTGTTGGAATCAGAAATCTCTTATCAAACAATAACAATAAGGTTTCACCTTTTCATTTTTATCAATATTCTTATGGTTTATTACTTTCAATACATTTAACTTAATTCTATATCATTCTAATTTTACCATTTATTCATAACCAAAACCATTAATAATACCATTAATCCATTCTAGAAATAAGGATATACCCCTTTAACTATTTATCATCTTTACCCCTAATCATATCTTAGTCCAATTAACATTTCCAAGTTATTCCAATCAACTCTTTATACTAATCCATCATTCCAAGTACAAACACAAGTGGTAAAACCTTATAAACCCTCTAATTTTTAATTTCAAAACTCAACTACCATTCTAAAGGGAGTGAAACACCCCATGGGTGTCTTGGTCCCAGTCTACTCATCATCAATGGACCTAATGGGGTCCATGGAAGGTCCAACACCGCATTTCATTACTCATTATATAATGTCCTATCAAGGAATCAAATGTGTAGCATAACAACACACAATCACAACCACATACACATGAAATAAAACATTAATACTATAGGAATCATTTTTAGACCACCTACCTCAAGCTCACAAATAATCATTTTCTTAAACATGGACCATGATTCAATCCCAAACAACCCTCAATGCGCAATCTAATAATCTACTAGAAAATAATGGTTTTGTGTTTTAGAAGGAGATAAAATATTCAACCATGATTCTTCAAGAAACATAGAAGGAAGATGACTCATAGACTCACCTGAAGCTTCAATTCTCAAACAATGGTGCTTCAAATGACCAATGATCAAAGGAGAATCCACCTTGAAGGAGGAGGGAGGACAAGGTTTATAACACTTACTATTAGAGGTGGATATGAGAGGGAAATTAGGTAATAAACCTTAAGTATTGAGGTGGAAAATGGGAATCTCACCAATTTTAAAGAGACACATAGTTTGGCTGCACAGTTTTCCAAACCGTGCACCAACTATGTAGCCTTCTCTGCCTCTTCAAAAACCAAGGTGCATGGTTTCCTGGAGAGACCGCACAGCTTGGGAAACCATACGAAGGCTATGAATTTTGGCTCTATCCAATCCAACATGGATTCTATTTATCTAAGAACAGTTTACAAACCATGACTCCCCCATTTATAGGGTGCATGGTTATAGGGAATGGTTGGTACTAACTGTGTGTCAACCTTGTGTCATGGACTATATTATCTCTTTTCCCCCTTTTTCACCTCTCAATCCTATGAGACACCCCCAAGACCTCTCATATTCTTGGAAATCATTTAATTAACCAATTTAAAGTTATTTAAATTAAAATTTAAACAAAAATCTACCTCATTGAAAGGTTGGGATCTTACATCCAGGTTCTAAGGTGACACCCGAGGATGTCCCGACCTGGTCTACTACTTCTCTCTACTCAGAGTAGCTTAGGTAACCTATCTCAAGGACCACTATTTTTATTTTTTTATTTTTTTATATCCCTATATGTTCCATGTATCACATAGATCCTAATTTTAATCAATATTTCAGACATCAATGGTCAAGGAATCATCCAATGTTCAAGGGTCCATCACAACCCATAACACTTTATTAACACTACTACAAAACTCATATTTAACAGCACTGGTATTTATCAGCGCTAGAAAAAAAACACTGATAAATGGAATATTTATCAGTGTTAAGGAAATAAATGATAAATAATCTTTTATCAGTGCTTTTTTTAGCGCTGATAAATATTTCTTTCATCAAAGTTGTTTTAGTGCTGATAAAGGTCTAAATAAATAAAATGAAATAATGAAATAAATAAAAATGAGTTTATTAAAAAAATTAAAAATTTTATTAATTAAAAATTTTTGATAAAAAAGAATAAATTGATTTTACATTATTAAATATTAAACAATTTATTAATTAGATAATCGTGATAGTTAATGTTATTAAATTGTATATGTTAAATATATATATATATTTATTTATTTATTTATGTATATAAATATGATTTATATATTACAAAATATTTATCTTCTTTACCTTAAATAGTCATATATTTATTGAATAATGGTTTATAATTAAAAATTAATATGAATTAAAAATATTTACTAATAGTATAGTACTAAGCATATAATTTAATGGCGTTTTATTTTTCAATTTAATATAGATCAAATATTTGTTATATTGATTTTACATATATGTAATTAATGAATTTTTATATACAATGCACACACATAAAACTTATCCATTTTTTCAATATTGTTAAAATGTGCTAATTCTTAATTTATTCAATTTCACTCATTTTTAACATATATGAATGCGCTTAAAATTAGATATTCATTAATAATTTTAAAAATATTTTTTTTTAATTATAAATAAATGTATTTATAAATGTACATTTACTATATTTATATAATTATATATTTATGATTAAAAAGAAATAAATATTTTTTTAGAATTATTTATATAATTATAAATAAATAATTATATATATTTAAATAATTATTAAATTTATAATAAATTTACTTAAATAATGAATATATTTACTATATATATATATTTATTATATATATATATATAATGATATAAATATTATTTTTAAAAAATATTTCTATAATTATAAATATATAATTTTAAAATTATAAAATATATATATTTAAAAATAAATATATTTACTATATTTATATTTATATATATTTATTAAGTATATATAAATATTTATAATTTTTTTATTTATAATTATAATTATAAATATTTTATCATCACTTAAGTAATAAGCGCTAATAAAAGCATCTTTATCAGCACTTTTTTCACGCTGATAAAGATGAGGCTTTATCACCCCTAAAAACACTGATAAAATGAACATTTATCAGTGTTATAATTTTATCACTGATAAGATTTATTTTTTCAATGTTTTTTTAGATTTCATAAAGACCAACCTTTATCAGTACTAAAAAGCACTAATAAAAGGACTCTTTATCAGTTTTTATTTATAAGCACTAATAAAAGTATCCAGATCTAATTAAAAAACCCTAACCATTTTCGAACCCATCGTAATATCAGAAGCTTTCTGCGGAAGCCACCTACTTTTAGTGCTCCTCAGTGAATAGAACCTCAAATCACACCACTTGATTTCCTCTCAAACATCTTGTCTAACATCTGGTGTTCGATTGAAGTTAGGGTTTCCAAATAGGGCTTCAAATTTTCTTTAACTTAGCAAGGTAGGACTTCTGATTTTCTTTGTGTATTTTTTGTTTAATTTTTAATTTATTCTTTGATGATGTCGTTTTTTTGTCCATTTATTGTGTACTAGTGAGTTGGGCTATTCGATTTTCTCAGTTTCCAATTTTTATTCAACTCTTGATCGCTCATGGAGAGTTTATTGTTTTTGGACTTGATGGTGACACAAGGAGTTACATGGAGTTCAGTTGGTTGTTTTATTTTGTTTACATTTCCCAAATTGATCGTCCAAAACTGTCATACATATTTTTTATTACTTATTTTATCAATGGTATTCCATACATGTGAAATTTTAGAAATTAAAACCAGGGATTTTGTATGTGAGGGAGTTAAAGATAGGATAAGGGATTTATTTTATATTATACTGATTCATATCTTCTTTTTTCTACTAATCTAGGTTAGTGTGGGAATTCAATGTATAGATAAATCATGGTATATTTTATTTAAATTTTCTTTCTACTATTTTTATTTATTTTTTGGGCCAAATCATTCCCAATGCATTTTTTTCATTCCCTGGTGCTTGTTGTCAGCCCGAGGGGGATTGAGAATGTCCCTTGGGCACTATCATGGGTTAGCTCGGGTGTTTAATATATGGTTGTCTTGGATTTTTTTTGTAAAATATATATATTGTTAAATGTGTTGTACCTTTTCTCAATAATCCAACTTCCAATGTCTCTACACTTTTAAAAAAATCTATTTTATTTTTCTCCCTATTTAGATTAATCCAACATTATTTATAAATCCTTTTAATAATAATATATTAAATAATATACCTTGATGCTATGTACTATTTTCCAACTACATTATAATTTTCCATCATCATATTACTCTTACTCTATCAATAATTTACAATAAAAACATCCTTTTAATATTACCTCTTTCTAGCTATACCACTTTTTTTGAGACCTATATACCACTATAATACATTATAATTTCTTTCTCAGAAATATAGATTTTTAAAAATTTCTCCCCCTTTTGAGTATTTATTTAACTAATAAGTGTATTTCCATGGAATAACTTTGATACCTAGCTATATGACATGTATAAAAATAGTATGTCAAACCTTTTTACTATAAAAAAAGTTGTCATATAACAAATCTCCCACACTCCATGATATATATTGGCATTCCATCCACAACATTTGAAAGTTTTATTCAATTTTAAATGGGTGTCAACTTGGGTTTTAAATATTCATTTTTAAATCCATAAAACAATTCCCTCACATACATGGATTGGTAAATAAATATCCAATGAATTCCATGAGTCTCTTATAAACTAAGTAAACTGTCAACTAACTAATCATCAACATTTAAACATTGGTCATTTTTAATGTAGAAAATTATTATCATTGCTCATTGATAAGACACTATTTTATTGAATATTTTATTGATAATAAATGATATAATTTCCTCACATTGTGTTAAATATGTTTATTTATAAAATATTTGGGATTTGATCATTCATTTGAAAATTTGGTGAAAATTCCAGTTTTACCCTTAATAGTGCACTGTAGTATTTCGAATATAAATATTTTAATATTTATTATTTGAATTTGAAATTTTGTAACAGTGTTCCTAACTTAATTATCTAAAACTTTTATTCAGGACACTAGATCAAAAGAATGCATTGTAATGGAGTAATTAGTCCATAAAGTCAAAGCTGGGCTGGACTCGCCAGAATGGATAAGCTTCTGTATTGCGGCCATAACTCCTACATATGGGATTTTATTGAGCCCAAATTTGGATAGGAGGTATAGAACCCATATACTCACATTTTATCCTTCTGGAATTCTGGATAATTCACGCGTTTTGGTGGTCAAATAGTTGGTGCAATTTTCATTAAAATATTTGGCCGAATTTCCACATTCACACTTGAAACCACTTGTAACCTCTCATCCCCTCCCCTCTATAAATTGGAGTTTTTCTCATTTGGATGGGTTGGGGACGTGCATTAGGAGATTGGAGGCAGAGGATAATTTGTTTCACCCAAATTCTCCAACCATTTTAAGAGGGGTAGCTCTTGAAGCAAGGATCCCCTCATCGAAGCCTCATTCTCTTCTTCATTTTGTAATATTTTCATTTGTGTAATAAACTTATTTGTTATTCTATTATTTCTTCTCTTTTATTCTGTTTTGTTTAAATTTATTCTTCTCTTAATCTTCCTCTTTGGTCTAGAGTTCTTGAGTAGAAGTGTTATTGGGTTATACCCATTATAAACCTTTGCACATGCAAAACGCTTCTACGATGATTACGCCACTCATGGAAGAGTAGTATTTTAGTAATCGATCTATCTTCTACCCTCTTCATTTAATTATTTTGAATCAATTATCTACTTTAATTCACATAATATGATCCATGAATTGTGTTTTTAAATTACAAGAAACTAAGCAAGCAATTGAACAATTAACACAAAAGCACGCGAGGTCGGGATTTTGTGTAAATTGTGAGAGCGTAATCTTAATCGGTAATACAAGACCACATGGGATAAATTTGTAGAGTTAAAATATAATCTCTAAACACAATTCATCCTCATTTACAGAATGGATATTTTCTCTAATTAACCACTGACCATAATCTATCCTTATAACAACAATCAAAGCAGGGTGCTGCGATTGCGTGTTCCGAAGCTAGCCTAGGGTTTAAGTAATTTCATCTTTGTGGTTAAGTTAACTCTCGTAGGGTTCGAGAGATAACAAATTAGGGGATCATAATTAAGTGGATATTTATTTAAATGATAATGATTAATAAGTGAATGAAGAGGTAGAGTTAGATCGATTACGCCTTTTAAAATAGATTTCTAAAAAAACATCTTCTTGTTGTGTCATTCTAATCGAAATTCATTTCAAAACTAAAAACAAAAAAATATACAATCTTCTTCCAGAAAACTTCTTCTATATTCATAAACTATAAAAAAACCCAATCCTTTAAAGTAGTGTTTTTATTTTATTCTCTTTTATTTTATTTTTAGAATACCTTTAATAAGTTGTTATATTCACTTCCTCCTTTGAGAGACGACCTTGGTCAGCCACTCTGCTGCACCTAAGTACCCCAAATTACACTAATCATTTGAAGGCTCCCACGATAGAGCTCTATCAAATTGGCGCCATTTCCGGGGAGGAAAGTAATTATTTCAACTAATTAGAGGTATTTATTTTGTTTAACATTTTATTCTCTTCCTCTCTTCTTTCTTCTATCTTTACCCAATCTGATTTTTTTCCTTCTTCTTTTATTTCCTTCTACTTCTTTTTGGACCATCAACTCAAACTTATAATTTTTATTTTACTATGGTCCAATTTCCTTCTTTTCATCTTTCATTGATTTATGACATGAACTAATCCCGAAGATCTCTTAGATCTTGACCCTGAGATTGAACGCAGCCTTAGGGAACGAATCAGACACTCTCAGTCTACGGGAAGTTTCAATATTCAACCAGTTGGTGAATTCCTCTCTTTTGGAAACATTGGAATTGGAAGTTATTCAAATTCAAACATAAAACAAGAACCAATGGCTGAAAACAATGGAAATTAACTTAATATAACCATTCGAGAATTGGCTGCACCTGATATTAACTATCAACCAAATTGTATTGCATACCCAAATCTTGAATCGGACTTTGAACTAAAATATGGGTTAATTCACTTACTTCCAAAGTTTCATGGCCTCTCTGGTGAGGATCCCAATAAAAATTTGAAATAATTTAATGTGGTTTTCTCAACCCTTAAACCAAGAAATGTTTCTGAAGATTAAATAAAATTAAGAGCATTCCCATTCTCACTTGATGGAGCTGCAAAAGACTGGATGTATTATTTACAACCCGAAGATGTAACTTGTTGGAACGATTTGAAACGTCTTTTCTTGCAGAGATTTTTTCCAGCATCAAGGACCACTTCCATTCGAAAGGAGATATCAGGGATCAAGCAATCCCAAGGGGAGTCAATGTATGAGTACTGGGAGAGATTCAAGAAGTTGTGCGCAAGCTGTCCACATCACCAAATCAGTGAGCAACTCCTCATCCAATACTTCTACGAAGGACTCACACCCATGGAGAGGAGCATGGTTGATGCTACAGCTGGAGGAGAATTTTTGGACAAGACACCAGTAGATGCACGTGCATTGATCGACAAGATGTCCCAAAACTCCCAACAATTTGGTGATCGAGGTACACCACATATCAGGGGAGTACATCAGGTAATTCCTTCTTCTCTTGAGAGTAATTTGATTGATACCAAGTTAGAATAATTGAAAACTATGGTGAGGCAAATTGCTTTGGCACAAAAGACATCTCTACCCCCTCCTTCAAGGCCATGTGGCATTTGCACTGAGACAAGCCACCCAACTGACTGTTGCCCACAACTACAAGAGACAGAAGATTGTGCAGCAGTGTTCCATGGGAGACCATTTCAGCAGCAACAACAACCATATCCCCAAAAGAAGTTTGATTCATTTGCTCCAACATACAACCAAGGGTGGAAAGATCAATCGGACATGAGGTATGGCTCTGGACAACAATAAAGGCCACCCTTTCAACAAAACTTCCAGTATCCTCCGCCTTACTAGCAGGGTTTCCAACAACCCCAAAGGAGATTTGAAGCCCAAACATCAACAATCCAACAACAAGGGAATCCCCCACCCAAGGTAGATTCTAACACTGATGACCTTTTGAAACAAATTGTTCTTAATCAACAGAATGAGTTGAAGAGTCAAGGTTCGGAGCTGAGAGAGTTAAAGACTCAAATGAGTTAGATTGCCACTGCCCTCCATGAACTTGTGAGTAAGAATTCTGGAAATATACCTTCCTAACCAACTCCAAATCCAAAGGGGAATGTTAGTGCCATCACATTGAGAAGTGGGAAGAAAATGAATGATACATCTGGAGCTACCATTCCACCGGGATTCACCTCTACTCTAGAGAAGCTGCATTCCATACCAACTGATGAGAAATCCAAGGAGAAAGATAAAGGTAAGAAAAAGATTGATGATGTACCTCCTAAACCTCTTCCTTTTACAAACAGGGTTGTTCAAACCAAGAATATGGCTGAAGAAGCAATGCAAAAGGAGGTTTTGGACACATTCAAGCATGTGGAGATCAACATTCCTCTACTTGAATCCATTAAGAAAATTCCAAGGTATGAGAAATTCTTAAAAGAACTTTGTACCGATCGAAGAGGGATCAAGGGAAATGAGAGGATCAACCTTGGAAGGAATGTCTCGGCACTCATTACACCAACTCTAGAAATTCCAACAAAGTGCAAGGATCCCGGGACATTCACCATCCCATGTACCATAGGGGAGTTTCACTTCTCTAATGCTCTTTGTGATTTAGGAGCTTCAATAAATGTGATGCCTCACTCTGTATTCTGTTCCTTGCAGGTTGGTGAGTTGAAGCCAACAAGAGTAGTGGTGCAATTGGCGAATAGAGCTACGGCATATCCAGCGGGAGTCCTTGAGGATGTACTTGTCCGGGTAAGAGACATGATCTTTCCAGCAGACTTCTATGTGCTTAACATAGAGGATGATCAGGTAAGTTCTCATGCCCCCATTATCTTAGGTAGAACCTTCCTCAAAACTACAAAAACTATCATAAATTTCAATGAGGGTACACTTTCCATGGAGTTTGGAGATGAAGTTGTGATATTTAATGTTATGGATTCCATGAAGTACCCCTCAGAGGACCATTCTGCTTTTGTTATCTCCCATTTTGAACCACCAAGTAAAAACATCATGGAATTGGATTTTCCTATGCTTAGGGAGATTATGAGTATTGGTTCTAGTTTGATGTCTAAGAGTACTTCTACACCCATTTTTAAGGAACAAGACTCTCTAAGATTTGATTTTGAAATGGAATCATATTCTGATTTTGATCAGGTGAACTCTGATTATGACATGGCTATTGAGTATGCTGATGGATTTGGTTCTTTATTCTCTGATTGTGATGATTTTTATTCTGATACTGATGTTCATTGTGCATATATGTTTGTTGCATCAATTTCTCCATCCATACTACACCCTCCTTCATTAGAACTCAAGCCATTGCCACCAAATCTGAAATACTCATACTTGTTGAGTGGTGAGAGATTACCTGTTATCATTGCTAACAATCTCCCTTTTGAATATGAAGAAAAGCTTTTGAATATTTTGAGGGAGAACATCAGGGCGATTGGGTGAACCTTGGCTGACATATCAGGTATTAGCCCCTCCATTTGCATGCATAGGATTCTCTTGGAGGATGGGGATAAACCGGTGAGACAGCCACAAAGGAGACTTAATCCCACCCTCCTGGAAGTTGTTAAAAAAGAAGTTGAAAAATTGCTCGAGGCAGGTATAATTTACCCTATTTCTGACTCACAGTGGGTAAGTCCAATTCAAGTTGTGCCTAAGAAAACTGGTTTTACTATTGTTAAAAATGAGAAAGATGATTTAGTTCCAATGAGGGTGCAAAACAGTTGGCGTGTGTGTATTGATTATAGGAAACTAAATCAGACCACTCACAAGGACCATTTCCCCCTCCCATTTATTGATCAAATGCTCGAGATACTAGCTGGGAAAACACACTATTGTTTCTTGGATGGATTTCTGGTTATTTTCAGGTTCCTATAGCTCCAGAGGATCAGGATAAGACTGCATTCACCTTTCCCTTTGGCACATTTGCCTACCGGAGGATGCCATTTGGACTTTGCAATGCCCCAGGTAGCTTCCAGAGATGTATGGTGAGTATTTTTTCTGATTTTATTGAGACCTTCATGGAGGTATTTATGGATGATTTTACAGTGTATGGGTCTTCATTTGATGAATGTCTAAGTAGTTTGGGAAAGGTGTTGAATTGTTGTATTGAGAAGAATCTGGTCCTGAACTTTGAAAAGTGTCATTTTATGGTAGAGCATGGCATTGTCTTAGGGCATGTAGTGTCAAAACATGGGATAGAGGTTGATAGATCTAAGGTAGACATTATTTTATCCTTACCCTATCCTTCATGTGTGCGTGATGTTAGATCTTTCCTAGGGAATGCAGAATTTTATCGGTGCTTCATCAAAGATTTTAGTAAGATCGCTCTTACTATGTCACGATTACTTCAAAAAGATTCTGATTTTGTATTTGATGATTCATGTAGGACTTCCTTTGATGAGCTAAAGAAGTGTCTGACCACTCCACCTATCATACAACCCCCATGTTGGGACCTTCCATTTGAGCTTATGTGTGACGCCTCCAACTTCGCGGTTGGAGCTGTCTTATCTCAGAGGGTGGAAGGACGTTCACATGTGATTTCCTATGCATCAAGGACATTGGATTCAGCCCAATCAAACTACACAACCACGGAAAAGAAGTTTCTTGTTGTCATATTTGCTTTAGATAAATTCCGTTCATATTTATTGGGCTCTAAAGTAGTTGTTTTTTCTGACCATGCAGCTTTGAGGTACCTCCTGAAGAAGCCAGATGCAAAGCCACGACTTATCCATTGGATGCTCCTTCTTCAAGAGTTTGACCTTGATATAAAGGAAAATAAGGGGTCAGAGAATTTGGTGGCAGACCACATGAGTAGGATTACTCACACACTAGAGGATGACACCTTGGACCAGGTACCACTTCAGGACACTTTTCCCGATGAGCATCTTTATTCCATCTTAGGTATGCATCCTTGGTATGCTGATTTAGTGAACTACATTGTTGCCTCTGAAATCCCTGCAAATTTAAAGAAACATCAAGTCCAAAAATTAAAAAGTGAGTCTAGGTTTTATGTGTGGGATGATCCTTACCTCTGGCGCATGTGTAGTGACCAAGTCATTAAGAGGTGTGTTCTCGATCATGAGTTTGAGTGTTTTGCATTTCTGTCATACACTTGCTTGTGGTGGACACTTTGGACCCCAACAGACAGCTAGGAAGGTTTTGGACTCTGGATTATATTGGACGAGATTATTCCATGATGCCCATGTGTTTTTTAAGTCATGCTCTCGTTGCCAACACACTGGGAACATTTCTAAGAGACATGAGATGCCCCAACAACCCATACTATTCTATGAGATTTTTTATGTATGTGGCATTGATTTTATGGGTCCTTTTCTTAGTTCATTTGGATTTTTGTATATTTTGGTTTCTGTTGATTATGTGAGTAAACGGGTGGAGGCCAAGGCCACCAGGACTGACGATTCTCATGTTGTAGTGGATTTTATCAAGGCTCAAATTTTCTGCAGGTTTGGAGTACCAAAGGCCATCATCAGTGACCAAGGGACACACTTTTGCAATAGGAATTTTTCTTCCCTCCTTCGAAAGTATGGAGTGAAACACAAAACATCAACACCATACCACCCCCAAAAAAATGGCCAGGCTGAGGTTTCAAATCGTGAGTTGAAACAAATCTTGGAGAAAACCATGCAGCCAAATAGGAAGGATTGGAGCAATCGCTTGGATGATGCATTGTGGGCTTATAGAACAATATACAAGACCCCCATTGGTATGTCCCCATTTCGGATTGTTTTTGGGAAATCATGTCATCTCCCAGTGGAAGTCAAGCATCGGGCTTATTGGGCTATAAAGAAATACAACATGGATTTGGCCCAAGCTGGAATCCAAAGTAAGATGCAAATTCAAGAGCTTGAGGAGATTATATTATCATCATATGAGAACTCAAGGCTCTACAAGGAAATATCAAAAGCAGCTCATGAAAAAATGATCCAATAAAGGGAGTTTCATGTTGGAGAGAAAGTCCTTATCTACAGTTCACGACTGAAGCTGATGCCTGGTAAGTTGCATTCCAGATGGTTAGGTCCTTATGTTGTGACTAATGTTTTTCCTTATGGTGCAGTGGAGATCACACAAGAGGACACTGGAAGGAGATTTACAGTCAATGGGCAACGTTTGAAGAGATACATTGAGGGACTTCCTACTGATGTAGTGGATTTTATCACATTGCATGACCCCATCATCACTTGAGGACACCAGGCTGTTCCTAACCCTCTCACTTTTATATTATTTGTCCTATTTAAAAATTCTGCATTTCATGTGCATATATCATCTCATAGGTTCACATTGAGGACAATGAAATATTTTAAGTGTGGGGGAGGGAACCTTTTAGTTTAGTAATTTCAATTGCTTTCCTGTTCAAAAAAAACAAAAAAAACTGTGTGTTTTTCAAATTTTGTGTGTTTATTTTACAATTTTCTGTGTGTTTTTGAAACTTTTGGGCTGAAATGATTCTCATCGCCATTTTTAAATCCATATCAATAAGTGAAACAATTTACTCCTTGAAACTAAGCTTAAATGAATGCTGAAATGACTTTGTTTCAAGTTCAAATATTTAGTAATTTCATGGAAAGTACACCGAATTTTGAATCCCATGCCACATCTCACTGTCCTTATATTTGAAATCACTTTCCTGTGAGGCTTCTGAACCATTATTTTCAAATTATTTACATTCACCTCACTTCTTGATAGAACCAAACCATACTTGATTTAACCAGAATTTGATCTATTCCTGTCAAAAATTGAGGGTTTGAGGTACTTATGTTTAAATGATTGAGGCATTTGTTTGGTATTAAAGCCCCTATTTCAAAGAATCCTTCTTTTTATAATGGCCTACCTTGAATATTTAATCCTTGTAGCCCTTAGAAGCTATGCACATCCTGTTAGGTTAGCCACATTACAAGCCAATTTTCCCTATCCAACCAACTCTTGAAGTGAAATTGCATAATCTAGTTGAGCTTAAGTGTGGGGGAATCTATCTTGTGTTGTGCCACCACATTCTGTGATACTTTGGGTGGAAAATTAAATTCTTAAGAGATGTGTTTTCTGCTAAAGAAAGTCATTATATTTAAAGCTGTTCCTTTTCTGGAGCTTTCATGACAAGTGAAGCTGTGCCTTTTCTGGAGCTTCTAATTGAGGTGGAAAGTTGTGCCCATCTGGAGCTTTCAAGAAAATCATGTTTGAGAAGATTGACATTTTTTATTCTGAAATGATGAATGGTGTAAACCTTTCATGACTTTTCATGATGATGGAGCTGAATTGATACTATGGGGATTGAAGAGAAGACCATATTTAAGTGAAAATTAGATTAATGCAATTTTTCTTCAAAAGAGTCAAGCCTTCCTCATTCAGCCTTAGAGTTTTTCACATCTTAATCCTACCAACCGAAAGCCATAGAACAACCCTGAAAAGTCCTCATGATAAACATATGTTCTTGACTCACATCGGTTAGTGATTTAGGAATCTATCAAGCCTATGGTGACCCTTGTATGAGTTTGGATGAGAAAGAAATTGCAAAAAAATTGATATTTGAGTGATGAGAGAAAATTCAAGCGAGGTAAGTGTTTTGTGCATGGGAGGATAAATGAAGTGAAAATATATTGAATGATATAAATGGAGAACTTGAAATAAGTTTTTTATGAGGCATGATATCTTTTGATTCTTGGTGTGAAATTGATTGATCTTAAGGATATGTGTATTAAAATTGGTTTTGATTTGATATTGATGTTTACTTGATATGAGGTTTTGCCCAGGTGTGCAAAAGGGTAAGTGTGGGGGAGTTGATAAAACACTATTTTATTAAATATTTTATTGATAATAAATTATATAATTTCCTCACATTGTGTTAAATATGTTTATTTATAAAATATTTAGGATTTGATCATTCATTTGAAAATTTGGTGAAAATTCCATTTTTACCCTTAATAGTGCACTGTAGTATTTCGAATATAAATATTTTTATATTTATTATTTGAATTTTAAATTTTGAAACAGTGTTCCTAACTTAATTATATACAACTTTTATTCAGGACACTAGATCAAAATAATGAATTTTAATGGAGTAATTGGGCCATAAAGTCAAAGCTGGGTTGGACTCGCCAGAATGGATAAGCTTCTGTATTGCGGCCATAACTCCTACATATAGACTTTTATAGAGCCCAAATTTGGAGAGGAGATATATAACCCATATCCTCACATTTGAACCTTCTGTAAGGTCGGACAATTCACGCGTTTTGGTGGTCAAATAGGCGGTACAATTTTTATTATAATATTTGGCCGAATTTCCACATTCACACTTGAAACCACTTGTAACCTCTCCTCCCCTACCCTCTATAAATTGGAGTTTTTCTCATTTGGAGGGGTTGGGGACGTGCATTAGGAGATTTGAGGTAGAGGAGAATTTGTTTCACCTAAATTCTCCAACCATTTTAAGAGGGGTAGCTCTTGAAGCAAGGATCCCCTCATCAAAGTCTCATTCTCTTCTTCATTTTGTAATGTTTTCATTTGTGTAATAAAATTCTTTGTTCTTATATTATTTCTTCTCTTTTCTTCTGTTTTGTTTAAATTTATTCTTCCCTTAATCTTCCTCTTTGGGCTAGAGTTCTTTAGTAGAAGCGTTATTGGGTTATACCCATTATAAACCTTTGGACATGCAAAACGCTTCTACGATGATTACGCCACCCATGGAAGAGTAGTCTTTTAGTAATCGATCTATCTTCTACCCTCTTCATTTAATTATTTTGAATCAATGAGCTACTGTAATTCACATAATATGATCCATGAATTGTGTTTTTAAATTACAAGAAACTAAGCAAGCAATTGAACAATTAACACAAAAACACACGAGGTCGGGATTTTGTGTAAATTGTGAGAGCGTAATCTTAATCGGTAATACAAGACCACATGGGATAAATTTGAAGAGTTCAAATATAATCCCTAAACACAATTTATCCTCATTTCCAGAATGGATATTTTCTATAATTAACCACTGACCATAAGCTATCCTTAGAACAACAATCAAAGCAGGGTGCTGCGATTGCGTGTTCCGAAGCTAGCCTAGGGTTTAAGTAATTTCATCTTTATGGTTAAGTTAACTATCATAGGGTTCGAGGGATAACAAATTAGGGGACCATAATTAAGTGGATATTGATTTAAATGATAATTATTAATAAGTGAATGAAGAGGTAGAGTTAGATCGATTACGCCTTTTAAAATAGATTTCTAAAAAAACATCTTCTTGTTGTGTCATTCTAATCGAAATTCATTTCAAAACTAAAAACAAAAAAATATACAATCTTCTTCCATAAAACTTCTTCTAGATTCATAAAATATAAAAAAATCCAATACTTTAAAGTAGTGTTTTTATTTTATTCCCTTTTATTTTATTTTTAGAATACCTTTAATAAGTTGTTAAATTCACTTCCTCCTTTGAGAGACGACCTTGGTCAGCCACTCTGCTGCACCTAAGTACCCCAAATTACAATAATCATTTGAAGGCGCCCACGACAGCGCTCTTTCACTCATCTCTTGGATCTCTAAATATTATCTCATCCACATTTATAAACACTTTCAATCTATCCATAAAATTATTTTTTATGTAATGATTATGATCAATTCCTAATTTTTTAAATTAAATTTTCTTTAATAATTCATTTAATATTTAATTCCAAGATCTTAGTTCTTGTTTAAATTCATACATCACCTTTTTCAATTTACAAAAATTATTCTCATATTAATGAATGATAAAACTATCTGTTTTTTATGTAAACTTCTTATTCAAGTAATCCATTAGTAAATGCTAATTTCAAATCTAGTTATAGTACCTTGAATTTCTTTAGGATGGGTCGGTGTGGTGATATGACATCCCAAGAGTCTTTAGACGTTTTCAATATTTATATACCATTAATTTTAAATGTAATAATTCCTTAGGTTACTAAATCACTTGTTCTAATACATTTTTATATCTTCTATTTGATTGAATGAGAGTTTATTATTCTTGTTTATTATATTTGAGTTTCTTATTACTCCTTAATTATCTATTTTATATTTTCATTTATTTGGGGGATTTAAGAAATATTTTATGTGGAGTAATTATTTTCTTAAATTAAATTACCTATTTTATTCATCTTACTGAAATTATTTGAAACAATCAAATGTTGAGTTTCCATTATTAGAATTATCTATAACTTTAACTTTTCATAATGAATATCTTATGTGTATTTATTTATATATTTTATAAAATTAATCTTTTATGAACCCAATAGTATGGATATGAATCATAAATGGATGCATACTAATCATTTGACAAATGAATATAAATATATAGTTAAATATTTTATCAATTTTACAAGAGATCATGCAGATGACCCTTCTAAAATCCTCTGTCTGTGTTTACATTGTTGTTATTCAAGACAGATTAATCTAGAAGAGTTAGAAAAAAAATTATTTTTTGTAAAATAGAAAAAAGTTATAAATGTTAGAATAAACATGGGGTAAACTAAATGTGTACATCTATTGTGGTGATACAACGGTTTATGAATCGTTTGATATGAATACCTTTATAAAATATGATGGAGATTTCATGGAAGAAATGACAATGGAAATTGAAGATGACCTTCGTGATTTTCCAAATTTTATTGAGGCGTTAAAAAACTATTTTAAGAAACCATTGTATGTTGGTTATACTAAATACACAAAATTCCTAGCTTTATTGAAGCTATATAATTTGAAAGTTAGTAGTAGATGGAGTGACACCATCTTTACATAAACTAATTGGTCTTCAGAAAGATATACTACCAGAAGAAAATGAACTACCATTCCAAACATATAAAGCTAAAATAATGTTATGTTAAATGGTAATGATCTCTAAAAAATAAATTATTGTCCAAATGATTACATATTGTTTCACAAGGACCATAAATCACTCATAAAATGCCCTAAGTGTGGTGAAAATCGATACAAGAAAAATGAATCAAGTATTTCGAAATATTTATGGTAATTTACTATCATTTCACGGTTTATAATACTATATAGATGTCATGAAACCACAAAACAGTTATCATGGCATGAATATACAATAATTAAATATGAGAACCTATATAATCCAACTGATTCTCCTCAGTGGAAGAAAATTGATTATGAGTTTCCTAAATTTGGAGATGAGCTGAGAAACTTTCATCTTATGTTATCTATAGATAGAATAAATCCTTTTGTTATACAGAGTAGTAATCATAGTACATGGTTTGTCATGTTGGTAAATTATAACTTGCCACCATGGTTATGCATGAAATGAAAATACATTATGTTTTTTCTACTTATATCTGGACAACAGTAACATAGTAATGATATTGATTTCAATTTGGCTCCATTGATCTAATATCTGAATTTGATGTGAGATATAGGTATTAAAATGTATAATGCTCATAAAAGTAATGAATTAACATTGAGTTCAATGTTGTACAGAACGATAAATGAATTCCCCGCTTATGGAAAGTTATTAGGCTATAGAATTAAAGGAATTTTGGGGTGTTCTATTTGTGAAAAATGTACATAATCAGTTCAGTTGAAACATTCCTCGAAGAAAATGTTTTTAGGACATCAGAAATATTTACCTTGAGGCCATAAATATGAATCCTAGATGATAGAATTCGATGGGAATATCGAACAAGGTACAACACCATCTTCATCAATGGGCGATCAATTGTAAAAAAATTAAAAAACATTGACACTTTTTTCAGTAAAATATTTTCAAAAAACCTTAAAAAATAAGGTTAAAAGAAGAGGTAGATTTTCTTTGAATTTTTGTATTGTAATTTTTTATATGTCATAAATTTTTTTGATTTCATTAATGTCGAAAAAATTGTATTTGATAGTGTTATTGGCACGTTAATAAATGTTCTTGGGAAAATGAAATATGGCATCAAGGCTAGGTTAGACTTGATTGAAATGGGGATAAGGGAAGAGTTGACATTGGTGAACGGTAAAAGGCATAATTTTCTTCCTCCAGTAGCTTACAAACTATCCATATAGAAAAAATTTCAATTTTTCCTTTTCTATAATATTGTAAATGTTCCACAAGGTTATTCATCAAATATAAAGAATGTCATGTCAATGACTAATTTGAAGTTACAAGGACTAAAATCACACGACTGGTATGTTTTGATGAAAGATTTAATGCATGTTGCTTTCCATTGCATTCTGACTGAAAGTTTAAAATTTATATTAATGAGTCTATGCTTCTTTTTCTAATCCATATGCAGTAAATTTGTAAACCCATTGAAGTTTCCCATCATGAATTTGGAGATTAAATTAATATTATGTGAATTAGAGATGTTCCTCCCACCATCATTCTTTGATATAATGTTCCAACTGATGGTTTACTTAGTCCTAGAGGTTCAACTATATGGTTCTTTCCATTATATATGGATGTACCCCACTAAACGATATTTGAAGATTTTGAAAGGGTATGTCAAGAATCAAAGTCAGTCATAAGATTGTATTAAAGAACGATATATTGTTGAAGAAGATTTTGAATTCTGTTCTGATTACCTATCACATGTTGAAATCATCGGTCTGCCAAAGTCTCATCATAGAGAACACCTTATGGGAGAAAGTATTTTATAATGATATGTTGTTACAATTACCATGACAGAGCGGGAGAAATCTCATCTTTATATATTACATAATAGTGAATATGTTTATCTATTTATTGAATCCAATAAATAAATTCTTAGATATTTTAATCCATCAAGGGTTGAAGTGTGGAAATAAAATATACATAACCAATAGTTTATAGGATGGTTCATAGATAAAATTTATACGGAGTTATATGAAAATCCAAATTCAATTATCGAATGACTTCAATGGCTAGCCAGAGAACTAAATGTAAACGTTATATCTTACAGTGGTTTTGTAATAAATGGTTATAATTTCTATACAAAAGCACATGATTACTTTAGTACAATGCAAAACAGTGGTGTTACACTTGTGGCTGAAGTTATTCACATATCTGGTTACAAGGATAGAAATCCAATTTATGAAAATATGTCATATTTTGGAATTATCAAACAGATATATGAGTTAGAATATACAACATTTCAAGTGTTTCTTTTCCATTGCAAATGGATTGAAAATATTAATGGATTAAAAGTTTATGAATTGGGATTTGTGAAGGTGAATTTCATGGTGGAAGGGGAAAATATGAGTTGTTTATAATGGAATCACAAGAAGTGCAAGTATTTTATATCTCTGATAAAACAAACAAGAATTGGTTGATTGTCCTACTGGTGGCTAAAAAAACATTGAGTCATATAAAAATTAAATTGAGTATCACCCTTTCATTGGGACATCACAATTAGTTCATATTGGTCCCAATATAAAAAATGTCTTGTACATTATAGGGGACCATAAATAAGAGATTTGGATTATCGATAGAGGAACCAAATCCTTGAAACCTTTAAAAAATAAAGAGGGTTCAATGAGAAGGTAAAAGTGTTTTTTAATATATTATGTTTTCCTCATACTATTATATGTTATATACTATATTAACATAATCTAAATTAAATGTTTGACTACTAATATAGATAATGTCTTCTACACCTAATGGAAGAAAAAACTATAATGGAGGAAACCCTTTGGAAAGATGTAAAGGTAATGTTATGATATAATTTCTCTATTTTATTGAAAAATTATATAATGAAACATTGATTTAATTTTCATTATTTCTTGTAGAGTTCATTTATTTTAGAATATTTTTGTCCATGTGTCATTCCTTTGCAGGAAGATCAAAAAATTTGTCTTTTCTCAACCATAAAGGTAATATTTATGTTTTCATAGTAAAATCAGTATCCATAGAATTAATGTATTGTTTCATATTTATGTTTAATTTATTTTTTTAGTATTACTCACATAATAATTGTTTTCCTATATAGGTGGATTATTTTGTTCAAGTTGGGGTGCTCTATCCAAATTTCATTCTTCTTCTCACTTAATACATTTTCACCCCTACAGCAATACATTTATCACTTTCTTTCAAGTTACCTCCAATACCTTTGCATTAAGAGAAACGACGCTACTTCTACTCAATTTCAGAGGTAATATTGATGTTTTCATAGTAAAATCATTGCCCATAGAATTAATATATTATTTCATATTTATGTTTAATTTATTTATTTTTATTATTACTCAAATTATAATTATTTTCTTATACATATGGATTATTTTTTTTGATTTGGGGTGATTTTTCCAACTTCCATGCTTCTTCTCCCTTAAAACCATTTAACCCCTATAGTGGTGCATTTATCACTTTCTTTCAACCTACCTCCACTACCTTTGTAGGAAGAGAAACAACAAAACCTTTTCTCATTTATAGAGGTAATCTTGATGTTTTAAAAATAAAATCATTTTCCATATAATTAATATATTGTTTCATATTTATGTTTAATTTATTTCTCTTTAGTATTACTTATATAATAATTATTTTATTATATAGGTGGATTCTTTTGTTCGAGTTTGGGTGTTAAGTTCAACTTTCATGCCTCTTCTCCCTCAAAACCTTTTCACCCCTACAGTGTATTATTTATCACTTTCTTCCAATTTCTCTCCACTTCCTTTACAGGAATAGAAACAACAATTCTTCTACTCAATTATAGAGGTAATATTTATGTTTGTACAGTAAAATCATTATCCATAGAATTAATTTATTATTTCATATTTATGTTTAATTTATTTCTTTTTAGAATTACTCACATAATAATAGTTTTTTTATATAGGTGGATTCTTTTGTTCGATTTGGGGTACTTTGTCCATATTGCATCCCTTTTTACACCAAAACTTTCTTAGAATTCTTCTCCCTCAAAAACTTTCACCCCTGTAGTATTTAAATTTATCAATTTCCTTCAAGTTCCCTCCACTTATCAATCAAAGAGGTAATATTTATATTTTTATAGTAAAATTATTTTCCATAGAGTTAATGTATTATTTCATATTTATGTTTAATTTATTTCTTTTTAATATTACTCAAAATAATTTTTTTCTTCTATAGGTGGATTTTTTTTTGAGTTGATGTGGTTTATTCAAAGATGCTCATGCAGTGTTGTAATTTAGACAAATAAAGTCAATAGAAAATATGGTAACATTGACAGTTATAATTGTTTTGAGACTTTAGGAAGTGTAGAAATTAGACGCACCTCAATCTTACACACGATGTGACTGGTATGACTCATTTTACTTCTTTCTATTTTAAATTGAAATTAATTTTAGTAAAAAAGACAACTAAATCAATGTGTCTGTTATTAGTTTAAAATTGACATTTGACTTTAAAAAGTTTCACTCAATAAAAACCAAGAAAACATACTTTTATTTTCTTGATAATTTAGGAAGTTTATTCATAAATCATTTTTGATGTGTAGTAATTAGTCACATGTCAAATTGATACATTATGTGATCTATATGATTCAAAGTTCATTTTTCAAGTTTAAAATGAAATTTTAGTAAAAAAGACAAGTGACATACTCAAAACCAAGAAAACACATTCATATTGTTTTAATACTTTAGAATAATAATCCATAAGTTATTTGGAATTTTTAGGAATCATCTGTATCTCAATAAGATACATGGTGTGACCAGTATGACTCTAAGTGCATCTTTATTTAAAATTGAAATTAATTTTAATAAAAAAAATTACCTACTCAAAACTGAAAAAACACATTCATATTGTCTTGATACTTTAGTAAAATTATCCATAAGTTATTTGGGATTTTTATGTATTAGTCATACCCTAATATGATGTACGGTGTGATTGATATGACTCCAAGTGTGAGTTTTTATTTAAAGTTGGAATCAATTTTAGTAAAAAGGCCAACTGACCTATTGAAAACCAAGCAAACACATTCAAATTGTTTAAATACTCTAGGACAATAATCCATAAGTAATTTTTGATCTATAAGAATAAGTTTCACCTTAATCTGATGCATGGTGTGATCAGTAAGACTCCAAGTGCGTCTTTTTATTTAAAATTGACATCAATTTTAGTAAAATTAACACTTTATATTAATTTATTTCTTTATATTATTACTATAATAATAATTTTTTTCTTATACAGGTGTGTTATTTTTCTTGTGTAGGGGTGGTTTGTTAAAAAATATCATGATTTGGGTCAATATTAAAAGATAATGGAACATTTATGTTTTTAAAAGTTTGTAATAATTTGTATTTATGTAATTGTATGAACCAATGTTTGAAATGTATATAATATAGTGTTTTTTTCCTTGTGTTTGTGTTGTAAATTTCATTTCATTTAAATCTTGTATTAGGAAATGTTTTTGTTGATATCTGATGTGTTTATGGTTCTAGAGTGTGCTATTATAGCACACTGTAGTATGTCCCATTATTGGTGCTTTTAAAATTGCCGATAAAGTCCACATTTATTGGTGATTTAAAAAGTGTTGATAAAGGTCTAATTTATTAGCACTTATAAAAGTACTGACAGAGGTCTATTTTATCAGCACTAATAAAAGGTCATTTATTAGTGATTCTATGAGTGCTAATAAAATAGACCTTTATCATCACTTTTATAAGTGCTGATAAAAGATCAGGGTTTTTAACCTCAATCATGTAGTCAGTGCTTTTCTCGCACTGATAAAGGCCATTTCTAGCACTGTTAAAGGCCAATTTTGTAGTAGTTTCATTTCATGGAGGTTTAAATAAATAATTCATTTTAAATTCAAGTTAAATATTATAATGGGTTATATTTCATAACACATTCACATAGGAAAAATAAATTTACCAAAGATACATTTAGGGATTATCTACCTCATATGGATTCATTCCCCTTAATCACAGCCTAATGACTCTTACTTAAGCTCATCCAAGCCTCATATCATCGCATGAGGTCCTAACTCAAGGGAAAATGATATAATTAATTATAAAACTTAAATTAAATAGTAATAAATGCCTAAAATATCATTGATCAATATATAGTCATTAAAACCTAAAGAAAAGGGGTTTGGTCCACTCCTAAAACACTCCTAAGCTTATAGCCGAACAAATTCCTAACATCGGGAATAAATTCTTCCATAAATTTCATCCAATTAAATCAAAAACCCTATAAAATCATATGTAAACATATGTACAATTAAGTATATATTAAATACATGCATTCATTGTAACACCTCAATATTTTAAAAGAACACTATGTTCGATAGTTTACGTTTCATAGAACATCGAGCTTAAATAGACTCCAAAATATTGTTATTTTAACATGACTACTATAAACTAACCATTAAATTGGTTGGTGTGAATAATATTAACTATATTATTAAATAAATATGAATTTACTATTCAATACATATTTAATTATTCTTAGTAAATAAACACATTAGTTTTAGTAAAGTTATTTTATTCTTCAAATAAATGTTTTCTTCAAAAAGAAATTTTATTGATTTCTATGAGAAAATAAATATAATTATTTTTTGAAAATTTTAGAAAATTTATTTTAAAAAATAAACTTTATTTTTGGACTCATCATCCAAAATCATCTTGGGTTAAATTTTTTTTGTAATTTTCTAAAAGGGATGATTTTTGTGTTAAAAAGTGAAAACACTATTTTTAACAAATACCATAACTCTTATGAAATAATTATTATATGATTTTGATTTCAAATTTACTAAACCTTATTCTTGATAAAAAAATATTTATGGAATGAAATAATACATAAGGTGTTAAATTTAGAGACAAGTTTTTAGTAATTTTGACCATGATTTTAACCTTAAAAAATTGTTTTTATGAGTTATACGCGTAACGTATTTACAATTTATTTTTATCAATTTTATAAATTTAATAAATTAAAATGGATTAAATATTTTTAATTATGATTTTAAAATTAGTTTATAATTTCATTTTACTTTTTATGAATAAAAAATGTACCATGATAAAAATAAAGATTGGTCGAAGTATAGGTAATATAAGACAGCATATTACAATTAAAAGGTAAAAGATTAAAATACCTAGAAACTATAGAATTAAATGGTTGGTTTATTAGTTTATATACCCTAAAAATAAACTCAAAAATTAATTATCTTCCAAATTATTTTTAATTAATTCCACCCAAATGTGGTTGGATTTAAATATAAAATAATCATTATTTATTCACTTAAAACCACCCCTTCTCAAGTATAAATGCCACCTATCACCACCCCATTTCTCATAAAAAGAATTAAATATACTAAAATATCTTCCAAAACCTATCCTAAAAACTCTCCCCACATCCAAGTTATTATTTTATCCCCAAAGGAACAATTATAAGTTCTTTAATGGATCCTTCAAGGAGGTGATATTTGAGAAGAAATTTTCTCAAACAACCTCTCTTATTTTCTTTTCTTCTTCTACTTTCCCATCATATCCTTCATCCATCAAGTAATAATAAATATATAATCATTTAAATAATTTAATTTTATATTTATAATTTAATATCTTATATCCATCCCTTTTATTACCTCCTCTTATTCAAAGAAACGAAACCATTATCCAAATTATGACGGTTAACCATCTTCGTGAGTAATGATTTTTTGTTTTACATTACCGCTTTCAAGTATGGTCATAAAATTATTATTATGGTTAAATAATATTGTAAAATTTATATTATGATATATTTAATTCTTTTTAACTAATATATATACATAATATTAAAAAAATAAAACTAGTTCGTGATGGTCGGAAAACCTACCAAAATAAACTAAACATTTATCATTAACATTTTATCAAATGAATCATCTTCATGTCATAAATAAATATTATATATGAGACCATTTAAAATTCTGTAAGTTAATTAATACCATTTCATTTAAATTATAAATTTTATTTCCATTGGACAAGAAAATACATAATTATACACAAATGAACCAATCTTGAAACCATGAAACAAACGGACCTGAAATAATGAAAATACTGAAATATTATTAATGAATGGGTTGTAATATTTTATATAAGTATCACATAAGGTATTATAAATATGTTTATATTTTTTGAAATAATTAATAACATTCTTTAAACCTTTATACATGAGGTTAAAGTACATAAAACTAAAGGGAATCATGAGGTAAGGGTTTCTTATCTCACTTTTACTTCTGTAAGATATATGCCTTATTCCGCACTTATTTCTTATGTGTAGTGTATATTATTACATTTTATATATCATATCATGAATATAATTATATTCATGGTATTAAATTTTTAATTTTATAATTATTAATTTTATGGGGTATACGATTCGACTGATTACAAAGTGGTAAGGGAATTCTTAACCCAATTTCCATTCCTTTGATTAAACTTATACTTCTTTGATTATGTTATACTAAGATTATTTAGGAAATGAATTTAGAATATCTTATGTTTTATATCAAATTTTTTATGTGTTTTTATAGTGAATAAACATATTTTATTCATTTTATTAATGCTCACTTCAATGGTATGATATTTATAGGGGACTTTCTTTTTTTAAAAATTATCTTTTTAAAGCATCCCTTAAAAATATATTTTTCTTCCATGTACATGTTTTCTAAAATTGTTTCCAAATTTTTTTAATATTATAATATTATTTTATAATTCATTTTTAATCATGTTTTAATTTTTTTTAAAGTTTTGATAAGTATATTTTATCATTTTATAAATAAGTTTCTTTGAGACTTTTCTGAAAAAAGTACGTGAGGAATGTTTTTTAACTTATACGAAATAAGTTTCTTTTATTATTTTCATTAAACCTTAATGTTTTTATGATTAATTAATAAGTTTAAAATTTCATCTTAAATGAAAAAAAAATTCTTTTATAATTGTGCTGTATTTTAATCATATTTTATTTTCAAAGTGAAAAAAGGGTATCCTAAAGAATTTTTTAAAAATCTTATTTAAAGTATTTTCATTTATGTCAACATACTATGTTGAATTTTATGATTTATTAAGTTCAATATCTTATTATACCATATTTCATACTTTATTAAATTTTTTATGATCAATTCAACTGGGGATATACTATTTTGATACCATTCACCATATTACTCGGGATGGGTTGTGATTATGTTCATTGATTGGAGAAAGTTGTTTACATTTCATATGCCAGTTTCAATACAAATGTATATGATTATTATGTTTCCCCCATTTCATTTGAGGAATGATTAAGGCATGAAATTCATGGGTGGGATTAGTTATAGATATCCCCTCAATGCATTGGAAGGTCTCATTAGACAAATCAGTTGGCCAAACCTAATTGGTTTATACCCAGTGGTTTTAAAATGTCTTTTGAATGGTCTTGATAGTATATATTAAGTTTTAAAAACCTAATAAGTTTTTACCTAGTAGTTTTAAACCATATTGTGAAAGGTATTGATGGTAGAGGTACCATAATTCCTGAGATCATTGCGTCTAGTAATTAAGCATTTCCTTTATTAAGATTTCAGTTATTATTATCCTTGATATTTTCACTATGATATTATCTATGGATGTATTTAATTCTTAGTTATTGATTAAATGACGTGTTATTTAGTTATTTACCTTGTCATAATTGTTTATTATTATTTATGATATATTTCGCTATATACATACCCTTACTGAGCATTTGAGTTCACCCATTTCTTAAATTTTATTTTTCCCCAGGATGCCAAGAAGTTTATTATGGTTTATGTGTAGGGTTAAGATAGGAGAATTATGGTTTTCTCAAAGTATTTTCTATTTTTTATTTTATATTTTCAATTTTAATGTAAGGTTAAAGTATGTATCTTGTTTTCAAAAACTAATAAATTTTCTGGTTTTTTGGGATGCGATTCCTTGTATCTTAATCCAAAGTAATAAAGTAACCACGCACTCTAGGCTACTAGTTTCAGGGTCATTACAATTGGTATCAGAGAAAGTTTAGTATAAAAATTGGGAACTTGATTTAGGAAAATATATATTATGAAGAATAACCCTATATATAACTTTGAGGATAAGTCTAAGTATAGGATAATATCCTATAGATTTTTTAATAACCATTGATAACCTAGGTTAAACCTAAAGACTTATATATTGAGAAGAATGTGTCATTATTTAGACATACTATAAATAATATTATCTCACTCGGATTAGTATAGTTTGATACTTACACTTTTCTTTTTGGTTTTAGTCAATGGGTGGGACCAAAAGGAACTGGGTTTACATTGAATGTTATAGACAATGTTTGGTTGAGAAACTAAAAAGGATGATTACTAGAGTAAAGGATATTGTGTTTATGGATAATCAGTTTCATGATATATTATTAAAAACTTTTAACTTCACCAACTTTTAGAAGGATAGAGTTCACTGAGAGATCGGGTTGTGGAGACCATAGAGCAAAGAATATTCAGTTTCTTATATGTCATGATTATGAGAAGAATAACCAAAGTTAATGTCTTATAAGAATAAGAAAATGTTTTTTTCATTTAAAAAGACACAAATAATGTAATTTATAAGAATTTTTTAAAATTTTTATTAATGAAATAAATGAGAATAGTGGTCTCCCTAAGTAATCATCAATGGTTAAATGTTTTAAATGTGTAAAGTATGGGAATTATGAAAATTGATGTCCTAGGGTGAAATCTTATGAAGGTTGTATGAGAAATAGTTATATTAATGATGATGAATTAACTACAAAAGACATATTAAAGGAAGGGGTAATAAGGAATAAGAAGATGATCCCTATATAATAGTTTGAGAAGGTATTTAGATCCAAGAAATATGTTGTAAATTTATTTTATTGATGATATTCTCAAAATATTTAAGGATTGTATTATAGTACTATTTCTTAAAGGATTTGAAAGAATGGGTTGAATGGAACCAAGAAAAATGATCTAGTGGAAAGTATAACTCCATTAAAAAACAGGATTGAAGGAAATATGACCCTTAATATGTTCTCAGTTTTGAGATAATAATAAAGAGATTATTATGGGATAGCATTAGTGACCCTGAAAATTGGTTAGTTATTTGGTGTTTTGTGATATCTTTGATAAAGTTTACTAATTTTTATATTTAAGTAAATTATCCAAAAAAATTTGTGTTTTACTTAAGGAATAAGGAAGCATGCATGTTTTCAATAATTATTTATGGTAATTTAGGTTACTACCATGTTTCAAGAGAATACATTATGAAAGTATTCACATGTTTGGTATGTGATGATTAAGATCTACATCATGTTTTTTGAGAGATTAATGGTAAGTTGATTTTAAAAATTCAGTAACCTTCTTTCTAAAGTTTTGGATCTTGATCTTTAGGAAGAGTCTTAAGTTTAACTAAATATGGAATGGATTAAGTTCACTTTTGGATATTATTATTTGAGGTTAAATTATGATTTATCATATTGAACAAGTTGCACTGGCCATTTTGGTTTTAGTAAATATTTAGAGGCTGAAGGAATGACTTGTGGATCTTATGATTCATTAGAAACGCTTTGGGCATGAAAATTCATCATGAATATCAATTTCCTGGCATAATAGATGAAGTAGAAATAGATAAAATCATAATCAAAGTATGGGATTATTCTTATAAGTAAATTAAGTTTATTTCTTGAGTTATTTATCTAGATAGTAAAATAATTCCTCAACTCTAGGAAAATGATTTTGGAAAAAAAACATTATTCATTTAATTTTCCTATCACTAAATCAATGGTATTTTAACCCATCATAGATTTAGGTTTTGTGATGGTAAAACTTATAATAACCATGTTTTTTATCACTGTCCATTAGAACTTTATAGTTATATTTCTCCTTTATGTCCATTTTTTCACTTCCCACTAATGTTCACATATTTGGAAACCTAGTTTTTTTGTGACCTTAACATTTTAATTTCCCTCTTTTTAAGAGGATGTTTTATTAACCCTTACTATGATCTAAGTTTCCCACAAAGTAATTTTAAAACACCAACATTTTTTTCGAAGTTATATTTCAAATTTTGAGGATACAATTTATGTAAGTAGGGGATAATGTAACACCCTAATATTTTAAAAGGACACTATATTTGATATCTTACATTTCACAGAACACAGAGCTTAAACAAACTCAAAAATATTATTATTTTAACATGGAAGTTATAAACTATCCATTAAATTGGTGGGTGTGAATAATATTAACTATAATATGAAATAAATATGAAGCTCACATTCATTAAAAATTAAATATTATTAGAAAATGAACATGTAATTTTTAGAAAATTCATTTTATTCTTGAAATAAATGTTTTAATCAAAAAGGTATTTTATTGATTTCTATAAGAAAATAAATATAATTAATTTTTGAAAATTTTATAAATTTATTTGAAAAGATAAACTTCATTTTTAATCATCACGTCAACATTTTCTTAGGGTAATTTTGTAGGAATTTTCTAAGAATGTTTATTTTTTGTTTAAAAAGTGAAAATACCTTTTTACAAAATAACATAACTCTTATGAAATAATTATTATATGATCATGATTGAAAATTTTTTAACCGTTACTATTGATTAAAATTTATTTATGTAATGAAATAATATATAATTTGTTACATTTAGAAACACATGCTTAGAAATTTTGAAAACCACGATTTAGACCTTAAAAATCCATTTTTATGAGTTATATGCGTAACATATTTAGAATTGATTTTTATAAATTTAATAAATTTAATAAAGTAAAATGAATTACATATTTGGAATTAGGAGTTCAAAATATATTTATAATTACATTTTTATTTTAACTCATAAAATATTTACTATGCTAAAAAAAGATATACCATAGTATAAGTAAAATAAGGCAGCATGTTAAATTTAAAAGGTAAAAACTTTAAATACCTAAAAAAATAAAACATTAAATGGTTGTTTTATATGTTTATATTACCTAAAAATAAATTAAGACATTAATTATCATCCATATTCTTGGGATTAACTCCATACGAATATGGTTGGATTTAAATATAAAATAATTATTATTTAATCACTTAAATTGCCCCTCCTTAAGTAAAAATGCCATCCCTCACCACCTCATTTCTCCTAAAAATACTTTAATATCATAAAATATGTACCAAAACCTCTCCTAACCACTATTTCCACATTCTAGTTCCACTGGTCTCACTAAAAGACCAATTCCAAGATCTTTAAGGGATCCTTCAAGGAGGTGATATTCAAGAGGTAATTTTCTCAAACAAATGCTCTTATTTTATTTTCTTCTTATAATTTCTCCTAAACTCATTCATAAATCAAGGAATAATAACTCTATAATCATGTACATACTTTAATTTTATGTATATAATGGACTATATAATATCCATACCTTTTATTACCACCTCTTATTTAAAGAAACAAAACCATTGTCCAAATTATGGAAGTTAACCGTCTCTGTGAATAATGATTTTTTATTTTCCATTACCGACTTCAAGGATGGTAATAAAAGTATTATTCTAGTTAAATTAGATTTTAAAATGTATATTATAACCTATTTAATTATCTATAATTAATATATATACATAATATTAAATAAAATGAAACTAGCCCATGATGGTCGGAACTTCCAAAATTAACTAAACATTTATCATTAACATTTTATCAAATTAATCATCCTAATGTCAGAAATAAAAAAGATATATAAGTCCATTTAAACTTGTGAAAGTTAATTAATACCATTTCATTTTATTTCTTAATTTTTATTTCCATTTTACAAGAAAATCCATAATTATACAAAAATGAACCAATCATGAAACCATGAAACGAACAGACCCAAAACAATGTAAATAATGAAATATTATTAATGAATGGGTGGTAATATGTAATAAACATATCACATAAAGTATTATATATATTATTATAGTTATTTAATGAATTAATAACATTATTTAGACCTTTATATAAGAGGTTAAAGTACACAAAACTAAATGGAAGTGTGAGGTAAGAGTTTTTTGTCTCACTTTTACTTCTATAAGATACATGCCTTATTCACCAATTATTTCTTGTGTGTGTTGTATATACTACCCTTTGAAATATAATATAATTAATAAAATTATATTCATGTAATTTAATGTTTTATTTGATAATTATTACTTTTATGGGGCACACGATTCAACGGATTAAAGTAGTAAGGGAATTGTTAGCCCAATTTTCATTCCTTGGGTTAAACTTCTACTTGCTTGATTATATCATACTAAGATTATTTATGAAATTAATTTTGAATATATTATGTTGTATTTACACTTTTTATATGTATTTATATTCAATACACATATTTGATTCATTATATTAATTCTCACTTCAATGATATGATATTTATAATGGACTTTATTTAAAAAAATATATATTTTTTAAAATCAACATTAAAAATCTCTTTTTCTCCTATGTTCATGTTGTATAAAATTATTTCAATTTTTTTTAATATTATCCTATGATTATTTTAATTCGTTTTTACTCATTTTTTACTTTTTAAAAAACATTTTGAAAGGGATATTTTTTCATTTTATAAATAAGGTTCTTTGAGACTTCTCTGAAAATAATACAGAATGAATTTTTTTTTAACTTATACAACTTGAGAGGATTTTCCCTCCATAATGACGCCTTAATGTTTTGAATATTACTTTATAATTTTATAGGGTCATCTTTAAAGGACATTTTTTCTTTTATAATTTTACAGTATCTTAAATATATGTGATTTTCAAAGTGAAAAATGGTATTTTCCTAAAGAATTTTTCAAAGATCCCATTTAAAGTATTTTCATCTATGTCAACATCATTTGTTGTATATCATTATTAATTGAGGTTTTTCTCTTATGATACCATCATACATACTTTATTAAATGGTTTATGATCATTCTAGATGGGGATATACTATTTTTATGCCATTCACCATATTACTCTGGATGGTTTGTGATTATGCTTAATGATTGGGGAAAGTTATTTACATTTTGTATGTTAGTTTCAATAAAAATTATATGATGATAACGTTTCAACCCTTTTATATGAGTAATTATTTGGATATTAAAGAAATGGGTGGGGCCCGGTTATAGATATCCCTTTGATACATCGGTAGGTCTCATTAGACAAATCAGTTGGCCAAACCTAATCAGTTTGTACCCAGTAGTTTTAAACTATCTTATGATAGGTCTTGATAGTAGAGATGAAGTTGGAAAACCCTAATCAGGTTTTACCCAGTAGTTTTAAACCGTTTTGTGAAATTTCTTAAAGGTAGAGGTACCATGATACCTAAGATCATGGCGTCCAATAATTAAGCATTTCCTTCATTAAAATTTCAGTTATTATTATCAATGATATTTTCACTATGATATTTTTTATAAATGAATTTCATTATCAGTTATTGATTAAATGTAATGTGTTTTAGTTATTTAAATTTTCATAATTGTTTATTCTTATTTATTATATCTTCCATTGTATACATACCCTTACTGAGCATTTGATATCACCTCTTTCTTATGTTTTATTTTTCCACATTATGCTAAGAAGTTTATTATGGTTGATATTTAGGGTTAATCTAGGAGAATAATTGTGTTCTCAAAGGATTAATTATGTTGTATTTTATATTTTCAATTATAATTCAAGGTTAAATTATATATTTATTTTTCTAAAACTACTAAACTGTTTGGTTCTTTATGATATGATTATTTGTATATTATGACAATGCAATAAAGTAACCACTGACTATGGTGTAGTAGGCTTGGGATCATTACATTCATCCTCTCAGTATGTCCTCTAGACACACCGATAAAAAACCTCATCATATCAAGGTCATTCCACCATACTCTAATATAATCCTTAATAAAAACTTAACAATGGTAAATTATATTCGCCATCAATAAGGAAGAATAAGAATAAATGAATAAAGAAGAGATAAATCACCTTAATAACACTACTACAAAAATGGGTTTTATCATCACTCAAAACGGGATTTAACAGCGCTATAAAAGTGCTGTAAAGCTCAGCGCTTATAAAGGGGTCCTTTACCAGCGCCTATTTAGCACTGATAAAGGCTCCCTTTATCAGCGCTAAAAAAAGCTGATAAATTCCCTGCCTGCTATAACATAAAATTCTGCAGCAACACACCCAAACAAGACCTACAAAAAAATCATCATATCAACAAGTATACCCATAAAAAATTAACACATAATTCATAAGATAATTAAAGCAAGAATACACATAAAATAAGTATACTCATACAAAAAGTATACCTATACACCATTAACACATAATTCATAAGTTAATTAAATACATAAAGAATTCAATTCATAATTCAGGGGGTTGGGGGCTCTTCAGGGGTTTGGGGTGGCTGTCCAAGGGGGGTAGGGGGTGTCCAGGGGGTGGGGGTGTCTGGGGGGATGGGGGTGTCCAGGGGGGGCTGTCCATGGTGGTGTCCAGGGGGGTGGTGTGGTGTCCAGAGGGTTGAGGGGATTTCCAAGGGGTGGGGGTGTCCAAGGGGGGTGGGGGTGTCCAGGGGGTGGGGTGGTGTCTAGGGGGTGGGGGTGGTCCAGGAGGTTGGGGGATTTCCAAGGGGTGTGGGGTGGTGTCCACGGGGTGGGGATGTCTGTCCATAGGGTTGGGGGTGTCCAGGGGGTGGGGTGGTGTTTAGGAGGGTGGGGGAGTCGTCTAGGGGGTGGGGGTCGTCCAGGGGGTTGGGGTGTCCAGGGGTGGGGTGTCTAGGGGGCGGGGGTGTCCAGGGGGTGGGGTGGTGTCCAGGGGGTGGGGGCAGTTTCCAGGAGTGGGGTGGTGTCCAAGGGGGTGGGGTGGTCCAGGAGGTTGGGGGTTGTCCAAGGGGGGTGGGGTGGTTTCCAGGGGTGGGGGTGGTTGTACATGGGGGTGGTGGTTTCCAAGGGTGTGGGGGTGTTTAGGTGGTGGGGTGGTGTCTAGGAGGGGTGGGGGCGTCCAGGAGGTGGGGGAATCCAAGGGGTTGGGGTGTCTAGGGGTGGGGGAGCTGTTCAGATGGTGGGGTGGTGTCCAGGGGGTTGGAGGGCTTTCCAGGGGTGGGGGTGTCTAGGGGGTGGAGGTCCAGGGGGTGGGGTGGTGTCCCGGAGGGTGGGAGAGGTCCAGGGGGTTGGGGGTTGTCCAAAGGTGGTGGGGTGGTGTCCAGGGGGTGGGGGTGGTTGTCCATGGGGGTGGGGGTGTTCTAGTGGTCGGGTGGTGTCTAGAAGGGGTGGGGGTCCAAGGGTGGGGGTCATCTAGGGGGGTGGGGTGTCCAGGGAGTGGGGGCTATCTAGGGTGGTGGGGGGCTGTCCATGGGGGTGTCCAGGGGGTGGGGTGGTGTCTAGGGGGTGGGGTGGTGTCCAGGGGGGTGGTGTCCTAGGGGTGGGGGATTTAATGGTTTTAATGTAATGAATTTCATGGATTTTATGATCATTGGTATTTTTAAAATGGTTTTGGAATAGTGTTTATTTCAAGAGTATGTGTTTCTTTAGGAAAAAATGAATGCTTTTGGTGTGTAAGGTAGGAAGGGGGATTTATGTACGTCAGTTGTTGTTTTCACTTAAAATTATGTCCATTTTAAAAAAAAAGGGAGACACTTTCAGTGATATCAGTCACACCATGCCTTTTATTGAGGTGGGGTTGACTCATACACATCAAAAATGACCCATGGATTGTTCTCATAAAGTATTAACACAATACGAATGTGTTTGGTTGGTTTTGCGTATGTCAGTTGTTGTTTTCACTTAAAATTTTGTCCATTTTAAACAAAAGAGAGACACTTTAAGTGATACCGGCCACACCATGCCTCGGATTGAGGCGAATTTTACTCATACAAATCAAACATGACCCATGGATCATTATTCTAAAGTATCTACATAATCCGAATGTGTTTGGTTGGTTTTCCATACGTCAGTTGTTGTTTTCACTTAAAATTATGTCCATTTTAAACAAAAGAGAGACACTTTGAGTGGTATCGGCCACACAGTGCTCGGATTGAGGTAGGTTTGACTTGTAAACATCAAAAATGACCCATGTATCTTTATCCAAAAATATCAACATAATCTGAATATGTTTGGTTGGGTTTCCTTACATCCGTTGTTGTTTTCACTTAAAATTATGTCCATTTTAAACAAAAGAGAGACACTTTGAGTGATACCGGACACACCATGCCTCAGATTGAGGAGGGTTTGACTCGTACATGTTTAAAATAACCCATGGACCTTTCTACTAAAGTATCAACACAATCATAATGTGTTTGGTCGGTTTTCTGTACATCAGTTGTTGTTTTCACTTAAAATTTTGTCCATTTTAAACAAAAGAGAGACACTTTGAGTGATACCAGCCACACCATACCTCGGATTGAGGCGGGGTTGAATATTACATGTCAAAAAGGACCAATGGATAGTTATAATAAATTATCAACACAATATTAATGCGTTTTTTGGTTTTCCGTATGTTAGTTGTTGTTTTCACTTAAAATTCTTTCCATTTTAAACAAAAGAGAGACACTTTGAGTGATATCATCCACACTGTGTCTCAAATTGAGGCAGGGTTGACTCATAAACATCACAAATTACCCATTTATCATTCTCATAAAGTATCAACCCAATCTGAATGTGTTTGGTCTGCTTTCTGTATGTCAGTTGTTGTTTTCACTTAAAATTCTGTCCATTTTAAACAAAAGAGAGACACTTTAAGTGATATTGGCCACACCGTGACTCAGATTGAGGTAGGGTTGACTCTTAAATGTCAAAAATGACCCATGGATCATTATCATAAAGTATTAACACAATATTAATGTGTTTGGTTGGTTTTCCGTATGTCAGTTGTTGTTTTCACTAAAAATTTAGTCCATTTTAAACAAAAGAGAGACACTTTGAGTGATACTGGCCACATTGTGCATCATATTGAGTAAGGGTTGACTCTTACACGTCAAAAATGACCCATGGATCATTTTCATAAAGTATCAACAGAATACTAATGAGTTTGGTTAGTTTTCCATACGTCAGTTGTTGTTTTCACAAAAAATTCTGCCCATTTTAAACAAAAGAGAGACACTATGAGGGATACCGGCCACACCATGCCTCATATTGAGGTGGTTTTGACTCATACACATCAAAAATGACCCATGTATCGTTCTACTAAATTATCAACACAATCCTAATTCGTTTGGTCAGTTTTCCCTACATCAGTTTTTGTATTCACTTAAAATTTTGTCAATTTTAAACAAAAGAGAGACACTTTTAGTGATACCAGACACACCATGCCTTAGATTGAGGTGAGGTTGACTATTAAACATAAAAAATTATCCATGGATCATTATTATAAATTATCAACACAATACAAATGTGTTTTTTCATTTTTTCGTACGTTAGTTGTTGTTTTGACTTAAAATTCTATCCATTTTAAACAAAAGATAGGAACTTTGAGTGATACCGGCCATACCATGCCTCAAATTGAGGTGGGGTTAAATATTACACATCAAAAATGATTCATGGATCGTTCTCCTAAAGTATAAACACAATCAGAATGTGTTTGGTTAGTTTTCTGTACGTCAGTTGTTGTTTTCACTTAAAATTCTGTCCATTTTAAACAAAAGAGAGACACTTTGAGTGATACCAGCCTCACCGTGCCTCAGATTGAGTTAGGGTTGAATCTTAAACATCAAAAATTATCCATGGATCATTATACTAAAGTATCAACACAATCCTAATGTGTTTGGTCATTTTTTCATACGTTAGTTGTTGTTTTCACTAAATATTTTGTCCATTTTAAACAAAAGAGAGACACTTTGAGTGATACCAGCCACACCATGCCTTGGATTGAGGCAGGGTTAACTCTTAAACATCAAAAATGACCCATGGATCATTATCCTAAAGTATAAACATAATATAAATGTGTTTGGTTGGTTTTTCGTAAGTTAGTTTTTGTTTTCACTTAAACTTTTGTCCATTTTAAACAAAAGTGAGACACTTTGAGTGATACCGGCCACACCGTGCCTCAGATTGAGGCAAGGTTGACTCGTACATATCAAAAATGACCCATGGATCATTCTACTAAAGTATCAACACAATCTGAATGTGTTTGGTTGGATATGAATGTATTTTGGATATTTTACTATTTTTTCTTATCCAAAGCCCAAAGAAAAGTGGTTCATCATTCTTACATGTTACTGGTGCATTTAATATGTTAAAATGGAAAAATGAATCATTGAATAAATGATGTTTTATTTAATTAAAATTAAAATTTTCCAACAAACATTTACATACAACAATATTTCATCATTTTATCTCCTTAACCCCTCTCAAAAATGGCCGCCAATTGTACACGTCCCCAAGTCAGATCTTCATGCTATTTGTGTACAGTCTTCCATCAGGTATGTGGCCCACTCGTTTCTGAACAAATATATATCGTCTTTTGAATATGAGGCATTTTTACAGTCAAAGCAGTACTACAAAATATATAAATAAATAATTTAAATGAAATAGTAGTTTTTTTTAAATACCTCTTTATGGATGCTAGTTTGTTGATGGAAAGTGATATCTCTCATAAATTTACAAACATAATAATCGCAATCATTATCGTTTGTTTGTTTTGGACACTGAAAAAACTTTTATCATTAGGAGAATAAGTAACTTTTTTTATATGTGTTTTGATGGTGGAATTTTATTATATATACCCTGATACCGGTCCAGAAGTAGTATTTTCTCGCCTCTTTATGCTTAGCCCCTGTCCTCATTCCTTATTTTAGATGATATTGATACACCGCCCTATCATAATAAAATCCTCTATAAAATATAATATAAATTGTATAACTTGATGTTTAGACCTAAAATGTAGGATGTAGTGTCTTAGAAATTCACAAACTCCATAATGTGTGGTCGGTTTGTTGGATATCCTTGCATTGAATCCAGAAAATAAATCTTTGGAGTATCCAAGTTCACCATAATTAGCATCCAATGTTGCCTAAAAACACAAAAATGAATAAGTAATAAAAGAAGTGAAAATATAATTGATATGATTTAATCGTAGAGTTTTACCCCTACATGGTTGGTATTAGGAAGATTTTGTCATCTATAATCCTGATTTCAAATGTTTTCAGCAAGCCTTTCATTATTTCATCCTTTTTTATGGCTCTAATTTCATTAGTTGTGTTGATGTGATATGAGGACTAACGAGTCTGAATTTTAGCTCATGGGAAAATTCCTTCAACTATTTTTCATATATACACCTGCCAATAATATAAAATGCATTTAGTCATAATTATCACATTATATCATCTTTTAGAAAATCAATTCATGAAAACATACCTCATATATAAATTTACAATTGTGAAGCCTAGACAACCGTATTCAAGGATCTCATTTACATATTTATCAGCAATGAAATCTTGAATTTACTCTCTATATATATTCTTTTCAAAAACAACTATATGACTGCTACTATTTTTTATCTTCATATCCACATTAGTCTTCAATGATATTAAATGTTGATAGAGAACATGTGGTGTTATTATGCTTTCAGTAGCTCTTTGGGATTGGTTGGTCGATCCTTTAGATGCTTTTGAGCTCATGTTTCTTGTCACCCCCTTCTCTTTCTCCATATATAATAACATTCATCTGTTCAGACCTTTTTTTCATTAATTATTAAAGGTTTAGCTTGAAAAAAATGGAAATGAATACCTCTTTGTCCACATGTACTCTTAAAAGTTGTGATAGCCATGAAATTAATGTCCCAATAGCCTTTTAAACCGCATGAATATCATCAACATCAAGTCGAATAGGTATCTCTCCATTTGGCTCATGATCTTTAGTAATCATCACTTTCAGATGATCTTTTAGAAGTGGTCTATTATGCATCTTGTCCTCTAGGATGTTGAACATCGTAGCCCTCACAACAAGGTGATAGGTGGGTGTTGACATATATAATTCACAGTCATTATCACCATGTAGAAGATCAGTAAAGGAAAATTATTAGTATTTTTCAAATTCACATTTCATGGGAACAATTATTAGAATATTGATTACCACGGCTAAGACAGATCTTTGAGGGGAATGGCTTGCCTCAAAGCTGGTGTGGGGTGGGGCGGGATCTTCACGCACTAGTTTTTCCTGATTTGTGTCTTCTCCTTGCTTCCCACCCATAAAATTTGCTAGCAACTCTCCCTTCCATTGAAATCATTCTTCAAGAGTTTCTATTCTTTCTCTCATTCATTTAATTTCTTCATATCTGTCATCCGTTTGTTTTTTTCTCAAAATATACTCGGGGTGTCACCCCAAACCCCACACCTCTGACATGACGGTATTGTTCTGTCTGCTTCAAATCCATTGATAATAGGTCTGCATCCGCTACAGGAGTAGTTGATTCCTATGACTTCCGGATATAGGAAAATAAGTAATTATTATTATGTAATTGCAATTTAAAACAAAACTTTTTATCGTGTCATACTTACACATATTTCCCACACTTTTTGTGTGTTTTCATCTACTAGCTTCCCTTCCTTATTCTCATGTTCCTCCTTCCATATCACATGACATGGGATGGAAGTGTCTTTGGATTTAGACTCATCAATCTATATATAAATATAGAAAGATAATTATGATGTCGTTTCTTGGAACCTAACAATATTGCTATAAATTTAAAATACGTGCCATTTTCTTTTCTAGTGAAGTGTACCCCATCCTTACTTTACGATAGGGGTATGTTGGTTTTTATGCACATTATTTATTTCTAGTACTGAGTTGATGTTTTATAAATGAAATATTGATAATCAAAGTGATGAATACACATATCCTTAGACAGTGTATTATCAGCCACAATGTACCTAAAACTTCTCATCCCCACGACGACCAATAAATTCATCCCATGCTTCTTGAGATATCAGGTGAGTGTAGACAAAAGGTGGGTGCAGGTTTAATTTACCTTTGGAATATTTCAGGTGACATTTTGTTAGAATAGTGCGAAAACCTTGATGAATCCTTCCTGCAATCCTTAGTACATAATTCTTGTGTGAATCATATACTATAAATATACTCTGAAAGATACTGATAAGATTATGACATTGTTTCATTATTTTATTTTCTAGTAAATTAAAGAAATAATATCATAATGTTACCATAATTTCATCCCAGATCGCATCTTTCAGCCCAGACACAACATGGTGTCATAAATATATGTCAATAGGCACGCGTTTTCGAGTGACAATTACAATGTAACTACTAAACATAGCCTTATTGGGATTCACATGTTGGCCTTGTTCATTCCATCCAACATAAAATTTGATGCCTTTGCTTTTCTCCTTAAGAACTTTGGCTAACACCGTAAAACTACGACGCACGTGTGTTTTTTGCGATGTCGGTCCTTCATCCATGACCATTTAATTGATATCAACATCATCAATATGTTCATTTGAAATAGTAGCAATGGCATGTGCTGATGTTTGTTTAACCTTAACACTAGGAGCAGTAACAGGTTCATAAACTTGTTGTTTCTCTACACTATGAGCAGCAGCTGCTGCTGTTGCTTGAGAGACTTGTTTAGCCTCAAGGTTAGAAGCACCAGAATGTGCAAAAGTCATTATCTATAAAAGTGGTTGAACATTTAATTTATATTACATAACCTAGGTTTATCCAAAATTACTATGGAATATCATAGGTTTTGTTACCCAAATTAACATAAGAAATAGAAAATTAAGGTTAGTGAACATAAATTCTATAATGAACATCTAAAGGATATGCAATAACTCCCCCTCACCTTCCCAAAACGTGTACCTAGAACCGCACTTGAAGCCTCTATGAGATCCTATTGCTTGGAACACACCCTTTTCATTTCACACTAGTTCACTGAAAACAAGGATTTCTATGACACCTTAGCACATAAAAAGGGCCTCAAACACACAATTAAAAGGACCCCATCGAAAACACCTATATAGTAACCACTTTAGGAGTTACTGACTTGACCACATGTTTTTGGATCACCTCTCAAGAACGCATCTCAATGGGGGAATTGTTCATCTTCCTTGCAAGTCCAAATTCATACCAAACATCACTAACATGGGTCTCTACCAACGCCTACCATATACCTTGAAAATAATTGAAAAAATTAGGAAAAAATAATTTCTTGTGCCTATTTCTAATAATACTACAAGAAAAGTATAATGAACATAGATCATACCTCCAAACACTCATGGAGCCTCCTAATAAAAAGACTCTAGTGACTACAACTATCCAAGATTCTAATCACTAACTTCCCAATATAGTAGTGGTCTACTTAGGGGTAGTATTAGTAGAATCAAACCAAAGTTCCATCCACCTCATGCTACTCCCTGATCTCCTCCATCACTTCAGTGCTATACAGATCTCCTTTCTCCAGTTCCTTCCTCTACCAAGGCTATTCGTCGACTGCCTCTCTGAATGTAGCATGAATGTTAAGAAAATACAATGTGATATGTCTATACCCATCACAATCATATTAAATTCCTTAGAGTAATGGGCTATCCTTGAGGTACATATGAATGACAGTGCCTCCTGAGATGAGACTTGCATCACACACCTACTGTGGGTGGGTACTGCTAACCCTACATCCCAGAAGATCACTACCTTAAAAGATTATGATATGAACTCAAACCATAGGCATAATAATCTAACACTAATATAGTCATCCAATGCTTAGTATTATAGTTTGAATTCCCCCAAATCACAAGAGTTCGGTCTATGAATTGAACAACCTAAATTAATGGATTTAATAAAAAGAGATGAAATACAATCCAACCAAAAAATGGAAAATAATGTATGACCTACATAGAAGGAGGGGACATATGTTAATTAACCATTGGTATACACCTCAGTATATGTATCACAAACTAATCTCTACCTTATCCTAGTCCACCAAGGACTCTATGAAATTTTCCATCATTTGTATAAGACATGACATGTATGGGAAGATACCTTGTAGGGATGATTATTAAAATACCCAATAGGACACCCCCAAAACACCATACATAAAGCATAGAGAGTATTCATGTCACTAAACACAGGTATTCCAAACAAGATATGAGACATAATGATAACCAAGGATATCCCAAATATACTCATAAAAGACTCTGAGTCAAAAAAATGTCTCAACCACTTCTAGTTTTAGATCCACTCAGGGTTTCAAGGTAACACTCCTCCAAGAGGAAATGCTACCCAAGATATAATTACAATGATGAAACTCATCCTAGAGGTCACACTCATCTGATCAAGCCCAGAAGAATCACATAGAAAACTGAGAGTGTTCACTCGAGATATACACTCCATCAGACTAATACCCCATCAGAAATATCAGCTCATGATATAAATATAGGGGGTAAAATCCCAAGGATTGATGGGGGGATACAATAGTCTAATAAAATAATCCACCAAGATAGGTTATATACACTTGTGTAAGTGTTGGTCATCCCAATTAAACAAACCCAACATAGGGAAAACACATGGGAAATAAGGTTTGCTTCAGGACTCTCAGAGGGATACAAGCTTCAGGCACTAAGTGGCCTGTGGTCCATTTCTCAGGATCATATTCCATACTAACCCCCATAAAAGTGAAGTGAGACCACTCACTATAGAATAAGTATATTGAAAACTGATAGGGTTCATCTAAGATACATGATCCATTGGACTAATACACCATCTAAAATATCATATCTCTATTCAAAGAGAGGGGGTTAATTCCTAAGGCTTGTTGGGGGACAATAGACCCTACTTGAAACATCCTCCAATATAGGGGATCAATTCTCATGTAAGTGTTGGTGATTCCAATTCTACAAACCCAATATAGGGACAACATGAATGAAATGAGGATCGCTCTGGGTCCCTTTAATTGATACATGTTCCAAGTCACTGAGGGGTATAAGTTCCAATGAATGGGACCTAATTCCATAATAACCCTCATATAAGTGGACTAAGACAACTCAATCAAGAATAATGTAACTCACCAACACTACCCTGATCATTAAGAAGATATAGAGGGTCCAACATCCTTGGACGAGGTCATGAAGCTGCATCAAGTCCTCGTAGGAATGGACCAAGGGAACATAATCCACCAATACTAGTCCATGGAAGCTCAAAAATATCACAAAAAAACTGAAATAAAAGGAAATAGAGCTCAAAACTATCCTCAAAGGAGGACATGATGTGTCCCTAGGGGTATACGGTGTGTCTAAAAAATACTAGCACTGCCCATGTCTCATTTTCACATGGAGTGATCCATGATTCCAACTATGGAGTGTGAAATGACCATTCACCAATTATTCATTGAATCATTAGCCAAATGAGAATTAAAATGATGAACACATGTAGATCAGGGAGATAAATTACCAAATATAAACCTAAATGGAGAAGTGTGAGACTTACCTAGAGTAGATCGTACCCACGATGGAGGGAGAGAAGAAGCATCGAGTGGTCATGGAACCTTCTATGCTATGTCGGGAGGGGAAGGCATGACCGCCATAGGGGGAGGTGCACGGTAGGATCCTCCAATCGTTGAGAAATATAGGAATAGGGTTTTCAAGGAGTAGGGTCCAGCAGGGAGGAGGAGAAGTAGGGTTCGTGGGGAGGAGGATCTGTATAAGGGGTTTGAGGGGGAGGATAAGGAGTAGAGATAGCGGCAGAGTAGGGCTAGTGGCAGAAGTATGGAAAAGAGAAGATCAGGGGGAAGGGGAGTTTTCGTAAGGGTACAGTACCGTGAGAGCTTGAGGGCGTGATAAACAGAGGATAATATACACCCAATTTTATAAAATATGGGACTATGGTTTTATCAGCGCTAAAATTTTAGCACTGATAAAGGGATTCTTTATCAGCGCTTTTCTAGCACTAATAAAGGCTTCCTTTATCAGTGCTACAAAATCACTGATAAAGAAGCAGTTTATCAATGCTAAAAACGTGCTGATAAAGAATCCCTTTATAAGCGCTAAAATTTTAGCACTTATAAAGGGTACCTTTATCAGTTCTTTTAATTAGAACTGATAAATATTTACCTTTATCAGCGCTTTTTTCTTAGCATTGATAAAAGGTGGTGCTTCCCTTTCCCGTTTTTGTAGTAGTGTATACACTAAAACACCATTAAAACTACCCATTTACTAGGGGAATTGAAGGAAGAGGAAGAGCAGAACCCCCTAGTCGATCACATGAGAGGGAAGGAAAATAGTGGGTGTGGGGTAATAGTAATGAATCCATATTTTTTGGTCTAGTACTTTGAATATTTCTATATATATCTATAGAATTTTCCTTGTATTTGGTGTTGTGATTGGGTGTCATAGGACCCCATAATTAATATATTAAAAATATTAATATATATTTAATCACACGCACATATATTTTAAAAATAAATGGTTTTTGTATTTATCAAGACCTCATATAGAAGATATGAGTCCATAGTTGCTTCCATAACATTTATTTTACCCTAGACATGATATAAATTCGATTTGTGTCAGCGTTCGGTTGAAGGTGACCATTAGCAGGTGAATAAAGTGAATTAAATGATTTATTTATTTAATTTATTTAGTTTCCCCAAACCTTAAACCTCCTATATAAAAATGAAATTATGAAGAATTTTCAATGTTAGAAACATAACCCTAGGAGATTATATAGGAGTAGTATATCATCGTTGGCGTTGGTGGATTAGGAAGTAGGATCAACAAAAAACGATCATGGAGAATCATGAGACAGATGACGAACATAGTGGGATTATCTTCTTCATCACTAGTTGATACATTATTCACCAATGATTGGTCTATTATTGAGTTAGGGAATATTATTTAATGTATTTACACCCAATTTTATTCAATTTATGATAGCATGTTATAGATTGGATTATTTTTGTGATTTGATTTTTTTGCATGAGCCCTATTGAAAATAAAATTCTAGAACCATTTTGTTTATATAATTTGTTCCCTTTATTCACCCTTGGTTCTAATTTTTGTAAAGGTTGAATGGGATAACATTTTAAAATGAGTTTATCACATTATTTTTATGATTTTATCTCCAATGTTCTTCACATTCTTCATTTTTGGCCCACGGGATTGCGGTTCGACATAGTTGGGCCAGATTTGAGCGTGACTAAAACCTCATATTTGTGGTGGAAGTATGAAAAAAATAGAGACCAGTGTTATTAGAAACCTTGTTTTAATGATAAAAAAATCATGTTAATTATGATATTAATCATTTTTATGTTTTATGATAGAATTTTATACTATAAGGCATTTTGGTGATAATTCAACTAAATATGGGAAATACCCACTGTCAGCAATGAATCATCGTTGAGGATGAGTCTCCATCAATAAAGACTCAACATCAAGAAATACTTTCCATTGGGATATAAATTTGGATGAGTATGGGAAATACCCACCATTAGAGATAATTCACCGTTAAGATGGAAATTTGACTAAGTATGTGAAAGACCCACCGTTGGTGACGAGTCACTGTTAGGATAAAAATTTGGAAAATTATTTAAATGTAATATCATTGATATGAGTCACCATTGAGCATAACATACTTTCATCCTATGTTATCGTTGGCCTGAGTCCCCTCTAGCTTAATCCATCACCAGCTTAAGTCACCATCACTATTTCTATTATATTTAAATTAAATTATTTCTAATGGCTAAACAATCGAATTTAATGTTGTGGGTTTTTTTAATGATTGTTCTTAAAATATTATATGGATTCATTAAAGTTTGTGTCAGTAATTTATTATGAGTGGAAGAGGATCCAGATGGTTGTTCTTACATGCTGTTGATATATTTATAAGTAGAATCCCTCATGCGATAACAAGTAGAAAAAAAAGAGAATAGAAGAGAGTTGGAACAAGATCACAAGAACTGAAATAGTTTTTTGAAGTGTGCAATTTTTCAAAGAGATTTACATGAAGCATATTTTCTACATATGACTAGGAAATATTTTATCTTATAGAAAATATAGACCCTTTCATACAGAAAGAACAAGATATCTTATGATTATTTGTTTTACTAAGTTTTCTAAGAAATGAATAGAGATCCTATTCAAGATACATATGAGGAGACTCAAGTTTCAGAGCACATTAGGTCTAGAAACACTACTTTATCTACTTATTTATACTTTCTATTTCTAATTATTACATTTAAATTTTGAGCAGTGTGTGATATACTCTATTTATTAAACACACACTGACTCCTAAACTATAACTGGAAGATACACGATATATTATTAACCTTCTTTACCTTTGTTTACCTACGGTGTTATAGAAGAGGTCCTTGTGTGGTCTGTGTTTATTATTTTCCTATGGTTATTATGGAAGAGGTCAATGCATAGCCTAGAAATCTAGTTTATTTTTGTGCATACCCGATCTAGGTTGTGGGTCAATATTATTTTATATAATCTTCTTAGCATTATGTGATTTACAAGTAGAGATGATTACGTCTCAGCTTGATACTATTCTCTTTTTCTTATTCTTCTATGAGTTTTGTTTTGTTTTTTTTCATTTATAAGCTTTAAAATGAATTTGTTTTAAACTATAAACAAAACCACTAATTTGATAGTTAATCTTAATTAGTTTTTATATAAGGTTTTGATTAAGTAAATTGATCTCAAAATTTAAAGTAATTTTCATAATTATTTTAACTGAGACAAAATCAATCTTTAATAAATATTTTAAAATATTAGAACTTTTATCGATCTACTATTTTGATTAACTAGGATATTTTAATTATTTTTGGGATTTTATTTAAACTTTTTTTAAATAGAAATTTTATTGGGTACTTAATTCACCCCATATTTAGATACTCACTCTGACCAAAATTTGGTATCAAAGGTTTTTGAAAATCTTTTCAACTATTATTTTTGGTTGGTTTTTAAAGATCTTAAATTTATGTTAATTATAAATTTATTTTTTTAAATAGATAATATACAAGAAAGTTCTATTTACCAACCGAACTACTTTCTTTAATGGTAATAAATATTAAAAATGGAAAATAAAATCAAAATTCATATTGAAAGAATGGATTTTGAAATATGGTCTTTGTAGTGTCCCAATTCTAGATTCCACCCAAAGGTTCCCCGTACCTGGTTGGTCACATGGCATCAAGCACATTTCCCTGAACGCCAGAGGCTTCTGACTAGCAGCGAGGGCCTTGGGTGTGATAGTGGGGAAACTATGCCCTCATTGGAAGAGTATGTATAGAAGAATTACAAATAAGAATAGTAGAGGAAGCAGTAATACCATACAAAAAGTTAAATAGCATAAGACTGATAGTAAATAAACAACTGGAGCACATATATAAATGATTCATGTCGCATGTGTCTAGTAAATCAACCAAACAAGTCACAATGCTGGAATACAAGGCGGGAAGGCGAAGGCGATTGGGGCTCAAGAAGTCTTGACTGCTCAAACGTGACGCAGATCAAAGAAAGATTACTCCTATCTACCAAAGTTGTTAGTCACTAGGTCCTCTGGTGGTAACGAGGAGCTCTTATCCTTGGATCAGATAAATCTACGAAGGAAATACGCTAAGGTTTTGAAGCATTATGACAGCTCGGAATGGGAAATAGCTATAGTGGATGAGGATTATAGATATGGGTATGGTTTTTGTGACATGAAATTTCCTTTCTTTTGTCTTTTGATGCTTGTCTAATGTCCTTTTCTTTTACTTTAATAAATGGTCTGGGGGTTATCCCTTGGCTGAGATTTTCTGGTAAATAAACTCCAATAGCATTGTAAGACTTATCTTGGTCCCATGCTCCCCAGATCCACAGCAATCAAGTACCTGATGTAGAAGGGAAATTTACCTTATCTATACCTATAACCATGTAATCTGTTTGGGTCCAAAATAATGACCCAAACAGGGTGTGAAAAAAATCCCAATAGGCAACCACCAAAATATATGTGCCTAACTATCAGTGAATATATATATAGAAAGAAATATACAGAAATGAAGAAACAACTAGGGAGTAATAAAAAGTAAAAAATCATATAGTTCCAATTACATTTATTAATTATTCAAACCGTTGAATAATGTAACCTCGGGATCTAGCCTAAGCTCTGTATCTCCTTGTATAACCATAATAAACAGTTGTCTCAAAATACCTTCTAACAGTAAAGTAAGGATGAGTCCAAGCTTGTGCTTTGTCTTGTTATACTCATCACAATCAATCAATCATTTCAAAACAACCTTTTGGGAAAGTACTCACAGCCTAACCCCCCTAGTCTAACATATCCTCAGATTAATAATAATAATAATAAAACCTCTGAGAAATCTCACACAATCTAACCCCCTTGGTCTCACACGCACTAATCAAATACAAATTACCACCTAGGTAGCTCTCACGATCAATACCCCTTGGTCTTCATAGAAACAATAAAGTAAAATGACCCTCTGGGATCTCTCACAATCAATTCCCTATAGTCTAAAATTTATTTAATGAATACCCTATGGGTAGCTCTTACAGTCTAACCTCTCTGGTAAATAACCCATGGATGCTCTCACAGTCAATACCTCTAGTCAATTATAACAACAATTCATAATTAAAAGACCCCACATTAGGAATCTCTCACAGTAAATTCCACTAGTCATATTTTCATAATGCAAAACACATGCATCACATATAAACAGTAACTCCATCCTAACAACACTAGGCATGGAAACAAATAATCCTAACATGATTTCAAGACCCAACAATCATAACCAAATCAAACATGGGAAACACCTCCATAATCAAGGTAATAAACCTTATTCATAATCAATAACCCTTTCTTGAACAAACAAACCATGTCAGGCATTAAACAGGGTTAAATTTCGAAACATACAATACCCTAAATAATGGTATTTGGCACTTAGGCATATATAACTTAGAGAAAAACTATGGTAAGGCACGAACCACCTACCTCAACATTGTAAAATCAATATAGTTGAATATCATCCTTCTAATCAACCTAGAATGTTGTAGATCTAAAAAACATCGAAAATTTTCAACCTCAACTAACATTAGAATGAGGAGAAATCATGAGGAGAGGATATAGAAGAAGGAAGAAATCACTGATGGGATTCCAACTCACCCATTAGAGTTCGATTCAGAGAAAGGATGACAGATCGGTGGCTTGGAGAAGAATCATTACTCCTAACTTTTCCTGGATGAGATGAGGCCAGAAGAAGATGAATATGACAATTAGACATAACCCCGGTCTGTTTAATGAAATAAAAGAAAAGGTGAATTGCATGTTCATTTAATGTAAACATTGCATACATGACTCAACCGGTCCCCACTTTAGGCAGTCTCCAGGTCACCCCACATGACCATGTCTCGGGCATTACACGTCCAGCACACAGCTACCCACAGAAACCTGGTACATGGCGTGTACTTCTATGTATATGGCAGGTACTTCTAAAATTACAAAATCTCCCATTTTTCTCAAAAACACCTAAAATAAATATTCATACCTGAAATGAAGATCTAGTTTCTTACAAAATTTCCCCCATTAAATAAATTCATCCCTAAATTTTCCTAACATGGTGGTGAAGAAGAAACCTCAAATGGTTTCATCCACTGCGATCGCACATCGGTCTCCCTCTCCCAAGTCTCATCCTGTACTCGCACATGCTTCCATAGAACCTATACCAGAGGAACAAATTGGCCACAGAGAAACATTGTGCTTCGATCAAAAATTTGTATGGGATTCTTCTCAAAGGATTCATCCACCTCCAACTCAACCTCCTTGGGTTAAAAAAATGAGATGGGTCTGGAAAGTAGTGTCGTAGATAAGAAACGTGGAAGACGTCGTGCATATCTCGATACCTCTGAGGTAACTACAACTAATAGGCAACCGGACCAACTCTATCCAAAATCTCCAACGGCCCAACATATCTTGGTGAAAGCTTCCCCTATCTCCTAATCCTCATATGTCCCAACCTCGGTGTGACATGTAAGAAAACATGATCTCCAACCTCAAACTCCATAGGTCATATATGTCAATCAGCATATGATTTCTTCCAAGACTGTGTAGTAGCCATCCACTTCCGAATCAACTCCACCTGCTCTGTGGTCTTCTATACAAGATGAGGTCCTAGAATAGATGCCTCTCCTACCTCCAGCCAATATAGGGGTGATCATCATGGCCTACTGTACAAAACCTTATAAGGTGCCATCTGAATCATCACCTGAAAACTGTTATTATAGGAAAACTCCACTAGAGGTATGGGCTTCTCCCAAGAACCTCCAAATTCTAGGACGCATGCTCAAAGAATGTCCTCCAGCACTTTAATTGTGCACTCAGACTGGCCATATGTCTGGAGATGGTAAGCTCTACTCAAAATTACTTGTGTGCCCAAATCCCTATATAGTCCCTGCCAGACACAATAAGTAAAATGGGCATATCTATCTGAAACGATAGAGCACATAACCCCATGCAATCGTACAATCTCTAAGATGTACAACCTTTCAATCTCATCAACATTGAAGGTCTCTTTGATCGATAAGAAGTGTGTAGCCTTTGTGAGTCTATAGATGACAACCCAAAATACATCATTCCATTGAGGCAACCTTGGTAAACATGTCATGAAATCCATCGCAACATCATTCCACTTCCACTCAGAAATGGGTAAATGCTACAACAGCTCTTCTGGTCACTGATTCTCCTCCTTCACCTACTAACTGGTGGAATATCTCAACACAAAACTAGCAACATCTCTCTTCATACATGGCCACTAGTACTAATGGTTTAGATCTCGATACATCTTGGTGATACCAGGATGAACTGCACAAACTGAGTAATGAAAAACTCGTATCGTCTCCTCACGCATGTCTGCTGACACCCATACGCACCCATGAAAATTAAATATCTCATCCTCTCCTATGGTCTATCCAGGTGTAGGGTCCTCTCCTGACACACTCTCTCATAGTACTAGGCCTTTGTAATTTGATAGCTTCCTCATTCGCACTCGATCAAGTGGAGTAGAGGTAACAGCTACGAAATAAAGAAATGTTTTCCCCTATCTATCATGCACATCTAAATTCATCTCAGAGAACATAGACATAGGATTCCACTCACTGTTGGACTCCTGAACTGCCTGTATCTGAGTCCTCCTTCTCAATGAATCATTCACTTCATTGCTTTTCCCAAACGTGTTGGCAAGCTCAAATTTAAAAGACTAAAGGTACTCAAACCACCTTCACTGTCTCAAATTCAGATAACGCTGAGTAAAGATATACATGATACTTTTGTGGTTAATGTAGGCCAAAAAAAATCTCTCATGTAAGATAATGTCTCCAACAACACAAAGCATGCACAACCGCAACCAACTCAAGATCGTGCGTCAGGAAATTCCTCTCATGTAGTCTCAACTGTTGAGTCCTGAACGCAGCGACTCTTTCCCCCTGCATAAGCACTACTTCCAGCCCAATACCAGATGAATCATAGTAAACAGTGTAACTCTTGTCTGGATTTGTAAAGACCTTTATCGGTGCTATAGTCAACCTCCATTTCATCTCCTTACAGGATAACTCACAAAAATATGTCCACAAGTACTTCACACCCTTCTTAGTCAAGCATGTCAGTGGTGCTACTAAGCATGAAAATTCCTATATAAAGCACATATACTAACCATCCAGCACCAAAAAACTCTATACCTAAAAGAAGTTCTTCAGCTGCTCCTTGGAAACTACTGCTCCAACTTTATCTAGGTCTACTGATACTCCTGTTTCTGAGATAACATGACCCAAGAAGTGGATATGGTCCATCCAAAAGTGGCATTTCGAGATCTTAGCATATAAATGATGCTCTTTTAGTGTACTAAAAATGATCCCAAGATTGGTGTCATGGTTGTGTCAAGTGTGAGAGTACACCACTACTAGAAATGGAGGATATACCAACGGATTTTTTCCAACAGTTTTCATAAACCATTGTAGTAGGGATGTTGAGAGGTATTTACCCAACGGTTTCAATAAACCGTTAGAATAGAGAGTTTTAGATGAGTTTTAAACAATGGTTTAATAAAACCGTTGGGATATGTGTGAGTTTTATGAAGCCTTTTCCAATGATTTTTTAAACCTTTAGTAAATCTTGTCTTTTCCAACGGTTTTAAAAAACCACTGGGAAAGTTTTACCCTATAATTGTCGACAGCCCCAATCCCCCATCCACCCGATTGCAGACCTAATGCCGAGACACAAAGCTCTCTCTCTCTGAAAATTATTCCACCCTTCAATTAGAAAGTTGTTTTATTCTGAACTTAAAATCTGTAAGTGGTAACTTAGGTTCAATGTTTTCCATCTATTTTTTCTATTTTTATTTGGCCTAAAACTGAGGTCTGTGCAGTATGTTATACCTAATAATTGAAATTTGATTTGTTTTCTGTTTTTGTTCTACACTTCAACTGTCATGATTTTGTGAGTCATATTTTGTGAGTCAACTTTATTTTAAGTATTTATATCCACTAATTTGTAGAGTTAGTGAACCATAAGAAGGTATTGGGGCCGGTTAGAGTAGTGGTGAAGGTGGAGGTGAGGTGGGGGGGTTGTGCAGGTGGGGGCGGGCTGTGTAGGGTGGGGGTGTCGGGGGGGAGAGGGTTGTGCTAGGGGAGTCTGTTGGGGTGAGGTGGGTGGGGGGCCTGTACAGGTGGGGGTGGGGGTGGGGCGGTGGGCTGTGCTAATGGGGGTGGGGGGAGGGGGATTTGCAAGTGGGGGGTGCAGGTGGTGGGGATGTAGTGGGTGGGTGGAGGGCGTGTGCAGGTGGGGGTGTGTAGGTGGGGGGATGTGCAGGTGAGGGTGTGTAGTGGGGGGGAGCTTGTTGGGTGTGAGGTGGGGGGTTGTACAGGTGGGAGTGGGGGTGGGCTTTGCAGGCGGGGGTGGGTGGAGGGGGGCTGTGCAAGTGTGGGTGTAGGTGGGGGGTGTACAAGTGGGTAGGGGGGAGGGGAGTGTGTAGGTTGGGGATGGGCTGGGTAGGTGGGAGTCTATTGGGGGTGAGGTGGGGGGTGTACATGTGAGAGTGGGGGGGCTGTGTAGGTGGGGTGGTGGGAGGGGGGTTGGGCAAGTGGGGGTGTGGGGGGTGCAGTGGGTGGATGGGAGGGGGTGTGCAGGTGGGGGATGTGTAGTGTGTAGGTGGGGAGGGGTGTGTAGGGGGAGGGGTTGTGCAGGGGGATTCTGCTGGGGGTGAGGTGGGGAGGGGGGCTGTGCAGGTGGGAAGTCATCACTTCCATAGTTCTCCAATAAGCACTGGGAATTCATCACTTCTAGTTATTTGGATAGGTTTGAGGCCTCTTTGGTTTTGGTTCTTGTCTAGTCATCTTGATGAGTAAGGCATCGCATGATCTAAAAGTGACATCAACTATATTCGATGAATTACTTCTCTGAAAACACATTTTTCTATAAAGAATATATCCGTGGAAGGTGGTGGGAGCCTTTTAGAATCCTTTCATATATATACCAGGTGAGGAAAATCTCCATATATATCCACCTAGACCAGGGACCTACTACCATATGCACATCACATATTCATAAGCCTACCTCTCCATGTATTAAATAAATAGTGATTATATCTAGACTTCACCTTCAAATGACATTCTAAATTTAATTCATGTTATGATGAAAAAAATATCGAGGAATCCATACAACTTCATATAGGAAAACACCCTTAATCATCATGCCATGATGATGAAAATCCTTACAAACTCATTAACATGCATCATATCATTCCTAATAACTACAGATAGATAATAACTAACTCGTATTCCTTACACCAGAATCCAATGCCCCAATATTTTCCAATTGAAAACTTGATACCATCATGTTATCAAGTCACTAATCCTACCAAATTGGATTTTCACTAAAAAATACTACTCTAATTATTAACACCCATCGTTTATTTTTCATAACATGAATGAAAACCCAATTAAATCTCATAGCTCTCAGTCACACACCCATGGAAATCCCCCACCACATTGGAAAACCTGTACCCCCTGGATATCCCCCACCCCCATGGAAAGCCCGCCCACCTCCCTGGACACCCTCCACCCCCCGGACACCCCCCCCCCCAAACACCCCCACTCCCTAGACACCTCCAACCCCCTGGATAGCCCCCCAACCCCCTGGACAGCCCCCCCCCCCCATTCCCGGGGACACACCCCCACCCCTGTAGACAACCCTACCCCCTAGACACCCTGACCCCCTTGGATAGCCTCCCCACCCCCATGGAAAGCTCTCCCACCCCCCTACACACCCCCTACCCCCAGGATAGCACCGCCACCCCCCGTGGATAGCCCGGCCACCCCCTGGACACGTCGTACCCCCCAAACATCCCTTCCACCTCCATGGAAAACCCACCCACCCCCTAGACAGTCCGCCCACCCCCCTAGACAGCCCCTACCCCCTGGACAGCCCCCCAACCCCATGGACACCCCCACCCCCTGGACACCCCCAACCCCCTAGATAGCCCTGGAACCCCCGTGGATAGCCTACCCACCCACCTGGACAGCCCCTCCACCCCGTGGAGAGCCCGTCCACCCCCCTGGATACCCCCTACCCCCCTGGACAGCCCCCAACCCCCGTGGGTAGCCCGCCCACCCCCTGGACACCCCCCAGACACCCCCACCACCCCCCGGACCCCCCCCCCCCCCCATACCCCCGGACACCCCCACCCCATGGACACCTCGTACCCCCCTCTACACCCCACCCCCCGTAGACAGCCTTCCCACCCCCCTAGACACCCTCTACCCCTGGATATCTCTGTCACCCCTATGGATAGCCCCCCCCCCCCCCCCCCCCGTGGACAGCCCGCCCACCCCCTAGACACCCCTACCCTCTGGACAGCCCCACCACCCCCATGGACAGCCCCCACCCCCCTGGACACCCTATACCCCCTGGACAACCCCACCACCCTCATGGAAAACCTACCCAACCCCTGGACATCCCCTACCCCCTGGACAGCCCCCCAACCCCGTGGACATCCCGTACACCCCCCCCTGGACACCCCCCACCCCCCTGGACACCCCCACCCCCTGGACACCTCGTACCCCCTAGATAGCACCCCCCCCCCACCCCACCCCCATGGACAGCCCTCCCACCCCCTAGACACCCCCTACCCCCTGGATAGCCCTGCCACCCCTATGGACAGCCCTGTCACCCCCGTAGATAGCCCGCCCACCCCCCTGGACACCTCCAACCCCCGTGGACAACCCCCACCCCCCAAGATAGACTCCCACCCCCTGGACACCCCCCACCCCCTGAACACCCCCACCCCTTGGGCAGTGTATTTGATCACTCAAATAATCTTCTAAAATATTAAATTTGTTCGATCTAAAATTTACTCAACTCCTGATAATTCTCCTCCACAAGTGTGCATGATCTTGTACACTCATGTATATTTCTTCAAAGATATTTTGTTATAAATATAGTATTTTTTTTGTTTTTTATATTATGATTATCATATATAGTAGTGTGTCAGTTATGGTTTCATATAAAGTGAACAATTTTTGTTTACTTAAATATATTTTCAATGGAACTTCAATCTTATTGAATTTATGTTGATAAAATGACTTATAAATTTTTTTTACAGAATGGATAGAAATTGTATGTATGAAACCGATCAGATCTCAAGCGGTTTTCAAAACAAATTGGAGATATTTTTAGATTTTTCATTTCACAATGCTTCAAATAGTGGTCACATACACTGCCCCTGTTACAATTGTGTTGGAAGACCTTGGTTGAGCTGTGAAGAAGTCATCTACCACATAACCAAATATATTTTTCAAACAAACTACTCTGTGTGGTATCACAATGGGGAGAAAATGAAATCTCAAATTGTTGATAATCCAAATGAGAGGACTATATTGGATAATTTGTTATATGACTAGTTTCTGATTATTCTTCATCGTGAAAAAGAAAGGATTCTAATCTAAGAATATTTCTATATGAGTATACCTGATGCGTCTAATGAAAATGATGATGTTGTTAGGGTGAAAAAATTGAATGATGCTGCCAAGACTCCAGTATATCGACAGTGCGGTAAAATGAAAAGGCTGGAATTTTTAATCCGATTGTTTCATGGGAAAACTATGTATGGGATTTCTAATACTGTCATCGATTACATTCTTACCTTCTTGAAGGAATTAATTCCAGATGATGCATATATTCCCTCAAACCACTATATGGCATGGAATTTAGTTGAGGAACATTTATTTTCAAGAAACAAAATCCATGATTTCCCAAAATATTGTAGTTTATTCTAGGAGGAAACTACTGAATGAAATGATTGTATAAAATTTGGCACATCCAGCTGGAATTCAAAAGCTGATAGAACATCATCTTGTGTTCCATAGAAAGTAATGTGGAACTTTCCATTGATCCCCAAACTCCAGAATCTTTTTATGTCTGATGAAATATCAATAAAAATGCAATGTCATGATACTGAGAGAAAGAAGGCTAATGATGGGTTGGTTCACCCTGCCGATGGATTTTCATGGTAGAGATTTGATGCTCGATATCCTGATTTTGCAGCTGACGTGTGTAATGTGAGGTTTGGGTCTTTCATTTGACGGTTTTAATCCATTTGGGAAGATTCTTACGTCTCACAACACATGGCTGGTTTTTATACACATTTATAATCTTCCCCCATTGTTGTGTATGAAAAAACCTTTCAATTTCATGAGTATTCTCATATCTGGCCCTTCTTATCCTAACAATAATATAGAAGTATACATGAAACCTTTAATAAAAGAGTTTAAACTTCTTTGGGATGTGGGTGTGCGCACATATGATGCATGTTTAAAAGACATATTTTAGATGCGTGTTGTGCTTATGTGGATGATCAATGATTTTACTGCTTATGAAATGATGTCTGGATGGAGCACAATGGGAAAACTATCATGTCCTATTTGTATGAATAATACATGATCCAGAAGACTGAAACATCATTGTAGTTTAAGTTTTATGGGTCATTGATGATTCTTTCCAATAGACCATCCATATAGAAATAATCATCGAAGATTTGACAATACCATGGAGACCGATGATCCACCTCAGCATATTTCTGGAACTGATGTGCTTAATGAATTGAAAGATTTCAGTTTTTCATTCAGGAAGGGCCAAATGAAATCTAGAAAGAGAAATAATGTTTCCACTGAAACCTGTTAAATTTGGAAGAAGAGAAGTATCTTCTTTGATTTTACTTATTGGTCAACCAATTTTGTACGTCATTTCTTAGATGTAGTGCAAATTGAAAAAAATATATTTGAAATGTTACTTTCTATTCTTCTAAATGTTAAGGGAAAGAAAAAAGATGATTTACAATCTCGGTGTGACTTGGTAGATTGGGGAATCAGACCAAAATTGCATCATGTGCGTATTAGTGAAAATAAATGGCAAGTTCCATGTGCTTCTTATGTGATGACACCAACAGAAAAAAAATTCTAGAAGTACTAGAGACTATTAAAGTTCTTGATGGTTATTCAAGCAACATATCTAAATGGGTCAATAGAAGATATTTGAAGCTAAAATCTTTGAAGAATCATGATTATCACATCCTTCTACATGAGTTGATTCCAATAGAAATTCGTCATCTTTTTTATAATAATGTAAGGGTGGATGTTATTCGGTTATGCCATTTGTTTAGAGGTCTTTGTTCTAAGAAGTTATCCAAGTCTTTATTTCAAAAAAATTTGGTAGATGCCCCATTAATTTTGTGTGAGTTAGAGAAAATATTTCCTCCATCATTTTTCACATGCATGTTGCATCTGACTGTCCATATTCCAACTAAAATGCTTATTAGAGGACCTATTTCTTTTCATTGTATGTATCCAACTGAAAGACATATGTACACATTAAATTCTTATGTCCGTAATAGGAATCGTCCCAAAGGTTCTATCGTGAAAGGTTACTTAGATCAAGAATGTATGGATTTATGCTCTATGTATTTGTCTGATCTTATTACAAGAATGAACAGACCAATGAGAAATGAAGAAGAACAGTATGATAAAATTGAACCCAGTTTTATATCACTTCCTCAAACAAGAGGAATTTCTGGATCATATACACTGACGAAATTAAGCCTTGAAGAGCGGGAGATGGCACATTGCACAGTTTTGTTCAAATGTGAATTATTCGATGACTACATCTTGTAAGTAAATTGAATATGTATATATTATATATATGTGTGTGTGTGTGTGTTAAACTATTCCTATTTTTATCTATAGGGAACATAAAGCGATGATAAATAGAAATCATCGTTCTTTATCTTTGAGGAGGGAGACTTTGCATAGCAAAAAGTTTTCTGCTTTGTTAAAATTGAAGGTAATAATATTACTGTTTCAAATAATTAAAACAATAATTAATTAAGTTTAATATTGATTTATATTTCAGGTATTGAGTTTTCCAATTGACTCTGTCTCTGAGGAAATAAGAGATTTGGATTTAGGTCTTAATACCGTGGTTCATGACTATAAATCAATAGTTATCAATGGGTAAAGATTTATTATCATTGAATGAGAAAATAATATGAGAACACAACATGATGGTATTATGGTTACTTCTACAATAGACTGTTATGCTAGTGCATCAGATAGTAAACCGCAATTTGAAAATGTAGGTTATTATGGAGTCATTGAAAAAATAATAATATTGGATTATTATTCTCATGGACGAGTCACGGTGATGAAATGCCAGTGGTTTGATTTTATTATGAGGCAGGGAACATTTATTTATAATTGTGGATTTTGAGTAATTGATATGACTTGCACTCTTACTACTGATTAACCATATGTATTGGCATCAATGGAGAAACAAGTTTTTTATGTCAAAGACCATATTTGACCTGAATTTGGTGTCATTATTGAAGTAATTCCAAGACATATTTTTGATGATGGTGATGATGGAATTGAGACCATACCTACTACCATTGGAAAAGATCCATTTATTACTTTTGATGACTCCTATAGCTCAATTGTCAGAGTTGAATGTGAACTTGAAGTTGTGGTGGTAAATATATAAAATCATCTCTTCATGTTCTCAATTATTTTTGTTTACCTCGACTTGGGCTGTTAAGGTTGGTACTATTCAATTTGATTTAATATTGATTACAAATATGTTGTATCCAACTATACCGTTATGTGAATTTTTAATGTTTATTGGTTGAAATTTTATTTTAATTGCATTTTATAATTTAGAATTGAACTGTATTCAAACCTACGAAACCAACATTTCTAACTTGGGGAATATTTCAATGCTTCAACTGTGATTTGTATAAAATTTGTAAAACTCTAAGACCTCTCTTTAACATTTTACTAGGTAATGAACATGATGGTTTGTATTATTTTTCAAAACATGTATTGAAACCTGTATCATCTACCTGGGCTAAAGAAATTAAATTTTTCCTTAATTTTGAAAACTACTTTACCCTTTATGAATCCTGTAGAATCAATGTTCCGTGATTTTAATAGACTGATGACACTTAGTAAATAACCATCCTACTAAAAATTAAATTTCTTTATTACATCTTATATGATTTATTAACTTTATTATATATATGTTCAAGATCACCTAAAACAATGCATAGTTAAATTATCCATGAATCCCCCTATTCCCTCTCATTTATTTTGCTTTTTGGGTTACACCTTATTTATCCTTTTCAATTTACTTCCCTATTTGTTTTCAAATGCAGGAAATGAAACCAATTGAAGAGAGGTGATGAAAACAGATTATGGACAACAATCATCGCATGACTGAGTGGGCATTCCACCACTAGTACCTGTAGTGAGTATTTTATTTCAAATATATATTTAAATAATATATAATTTCATGTGATTAATTTTTTTAAACATTTTTTCAGGATCCATCTATTAGGAGACGGTTATTTGATGAGAATCCTAGTAGTGGTCCCAATACTTAGGGTGTTTGTATGAGGGGGGTGGTATGAGAGTTAGACGATCTGGTCGGTGTACCCCGATTAGACCCTGCCCCTCCCATTGACATACCACCCATCCCACATTCTGATCCCAGTGTGTTGTTAGGGACACACGAGATATTTAGGCATCCCATGTTTTCACCACCCTTTACATCTGAGCCTCCTCACTCGTCTATACCATATCTGATGATGATTCCAACTCCCCATCCAGCGTTCGTCCAGCCATCCCTATTGTCTTCTTTTACTTCTGTTTCCTTCTCTCTGGGCTTTTATATTCCATCTTCTTCAACTCATGCTCTGCCAGAGTCCATCCCTATAGAGCATACATTGGGACCCACTCCATCTGTATAGGGTGTTCCTTTAGTTTTTTTGGATCCAACGATGTCCATTGATCAGACTACCGCAGGTATACTTATATAACCTGAACAAATTTTTACACCATTATTTATTTTCATTAAAACATGTATTGATAAAATATGTGTTTTTCTTTCATAACAGATACATATACTAATAGGAGGTGGGGGTGGGGGCATACACGCATGTGTGTGGTGTGGAACTTCCGCACATAGTTGATGATGGACTACAATGAAGATAGTCAAATGATTGAAAAATCAGGACAGCAATGTCAGAGTTTTTTGGCGACGCTTTCCAAATACTCTGACATCATTCCTGTCAGCCCGCTATCATGGAGACAGCTACCAAATGAAGTCAAGGATAATTCTTGGGAAGAGATATCGGTAAAAAATTCTGTTGTATTTTATGAAATATATATTTTTTTATTTATATTAATTAATATTTTGGTGTCAGCTATGGTTTAATTTCCCCAATGGTGAGGGTGCACGACCAGCACATCTAAAGGATTTAGGCGAGCTTTATAGAGATTATAAACATGATCTGTACATTGGATGGAATTATAAAGTGGGAATAGATTTAAAGGTGGTCCCTTTCATGGATTATTTTCCGTTAGAACAGTATCGACAGATTATTACTCATTGGACAACTAGTCAATTTAAGGTATTAATCACATTAGAGGTATTTAAATGAAAATTTTCATGTTTTTTGTTAATAATAATAATTGAATTTTATTTAGGATTCATCTGGAAGAAATAAAAAAATATTGATGCTAAAAAATATGTCCACACATTGGGATGTACTATGATTCCAAATCATGAGAGGTAGCAGGTATGACAGTTTATAATTTTTCTTTACGAACTGCACTTTCTATTGCCACCTCCATAATTTATTCGATTGTTAAAGTTTTTATATAACTTTAGTTATGAAATTAATTATTGGTACCCTATTTTTAATTATGTTTTACTACATTCAATTTCATTTTAGAGGCATAAATTGAATATATAAGGACGTGAGCCTCAAGCAAAACTGTTTTTCTCGAGTAGAAAGAAGAAATATGGAAGTGTGGTTAATGAACCAACTCAGCAGCAGATTGTAAGTTTTAATTTATAGATTTAAAATTTTAGTCTTTATTTTTTAAATTAATAATCTATTTATATTTGTAACAGGATTATTTAGAGGCCCTTGATGCCCAGGAACCTTGAAATTTTTTTCCAAACGATCACTTACATCAGGTGTTGGGAGATGAGCACCCTAGTAGAGTACGCTGCCGACCTAGGAATAGTATAGTTTTGACGAGGTATTGGCCCTCCTCAGGTATGAGTTATAGTGCCACTGAGTTCCATCAGGTTAAGGTACAGGCAGAATAGGTTGAAAAAAGGTCAACGGAGATGGCAGAACAGTTTTCTAGGGAAAACACTGCATTTATGAAACTAATGGAAGTTTTATGTCCAAAACTTCCACTAGAGACCAGCACAGCTTGTGATGAATATATTTCGTCGATGTGTTCTATATATGGTGCACCAGGTGGAAGTTCTAGTGGTGGTCAAGAAGATGGTGAGGAGGCGGCCGAGGCAGAGGAGGATGAGGGCGAGGAGGAGGCCGAGGCTGAGTACGAGGGCGAGGAGGAGGGCGAGGCAGAGGAGGAGGGTGATGAGGAGGTTGAGGCTGAGTACGAGGGTGAGGAGGAGGCCATTGAGGAGGTTGGGGATGATGATGGGGACAAAGATGAGGATGAGGGTGAGGTTGATGATGACGTTGATGATAGTGATGGTGATGGGGGATAGATTGATCCGTTACATTTTTGACTGATATTACTGACCTTTGATGCTTATAGATTTGTTGTTCTTGAATATATGTGTGATTAGGTAGGTAACATTATCTTTATTTTTTTATCTATAAATAATAAAACATGAATTGATGATTTTCTGTGACTAATTCACCCCTCCCATAGACAGCCTCCCCACCCCCATCGACAGCCCACCCATCACCCTGGACACCTCGAACCCCCCTGGATGGCCCCACCACCCCCGTGGGTAGCCCACCCACCCCCCTGGATAGCCCCTCCCCCTGTGGACAGCCCCCCCCCCTGTGGATAGCACCCCCTGGACAGCCATGTCACCCCCGTGGACAGCCCGCCTACCCCCTGGACAACCCGTACTCCCCTGGATAGCCTCTCCCAATCCCTGGACCCCCTGGACAACCCACCCAACCCCATGGATAGCCCCGCCCACCCCATGGTTTATAAAAATCTCTTTTAAGGTTCCATTTTAAAAATCATATAGTATTTTTGTTCCATAATAAAAATGAAATCCAAAACCATTTTAAAAATACCAATGATCTTAAAATCCATGAAATTCATTCCATTAAAACCATTACAGCCCCCACACCTCCTAAACACCACACCACCACCTGGACACCCCACCTACCCCCTGGACACCCCCACCCCCATGAACACCCCCCCACCCCCTGGACACAACCCCACCCCCCTTGGACAGCCACTCCAACCCCATGTACCCCCCTGGACACCCCCACCCCCATCGACAGCCCCCCCTACCCCCTGTACAACCCGCCAACCCCCGTGGATAGCCCGCCCACCCCACTGAACTCCCCATACCCCTGGACAGCCCTGCCCACCCCCTGGACACCCCTGACCCCCCTAGCCCCCCCCCTGCCCACCATCATGGACAGCCCCATCCACCCCCTAAAAACCCCCTACCCCTGTGGATAGCCCCCCCCCCCCCCCCGTGGACAACCCCCACCCCTATGGAGAGCCCACCCACCCCCGTGGACAACCCGCCCACCCCCTGGACACCCCCTCCCCCTATGGACATCCCCCCACCCCCATAGACAGCCCCCCCCCCCCCCCCCCGGACACCCCTACCCCTCGTGGACAGCCCTCCCACCCCCCCTGGACACCCCTACCCCCCTAGACAGCCCTACCACCCCCGTGGACAACCCGACCACCCCACTGGACACCCTGTACCCCCCCCCCCCCAGACAGCCCTTCCTACCCCCTATGGACACCCTCAACCCCCCTAAACAGCCCCACCCACCACCCTGGACACCCCCTACCCCCATGGACATCCTCCCACCCCCCGTGGATAGCCCTCTACCCCTGTGGACAGCCCCCCACCCCCTGGACAGCCCCCCACCCCATTGGACAGCCCCCACCCCCGTGGATATCCTTCTAACCCCCATGGATAGCCCACCCACCCCTTGGACACCCCCCCCTTGGACAACCCCCCCCCCCCCACCCCACCCATGTGGATAGCCCGCCCACCCCCTGGACACACCCTACCGCCCTAGACATCCCTCCCACCCCCATGGATAGCCCGCCCACCCCACTGGACACCCTGTACCCCCCTGGACAGCCCCACCCCCCCCCCCTAGATACCCCTGACCCCCCTAGATAGCCCCCACCCCCGTGGACAGCACCCCCCTGGACAGCCCCCCACCCCTTGTATTATATGGTTTCTAACAACTCGAAGATCCCATTAATAATAGATACCTACTTGGTTGCCTCCTGGGATCTTTGATCACAAATGAAAAATAGTGGATGGTATTTTAGAAACTCCCATGCATAATAAATGATCCGAGAAGAACATGGTTATTCCACTTCCATAATATTTTGAGTAGAGACCAAGACACAAGAATGACTACCTGAGATATCCCCTTATGGAATTTTTGATTCATTTATAGTGGTAATATTCTAAAGAATTATCAAAAACAAAACCTTTAGTAAAATAATCTGATGTTCTAAAACAAGGGACAAAAAATCACAAATCCCATAAAGATACATCATAAATAATTCTTCATAAAACCATTTCAAAATCATATAATTGAGACTTCTTTTTATTTAAAACTCCCCAATGGTTTATAAAAATCCCTTTTAAGGTTCCATTTCAAAAATAATATAGTATTTTTGTTCCACAATAAAAATGAAATCCTTTTCCTAATAATCAAATCCCCCTTCCAACCATACACACCAAAAGCATTCATTTTTTCCCTAAAGAAACACATACTATTGAAATAAAAATTATTCCAAAACCATTTTAAAAATACAAATGATCTTAAAATATATAAAATTCATTTCATTAAAACCATTACACCCCCCCCCCCTCCACTTCTCCTAAACACCACCCCACCACCTGAACAACCCCCCACCCCTCCCTGAACACCCCCACCCCCATGGACATCCCCCCACCCACTAGACACCACCCACCCTATAACGACCCATACTTTACATACATTGTTAATACTTCAAAATTGAAACATACTTATTACAACATATAACAAAACTATGAAAGGACCGTATAGGTATAGTGTTTTTGGAAACTAGGAAACATAAATAACTGGTTCATAAAGCATCTACACTGTCTCCCATTTATTTCATCATATCTAGAGTCCCTTTGGCATATCCTACTTAATAACCTTCTTCCTGACCTGGGGAAATAAAACATACAAAGGGTTGAGCTCAAATGCTCAGTAAGGGTAAACAAAAGAAATATCAATCACATCATATTCTTAAGAACATAACATTTTGGAAATCTTACCCTGCAAAAGAGATCAAAATTTCATAACATGGGATAAATCATGGTAGTGAAATGTAATCACAATAATCATAACTTAAAACATTAATCTTTGTGGCATACACACATAATCATAGAGAATCATTTCTTATTAGTCAAGACTCATTTCCAAGACTATCTTAGTGGACAAAGTCCATTTCTGAACCGAGTTCATTCCTCGTTTCAGTCCTGTTTCACTGAACCGGTTTAACATGCCGTTCTAGCCATGTCTATCTCATGAGATATAAAATCTTTACCCAATGAATTGGAGGGAGATATAGATCCCACCCATCTCATAATGATACCATTCTGATTTGTTCCACAAAAACATAAACCATACATCATAGCATAACCCATGTAACAAAAATGGGATTCTTAAACATCGTGACATCATAAAACAATTCATATAAGATAAATGAATTCATAAAAATAATTCCATGAAAACATAATCAAATAAATGTAATAATAGGGATAGAAACAGAACCCTTTATTATCTTAGATGGAAAATAATTTTGATAAAACACTTGAACTCCATTCTTGAGAAAAATATCCTTTCTACTTAAAAAACACTTTTCCTTTCTTAACATGTCATACAATTCTAAACAAAAAGAAGTTGATTAAAAATAAAATTGAAAACTTGTAAAGTAAGATTCTTGGAAATAATGTTTTAAAAATCCATTCATTTCGTATATGTTAAAAAAACATTCTTCTCGTACTTTTGTCGGAAAAGTCAAAAAGTACCTCGTACGGAAAACGACAAAAGATTCCTTTCATATCTTTTACTAAAAACTCACTGAAGGGTAAAATTGGATTTAAAAAATTGTAGGTGGATGGAAATAATATTACATATTGAGGAAACATGTATGTGGATGATAAAATACACCCCAGTAAATTCCAAAGTATAAACAATCTCGAATAAAAATGATATTGTGATATTTCCCTTACCTTAGGTCTGATTTGCTTCGTAAGTGTCCAAACCTCATGTATAATGATTTAAATAATGTCATTGACTTATTCCAGAATCATAATAATTTTTATGATATCATATATGGTCATATTCTTAGCTTATTATTAGTAATATTTCATTTCTACTTGTTATTCGGGTGTTTATTACTTTTTGTTCTTATGCGTGTTTTGTCAAATAAATTCTTATTCTTCTTTTTAGGTTATAGATACCTCATTTCCAGAATGTTATTAGTGTAATATATATCATATTTATTCACTAAATTCATTTATGTAATCATTATGCAATGAAAATCATGTAGAACGAGTCGCATCACATCGTGGAGACGGTATTCCGTACGTACGCACGAGCGATGATATCGTTCCCATGATCGTGGAATTTTATTGGAGTGTATGTATACTATTTCAGAATCAATATCACTTTACAATAATCATATATATTTATTATTTACACCATTATACCCATCCAAGTAAGGTGGTGGTGGAAAATAGATTACACCACGACGTGGAGACGGTATTCCGTACGTACGCACGCGCAGTGATTTCGTTTTCCGTAGGATGGATAGATGGTGAAATAGGGTTGTTTCATAATTATAATAACATATCATTATATGAGTGATACTGATGTTATTAATTCATAATTAAACAAATAAATAAGAATAAGTGGAAAAAGAAATAAAGTTGAAAGAATCGGTAATGGACATTACCTCTTCTTTGAAGCGCTTCTTTGAGACCTCCTTTTAGGGCACTAAAATTGGTCTTTGAAGAAGACCAGGACCTCTAGGATGTTTATAGAGAAGTGGAGAGGAGAAATTTTCAGGGGTTGGCCGAGCTTGAAGGCTCAAAGTGGTGTGAGGAAGAGAGGGAGGAGGTGCCCTTTTATAAGGGAGGAGAGGGGCACCTTTGGAAAAACTAAAAATATTATTTTATTACAATGCCATATTCAGTTTTAAATAGCTCCAAATTGATTTATTTCGAAGCTAATGTGGGGATGGGTCTAAATCCTCTCATCCAATAGAATTTGGACAAGTTTAGTTTACTATTTTAACCTTATCATTTAGATTTATCTTTAAGTTAAATAATTTTACTTTTACCGTGTCTTTTTGTGTTCTTACACTATAAGATTAATAAACTTACTATAACAAGACAAAAGAACCCCAAGTTGTTTATTATTAATATATATAACCTTATCTAATTCATTTTTCCGAACCTTAGATTTTTAGGAATAAAATAACAATTAATAATATAATATTTGTTTTAAAAACTATTTTATGTCAATTTTGACACTATTTAGTAATTGATTTTTTTGAAAATCATAACAGAGCTATTAGTTCTAAAAAATTTACTTAAATAAATAATAAAATGTCATATTAACCTAAAATATTATTGTAATTCATAAAAAGTCTCAAATTACATTTATTTTGGTATTTATAACATCAATTATGTCAATATTTCATTAATAAGATAATTACTGCATCATCTTTGTGTCATAAATAAATTAAATTATTTAATGTCTAAAAATTAAAAATAAAATACCATTATGTAGGAAATATTTTTATCTTTCTAATTAATATTTATAGTTGAATTTATCTTATGTATAACCCTATATTAAAAATTATTTACTTATTAAACTTTGATTTTAACTATTTTAACCCTTCTTTAAATAAATTAATAATAAATGCCCTAATCTAATCCAAGTGGTCCTAAATGGTCATATTTTATTCCTAAGGTTGTTTTTGGTCGAATTACACTTATCCAATAGAATTAGGACATGTGTTAGGGGAATAATAGTAACATTTTTTCCCTTAATTACCCTATTTACTTTTAACCGTGGTAAACAAAAGTAAAAAGTTATTATTCACCAAAAATTATTTTCATCCCATTGAACCACATTTTAGTCCTTGATATTAACCGTTTCTCTCGGATTTTAGAAATTCCACTCACAAAAGTGGTAAAATTAAGTTTTATGTGAATTTGGAAATTCTCCTAGGAGGTGGGTAAAAGACGGTGAAAAGTTCAATAAAATTTTTATATATCTAAAATTATTATAAAATGACTCCAATGAATTGCATTGAACTTATATAGGTATTATGTATCAATTTTGACCTAAAATAAATTTAAATAAAATAAATAATTATTTAAATAAAAAGTCGGTTTTTAAATAGTAACCCAGTGTTTTCACTATTCATCAAAAATTGAAAGTTTCCAGAAAAATACCAAAATTTCACCCTAGGATAATTTCGATATTCTGAATCCAAAAATGAAGTCCATTTTGAAAAATAAAATTTACAAAATATAAAAAAGTGGTTATTACTATTCATAATGGCTAGTTTTAATAATATTTTAATAGCATATCGTTGTTTAGTGAAACTCGGTATTGCGTACGATGCAAGCTATCAAGGAAGGTCGTGATTGCGTGTAAAGAAAGACAAACTAGTGTTGTGTGTAGTGAAAGATTCCTTTGATTATTTATATAAAATAAAAACAAAATATTTCTTATAAAAGTCTCGGGTGTTACATTCTACCCCCTTAAAATGAATTTCGCCCTCGAAATTCGTCACTTGTAACAAACAGATGAGGATACCTCTACCTCATCATATCCTCAAGCTCCCATGTAGCTTATTCTAATTGGTTGTTCCTCCATAAAACTTTCACCAAGCGAGTGGTCTTGTTCCATAGGACTTTTTCGCTACGATCCAGAATCTCTATCGATTGTTCT